>CM021102.1:174450218-174828087 GCA_007115665.2 Sequoiadendron giganteum
TCCTAGGAATCCAAAAATATATCCAATACAAAAACAAAGTCATGCCATCCCATCACATTATTATTCCTACATCATCTAAGCCATCATATGCACTTCATCATCTATCAAGCTCACTTAAGATAAATCCCCATAGAAGATCATGATATCCAAGATAATCTAATCCTTGATCAAGATCCTATATATGAAAAATATGAAACACCATCATGCAATCCATCCAAAATCTATCATCAAGAACCCATCAATGAGTTCATACAAGGGTCAGTGCAGGATCATGATGGGCCAAATAGGGTCTCTAAGTGATAATGAAAATATAGAAAAATAGTCTTGGCAACTTCACATAAGAATTTGAACAGGTTATTAAAATAATTTGGAAAATATGTAGGAAATTAATTTGTAGAAAATTGAATGTAGTTTGTAGGCTACTAGGCCTTTTTTGGAAAAAAAAGTAATTTGATTTGGTGAAAGTTTAAAATTTGAATGGAGTTTACTTTAAATTTTGAAAATAAAATAAAAAATAGGTGTTTGTCTAGCCACCCTAAGTGTGAGCAAAAATAATTTTTTTTTTCAAATCTTTCAATAAAAGTAGAGGACATGTGCCCAAATGTGATGCATTTTTTTGTGATTTTTTACAAGTAAATAATTAGTTATGAATTTTCTAGTATGAATTTTAAAAAATATTAAAAACCATTTGTCCGACCACCCTAACTTGGTAAAAAATGTATGAAATTCATTTTTTTTAAACTATAGTTTGTAAAGCATAAAGTGTGACACATCTTTCGAATTCAAAAAATGCATAACCATTTAAAAGTTATAGGTTTTTTTCAATCAACCTATTAATTAAGACTTTACACATAATGCATGTATAAAATTAATAATAATTATCTATTAAATTCAAAATAAAGAAAATCTTATATTAGTAGAATGTAACAATTTTCTAAATAAACCCTTTTTATTTCATCAAATTCAGATGAAAAAAATTGTTAGCATGAAGGGTGAAGTTTGAAAAACCATTGCAACCCTTGTAAACACATTGGGGATGTTGAATTTTTAGGTTGGACACCCCTAGAAGTCAAATCCCAAAGAAATCCTGAAGCAAAATGGATATTTGTCATTAATAGATATCTGATTTTTAAAGTAAAGAATGGATATTTGTTTCTACCTTTAGGAAATAGATATCTATTTCTTTAACTTTAGAAACAAATATCTATTTATTTTAATTAAAAATATTAATATATATAAATATCACTATAGATTAAAATATAACATGTTATAATTTTAATATTAATATATAATATATACTATGATAAAATAATATATACTATGATAAATTAATATATTCTAAGAAATATTAATATTAATATGATAAATTAATATATACTAAGAAATGCTAATATTAATATAATATTGAAATGTGGGGAAAGAGAAACCTTTGAGTTCTCACCTTAGGGTTTAACACCTTTCCCAAATGTTTCATTAATAAAGGGGAGAGAGATGGAATGGGGGTTTGACGAATTTGAACAAGGTATGTGATTGACTTACAGGTTGTTAGGTGAGTCAACCAGCCCTTGGAAAAATCTAGAAATGTCCTAAAGATGAAATTCAATGATTCAATTGACCTATTGATGCAAATAACCACTTTAATAAAAAAATAACAAATCTGAAATGTCATAGGAAAAATCGGACTAGAGGAATAGATTGAGAAGGACACTATGCACCTGTGGTATAAATTTGATTTTTATTTTCAAGGACGTTTCCTTTGGGGGCTCCACTATCCTAGTAGGTCTTTTTCAGATATTTTCTCACAGTCTTTTGATGTCAGATTTGAACTTTCATTTCTCATCTATAAACTTGTCGAGTCACTATCAGATAACTTTGTAACTAAGTTTCCATTTGTTGTCAAGGTGTAGGGTTTCAATTGTAATAATGAATAATTGACTTTCAATCTTTCTTCAATCTTCTTCAATCAAATTTGAAACCTACATATTTAAAGAGAGAAGAAAGATTGTGCCATTTAGGGGCTTGCCTTAGTCAAACCCTGTGTAAGTGTTTCCACTTCCACAATGGCAATGACAATGATAATAAAGGATACATGATAGGAAAGAATGATGAATCACAAAGTGCTACAACTCGCCACCCTTCAATGGCTTCCTTGAAGAATTGAAGTCATACACATCACCTCAAGGTCTTGATCTTGCTTGCTTGATTTGCTTGAATGCTTGAATTGCTTGAATTTCTTGCAAACCTACAAGGGTTAGCCTTCATAAACAATATGAAAACATAAACATGAAAAAAATCACATACACCTTGACATGATATTTAGATCTTAAATTGCTATAGTAAATCTCTAATGGTCACTCTTGACTTGCTAAATAATGCTCTTAATAATAATTCTTGCTCTTGATTCTCAATTGATGCTAGATAATTTCTTGTTAAGTTTGAAATGATATAATAACTAGGTATTTATATGCTATTATTCTAATTTCCCAAAAAATAAATCCCGGCAACCGACTTTAGACATTTCAATTTCAAATAATAAAATGCCAACACCAATATATTTGAATTTGGAGCCAAAATAGTGGACATAAGCACCCTAGGAACCAGTGTCTGAGCCCTATTTTCTAAAAATTAAAGTGTCGGGAACAAAGTATTAAATGGGAGAATTTGTTTGATTAATTCATCTACTGAGAAGAATCACACCAAAAGAGTAATTTCAATGTAACTATATAAATTTATTTGATACTTAATTATTAAGGTTAATTAGAATGAAATAGATAGATTAAAAAAAAGATTATTATTTTAATTTTTTATTTGATACTTAGATATATTCTTTAAAAATAATTATTTAGTTAAATTTTATGATTTCTAATATATTTTAAAAATAGAATTTATGTAATCATGGATTTCAATTATTATTTTTTTATAAATGAAATAAATTTTTATGTGCAAGTCCTTTTAGAATTGAGAACAAATAAGAATTATATCTCAATTTGAAAAAATAAAAGATTGCTTATCTTTTCTTTTTTATTTAGAGAACCAATATTTAATGCATAAGTTTATTTTTCAAATTTTGAAATTAAATTATTCTATTTTTATGAATTAGAAAATATAATTTCCTAATATTTACATAAAATTAAAAAATATAATATTTTAATTTTATTATTTTTCGAAAATAATATGTATGAGGAAGAATAAAGATATTTTAATATTATTTAAAAAATATATATAATGTATACCTCTATATGTCTGTATAGGCTTTAATTTAGGTTTTGCAAGAAAATAGAGATTTATTAAAAGATGAGTTAATTTACTCATTATTGCACCCTAGAGAAAAATATATATATAATAGACTTTTGGATATTAAGCAATTGGAAGTGTTTTTTTTGTGAAGAATTGAAATATTGTTGTTACTTTTGGATTGTTTTTTATTCATTTCTATTGATTATCAAATTTGTTACAATGATTGAGGTAGGCTTCTTATCATGGAAGTATTTAATAAATATACTTTGGTTAATCAATGACACTAATATTTTATGTAAATTAATTAATTTTTTTATTATATTACATTTTTAAAATAATAAAAATATCTAAAAGAAAATAATTAGGTTTCATATTGTTCAACTTGGAAAGAAGCTAGTTGTTGCAGGTTGAAAACAAAAATTGCTTGGTTAAGAAGAAACCTAGTGAAACTTAGGGGAATCATATGATTTATGAAATTCAAATATATTGAATGTATATTTTAAGAATAGTAAAATTTAGTTTTAATGATGTGTGTTTTGTGATTTAATCTATTTTAAAATCTATTTTTGTGAAAAACTATAAACTAGTAAAACTATTATAAGAAAACAAAACTAGTATTTACATCTTCAATAATTATTATTTTAAAATAAGTTTTACTAATTAATGTATTGTAGATACAAAACCAATTTTTAAAATTCATAAATTTATATCAACCACACCCAATCTCTAGATTATGAGATATGGATTCATTAGTGACTTTCTATCTCCTATTTTTTATATTAAAGATAGTTTTAAAAACTTTATACATAATATTTTGATGTCTTATGCATCATGTAGGTAATGTTGGTAGATTTTTACATCATATTTTGTGATAATACATAAATATCAAAATTTTGTTAATTATATCAAAATGTAAGTACCAGTTTTAATAATTACATATCAAAACTAGGAAATCCTACTTTCACTAAAAACATCACAATCCTCCCATCTAATTTGGGGGTTCAATATCAAAAAGGTCTTCATTGGAGTAGGCAACTTCCATTGTAAAGTTAGAGCCTTCATTTATGTGGAATTGGGTGGTGTCTTTTTTTATTTTTTCCTTTCTCTTTTATCTCTTTGTTGTATTCTTTCAAAAACTCAACCATTCCTCTCAACATTTGTATATTGTATTTTGTGTTGAATGCCCAGGTTCGCCCATACCTTATTTTAGCTCTATTCATTTGGACCATGCCATCCTGTAGCAATAATTTGAATTTTTATTTTGATATTTTCATTGTGATGGTGACCTACACATAAACATTGTCAAATATGAGATTTTTATTAAACTCGGTAAACGATATCTTGGTGCCATGAAGCTTTTAGTCATTCTTCTTAATCCAAAATTTCCAAAGGATTTCAAGAATAAGAATTAACCAAAATAAATTGCATTCTTTATTTAACCTATTTACATTTCTAAATAAAATTTCAATCCAATTTATATTTCTTTTCCAAACTTTAAGGTCACAACAAAATAATTTCCATATTTCTTTTACATAAAAGCAATAAAAAAAGATGTGCTTAACAATTTCAAGTTGTCTACAAGTGTTGCACAAATCAATATCATAATGGGTTAAGTTTATAATGTTTTTTTTTTTAATTAGTAACCACTTAAAGAATTCCTTGTTAGGATCAATAATATTAGACCAATTTCTCAAAAGAATATTCTATCATTGTTTATCAAAAAGAGTGGGGTTCCAAATCTGTTTAGATAATTAAATTCTAAAAAAAATTCACTAAAAGTTTTATAAACAATTTTGGCATTAGCTTTTTGGATGTTAGTACCATCGGCCCATTTGAGCTGCTTAAACTAATAATTTTCCTTGTTGTTCTCTTTGGGCAGTTGAAGAACTACACAAGCCTCTCTAAGAATGCATTAGGTTCTCTAGTTCGAAGGAGGAATATTGAATTCATTGCTTAAAGATGCCTAAGTTTTGAGTTGTCCTTCAACCAATATATCTTTGAAGCACTTAATACCTTTGGCAACCCAAATTTTGGTAGAGCAACCCTATATTAGGGCCAAAGGTTTATTTTTATGAATAAGGTTCCACCAGATGGACCTATTTTCAAGTATTTTATTATTATTATTATCTATTACATTCTTATTTATAACATTTTCTTTGATAGATTCTCAAGCTTTCCAAACAAAATTGAAGACAACTAACCCTACAAGAACTACTAGAAAGGTACATCTACCAAGTCACTGAATGGAAGCATCTTCCATGATTTTTCCTATTTACGGACAACGAGCTGGATGTTGTTTCTTACCAAGATTTTTCAAGGCTCATTTTCATTCAGTGCTTTAAAGATCCATTTGATAGCAAGGTCCATGCCATACATTTTAAGGTCATTCAATCCAAAACCCCCATTGTCCAAGTACTCAAATAGCTCACTAGTCCCATTTTACCAAGTGTTGTTTTTTCTTGCCTTTATCATTAGACCACAAAAAGTTCCCGATTCTTTTTTGGATTTCATTTACCTGGTAGCTACTAAAAAGCCACATAGATGAATAATATATGTTATAAGAGGAGATGATATTTTGGAAAACTTGAAATCTTCTAGCTAAGGATCTAGGTAGTGTTTATTCTACTTATCCAATTTGTTTTCTATTTTTTCCTTTTTTCAAAGCCACATGTCCTTCAGGAATGGGTTAATAAAAAATGAAATTCCCAAGTACCTCACTTATTAAGAGGGACCTCCCCATTGGAATTCATATTTTTCAAACCAATTTGTTGGTATCAGTCCACCACAACATTATTGATTTTTCATTTGAAAGTTTTGCACTTGAAGCCTCATAAAAGATCTTAGTTTCACAATGAGGGAGTCCATATTTTCCTCTTATATTTCTAGAAATAATGTTGTATCATCAACAAATTTCAAATTTAGTAGCTCCTCCTTGTTGGGGAGGGATATACCTTTTACTCTTGGATATGTAGAAGATTCCCTTAGGAGGTAGAATATTACATTTGAGGAAATGACAATGAGTGAAGGGGCAAGGGGGCATCCTTGCCTTATTGACCTTCCCAGTCTAAATTCCTTAGTTAATGATCCATTTATTTTAATCTGGGCTATGACGTCCCTCATCAGATTTCTAACCAAGTGTCCAAATCTACTAGGGAAGCCAAAGGTTTCCAAAGCTCCATGATCATAAAATCCCATTCCACTCTATAATATGCTTTTTCAAATTCAAGAAGAAACATTGTAATATTTTGATTAGAATGTTTTTCCCAGACAATGGCCTCCCAACTAGTTATTAAGTTTTCTAGTATGTACCTGCCCTTTTTAAAACCAATTTGGGTTATACTAATGAAGTTGGGGAGGATATTTACCAACCTATTTGCTAGAACTTTAACCAAAATCTTCTAAGAGACATTAAAGAGGGTAACGAGCCTCCAATTTTTGATGAGGGATTTATCCCCTTCCTTAGGGATTAGAAATTTTTTGATGTTCTAGCCCAAAGATCTGTTCTAAATAGCTTTTGTGTAGATATTTAATAGGTCTTCACTAATCCAATTTATATTATGTTTATATAATTCCATAGGTAAGATACTCCAGGGGACTTGTAATTATTTAAGAACTTGATAGCATTCTTTATTTTCTTAATAGTGATCTCTCCATTCAAATTATTGATTTGGTTCTTAAATAGTTTCTCCGGGATTAGTTTTTTGTATACACTCCTTGCATTCTAATTGGTTGAGCTATTACCCTCAGAAGAGGATAACTTCTTTTAAAATTTAAAGAACAAGGCTTTGATTTCTTCCTAATCATAGATATCCTTGTTCTCTTCCCAGTTTTTGTCAATATTTTCTTTTAATTATTATTTTTTTAGTATCTTAAAAAAAATTGAGTCTTTATCCCCATTTTTTAGCCAAATCAATTTAGATCTAATCCTCAAACCTTGAATCTTTTTGGTTTGTACTCTTCTCAATGAATCCTTGACTAGAGTCAATTTTTTATTTAAAGCCATATTGGAGGGTTCATTCTAAGGTTGCTTGGTTTAATATTTATGAGCTTCTCATTAAGTTAGGTTTTTGTTTTCCTTCTATCCATATCTCTTTTCTTTCCTATGGTTTGAAACATTGTTTTCCAACCATTCACATTGTGTTCCCATTTTTTAATTTCATATTTATCTTTTAAAATCTATCTATTGATTTCTCTAATATTAAATGCAACATCATTGCAACCCTCATCTCCGAGAAGGTTAGCATTAAGCTTGAAAGTATTTTCTCTTTTGTGGTCCTTGTTTTGCATAACATTTAAAATAATTTCCACAAGAATGGGGTGGTGGTCAAATAATGTATAGGGGTATACCTTTACAGTGTATCCCTCCTCATATTTACCAAAGTTGTAATGATCCTTGTTTGTTTAGAACTTATCTAATCTACAATAGATTATGCTATTACCTTTCTAAGAGTTACACCAAGTGTACCAAATTCTTTTATTATATTTTTTGTTTCCACTCAATGGGTCAAAAATATTGAACTTGGATTGAGTTTTGACCAAAAGTAGAGTTCATTTCCTTTCCATTTCAATTTCATCCAACCTCTTTTATCCTCCTAGTGTTCAATCATATTAAATTCCCCACCAATAATCCAAGGGATGTCGGGGAGGTTGTACATTCATTTCCAAAGTTCTATCCTACCTCTGTAATCATTGGGGGCATAAATTGAGCATAAAACAAACTTAAGGCCATTTTTTTCTATAATTACTCATGAGGCTCTTTGAAAAGGAGAGGATCTATATTCCTTCACATACTGAGCCCAAGTGTTGGCTAACAGTATGATAGAGCCTCCTTTTCCTTTTTTATGATTTGTCACATAATGAACATAGTATCTCCAAATAAAATTCATATTGGTTTCAAGAGTAAACTTAGTAGCCTTTACTTCTTGTAGGAATAGAACATCGTTTTTTTGTTAGATTCTTAAATTTCTAGATTACATGTTTTCTATCAGGGTATTCAAGTCCATTGGCATTCCATGAAATGAAATGAAGTTTGATGTTGGTTGTTGGTTGTTATTAGGAAGTATCCATAGGTTTCCTAAAGTTTTCATAGCATTTAGGTAAATTATTTTTTGTCTTTTCTCTTGGTGAAAAGGTTTGGGGTCTCTTTAATTTTGGTTTTCCTTTTGTAATTGAAAACACTTAAATTGCATTTATCCACAAGATTAATTTTATTCCTAATATAACTGGAATGATTGGGTGGGCCAAGATGAGGGATGGTGCTTCCTCTCAGTATCACTTAGGTAATGCTCTTTTCCATTAGTTTTTGTAGGGTTTGCTCCATCATTCACATAATTATTAACTATTTGGAAGGCCTTTTCTTTATCACTCTTATGGTCATAGTAGCCTTCTCCATAGAAGGAGATGTCAGACTTCTCTTGAGATTCTTTTTTTAACTTTAGTCTTTGATTCATTTCTTGTTCTATTGGGGGAAAAATCTTCATTTGAAATTCATGGTTGTAGCTCAATTTCAAAACCCTAGAAGCCTATAATAACCTATTACTATGTTCATCTTTTGGGTTGGTTATAGCTTCTATATCATTTATAGAGCCTAATAAATAAGGAGAATCTTCTCCTATCTTTATTTCTTACCAACATATGAATTTGAATCAGTCATAGGTTCTTGCAGGTTCCTATGATTTTGATTCATATTCTCAATTCTTTAACCATATTTTTTACCAAAGATTCAAAGTTATCACACAATATTTTAGTAAAGTCCCCTTTTTATAGATTTATAACATATGTAGCATCATTAATATTAATGGAATTTTCCTTTTCAGACATCTTAGAATTATTATTTACAACAATATTTTGTCTAATTGTTTCCATTAAAGATTGTTGGGCATTCTTTTGTCCACCTTTGGTGTGAGAGACCATTTTTTTACTACACGTGTCAACCATATTAGGTTCAAGTAGTAGACTGGTTGGGTCCAAGAAATTGAGGAAGGAGGGAGAAAATAATTGGGATTCTCAATCCTTAGAATTCCTTTAGAAGAGAAAGCTTCCATAAATTGCAAAGCCTCTCGGCTAGCACCATAGATGTTAGAGCAAGACTCTTGAGGGGGGTTTTGAGAAAAATCAAGGGTGGGAGAGAGATTAGTGTTTCTAGGTTTTTGAGTATCAAAAAATTTGTAAACTCATTCATGGCCCGAGGGGGTCGAGGTAGTTTGGGCCAAAGGGTCCTTGATACCCAAAGAAGAATTTTTCAAACCATCTTTTGTCCCTGATATATTTGAGTCATCCCTTCCTGCCAAGGAGAGATTTGGTTCAAGAGCTAAACAACAAATACTTTCATTTAAGGTTGAGGCCTCTTGAGAGTCAGAGAAAATTCCAAGATTAGGGTTCTAAGAAGGTACCTTTCTACTAGAGTTGTTACGGATGATGGGGCATTTTTTCTAATATGCCCTTCTCTTCTACAGAGGTAACATTAATTAATACCTCCTAGAATATCTATGCCACAATAAAGAGCTAAATCTTGTGTAGAAATTTTAATTGTTTCAGGTATTTCTATGCCTGGTAGTAAGGAAATCAAAACCATTCCATCCATGTGTGGCAAGGTCACTCTAGATTCGTCAATTTTGATGACATTTCCTATGGGAGATAGTAGTTGAGGGGTGAATGACCACATAAAGGGAGGGACATTTTTAACCGCTAGGCATTGAGGTCCCAAAAAATCCAAAATCTCCTCAAGGGTAGCTTCAAGTGACCACTTTAGTGCTCTAAAAGTGTACCTCCCTATACTCCAAAATTGTTTTGAGAATACTAATTCTTACAATTTTTTTGTTTTGAAAGAAAATAGAAACAAACACTTTTGTATAATTATATATAAGGAAACATGAATTCTATTTTTTCCCCAAATGTTTACAATCCACTCATCTAACAAAAAAATGGCTAGAAGGTTGTTACCATCCACAACTACCAAGAAGGTGGCAACATTTCTTAGTCTAGGTTTTTCTTTATTTAAAGCAATGGCCATGTTGGAATTAGGAGTAAAAAAATAACTTTAGGGATTTTAGGATATCCATTACCTTTTCCTCCTCCTTCATGGCTATTGCAAAATTCCTCAAAGGCAGAGTCCAAGATGAAATTTTTAGTTTTAGTAACGACCACCGCTTCCTCGAGCACAACATCTCAAAACAATTTGAAACCCTTGGAGGTGGACACCCCTCATGGGTGTTGGATGGGGGGTCTTCATTCATTAAGGATAATTAATTGAAACAATGAATGATATGCATAATTTACAAGGAGTTGATTGAGAGCCAAAGAAACTAGGCCCCTAAGTAAACACATAAAATGAAAGCAATGCCAAGTGAGAAGAAATTTGAATAGAAATAAATCAAGGCAACGAAAAAGGAAAAGAAAGGGGGTGAAGAGACCACTTACAAATGTGACAAAGACAAACCTTTGTGGAGGAGGATAAATGTTCCCTCTACTGCAATCGACAAATTGCCACACACCCTCCTCCGACCTATGACCCTTCAGGTGTCGAGCCCGCACTAATATTCTAGGGTTTCTCCACAAACTTGTAGACCACCTTCTCCGTAACAACTAATGCATCAAGTGAACCCCATTTGTCTGCTATTTTTTAAAATTTAACTAATGATTATATTGTCAACTTAAATTATATTAAAGGGAGTTATTCTAGAATTATTTTATGGGTTTTCTATATCTCTATGTTATCTTTTTAAAATATCTCAAAAGTTAAGAAAGTGTTATTTCTTACAAAATATTTTACCATTTTAGTGAAAACTATTTTTGTGAAATTTCAAAAGAACTTGCTAGCATGAAAGTTCCAACATCATTTTATGAGTTTGTACTTCTTAGTATGTAAAATTATTTTGTAGGTATTATTTGTATAGGTTTTAGAATGATTTGGAACTTATTCACTATCCTACCCATACACCTAAGTACACAGTCTTGTATTTGAGGACCCCTTAATGTATTTGATCATAATAGTTTTTATGTCATGGTTGGAATGTTTTGAATTCTATTTGTTATTTTATTTAAATCCAAAACTTAGTTTATATATAATCTCTTTAAGATGTTTTTGTTATTGTGTTTTAAAATTATTTCTTTGACTATATATGGGATAATTGATCCTAATTTTGATTGTAAAAACTCAACTTAAGTTAGTGTTAAATTATATCCTCAATGAGTTGATTCTATGTAATATCTCTTATGTCATGTTTTAGTCTATCTAATTATGAAATGTATTTTTTCATGATTGAATATATTTATATGTGACATCATGTGTGTCATGATTCCATTCATGAGAGTGTGGTTCTATTTTAAATGATAGGGTGCATGATAGGTTTATCTCATGCATTCCATTTGAAATAATGGAATATGATTTATCCCATGGTTTAGGATGATTGAAATTTTATCTTTTCTACTTCAATATCAGTACCTTGAGATACTATCTCTCATTATAAATACAATTAAGATTCAAGCTTTCTCATATTTCTATAAGAACCATATTATCATAGGCTTTAGTGCACTCATTGATAGAGATTCCACATGTAGTTTATGTTATGATCGCATTGCACCACTAGAGCTCAAATATCCTTGAGTTTATTATTATGGATTTTATTAGCATATGTATTGTTTCTTCCTAATGGTAGGGGTGCTTTGTTGTTGGTATCTATAGATAATATTCATGTCTTATGTGCGGAAAATATACTTGGGTTTATGCTATCATTGGGAGATTCCCTATGAATGGATTTTGGGGAGCAAGTGTGTGTTTCATGTTTGTGAACTCTTTTGTGTACTTTTCTCATATAAATCTCATTATTTTTGTCTTATAATGTATGATTTTCTTGTATTATATATACTTATTTAAAGGGTATGTAAAGGATCATCATGGAAAAAATAAGCCCTTAAGTGGCAAAAAATTCAGAAAAATTAGAGTTAGGCAACTTGACATAAAAATTTGAATAAGTTATCTATATTATTTCAAAAATATGTAACAATATAATTTGTAGAAAATTGAATGTAGTTTCTAAATTACAAGGTTTATTTACAAAAAAATAAAATTATTTGGTGAAAATTTGAAATTTCAATACAGTAGTACTTAAATTTCAGGGAAAAATAAGAAGTAGGTGTTTGTCTGACCACCCTAACCACATTAAAATGATAAAAAAATTTATAATATTTTAGATATAAGTAGAGAACTCATGTCTCGATGTGATGCATATTTTTTTGTAATTTTTTTCCAAGTAAATAATTAATTATAATTTTTTTATGACAACTTTTAAAAAATATAAAGACTCGTATGTCTAACCACCTTAACTTGGTCAAAAATTCATGAAATTAATTTTTTTCTTTTTTAATATTATAGTATGTGAAACATAGAATGTGACACATTTTTTGGATTCAAAAAATATGATACCATTTGAAAGCTATAGATGTTTTTCAATTAGCCTAAAAATCAGGAATTTAGTCATAATTCGATAGAAAATGAATAATAATTATTTATTAAATTCAAAGTAAAGCATAATTTATATTGGTGGAAAGTTGAGAATCTCCTTTAAAAACCCTTTTGGTTTCATCAATTTTGGGTTAAAAAAAGTCGTCAGCCACATACCCATCATATTGTCACTTTTTGGCCCATCATGATCCTACACATACCCTAAAGTGTGTTTTCTTCATGTATATGGCTTATGTTTTTGAGTTGTGAATGTTTGATTATGTATTATTGTATGCTACTATTTTGTGTGTTTGTGTATTTTGAATAATTTTTACATGTATGTAAGATATTTGTGTTATGTTAAGGCTAGATGCGTGTACTATGGTATGCATGTAGTCATACCTTGGGCATGTGTTCTTAGAAAGACACATAACATTCCATGAAGAGAGATTTCAAAGTATAAGATGCAAGGAGAGATTTATAATATGGATTTTATAAGTCATCTTATACGTTTTGTACTAAAATGTGGTAAGGTTGAAAGGACTTATGGTTTTCATTTAGAATCATATTTGGCTTCTTCATTTCATTGTATTCATGTGTGAATCATATGTTAGAAAGCATGCCTTCTAAGATCTTTTATATATTATAATTATTCTTTTACATACACAATTTATTGAAAATGTGTTTTGTGAAATTTATTCTATGTATTTGATATGTTTTGGATCTACATTTTCATTTATGTGATTGTGTTACTAAAGGAATGAACTAAATAAGATAATCACTAGTATTTTATTATACCATACCTTTCAATTGTGGATGGTGTTTCTTTACATTGACTATCTAGATGAGGAGGAAAGGGTCATCCTCATCTTGGGTTCAAACCCTTCTTCAAACAACATAAGGATCATGGGAGCTTGGCCTCAAATATTATTTATGGTGTATATTATTTTTAGAATAATTTTAAATATGTGTTGGCTTCATGGACTATTATATTCTTATCACGGATGAACTCTTATATACTATGGGAAAGAAATTTTGGTATCTTCATTTTTGAGGGTTGATGCAAGAAGTTGGGTCCACAAAAAGCTCAAAAAGTGGAAGTGGTTTTGCTATTTTTTAGAATTTGTCACACTTGGACTAAAAATTTGAGGCACTTACACAATAAATCTTAAAAAAAGTCAGTAATATGAAAAATTGAATTTTGAATCTAGTTTCCAAATATGTAATTTATTCAAATACTCAGCTGATAGAAATTAAATTTTGACAGGGATGTATAAAAACCACTTTTTAAAAGTTATTTTTTTACCATACCATGCACATGTACGAACACCACTTTTTGACCCAAATAAAAGTATTTTTCTAATTAATTTTGGGGAAAGAAAGCTAACAACATGAAGATTGATGAGGAATTTTTTTGTAATTATTTTTGAATATTTTTTTTATTAAATTTTTATTGGCTTTAATTGTTGTTTTTAAAAATCAACATGTATGGACATCATAATTGGACCTAAACTAAACATTTTTTGAATCTTTATTTTTTCATTGTGTAGAGAATTTTTTGAAGATTGATTCTATATAAATTTTTTTACAAGAAACATAACCAAGAAAAAGTTATTAAAAATTTAAAAAATTCTGATATTTCAAATTTAAGGACTAGTTTGCTTAGAAATTAATTAGAAAATAACAAATATAATCCAAACTTAATAAAAATTATATATTTGGAAACTAGACATTGTTTTATCTAACAGGTTTTAATTTTATAGATTGATTCGGAAAAAAACTCCATCAGCAATATTGCCAAAGTTGGACATTCTTCTTCAATCTACCTTAGTTTTTTAGTTGCAGGTCAAAGGCTAAGGGTCGGATTGCCAAGTCTTTCCCAAGCCTAAAACCAAGGCTACATGTGGGTTGGAGATTCAAGTTTTTAATAATGCATATGTGTTTTTAAAAACGCATATGTGTTACAAAAATGCATACCTGTTCTTTATTTGTTTGATTATTTATAAAAAAAAATACCTTTTAGAAAAACATACGCATTTTAAAAGATATTTTAAAAAAATAAAAAATGACTTGTACATGTTATACATGTTTTATATAACGTGTACGCCTTATATAACGCGTACACATTATAACACGTACGTGTTTTTTAGCACATACGTATTTTTTTAGGCTCAGGTACCAGATGCATAACGCATACGTTTTTTAATAACGAGTACGTGTTTTTTGTGTTTGGCCGAAACTTTCCCTCTTCATGGACTCAACTTCTTGCTTTTACCCTTGAATACTAGGTATATATTTGTGAGACATTCATATTATTTAAATATATACTTTATATATACTTATTGTACTATTTTGAGTGAGAGTTATCTATTATGTGAATCCTATTGGATATAACTTGCATGATGTAGTGCCTCTCACTTTACTTTTTGCTTCTAGCAGTTACTTGGATTGTATTTGGACATCATGATACTTGTTTGTTGATACTTGGATATTATGACAATTTGATGCACAACTATGATGACATGTTTATATCTAATGTTTTATGCTTATACCATGCTTAGTAGATTAGTTTAATTTGTTATGCGAGTTATCATTGATATGAGTATTATGTGAATGTTAGATGTATGTTCTCATCATGATTTGATAGTTGTTTATTGTGTGTTGATGTATTGGTGAAGGGGAGTAGTGTCGCATCATTCGCTTGTGAATGCCCTGTGATGCTGTGATTTTCCCTTCACGATGTGTTTGCTTGTTTGTTTATATACACGTCCAACCATGTGTTTGCTACAGGTTGCAAGTACCAGGCATTGACTCCACCTAAATTGCTACGTTTGAGCGTGCCTCAATCTGAATGGAGTTTTTTGATTCACAGATAGCATTGGGTTCCCCACATGGAGCCATCATCCTTGATGAGGATGAGTGTACGTTTACCATTCACTGTTGTGTGGTCAGTCTGAGTCATCTTGCTGATATTGTTGTCGTTTTTCTTTCTATTTTGCTTTGTGGTCAGGTATTGTGTAACAGTATGTTCATTTGAGTGATGTTCATAATTGTGCCTTTGTTTGATTATTTCATTAAAATAGAGATCATCGGATTTAAAAGGCTTTGGAATAATTAAATAAAATATTATTAAAGTATTTATTTGATTTTAATAAATTGAAATTTATGGTTTAAAATGAAAGATTAAATTGATAAATAAAATATATTAAGTTAATTTTTATGTGCACATAAATAAGATTGTTTATAAATAATTATTTTGGAGAAGTGGTAGAAAATATGAAGGAGACATAAAATAAAATAATAAAATTAAAAGAGTTGCATGCAGCAACTGACGGAGGAGTGTGGTTAATAAATTAATAAATTTTTAAAGAAGAGGGGATTTTTGTTATTTTGGAAAAACTAATTTGGTTTTCTCTCTATCGTGAATATTTTTTGGTTCTTGAAAGTTTTCTTGGGGTTTCAGAAGCTTGGAAAAAGGGGTATTTTGCATTATAGTTGGAATCTTGAAGTGTATTGAAGCTGTAAGCATGAAGTGGTGAGCTTAGCATCAATCCTCATTCTGAAGGACGGGAAAATTGGGTTCCTTACTTATCTCAAATCTAAATCTGTAAAAAATGGAAATGGGGTATTGTTCTACTGGAAATAGATCAATTTCTTATTTAATTCTGAGACAAGCATTTTAGTAAATTCAGCAATCGAATTATTCCAATACGAATTATTCCAATACAATAAATTTATAAATCTATGTACTCTTGTATAGTTGAGTTTTTTGCATAAATCCCCTCTTGATCTTAGTTTTGGGAACTATTGTTGTGGTTGCATGCTTGGTCTAGTTAACGATTTGTCTTTCATCCTATTGAAATTTTGTTTGCACAATAGTCTCTAAACCTGGAAAGAATTCTCATCTTGTTCTTATCGACGTTTCTTTATGGTTGAATGCCTTCATTTCTCGCATGTGACATTGTATCCCCAAACTCCAAACTCTGTGTCTGGTGTCTTTGGTTAAGTCTAGAGATTCATCCTGTGCCTACCTTCAGACGTCACCTCTGATAGCCTTACATTATTAAGGAATATATAATATCGATGATAATATCCATGATTATCTCATGCTTATTTTGTGGCTTGCCTCCAACCGCACGCCTCTTTCTGTTAGATAGGTTGTACAGAAAATGTTGGTTTAAATTTTTTTATTGTGATGGTATCCCATTTTATTTAGAAAGGATATCATATACCTTATAATTGTGCCAGTAACACAACTAATAGACATCCTATGAATCAATGTTTAAACCATAATCAAAGTCAAGTCTCTGTTTCCAACCAACTATTTTGTCGTTCCATATTGGTGTAGAAGCTATAAGATTTATATTTAATTTTCCTTACTAATGTAAAATGAATATTTTCTAGCATGCATGGCATCCATCATATAGGTATATCCATATTGCTTATATTGCACGCCTTGCCTTTAGTTTCATATTGCTCTTAATAGAGTCATGGGTTTATGTATCTATCCTAGGCAAAGTGTAATATATATGCCTCAGTTTAAAATGCATGGTGATTTCTTTTTGTTAACTGTAGAATATCTTTTGTTAGGCATTCAGCCATATATTACCTGATACGCATGTATATCTATTGATCATTCGATACATATATATATATACATACATATATACACATATAAATACATATATATATATATGTATGTATGTATATTGATACTCCTTGAAAAGAGTTTATAAATACTGTGTAATTTCATTAGAAGAGATGTTATTTCAAAAGTGCAGTTCAAAAATTATTTTGTTTATAAGTCTATATATATATACATAAATACATATGTATACCTTCAAATAATTACGTTTATCTCATTAGAAAATGTTTTATTATTGTATACAGTATTATGAACATTCTCATATATATATATATATATATATATATATATATATATATATAAGTATATTTATATTTGCATAGCTGTTCTCGTATATGCAACATACTGTTAGAAAAATGATTGAATGGGATGTGTTTTACCTCTCAATTAAATTTTTTAGATAGCCATTTAACTTGGAGACATGTTAAGAAAAGATTAAATTATGCCATCAAAATCATAACAAAATTTCCATTCGCCATCTCAGACCGTATTCAAGTATCTCAACGCACTCAGAAGTTCCTCGAGATAAGATTGTTGGGAAATTTATGCCTCAACATTCTAGTTTTTCATTGAAGACTTGGCCATTTCTTCTTGATTTTAGCCTTTACTGCCATACCGTTGCATTCTTACCTTCATGGCGTGGTTGTGCGATTTACCGCTTTACCGCGGGCCACCTTGCTCGGTCTGGCAGTTGGGCGGTGTTACCGCCTTACCGCAACAGTCTTCTTCATGTATGGCGATGGTGCAGTAAGCAATGGTTGTGGGCGTGGTGGTTATCGCCTTACCGTAGGGTGGTCCGGTTGGTGGCGCGGTTGGCGACAGGGTGACAAAGTAGAGGTTTACCTCCTTACCGCGGAGGTTGCCCGTTGGTGGCAAGGTAGCACAGTGAGCAATGCAGAGGTGGCAAGCTGGCCGATGACGATCTACCACCTTACCACAGTCGGTGAGAAGACTCACCACAGTGGCCGTGCTAAGCAGCTAGCACTTAGTGGTGACCGTTACCGCCCCACCGTAAGCAGTGAGATTGCTCACTACGGTGGCTGCGGTGAGACCACTGGCGATTTTCCAGAGCGGCCATCACCCTACCATGGGGTGGCCTAGTAGCCTCTATGGTAGCACGGTGTGACCGCTTTCGGTCTGGCTGGCGATTACCGCCACACCACAGGAAGGCTTTAGAGGGTCAGAGGTAGCACGGTGGAGATGGCGGTCAGCGCATGCAATTATCGGCATACCATGGGGTGACCCAATGAGCTCGGTAGTATCACGGTGAAGTCAGGGTCTGGGCTCGGTGATGTTATGGGGTGAGCTTAGGTGAGCTCACCGCCTTATCGTGGCATGAGTGGGGCTAGAGCATGATAGCATGGTGAAGACTTGGGTGAGCTCGATTGAGCTCACCGCCATACTGCAATTGGTGAAGGTGAGCTCGGCGATGATGCTGTAGAAGGAAAAGATGAGCTCGGAGCTCAGCCAACTGAGCTTGACCGGGTTTGACTAGTTGTCAAAAGCGATAGGCAAATCAAATGGTGACACGTGGCAAATCTTTAAGATCTGATTGGCCATAATTTTTGTTTCTTGATTACAATTGAGATGCATTATTAAAGCAAGGTTGACGAACATGTCTGAGACCGATTTATTGCTACATGGCTCGATGCATGCTGATTTAGTGGTGCACATTATCAGGGAATGGTTGAAGTTTGCAGGTAGATAGTTTATTATCCTGATGACTGTTGAAGGCTTCAGACAGGCTGAACAGGTAAGCACACGGTGTGAGATTATAAATTAATCTCGTGTGCAGTCAAATCAAATTGGATGAGTGATTAGAGAGAGGCTAAGAGTGTCTGAATAGTCTTGACTGTGAACACTTAGTTTCTCATTTCTAATCGATGTGAACCTATGATGCCTTGAGGTTGGGTTGGTCGTGAGGCTAGCTGAGAGTGTCACATGAGGAGTTGAAGGGAATCTACATAGTATGTCATTTGAAGACATTGTAATTGTGTGAAGATTCTTTTTTTTTGTTGTTGCCTATATTTCTCTAGATCGACAAGATGTTATCTCCTGAAGAGCATTTCTCTGATATTTGTATTGTAACTGCTTTGTTGCTAAATAATACAAGTGAGCTGAGTGTTTTGGAGGGTGGGGTTTTTTACCCAAAAGGGTTTTCCCCATGTAAATCTATGTGTCTACATACTTTTCTTTCATGGTTGTCTGATTTTGTATTCTTGAATCTATGCTTGCATTGAATCTATTTTAGTTAAGCATTTACTTTTCTTAGTAGGATCAATGGGGGATTTACTGTGCCTATTTCCACTTTATGGCATAGTTGTTTGTGTCTTTGAAGTGATAAAAATGAAAATCACTAAGGCATTATTATCTTTGATGCCTTATCTATGATGGTAGAACGACTTTGTATCCCCAACAAAGATATCCTTAGAAGTGACTTCTCAAGATACTTAAACCCTAAGAAGTCACTCCTCAAGATATCAAATCTTGAGTACTTCTTGATTCATACGATGCCCTCAAGGTTCATTGGCAACATTACTCATCAGAATCAACACATATATCTCTAAATCCTAATGTCAGAAGTAGCATCATTAATTATAACATGTCATCCATAGCTACCATTCAAATCAATTTCATTATCTTTATCAATTACAATAGAGAGTTCCACACTAAGTTACAAAGTTATATCATTACATCGTGAATCGAAATATCTTCTTGAACATGTGTGAGGAGAGTACATCAAAATTATAATACATGAAATGTAATCCATAAGAACTGGGACAAGTGTAGAAGTCTTCAAATCCAGGAGTAGTCACCATGAACATGAACAAGAGAGGGAACCCAATGAAGTACAATGTACATTCCTCCTGACCATGTGGAACCCTAAGGTCCACCCCTCGTGCTAGGAGATAGCAAAGGATCCCACAATCATAATGACAATAAGGTGGAAATCAACTAACAAAACAAGACTATAAGGGATTCCAACCTATAAAGGACAATATAACACAACACAATAGTAACACTGCTTATAGAGGCACTCATAAACATAAATCAAAAATACAAGTCAAGGGGATGCAAGGTTGTAGCACGGGAGATTGTCATCACATGGTCCTATCATGGATTGTCCTAAAAATATTTCTCTAGACGCCGACCCCCATCTATGGTTTCTCTAACAGTCTCACATTTGATGTCGGCCCCATAGGGTGACACATGTGGGACCAATTATCCTTTCGTGGGGACAAGAAAATTGGTCTTGCCAACTAGGTCTTCTCCACCCATCCTTAGCCTAAACGAGCGCTACAAGCATGGGTGAGGCATCCAATTATTTTAGTTAAAGTGAGATTCTACCCAACCCCCTAGTTAATTAATTAGGTTATCACTTGATTAGAAAACTCCCACATGGGTTGTCCTAGATTCCACTTTGTGCACCAGCCCCCATCAAGAGCCACTCCCCCTTCTATAGCTAGGAACCCAATAAAATCAAAGGACAAGGCCAACTTGCACAATCACAAAAACCTCATTAATTTACATAACAAGGTGAGGAACAACCCATCCTACATACAAGTTCTAAACACATTGGTGAATATACTATGCAAGGCTAAAGATTCGCATGTACTCTTTCAAAACAGAAACAACCATCTTAAAATGGACCATCATAAAACCATCAAGTAGAAAAATTTCCCCTAACCCCTAGAAGAAAAGCTAATCATTTACACAATTAATCTCACAGGAACAATAACCACGAGTACCCACATTCAACTAAACAACACAAAACTTCAACTAACAACAATTCCATATGACAAGAGTAACACACAATTTTGCAAAACATCTAATACTAATGATTTTCAAAGAAGGAAGCTAATTTCACAATAACTAATTCATTATTATTTATATGTCAATAATTTAAGCTTTTCTTAAGAAGTCTCTAAGTTAAATGGCTATCTGAAACATTTAATTGAGAGGTAAAACACATTCCATTCAATCATTTTTCTATACAGCCTATCTAATAAAAAGAGGTGTGCAATTGGAGGCAAGCCACAAAACAAGCATGAGATAATCATGGATATTATCTTTGATATTATATATTCCTGAATAATGAAAGCCTATCAAAGGCAACATCTGAAGGTAGGCAGAGGAAGAATCTCCAGACTTAACCAAAGATACCAAACAAAGAGTTTGGAGTTTGGGGATAGAATGTCACATGCGAGAAATGAAGGCATTCAGCCATAAAGAAAATGTGGTAAGAACAAGATAAGAATTCTTGCAAGGTTCAAAGACTATTGTGCAAACAAAATTTCAACAGGACGAAAGATAATTCATTAACTAGACCAAGCATGCAACCACAACAATAGCTCCCAAAATTGAGATCAAGAGGGGATTTACGCAAAAAGATGAACTATACAAGAGTACATAGATTTAGAAATTTATTGTATTGGAATAATTCGATTGTTGAATTTACTAAAATGCTTGTCTCAAAATTAAATAAGAAATTGATCTATTTCTAGCAGAACAATACCCCATTTCCTTTTTTTAAAGATTTAGATTTGAGATAAGTAAGGAACCTGATTTTCCCATCCTTCAGAATGAGGATTGATGTTGAGCTTACCTCTTTGTGCTTACATTTTCAATACACTCCAGGATTCCAACTATACTACAAAATACCCATTTTTTCAAGCTTTTGAAACCCCAAGAAAACTTTCAATAACCAAAAAATATTCACAAAAAAGAGAAAACCAAATTAGTTTTTCCAAAATAACAAAAAGCCCCTCTTCTTTAGAAATTTATTTATTTATTAACCACACTCCTCCATCAGTTGTTGCATGCAACTCTTTCAATTTTATTATTTTATTTAATCCCTCCTTCATATTTTCTACCACTTCTCCCAAACAATTATGTTTATCTCATGAACATCTATTTTATTATTGTATACAGTATTATGAACATTCTCATATTAAATATATATATATATATATATATATATATATATATATAAGTATATATATATTTATATTTGTATAGGTGTTCTCATATATGCAACATAGTGTTAGAAAAATGATTGAATGGAATGTACTTTACCTCTCAATTAAATGTTTCAAATAGTCATTTAACTTGGAGACTTGTTAAGAAATGATTAAATTATTGACATCTAAATAATAATGAATTAGTTACTATGAAATTAGCCTCCTTGTTTGGCAATCATCAGTATTAAATATTTTGCAAAACTGTGTGTTAGTCTCATCATATGGAATTGTTGTTAGTTGAAGTTTTGTGTTGTTTAGTTGAATGTGGGTACTCGGGGTTATTTTTCCTGTCAGATTAATTATGTAAATGATTAGCTTGACTTCCAGAGGTCAGGGGGAGGTTTTCTACTTTATGGTTCTATGATGGTCCATTTTAAGATGGTTGTTTTTGTTTTGAAAGCATACATGCAAATCTTTAGCCTTGCACAGTATATTCACCAATGGGTTTAGAACTTGTATGCAGGATGGGTTGTGCCTCACCTTGTTATGTAAATTAATGAGGTTTTTGTGATTGTGCAAATTGGCCTTGTCCTTTGATTTTATTGGGTTCCTAGTTGTATAAGGGGGAGTGGCTCTCGATGGGGGCCAGAACATAAAGTGGCATCTAGGACAACCCTAGTGGGAATTTTCTAATCAAGTGATAAACTAATTAATTAACTAGGGGGTTGGGAAGAATTTCACTTTAACTAAGATAATTGGATGTCTCACCCATGCCTGTAGCGCTCGTTCAAGCTAAGGATGTGTGGAGAAGGCTTGGTTGGCAAGACCAATTTTATTTTCCCCACAAAAGGATAATTGGTCTCGCATGTGTCACCCTATGGACCGACGTCGAATGTGAGACTATCAGGACAACCATAGATGGGGGTCGGCGTAAAGAGAAAGACTGTTAGGACAAACGATGATAGGACCATGCGATGACACTCTCCCCTACTATAACCTTGCATCCCCTTGACTTTTATTTCCACTTTATGTGTGTGAGTACCTCTAAAAGGAGTGTTTGTAATGCCCCATCGTGGAACCCAAAAAATGTTATGTCATTAACGCTAAACATCCAGATATTTTTTTTGTAAACATATAATATCAACATGTGATTACAACCTAACATAAACGTTTTAGGGTTCCACAACTACACTACTAAATTAAATAAACATCATAACACAACAAGAACTATATATATCAAAACATGTGAATAGTCATATCCGGATTACATTACATCAAGAATTATATTGCAAGTTCAAATAGAACAAGCGAGATTGTGACAAATCTAGATACATTAAAAGTAACGATACAATGTAACCTCATGTAACATCATGAGTGCATACAATAAAGAATAAGATCAAGAATAGATGACGACCATGTCCATGATCTCGTCTGACGAATAACTCCATAAACGATATGTATCCAGGATCCTACCAAGAACAAGCATGTCTCGAACAATATCACCTCCAAGGGACCCAATGGAAGAAATGGCACGTTCCTCCACACCGTGTGGAACTAGAAAGCCCACCCCCTGTGCTAGGAGATAGAACAGGTCCTCAATTCAAATAGACAACAAGAAGAACATCACACAATACATGGTTGACACACATGACATCACAATGACAAGACAACTGACATACTCCCAGAGGTGACTCACAATCACAAGTAACTCAACACAAGAGAACTAACAAGTGTACAAGGATAGGAGTGTCATCACACAAGCTTGACATGGGTTACCCAATGGAATCTTCATAGGTTATTGCCCCCCCTTACTTAGTTAAACCTTTGCGACCTCAACCGATCCTCAACCCCCACTCTCACTCATGTGGGATCAACATATCTTTCAAAGGGACAAGACAGTTGATCTTCGCCATTCTAGGCCTTCCCACTCATCCCAAGCCCAAAAGAGCACTTGAGCCTTGAGTGAGGCTTACTTATCTAAATTAATATGAGATGTTACCTGAAAACCCTAAAAGCTTATTTTAGTTATCACTTGGTTAACACACTTCCGAGAGGTTACCCCTACAACCACTTTCGGGTCCGGCCCCTATCGAAAGCCACTCAGGACTCCTAAGGTACAATTTCTCATAAAAACTAAAACAATAAGGCAACATGCATGTAACAAAAAACTCCTTTACACAAAGAATCAAGTCATTAGAACTACACAATAACAAATAAATATCTCAAGATGATCCACCAACATGCATGGCCTAGAATGACTCTATTCCATGGGAAGAAGAATGAAAAAGAGGAATATCAAAATAACTTGATACGTGCATGGCACACGTTTCAACTTTTAAAATCAAGACAAAGAACCTTCATAATAACAATCATGTTTCATTTCAATAAATGTCAATTTTAATCCTCTGGGAGACAATACACTAACACCAAACCTCAATACAAGAAGTAAGAATAACTCCAAGTAGGAACGTCATTTAAACATAATTTACAAATCTCATTCAATAATTCCAATAATACATTTCCAAATCAAAAAATTTAAGTTTAGTGAGTGAAAAGACCATAATTACCTCTTTAAAATATTGATGCTTCTAATACACAATCTTATAAAAGATAAACTTAAACATTTAAAACTCTATTACCCAAATACATATACATAATCATTATAACCAAATGAAGTAACTCACGGTTCTAACGTAATTAATTATATAAACCACTTCTTATTCATTACATTTATATTCTAACTAATAAATCATTTCATTCATAAAAGTATTTACAATTAGAATAATAACCATTTCTTAAAATAAGAAATAAATTAAAGATATACAAATTACTTAATTTCCTTTATTTTTATTTTTTATTATTTAAGAATCAAACTTATCTAAATTAATGACCCAAATATATATATATATATATATATATATATATATATATATATATATATATATATATTAAAAAGTAATACTTACAAACTAATATATATCAGGTGTCTACTATATACTTAACACAACGAATCTCCCAAAGATTTTGAATTCATTTAATATACCAACTCTTATCACATAGACTTATCCAAGAGCATCTCTAATGAGGGATTTGCAGATCCTAGAGTAATAAACACTACGGTAAGATGGCACAGATAGAAACTTACTAATTGTCGACTAAGATAAAGCAATTCATGGCATGAACAGGGGAATAGATAAGATGGACAGTGACTAAAGTTGGACTTAGACCCATGATTCCTGGTGTAAATCGATGGTTTCATTACATGCAGACGTCTACCAGAAAGAGAGTACAATGAACTTAGCATGACAGCGGACCCAACAAGATATGAACAATCCACAGTGGAAGGTAAAGTCGGAGTATGGATAAATAGAGATGCATGTGACATGCAAATAGAAACACTACGCGAACACAACACACTTCTCACCTATTATCTAGACATGAACCTATGGCACATGGTAATACTGAAGATAGACTAAGTCTTGCGACATAAAATAAAATCCAAAGCCTCCTTCACATGCGAGTTGCATGCATGTTGCAAAGAACAAATGAAATATAGTTAAGATAATTCAGACACAACAACCTTTATACGCACCAGCTAAATGACTCAAACAATTCAATCACGCATGCAAAAAATATGCTCCTAAAGACGCGAAGTAAGGAAGATACTGAAGATATCAATTAAGTATGCAAAAGAATAGAATACAATGAAAAACGTATTTTAAAGAAAATATTAGCAATAAATCCAATGGTCGCGCCCAACAATAATTCAAGGTATAAGACAGGGAATCCAGCCCATAGTACACATATGTTAATATTTATGAAAGGTGATAATTCACACCCACAATACATAACAGTTTCACCAGGAACACATGTAATCAGGATGTCAACATATACCTATCATATGCAGCCAACAGTGTGCAAAGACAAAGATATACGAGAAAAAAATAGTCCACCACCGGTACAGAGACAAATGAATCCAACCAAGTATTAAGCATGTTGGCATGCGAATTATCATCAGGAGAATAAGATCATGCGCCAAGGAAAAAAAGGGTACTGTCAAAATATCATTCCACCTGCGCCCCAAAATTTCCCTTATGTCAAAATCTATATTCGGTTTGGCATGCTACAGAATAAAAAGACAGATGATTGTTGCATGTGGATTGCATGTGGGTATTTCACCATTTATCATCATTTCAGACCTACTTTGCAGCCGACACCAAGTTAAGAAGGTTGAATATAAAACAGAGGACAAGCAAGGAAGTTAAAAATGAGTTTGTAAAAAAATGGATTCATATTCATGGCCGGCTCATCAGGATAAGGATGATTCTCGTGGAAACAAGAGAGCTCCTAAATTTAAGATAAAGAAAACAATACAAGAGTCTGACTACGCTTACAAAGAACATAAGGACAGTGCACGGGAGAACAAAAGAAAAATAAATAAAACTATCCTGAACCAAATTTCAAATTGATTTCAAAAAGGAATCATCACTGACAGGTTAAGGAGGTAATCAGAGGTCAACATTAGGTTGCAAACAAGAAAAGAGGGTCTCCCATAAAGAAATTCGACCATCAACGACTCAACAAGGGATTTTAAATGAGATTCTACATGCTTAAAAACATGCAATGATGAAAGCAAACAAAACCAATATCCAAGTATTGATAATAGTTCAAACGTTAATAATCAAGGATGCATAGATCTGAAACTCAAACCACAACAAATATTTCTCTTCCATTAAATAAACTGATCGTTAAGTTTTGTTTTCTATTGTCTCTAGGATTCAAAACAATTTTTTGCAAGAATCTCAAACGAAATTTAACAGCAAGAAATTTGCAACAAAAGAACCTGAAACGCTTTCTGGAATCAAGATATGGCGAAGAAAAATCCTCAAAATTCAGTCCACAAAACTTTCGCAGTGCGAACACCACCTCCAATAATCAATTTTTAGCTTTTCAATCAAAACCCCAACAGGCAAAAAATTTCTTGTGAAAGCAATATTTTTCTTTTTCGAAAATCAATTGCCATCAATAATGAATGATTTTCCTATGTTATATCCTTTTTTCTCAATTTACAATGCAAACAATCATTTAAATCTTCATATTTCATGCATATCAACCATCAGTTAGCTTTTCAAACACAATCATCAAGAAAAGATATTTTGAAATTAAGAAACACAACTGACTGATTAATTTTCAAAAATATAAAACTTGCACAAATAAATCAATTACAAATAATTAATCATTCACAATTAACATATTTAATATTTCACAATAATCTAAATATAACTTTTCCAATTAAACATTGCAATTAATCATTATTCACATTACCATTAAATCATTAAATTAATCTAGCGTAACATTATGAAAACATAGTAAATACAACATGACATGATAAAAACAAACGCACGACAACGAACAACAACATACATAAGTGTGACAAAATGATACTCGTTCTTTTAGAACGATGGTTCATGACAGAGAGAAGTCTATCTCCCTTCAATGATTCCATTGGACCATGGCATGCTCAGACTTGACAAGCAGGTGGAGTCGATGACTGTACCTGAAAGCTACATCACACTGCACGGTCAAATGAACAACATGTATATATATGAAGACACACCATGAAGAAGAATTACGGCATAGCAGGGCACTCACAGATGAGTACTACTAAACTGTCTCCTTCACCGAACTGACATAACACATAGCATCTAACATCAACCACATCATAGGATCATCATAAACATAACAGAGCATCATATGTCAGCATAATAATGTCATCTCATGAAAATAAATGAAGCATGCTAAAGTAAAGTGTATCATCAACTGAGCTTCACAACTGGTCATGTAAACCATGACATAATGCATCAAAGTAACATAGTCTCAAAAGCAACTAATGACTAACATCAACTTAAAAAACAACTGAATTAGAAATGTCAGCAAGAGGGTCACTACATCCTCCCCCCCTAGGGTGAGACTTACTCCTTGAAGCCTACAACCAAGCATAGTACAAAATCCATACAAACCAACATGGTGAAGCAACCACCACAAAGTCTCAAAACACATTACTTATCATAACAAGTGTTAATTCTGAGAAAACAACTCTAAAGGCACTTCCTTAGTCTCTTGTACCGTAGGATTTCCATGGGCTTCCGAATCAGCTGCCTCACCACTACTAGTAATCTCCACATATGTGCCCTGACGCTCTAATCGACTATGATCAACCACTGCACTTGCCCTATGGGACCTTCCTGCATCATTCCTTGTTGGCTCTATGGCCGTCAACCTCTGACTGAATTCAGGTGTGTTCCTTTGAGGACATTGTCTAGATATGTGGCCCTGTCGACCGCAAGAAATAAAACTAGTACCTCTTCATGTTGCAGCTCGTGTGCTCTGAGCTGATTGTATAGGACGATGGAGCTGGGCTCACAACCAACTCTAGATCCTTCTAGATGAAAGACAGTCTCCCCGAAACTAGAAGCATGTTGGAGACGCCCTACCAAAATGAAAACCAATCATCCAATTCTCAAACTCCAAACCTCTACTAGAACGATTGGTGAGTGGAGAACGTTCCCTGAAAAGGTCCATCATAAGTCTGGCTAAAGCTGAAACATTTCTCCTCCTAGGGAACCTTTCTCTTTCCCTAAACACCTGTTGACCACTCTCATGCCTAGGGCCTAGCCAGGTAAAAATCTCCTCAAGCAAAGAATGTAATTGAGGACCCAGGTGCTCCTCACGATCATTCTCATGGGGACACAGAAAAAAAGTGTTCCAACGATTATCTCTGCAACCACCTCCCAAACCTCTACCATGACCTCTAGGAATCCTACACACACCACCACAAAAAAGAGTCTCAGTTTACAGACACAAGAAACCAAGAAAAAAAACATGCACACACATAAAAGAATATAACACCTAGGACAACCTAGTGGGCTCACATGAACCAGAGCACCCAGTGTTAGAACCTTTTCTCTTATACCAAGCTATAACGCCCCATCGTGAAACCCAGGAAATGTTACGTCATTAATGCTAAACATTTGGATAAAAATAAATTTAAACATATAATAACATGTGATTACAACCTAACATAAATATTTTAGGGTTCCACAATTATGCTACTAAAGTAAATAAACATCATAACACAACAAGAACTATATATATCAAAACATGTGAATAGTCATATCCAGATTACATTACATCAAGAGTTATATTACAAGTTCAAATACAACAAGCGAGATTGTGACAAATCTAGATACATTAAAAGTAACAATACAATGTAACCTCATGTAACATCATGAGTGCATACAATAAAGAATAAGATCAAGAATAGATGACGACCAACTCCACGAGCTCATCTACCGAACAACTCTATGAATGATATGTATCTAGGATCTTGCCAAGAACAAGCATGTCTCAAACAATATCACCTACAGGGGACCCAATGGAAGAAATGGTACGTTCCTCCCAACCGTGTGGAACTCGAAAGCCCACCTCTCATGCTAAGAGATAGAACAGGTCCTCAATTCAAATAAACAACAAGAAGAACATCACATAATACATGGTTGACACACATGACATCACAATAACAAGACAACTGACATACTACCAGAGGTGACTCACAATCACAAGCAACTCAACACAAGAGAAATAACAAGTGTACAAGGATAGGAGTGTCATCACACAAGCTCGACATGGGTTACCCAATGGAATCTTCATAGATTACCGATCCCCCCTTACTTGGTTAAACCCTGGCAACCTCAACCAATCCCCAGCCCCCACTCTCACTCATGTGGGATCAACATATCTTTCAAAGAGATAAGAGAGTTGATCTTTGTCATTCTAGGCCTTCCCACTCATCCCAAGCCCAAACGATCACTTGAGTCTTGAGTTAGGCTTACTTATCTAAATTAATATGAGATGCTACCCGAAACCCCTAAAAGCTTATTTTAGTTATCACTTGGTTAACACACTTCCGAGAGGTTACCCTTGTGACCACTTCTGGGACCGGCCCCTATCAGAAGCCACTCCTCTTAAGGTAAAAATTCTCATAAAAACTAAAACAATAAGGCAACATGCATGTAACAAAAAACTCCTTTACACAAAGGCTCAAGTCATTAGAACTAAACAATAACAAATAAATATCTCAAGATGATCCACCAACATGCATGGCCTAGAATGAACAAGCATGACTTCGTTCCATGGGAACAAGAATGACAAAGAGGAATATCAAAATAACTTGATACGTGCATGGCTCATGTTTCAACTTTTAAAATCAAGAAAAAGAACCTTCGTAATAACAATCATGTTTCATTTCAATTAATGTCAATTCTAATCCTCTAGGAGACAATACACTAACACCAAACCTCAATAGAAGAAGTAAGAATAACTCCAAGTAGGAACATCATTTAAACATAATTTACAAATCTCATTCAAGAATTCCAATAATACATTTCCAACTCAAAACATTTAAGTTTAATGAGTGAAAAGACCATAAATACCTCCTTAAAATGTCGATGCTTCTAATACATAATCTTATAAAAGATAAACTTAAAAATTTAAAACTCTATTAACCAAACACATATACATAATCATTATAACCAAATCAAGTAACTCACGGTTTTAACATAATTAATTATATAAACCACTTCTTATTCATTACATTTATATTCTAACTAATAAATCATTTCATTCATAAAAGTATTTACAATTAGAATAATAACCATTTCATAAAATAAGAAGGAAATTAAAGATATACAAATTACTTAATTTCCTTTGTTTTTATTTTTTATTATTTAAGAATCAAACTTATCTAAATTAATGACCCAAATATATATATATATATATATTTATTTATATTTTTATATTAAAAAGTAATACTTACAAACTAATATATATTCAGTATGTACTATATACTTCACACAATGAATCTACCAAAGATTTTGAATTCATTTAATATACCAACTTTTATCACATAGACTTATCCAAGAGCGTCTCTAATGAGGGATTTGCAGATCCTAGAGTAATAAACACTATGTTAAGATGGCACAAATAGAAACTTACTAACTATCAACTAAGATAAAGCAATTCATGGCATGAACAGAGGAATAGATAAGATGGATAGTGGCTAAAGTTGGACTTAGACCCACGATTCCTGTTGTAAGTCAATGGTTTCATTACATACAGATGGCTACCAGAATGAGAGTACAGTGAACTCAACATGACAACCGAACCAGCAAGATATGAACAATCCACAGTGGAAGGTAAAGTCGGAGTATGGATAAATAGAGATACATGTGGCATGCAAGTAGAAACACTACGTGGACACAACACACTGCTCACCTATTATCTAATGACATGAACCTATGGCACGTGGTAATACTGGAGATAGACTAAGTCTTGCGACATAAAATAAAATCCAAAGCCTCCTTCGCATGCGAGTTGCATGCACGTTGCAAAGAACAAATGAAATATTGTTAAGAGAATTCAGACACAACGACCTTGATACGCACCAGCTAAATGACTCAAACAATTCAATCACACATGCAAACAATTTTCACCAAAAGACGTGAAGTAAGGAAGACACCAAAAGAATAGAACACAAAGAAAAACGTATTTTAAAGAAAATATTAGCAATAAATCTAATGGTCGCGCCCAATAATAATTCAAGGTATAAGACAGGGAATCCATCCCACTGTACACAAATGTTAATATTTATGAAAGGTGATAATTCACACCCACAGTACATAACAGTTTCACTAGGATCGCGTGTTATCAAGATGCCAACATATACCTATCATATGCAGCCAATAGTGTGCAAAGACAAAGATATATGAGAAAAAAATAGTCCACCGCTGGTACAGAGACAAATGAATCCAAACAAGTATTAAGCATGTTGGCATGTGAATTCTCATTAGGAGAATAAGATCATGCGCTAAGCAAAACAGAGGGTACTGTCAAAATATCATTCCACCCGCGCCCCAAAATTTCCCTTATGTCAAAATCTATATTCGGTTTGGCATGCTATAGAATGAAAAGATAAATGATTGTTTCATGTGGATTGCATGTGGGTATTTCACCATTTATCATCTTTTCAGACCTAATTTGCAGCCGACACCAAGGTAAGAAGGTTAAATATAAAACAAAGGACAAGCAACGAAGTCAAAAATGAGTTTGTAAAAAAAATAATTCATATTCATGGCCGGATCATCAGGATAAGGATGATTCTCATGACAGAAAGAGAGCTCCTAAATTTAAGATAAAGAAAACAATACAAGGGTCTGACTACACTTACAAAGAACATAAGGACAATGTGCGGGAGAACAAAAGAAAAATAAAGGAAACTATCCTGAACCAAATTTCAAATTGATTTCAAACAGGAATCATCACGGACAGGTTAAGGAGGTAATCAGAGGTCAACATCAGGTTGCGAACAAGCAAAGAGGGTCTCCCATAAAAAAATTCCACCATCAACGACTCAACAAGGGAGTTTGAATGAGATTCTACATGCTTAAAAACATGCAATGATGAAAGCAAACAAAATCAATATCTAAATATTGATAATAGTTCAGATGTTAATAATCAAGGATGCACAAATCCAAAACTCAAACCACAACAAATATTTCTCTTCCATTAAATAAACTGATCTTTAAGTTTTGTTATCTATTGTGTGCACGATTCAAAACAAATTTTCGCAAGAACCTCAAACGAAATTTAACAGCAAGAAATTTGCAAGAAAAGAACCTGAAACGCTTTCCGGAATCAAGATATGGCGAAGAAAAATTCTCAAAATTCAGTCCACAAAACTTTCACAGTGTGAACACCACCTCCAATAATCAATTTTTAGCTTTTCAATCAAAACCCCAGCAAAATACAGAGAAATTTTTTTTCTCGTGAAAGCAATATTTTTCTTTTTTTGAAAATCAATTGCCGTCAATAATGAATGATTTTCCTCTGTTATATCCTTTTTCTCAATTTACAATGCAAACAATCATTTAACTCTTCGTCTTGCATGCATATCAACCATTAGTTAGCTTTTCGAACACAATCATCAAGAAAATATATTTTGAAATTAAGAAACACAATTGACTGATTAATTTTTCGAAAATATCAAACTTGCACAAATAAATCAATTACAAATAATTAATCATTCACAATAAACATATTTTAATATTTCACAATAATCTAAATATAACTTTTCCAATTAAACATTTCAATTAATCAGTAATCACATTACCATTAAATCATTAAATTAATCTAACATAACATTATGAAAACATAGTAAATACAACATGACATGACAAAAACGAATGCACGACAACGAACAAAAACATACATAAGGGTGAAAAATTGATACTCATTCTTTTAGAACGATGGTTCATGACAGAGGAGAATTCTATCTCCCTTCAATGATTCCATTGGGCCATGGCACGCTCAGACCTGAAAAGCAAGTGGATTCGATGCATGTACTTGAAAATTGCATCACACTACATGGTCAAATGAACAACATGTATATATATGAAGACACACCGTGAAGAAGAATCACGGCGTAGCAGGGCACTCATGGATGAGTACTGTTAAACTGTCTCCTTCACCGAACTGACGTAACACATATCATCTAACATCAACCACATCATAGGATCATCATAAACATAACAGAGCATCATATGTCATCATAATAATGTCATCTCATGAAAATAAACGAAACATCCTCAAGTAAAGTGTATCGTCAACTGAGTTTCACAACTAGTCATGTAAACCATGACATAATGCATCAAAGTAACATAGTCTCAAAAGAAACTAACGACTAACAACAACTTAAAAAACAACTGAATTAGAAATTTCATAAGGAGGGTCACTACAGTATTACTATTGGGTTGTTTGATGTTGTCCTTTATAGGTTGGAATCCCTTATAGTCTTGTTTTGTTAGTTGATTGCCACCTTATTGTCATTGTGATGGTGGGATTCTTCACTATATCCTAGCACGGGGCGTGGACCTTAGGGTTCCACATGGTCGGGAGGAATGCGCATTGTACTTAATTACGTTCCCTCTCTTGTTCATGTTCATGGTGACTACTCCTGGATTTGAAGACTTCTGCACTTGTCCCAGTTCTTTTGGATTACATTTCATGTATTATACTTTTGATGTACTCTCCTCACATGTGTTCAAGGAGATATTTCTATTCATGATGTAATGATGTAACTTTGTAACTTAGTGTGGAACTCTCTATTGTAATTGGTAAAGATAATGAAATTGATTTGAATGGTAGCTATGGATGACATGTTATGATTAATGATGTTACTTCTGACATTAGGATTTAGAGATATATGTGTTGATTCTGATGATTAATGTTGCCAATGAACCTTGAGGGCATCGTATGAATCGAGAAGTACTCAAGGTTTGATATCTTGAGGAGTGACTTATTAGGGTTTAAGTATCTTCAGAAGTCACTTCTAAGGATATCTTATCTCAAGGAACTTCTGAGTACATTGAGATACTTGAATGCGGACTAAGATGGTGAATAGCAGCCTTGTTCTAATTTTGATGGCATAATTTAACTTTATGTAAATTTAGATATGTTTACCATTCTTATTACATCCCCCTTGCAATTCAAAGTTAGACTCTCTTTTGTAATGGATAATATGATGATGACTAATGCATATGTTAGTTAACTAGATGGCATTTATAATACATTATTAGTGATATGAAATGGATAATTCATATTGTTAGTTGGAATGGTTTAATGCTATGAATTTTAATTCTTGTCAGTATGGCTTATGGGATTCTAGCAGCATAGTCATGGACCTTAGAGGACTTAGGTTAGAATACGAGTTAACGTTCATTTGTAATCTTTAATACGTTTATACTTCAAAAAAAAATTGTACCATTTTTATGTGTTGTTAGTGTGTTGTCCTCTAGGGTCCTGTGGTGGGGCATTACATGTGACTTACACATTTTTGTAATATTATATTGAGTTGAAGTTAATGAAAGTTTATCCTATACCCTTTTTTGAGAATTAGGATCTTAATTTTAGTTAATGCTTAATAAAATCTTGAGGTTGTTACATAATAATCCATACTACATGATATATATGGTATGTTAGTGCCATATTATGGTCAAATTATAGTTGTATGTTTCTTAGTATTCTAGGTGTTGGTTGCATAGTTGATGGTTGGTATTCCCATGTGAATATATATATACCACCTTGTCTGAATACACCAAGGTTATAAGGTTAGATAATTGCAGAAAAAGATGATTAGATTGAACATTGCCTAGTGTGAACATTAAAGTGATTATTAAGGAAAGTATGTTGTACATTGAAACTTTATTAAAACTGTAAAGACCTTTTTGTATTGAATCTTTGAAGATTATGAATAATATAACTATGAATATCTTTTAGTGGAGGGTTTTCTTTCAAAAGGGTTTTTGAAATGAAGAAAAGTGTAGGTCTATGTTTTGGGAGATAGAACCACCGATTTTCTACAAGTTTCACTCAAGGAAACCTTATAGATCTCAATCAAAGGATAGAATGAGGGAAAGAGATCTGCTAAAGGTTGTCCTAGGGGTGTGATTAAAGATAAAAAGGGGATTCACCACTAAGCAAAGGCTTAGAAAGACAAATAATGAAAGTATCATGTGAACTTGACTAGATGACCTAGGAAATGAAACTAAAAATAAAGACAATAAACTCAAAATGAATAGAGGGGTACCTAGAAGGAATATGTGGTCAAAACAAGCTCTGAAACCCTAAAATTTTGTTGTTTGATGCTCACTAGGACTCATATGCTAGACTGGGTGATTTAGTCCTAGACTAGGGTTTCTAGGTAGAAACTAGAATCTCTTAGTGACTGGTCTAGATCTTCTAAAAACTGGTACAAAGGCAGTACTAGGACTCATATGCCCAGACTGTTGTAAAGTTTCTGGTTTTGTCACAAAGTGTCCCATTTTTTGCACAGTGTCCTAGGAGCAGAATTTTGAAGTGAAACTTTGTGAGCCTCTGAAGATGGATTAAATAAGCACTTTCCCACTAGTTTCATGCAAATAGAGTGGATATCTTGCTCTAGATTTGAGCTTCCATGAGTCTTGACAACTTTTTATGACAACTTTTGCAACTTTATTATTTTTGCACTTTTCAAGGCTTGAAATCTACTTTTTCTTCAACCTATAAACCTGCAATCACACAAAGAGAGAAAAAATGTTGTTTTGTTAGGGAATGGGGGTTTTCCTTGGTCAAACCCTATTTTGGTAGTCAAACCTTAATGAGAAACAATAAAACAAGAACATGAAACATGTAACATGAACAATGATACCTTGAATGGTGTCTTGAAATATAAATATGCAATCTAACATGAAATGGCCATGAAGAATGTAGATATTGATCTTGAATTATGAACAATGCTTAGCTTGGATGATGAATGCTACATCACAACACTAGCTCAACAACATGCTTGATGCATTATGTCTTTGACATGATGATGGATCTTGAATTGCTACAACAAATGATGGAGAAATCTACCCTTGGATATTTTAGAAATACTCTTGAATACTCTTATGAAATTTCTCTTCATTGCTTATGAAATTCTAAGATTGATTAGGTGTTGAAAATGATGAAATAACCTTATATTTATACTTATTTATGCCAAATTTCTTGAAATTACAACACTACAAGCTGACATCATATCTAAAAAGATAAAATCCTACTGTATAGGAGCGAATTTGCACCCCTAATGCAAATTCTCCTTTCACCCCTTTACAATTTTGAAAACCAAAAGTGGAGGCTGAATTCTACATAAGCCTGCTATTCACATCATATTTGGCATCTATTCTGAGTGTTGGTAGAGGCATTTCTATCAGGGATGCCCACACGGTGCGCAAAAGTTCGTATAGCACACTTATGTCCTTGGCAGATTCTTACAGCTTGAGTATGTAGAGAGGTTACACTTCCTATTGAGATTCGAAGTGTAAAACCCTTCTTTAGCTGGCCGATCCAAATATGGCCATTTTTATCTTCCTTCTTCATATTCTCATTCCATTCTTCCATTTTCATCTTCTTCACAAGTTGACACAATTTCTTCACACTTGAGCATTCACTCCAAGCTTTGTAGCAACATTTATCGCAAGACAACTCCATTCCAGCAGAGGCTTGAGTTCCTCTCATCTCTCTCCTCCACTAGCCTTGAGTGCTTTGGACGAAGGTGGTAAGCTCCTCACATCCTCCCTATTGTTTGGTTGCGTAAGCACGTACTATTTTGTAGTGTCTATTGTGTAATTTGCTTGTATTCTCTTCTTTATCACTTTATTTCTATATCATGGAAAACTTGGTTGTCCGTGGAGGTGGAAACACCAAAATGGAGGTCTGACTGAGGTAGACCCCTAAACAACCCCATCATTTTCCTCCTTTTATGTGTGCAGGTGGAGAGATCTTGGAACAAGTTGGTGAAAATATTATTGTGTGAGATCGTCTTCGTCACCCTTGCTGTAATACATTTCCTTTATCACGTCTGTCTTTACATTTCCTACTTCTTAATCTTATTTTGCACTTCTCAAAACTCGTAACTAGGTTGTTAGTCCACTTTTTAGAGATTAGGCCTGGTCTCTTTGTTTTTATGGTCATACAAATGCCAGTGCACTTGTGAGATGCTAGCATGTCATGTTGTCATCCTAGAAACGTGCTTCTATCCTTTGACAAAGAGCTATCTAAGATACAAATTTTACTTTGAAGATTGACTCGCCTAGTCTCCTTTCAACTCTCGGGCTTGGAGAGTGATCGAAGAATCTCATGTTTCTCATCATTCTCATCCTACCTATCCTAACTATCCCTTAAACTAAGGTAAGTTAGGGTAGTCTACCGCTCTTGGCCTTTCGTGACCCGGGGCCTTGCAGTGGTTGGTCCCCCTCTCTTACATTTTTGGTGAACCTAACGTGAACCAGCATCTACTCTTTTGATTGGTGTTTTGAGTTTTTCCCTTATACCCTCTGCTTCTAGTATCCCTGTGTGTTGTAAAGTTTATGAGCATCATAATCCAGTCTACGACCTCTAGGTATATTGTTAGCAGAAGTATGAGACACCTTTTGATGGAGAAGATGAAGGTCTCCTCTAGTTTCACTACTGGTATTTTCTCTGGCTCTGATGTTGGTCTTGTTGCACAGGACTAGATGTCATGGGATGAGTCTAGATTCCTTGATGAAATTGACTACATCCCTACTCCTCCTACGTCTCCTACATCATCATCTATAGACAAGCGGAATGTTTTCCACATTCCTTCTCAATATGTCGCTAGCCTGAGCGAAGGGTTAAGTGCTTTGGAAATCACTTGGAAAGAAACCTGAAGTTGGCTAGGGCTGCTAAGGTTATTAGTGAAATAAAATATATGGCATGGAAAGACTGAATGGGCATAGAACTCCTAGCTAGTCTCACTAGTTTGACTGAAGCGTGCGCCCCCTCGAATCATAGCCACATGATATGAGGTGGATCCTTTGAAGAACGTGAGAGATAGTTGGAGGTATCAATGCCTCCTACATCTGTGTACATGGCCAACACAGTCCCTTCCATTAGTGTACCTCCTACTTTCAAAAATTCTGAGACCGTCAAAGTAAACAAAACCCCTCTAGGTTTTCACTTCACCCCTCTTGTCACCTTCGGTGGTTGGGGATTTAGCAAGATTATTGGTGGAGGCTTTGGTGGTGGAAGTGGTATTGGTAGAGGTAATTCTAGCAGAGGTCATGATAGTGACTTTGGAAGTGGTGGTGGCTCCGATGAAGGTCACACTAGTGGCAGTGGCATCGGCGGTGGTCACAGCGGTGGTTCCACTGGTCCTCTATCTTCTAATGACCCGATTTTAAACACCCTTCTTTAGAATATGGGGAAGAGGCAAAAACTAGATGGCAAACCTCTCCTAAGCTTCCACCCAGTCTATCTTCTAGCCCTTCTTCTGACACAGCCCATTTTCGGTAGCAATATTGAACACTCCTTTCCCGCAAGGGATGAAGATTCCTAAATTTGAGAAGTACAATGACAAAGGGGACCCACAAACACATGTGTTTGCCTTTAATGCCTTATTCATAGAATAATTCCATCATGACGCATTGATGGAAAAACGGTTCCCTCGATCCCTCAAGGATACAACACTCGACTAGTATTGTTCCTTGCTCAATAATTCCATCTTTACATTCGACCAGCTTCTGAACTAGTTCTTATGATAGTTCCAAGCCAAAATCGAGCCAAAGATGACCTTCTCTAACCTTGTTCGATGTAAACAAGGGGATAATGAGAAGGTGACTGAATTTATAGTGTGATACCAAGCGCTTTTCTCACAAATCTCATATCTATTACCCAACTCTGATGTACAGAAGGTGTTCATAGGGAACTTACAAAGGAATTGGCAAGATAAGTTTTCCCTCATGAAGTATACTTCTTTCACACATTTGTGTGCAACTTTATGAGAGTACCAACAGACGGTGGTTTAGTTCGAGGGATCTTCCTCGCACTTCCATCCTGAAGGGAAATCCATAATATCAATCTCTGGAAAAGGAAAATCCATTGTGAATGTAGTAGCCACTGTGGATAACAATGGCCTCAGATGCAACCAAAAGTTTACAAAGTTATCAGAATCTTATTCTTCCATATTACAGAAGTTGTTGAAGTATAATATCATTAACTTGCCAAGTCCTAAGCCCGTTAGGGAGTCTTACCCTAACTGGTATGATGTAAATGCTTATTATCGATACCATTAGTTTAATGGGCATGATATCATACATTGCATGTGCCTGTGTCATGAGATATAGGATCCCATTGAAGACGGTACTATCCATCTTGATGGAAGCAAATCAAACACAAACAAATAATTGGGGAAAGCTAATAGTGAACTACATGATTATCGATCCCACTGATTCTATTTCTCAACTCGAAGCATACGTTAACATGGTTGTTGTTGCACCTTCTCCCTATCTTGTGACTGGTTCATTGGATGTAACGTTCACTTTGCAAGATGTGCCAGCAAATAAAAAACCTTCTCCGCTTTACATTCCTACTCACCTCAATGGAAACATTGTGACAAGGGTCTTGGTTGATCTTATGAGTAGATTAAATTTTATCACAGAGGAGACTCTATTGTTGAACTCCCTATAGAGGGAGGAATATGAAATACCAAAATCTATCATCCACACACATGATGGTCTTGCCTTAAAATCATATAGATCGATAACTCTAACCATCTTGGTTGGACCCAAGAACGTAGATGCAGTTTTCAATTTCATTCCAGAGTCGGACCTATTCAGAGTGAATCTAGACATACCTTGGCTAGCTTCCATGAATGGGATCACCTATGTAGCTCACAAATGTCTTAAGCTTTCCCATGAAGGTGTTGTGCACATAGTGCATGACACTGGATACCAACCTGTGGTGTCCCATGGAGGATACTCGTTGGATCACTTTTGGCCCACCCCGATTGGTTTGCTTCCTCCAAGAACAAACCTACTTTACAAGAACTATGTGAAGTAAAAAATTGGGGGTAAGGGATAGCCAAAACTGACCCTTCCTATAGTTGAGTAGCCAACTGTCTCCTCTTCTCGAAAGGGAAAAGATAAACTTTATCCTTCTCAAGCTACCTCGTCTCCTCCCCTCTCATGGGAAGAGTACTGGATGAGTAAGCCTAGTTTTTACCCACTGAGTCTGATGATCCTTGCTTGGATTAAACCTAAGATTAGGATATCAGATCTCCCTATCGAGGCTCTCAGACCTTGGTATTACTTATATGGCAGAAAGAAGGGCTCGCATAGAGAATTCGCTTCGCGACCTCCTACCATTCCTGCTTCTAAAATAGTGAATGGGAAGAGGCTCATTGCTGAAGTATTGGATTTGATTCCCACTACTACTTCTGAGCCAGTTCCTCCGAATTCCATCAGGAGTCCGTCCCTACACTGGAAATAGTTGTGGAGGACACTCTCATGATTGAGCAGGATCCCTCTCTTCCTTCACAAACCCTGGCCTCTAGTGTGAAGAGTCGTAGAAACTTCCTTGCACGTGAATGTAAGCACTAGAAAAAATCTCTTCTAGCTTAACAGGCTGCCTCTTAGAAGAAGGAAGAGGAGACGATCACTCCTATATCAAGACCGCCTGCTCCTCTCTCCTCCCCTCATTTTCCCTCCAAACTAGTTTTGTACCACTTTCAGCTTCTGCTGCAAGCACACATGTGCCTAGAAAGGTGTAGGTGTTCATCACTCCTTCAGTGGAGCCGCCTTTGTTGACATTTGTTCCATATGTCTTGCCTTTCCCAAATCTGATGGATATGGTTAATACTTTAGTCATATTTTTTATGGCTCTTTCATCCTCTCCCTTTACCCTTCTTGCTTCATTTATGGGGAGTTTTCCTCCTCTGATGAAGAAGAAGATAGAGAGTGCTCCCTCCAATAATGGAGGACATAAGAGGATCCCACCTTCCCTAAAAGGTGGTCCCACACTGACTTGTTATGTCCTAGTCATAGAACCAGTCACAATCTCCTCTGAGTTTGTCACCGCTCCCAAGTCTCTCGATGAGCTTAGTGGTGAACCTCAGGTGAAAACTCCTCCATTCATTGAGGTGAAACATGGCACTCCCGTCCAGTGCATGTTTAACTCGGTGGATGAATTTTTGACCTTGTCAGCAATATTTTTGAAGTTGTTGACCTTGGACCCACAAGAGTTAAGCGATGGAGACCTCACTAGTCCCTCTACCTTAGCCCTTGTTGTGGGAGGATTGGAAGCTCCTCCCCTTAACATTACACCGTTGCAAGCTCGTCATCCTTCCCCCTACAATGATCTAGAGTGGGAAGATGACGACCTCTTGGTTGACCAATGTTAGGGGGAGACCCTCTTCTTGATCTTTAGATTATATATGTGTGTGTGTTGTGATGTGCTTCCCCCATGATTGTGCTATATGTGCCTAGATGAGCCTCATCACCCCTATTGGTGCTTGGATATAGGCATGGTGTTTGTGTTGTAAACCTTCCTCTATTTGTATCATCATTATTCCATGTTTGTGATTGATTTTTGGTAAATTGGGGATGATGCAAAGCGTCGAGAACATTTAGGCCTCCTTCCATGTTGACCCAATTTTTTGTTTTTACTTTTTCTTTTATGCATTCTTCCTAATCTGGTTGGGGATTGATGATCTTTTGCCTCACACTACGGTTACCCAATATTTATAAATGAAGGAAGATCTAACCCTACAAAACTAGATCCCCCTGTGCCCTATGTTTGTGTTCCCTTTTCTTTTGCTTTCTCTTTATCTTTCTCTCTTCTTTGCTTGAGTTGTCCCTTTCATGTGCAGCAACGTTGTTTCTACATTAATTATATTTTTGAAAACACATTCGTTGTCAAATGAATATTTTCTTAAGACCCTTCACACACTTCTTTATGAGAATTGAATTCTCAACTTCAAAACCTAACGGAATGTGTTTCCTTCATCATGGGTTCATAAAGAAAGGACTTGAGAATTCTTCCTCCGAAGCGGGAACAACTTTGATCTTCCCCTCACATGGGGGCATATCCTTCCTTTTAAATTCCTTGATGAAGTGAACATCTTTCAGAAGGATTCCTTGATGATGAGTCGATTTGAAAAAGAAGATGTTGGCTTTTGAACAGTGTGTCCCTTGAGTGGACCCTTTCTTTTCACATTGGGTTCCCAAGGGATCCCTTCAAGATTCTTTACATCCTGACGTCTAGCCTGGGGGCAGCCTGACTAGACATACTTTATATCTTGGTATCTAGCCTGGGGGTAGCTTGACTAGACCTACTTTATATCTTGGCATCTAGCCCAGGGGCAACCCAACTAGACCTACTTTATATCTTTGTGTCTAGTTCGGGGGAAGCCTGACTAGACCTGCTTTACATTTTCATAGCTAGCTTGGGGGCAGCCTAACTAGACTCTACCTTTCAAATTGCGTGTCCCTTGAGTGGACCCCTCTTCCTTTTGAAGGGTTCCCAAGGGACCCCTTTGAAATTCTTACAACTTAGCGATGGTCTACGTGACTTTCCATTCACTGGCATGCACAACCGCCTCTTGACATGTTTTATTTGTAGGTAAGCATGTCACCTTTCCTGACTCTATGGAGTCCCCTCTTCTTGGTCTCCCTCATGTGAGAGTTCTTGGGGGATACCTTTCCTTGTAGGACTACAGGTCTGTAAGGCGCTCTTCTTGGTTTCCTTCATGTGATATTTCTTGAAGGATACCTCCCTTGCAAGTTCATGGGACTGTAAGGCGCTTTCATTCTTCAGCCTCATAGTTCCATAGAACTATGTAGTCCTATCATGCACTCTCGAGTTTTCCAAACTGTGATTTGCTTCCTCATCAGTTCAGGTATACATTTCTAACCTTACTACTCTTTAAATCTACTTTACCGAAGCACTCATCAGTACGCGTGCTCGCTAAAGTGGGGGAAAAATGTATAGGACAAAATTTGCACCCTTAATGCAAATTCCCCTTTCACCCCTTTACACTTTAGAAAACTAAAAGAAGAGGCTTAATTCCACATAAGCCCACTGTTCACATCACATTTGGCATCCATTCTAAGTGTTGGTAGAGGTGTTTCGATCGAGGATGCTCATGTGGCATGCAGACGTCCGCGTGGCACGCTTACGTCCCTGGAAAATTCCTACTGCTGGAGTCTTCAGAGACGTTACACTTCCTATTGGGAGTCAAAGTGTAATGCCCTTCTTCAGCTAACCAACCCAAATATGGCCATTTTTTATCTTCCTTCTTCATATTCTCATTCCATTCTTCCATTTTCATCTTCTTCACAAGTTGACACAATTTATTCACACTTGAGCATTCCCTCCACACTTTGTAGCAACATTTCTCACACTTCGTTTCAACAATCTATCACTCCATCACTCCAATAGAGAAATCGCAGGACAACTTCATTCTAGCAGAGGCTTGAGTTCCTCTCATCTCTCTCCTCCACTAGCCTCGAACTCTTTGGACAGAGGTGGTAAGCTCCTCACATCTTCCCAATTGTTTGGTTGAGTAAGCACATACTATTTTGTAGTGTCTTTTATGTACTTAGCTTGTATTCTCTTCTTTATCACTTTATTTCTATATCATGGAAAACTTGGCTATCCGTGGAGGTGGAAACACCAAAATGGGGGTCTGATTGAGGTAGGCCCCTAAACAGCCCCAACATTTCCCCCATTTTTTGTGTGCAGGTGGAGAGATCTTAGAGAAAGCTAGCAAAAATATTGTTGTGTGAGATCATCTTCGTCACCCTTGCGGTAATATATTTCCTTTATCACGTTCGTCTTTACATTTCCTACTTCTTAATATTATTTTGCACTTCTCGAAACTTGTAACTAGGTTGTTAGTCCACTTTTTAGAGATTAAGTCTGGTCTCTTTGGTTTTCTGGTCGTACGGATGCCAACGCACCTGTGAGACACCAACGCATCACATTGTCATCCCAAAAATGTGCTTTTGTCCTTTGACAGAGAGCTATCTGAGATACAGAGTTGACTCTAAAGATCAACTCACCTAGACTCCTTTTAACTCTTGAGCTTGTAGAGTGATCAAAGAATCTCACGGTTCTCATCATTCTCATCCTGCCTATCCTAACTATCCCTTAAACTTAGGTAAGTTAGGGTAGCATACCACTCTTGGCCTTTCGTGACCTGGGGCCTTGCAGTGGTTGGTCCCCCTCTCTTACACCTACCAAGAATTGAATTCAAAATAGGTCCTGATTAGAGTGGGACTCATATACCAGCTATGGCATATGGGTCCTAGTGGCTTAAACATGAGACACAAACTCCAAGAAGTGTCTTGTTTAATGCAAAATTCAAAATTAGGTCCCAAGACCTAGGTAGGATTCATATGCCCAAGGTAGTGTATGAGTCACAGATCACTAGATCGATAACACATGATCCAAAACCTTGAATTATGATTGATTATTTGCTAAGTGTTAGGATTATCCATAGAAAGATGAAATTTTTAAGGCTCATGGGTGCAAAATAGGACCAATTAAGGCATAAATAAGCCCAATTAATTAATAAATCCCTAGATTAGTGTGAAAGTGTTAGGATACACTTTACAACACCCAAAATAAGGCACAATTAGGTTCATTTTATCATCAATTATTCATTCCCAAATTAAGTGTGAAAATGTAAAGGGATACATTTCTCCACTACATTTAGCCCCCACTTTAGTGAGAGGAGGAACTTGCTTCTTGAACTCATGCTAAAGTAGACATTCAAGAGGGGTCCACGTGTATTTATGTGGATGGTGTAGGATAACAAAGATCAAGGAGGTGGTCAAGCCCCCAGGATCTAAAATCCTACATCAAACCAACATAAGCACAAAAGGAAACACACAAGTTGTATGATATAGCAAAACAAGATACGCAAACATGCAATGTCAAAGACATAAAGATGAAAGGAAAAGAAAGAAAAGGTGGATCAAACTTCAACCATTTGTCACAGATGTTTTGGATCATATATCTAAGTTGTTTGTCCAAAAATGCACACTCACTTTGAGGCAAAAAAACTTTAGGTTGTTTGTTGGGTGAGTATCGAAAAGGGTGAGACACAAATGCACATGAGTGGTATGCACTCACAAACAATTGGTTATGGGAAAGTCGCGCCTAAGTTCAACTCCCATACATACAACCATACCAAAGCTATACTTCCTAATAACTTTGACAAGGTGCCACACAAGAATGAACTTCTAGATTCATGAGGCACTTGAAAAGCTTCGTATGCTTGAAACTCATGAACAAATAAGATTGCTCCACAGGCAAGCAAAGTGTATTTTGCAAGGTGGCCATATAACAATTATTGTAAATGAAAAATAGTGTAAGGTACATTCAAAGGTATTTGTTTTAGTTCATGTAAGGTCTCTTTCTTAGGGAACATCTTACTTTATGTCTCCAAGAGAGGACAAATCAAAGAAATATCACATTCTCGGAGGAAATCAAACCCAATGACACCACCAAGAAAAGGATGCATCGCAAGAAGAAAAAAAAATGCACAATGAAACATGAGTGTCTATGTATTCCCCCACTTTAAAGTGGTTGCTAAAACCATTACTGTGAGAAATTTCTTTAAAGTAGAAGAGGACATGAGAGCTTACTCGAAAAGCCCTATGCCAAGTCCTATGTTCTCAAATGAAACTACATCATGGATAAGGGGTTTACCCTAAAATGCAACAACTAAAGATAACTCAGTACATCATATGCGATCCAACTTAAGGCATGTCATCCACATCCCAAGATTGCTCTTATATATACATGGAAGGTGGTCAACTAGCTGAAAGAGACAATGACAAGTGCCATACAAGGACAAGGCTACCTAACCCCTTGCCCCACTTAGTGCAAGACACGGGTGAGCCGAGAATGGATGATGATATGTTGCTCCTTGCAAAAATGAAATGACTTGCAATGAATGCAAAACATGCAATAGTGAGTACGCTATGATCCTACAACTATTACATGGTAAGGAGCAACAACTATTGTTATTGATTATTATGAGTAAGAAAAGTATCAACTTGATTCATAATTAATGAGATATCTATCAATTTAGGATGCACCAAATTTAAATTTGTCTTGGAAGAATCTTTCGTAATAGTGTTGACATTGAATGAAGGCTTGTTTATTTATTTCAAGGGATAATGACCAAGATCATTAGTTGTTTCTTGCATTTTAGGCTCTATAGGGAAACAAATGCCTTCCTCTCTAGCACCACATCCTTTTCCACTATAACCAAGCTATTTCATAAGTTCATAACCTCTTCCATAAAGTTGTTTCATTTCTTTCAGATTCAGTGGTTGTTCAACTTCATCAAAGTTTATTGTGTATGTTGTCTTTTCTTCTAAAGTGGTGGATGCTTTTGAATTTTGTATTGACATTACCGGTTTCTCTTTTCCCTTTTAAGAATCTTTTTTTATGATCTTGTATTCGCCCATGAATGTAGGTATGAAATCAAAGGAACTCCAAGCATCTTCCAATAGCTTTGTGGGTTGATCCCACAATACTGGTTTACAATTTTTGGGCAAACTGGACACTAAACTAACTTTTAAAAACTAAATCTTCACTTTCAGGCTCCTATAGCGGCTAAACTATGAGGAATTTGAAGATGATGCAAACTAGTGATTTGTGACATTTTTTCTATAGATTCTAAATATATTTTTTTCAAAATTTTTGGAATCAGATTGAACTTCTTTTTCCATCTCCTTTGAAAACTAGCTTTTTTTTAAAAACAACATTTTTAAGGAGTGATGCTCACCATATACAACATAATGTTTTTTGTATGAAGGATAAAATTTTAATTTTTTCAAATTTAGATTTGTAACTATGATATCTAGCACTTTCATTTGGTTTCATAGTGTTTTATTAAATATTTTTTCCTTAATCAAGTTTTGGAGTCAAACCAATTACAATTCAGACATAGGCGGAATGTATACAACATAAATTTTTCTGTATGTATCCAAATTCAATTTTTTTTTAATGGATCAAGGACATCAATACCCAACCTAAACATATTTTTTAATTTTTTTTTTATAATCTATTATTTTTCCACATGTGTAGAACATAGAGCTTGATTTTCAGTGAAAAAACCTATGTTTAATAAAACTAAAAGAATAAATACATAATAAAACCAAAACATATTAAAATTATATTTGTTGGATAGCTTGATTTTCATCCTCAACCCGAACTTCGAAGGGAAAAAATCTGGCTTTTTTTGTGTCGGAGGGTGGGAAGGTGGGAAACTGGGGGTTCGCTCGAACCTAAGGGGTTCGAGCGAACCCCCTTTCCACAATGGGAAAATGCGGGTTCCCACATTTAATGGGTTCACTTGAACCTAGAGTTCGTTCAAACCCCCCAAAAATTTTGTTTGGGGTCATTTTTTGGAAGTTTTCCTTCCTCACTCGAATTGTAAACCACTTTTGTGGGTTCAACCTATGACTTCTTCAATATGCTTTCCTTTTTCTTTTGAGACATACAAACAATTTTCAAGTCTAGGGTCGGCCTTAATTGTATACACTTTGTTATATATATTATCAATGGTATTGTAACTTGGTTGCTACAAAACATTATCATTATCAAATTTCCTTTTAGGTGATTCTAGGATAGGCACAGGTTTATTTTGAGCTTGTGGTTGTTGTGAGGGTGGATAAATTATAAGTTGAGGCTTGGGATATTTCTTCAAGGGATATCTAATGTGTATAAAATCAAAAGTCTTATCCTTGTTTTTATGATCACTTAGTGATGGAGAGTCTAATGGCAGTTATCATCTTCATCTAAGGAAGCCACATCACTATTTGAAAGGTATGTTTCAATGTTCTCATTTTCTTACACCATGATATCTTCCATAGTAGGAGAGTTTTTAGGAGAGAAATAAACTAGATGTTCATGAAATTAAATGGTTGGTTCTTCTAAAATGACTTCATCACAAGTAAGGGAGCTATCAATGGTTAAATTTTATTTCTTATCAATGATGGCATTCTCTTGTTCAATAATGTTTTCCCCAAAGGAAGAGAGACAAATAGGATTCTCACAACTTTCATTGGTTTGATCCTTTAAGACCAAAATATCTTTTCCAAAACTAGGAGAGATATTAGGAGAGGACCAAATATGATTGTTAGGGTTGTCCATGATTTCACCCTTTTTCCCTAAGGTCTTATTCTCTTGTGTCCTAATAGGAGAGCTTTCAAGAGGTTCATCACATTCCATGATTATATTTGATAAAGTAACTTCATCGCAAATAGGGAAAGCATCAAGGGAAGGAAAACTATGATTTTTATGCTTACCAATGATTGGATCCGCTTGTTCAAATAGTCCTTTCCAAATGTTAGGGACATTAGGAAGGAGAGAAATAATGCTATAACTCTCAATCATTGGATCTCTTAATACAAACATATCCTCTTCACAAATGTGTTTTTCATGATCGTTCATGATTGTTCATGATTGTATCCTCTTTGGGTAAACCCACAAACGTGGTTTACAATTCGAGTGAAGAAGGAAAAGTTGCAAAAAATGACCCCATGCAAAAAAAATTGGTTTTTGGGGTTTGAACGAACTTTTTGGTTCAAGTGAACCAAAAGAGGGTTCGCTAGAACCATAGTTCAAGTGAACCCATTAAATGCAAGGTCCCACCATTCCCGCAAAAAAATACAAAGAAAACCTTTTTGAAAGGGGGTTCATTCGAACCAGGTTTCAAGTGAACCCTTGTTCACCTGAACCCCCCTTTTCCCACCTTCTCACCCTCTGGCACTAGAAAACTCCAGAATTTTTCCCTTCAAAGCTTAGGTTGAGGATGAAAATGGAGGAGAATTCAAAAAACCAACTGGATGATGGTATTCCTCAAAACGAGTTATCCAACGAATATAATTTTAATATGTTTTGGTTTTATTATGTATTTTTTTTTTTATATTAAACATAGGTTTTTCACCGAAAATCAAGCTCTATGTTCTACACATGTGAAAAAATAGTATATTATAAAAAAAAAATTGAAAAATATGAGTGCACCAGATATTGAAGTCCTTGATCTAACAAAAAAAATTGAATTTCAATACATACAAAAAAAGTTACGTTGTATACGGTCTGCCTATGTCTAAATTGTAATTGGTTTGACTTCGAAACTTGATTAAGGAAAAAATATTCAATAAAACACTATGAAACCAATTGGAAGCACTAGATATTGTAGTTACAAATCTAAATTCAAAAAAATTATAAGTTTATCCTTCATGAAATTTTTTTATGTTGTATACGGTGAGTGTCACTCCTTAAAAATGTTGTTTACTGAAAAAAAATAGTTTTCAAAGGAGATGGAAAAAGAAGTGGAATCTGATTCCAAAATGTTTGAAAAATATATATTTAGAATCTAGAGATAAAATTTCACAAATAACTAGTTTGCATCATCTTCAAATTCCTCATGGTTTAGCCGCTATAGGTGCCCGAAAGTGAAGATTTAGTTAGAAAAAATTATTTATGTGTCCAGTTTGGCCAAAAATTGTAAACCAATATTGTGGGATCACCCCTTTCATTAAAGCATTCTCATAAGTAGGGCAGTTGTTAACAAATGTTTCAATGATCTCATCCTTTTGTTTCCTAATACTTCCCATGGGTAGGAGGAGAGGGACAATCAAGACTCTCAATGATTGTATATTCTTTCACCAAGATACCTTTGTCACTAATAGGAGAGGTATTGGGAGAAGAACAATTATGATTGTTATGTTTGTCTGCACTTACATCCTCTTGTTTTATGACATTCTTACAAATCTGATAGATACTAGGAGGGTATCCAACATGCTTGTCAAAGGTTTTATTTTGTTTTCCTAGAGTATGCTCATGAGTAGGGAAAATATAATCATACAAGCCATGTGATACTCTATGAACACTAAATGCTTGGAAACAAAACATGCTAACATAAAAAAGTAAGATATCTAGATTATGAAATGCTTCTAAAATGTAAATAAATGTCTTGTAGATCTGAATATTGGAATGATTTTTGAAAATTCTTTTTAAAAATGACTACACTAAATGGATGATCTGACCTAGATACATAAAACAAAAGTTCTTGAACCTTTCCAGACTGATACTATAGGTTACCAACAAGCCTAGGAAGTACATAAACAAGGTTTTTGATGTTGTAAAATGTAGGTTGAAATGTTTGATTCGACACTAATCTCCCATAGGGGCATATGAGTCCCAATTAGGGTTTTTGAAGGGTTCAAATAGTGAATAAAAGTCACCACATAATTCTCAGAAAGTAGGTAAAACAACCTGCATTGGGACTAAATCGCCCAAAGGGGTGTATGAGTCCCAGATTAGGGTTTTGACACTAAAGTCAACAAATTGTGAGTGAATGTTAGGTTTTTTGGTTTGAATGTTGTCTAGGCTATGTGCAATTATAGATCTCAAGTGAAATTTAATTATGCAAGATGCAAAAAATGCAACTTGGATGCACTTTCACTAATGTTGAGATTTAGAAACCCTAGATAAAAATTAACTAATGCAAGACCTAATGAAAATTTAATGTAAGCTAGATCTAGGACTATGATGCACTCCAAATTAGAAAAATAAGGTGTTCTAAAGGTTGGGTTCACCAAAATGAAATGAAGAAAATTTTAGGTCTATGTTTTGGGAGATAGAGCCATTGATTTTCTACAAGTTTCACTCAAGGAAACCTTAGAGATCTCAATCAAAGGATAGAATGAGGTAAAGAGATCTATTAAAGGCTATCCTAGGGGTGTGATTAAAGATAAAAAGGGTTTTCACCACTAAGCAAAGGCTTAGAAAGACAAATAATGAAATTATTAATGCGAACTCGACTAGGTGACCTAGGAAACGAAACTAAAAATCAAGCCAATAAACTAAGAATGAACATAGCGGTACTTGGAAAGAAGATATGGTCAAAACAAGCTCCAAAACCCTGAAATTCTATTACTTGATGCTCACTGGGACTCATATGCCAGGGTGGGCAATTTAGTCCCAAACTAGGGTTTTTTGGCAAAAACTGGAATCTCTCAGTGATTGATCTGGGTCTTCTGAAAATTGGTAAAAAGGCATTATTGGGACTCATATGCCTATACTGTTGCAAAGTGTCTCATTTTGTTGCAAAGCATCTCATTTTGTCATAAAGTGTCCCAAGAGAAATTTTTTGAAGCGAAACTTTGTGAGCCTTTGAAGATGGATTAAATAAGAACTTTCCCATTGGTTTCATGCAAATAGGATGGATATCTTTCTCTAAATCTGAGTTTCTATGAGTATTGACAACTTTTTATGACAACTTTTTCAACTTTGTCATTTTGGCATTTTTGAAGGCCTGAAATCCACTTTTTTTTCAACCTATAAACCTACAATCACACAAAGAGAGAGAAAAAGTCTTGTTTTCTTAGGAAATGGGGATTTTCCTTGGTCAAACCCCATTTTGGTAATCAAACCTTAATGAGAAACAACGAAACAATGAAACATGAACAATGATACCTTGAATGGTGTATTTAAATACAAATGTGCAATCTAACATGAAGTGGACATGAAGAATGTAGATCTTGATCTTGAACTAGATGTAGAACAATGCTTAACTTGGATCTTGAATGCTACATCACAACACTAGCTCAACAACATACTAGATGTATTATGTCTTTGACATGATGATGGATCTTGAATTTATACAACAAATGATGAAGAAAGCTAACCTTGGATGTTTTAGAAATTCTCTTGAATACTCTTGTGAAAGTGCTCTTGATTTCTTATGAAATTCTATGATTGCTTAGGTGTTGAAAATGATGAAATAACCTTGTATTTATACTTATTTATGCCAAATTTCTCAAAATTACAACACTACAAGCCGACATCAGATCTAGGAACATAAAATCTTGTCAATAATTGAATTCAAAATAGGTCCTGATTAGAGTGGGACTCATACGCCAATTATGGCATATGAGTCCTAGTGGCTTAAACACAGGACACAAACTCCAAGAAGTGTCTTGTTTAATGTGAAATTCAAAATCAGGTCCCAAGACCTAGGTGGGACTCATATGCCCAAGGTGGTGTATGAGTCCCAAATCACCAAATCTAGAACACATGATCCAAAACCTTGAATTATGATTGGTTATTTGCTAAGTGTCGGGATTATCCATAGAAAGATGCAATTTATAAGGCTTGTGGGTACAAAATAGGACCAATTAAGGCATAAATAAGCCCAATTAATTAATAAATCCCTAGATTAGTGTGAAAGTGTTAGGATACACTTTACAACACCCTAAATAAGGCACAATTAGGTTCGTTTTATCATCGATTATTCATTCCCATATTAAGTGTGAAAATGTAAAGGGATAGGTTTTTCTACACTATAGTTTCCTATAGAAATATTTATGTATTGTGCAATCTTGTAGATGCATATTGTTTCATTTACTTGTATAGATGTTTTTTGATAGATTTATTAATTATTTTTGGTTGTTATTTGAATACATTTTTTTCTTTATTCTCTAGTTAATCAATCATCTCCAACAAAGGTTATAATCCCCAACAAGTGCAATATTTTGAAATAACTTTTCTATAATAGAACTACTCATGTAATTACTAAATAACAATACATGTACACATATTCAACATGTAATTCATAGTTTTATTACAACTAAAAAAATAAAGATATGAAATATTTTAAAATGTTGACACATTCCAATATGATGATTATATTTATCAAAAAATATTGACATAAATCTATCAAACTAGCACAAATATTTTACATAAATTTATCTAAAATACACAAAGAAATATTAGTCTTAAGGTGCCTATCTATTCTTAAAAAAATAAATACAAATATCTTTATATATCTAATATGTGTTTAATAATGTCATACTACTACTTAAGTTAATACAACACTTTTTTGTTGCTTGGTAAAAGTGGTTGTATAGGGCCACACCCTTTATATTATATCTGCCAAAAAAAATTTGTTCTAGTTCTGCAGACTGTGCAAATATGTTGACAACAAAATCACTCTATACACCTGAGAATACATTTCCCCCTAAACTCTTACCTACCCATAAATATATGTTGCTTGAAAAAAAAAAACATATTCATATTACCCTAGTTATCATCCCATTGTCAACCTCCCCCACCAAATTCTTTAATAAGTTTTTGCCCATGTGGGCATGGTGGCGACATTATTCAATGTTCATGTCTCGACCCCACACCACAAAGGGAACCCAAGCAAGGTGCCTTGGCTCTACAACTCGTTTATTTTATATATCAATAAAAAAGGAATGTTAACTTAAAGAGATTTATTTCTTCAATAAAATGTAATCATATAACCTTAGCTAACCCCATATGCTTAGAAATTCTCTTATTACCAATGAATTAAATACATTTGTATAATTTTTAAAAAGTTAAATATATAAGTTACACATGGATTAAAATTTATGTCTCAAATGTAAGACTCAATTTCATTAATCTATTTTGATTTTTAATTATATCGTAAATATAATTTATAATGTTATGTTTGTTTTGAAATACCATAATGAATAATTAGCAAACATTATATAATATTTATGAAACTCTCAACTAATATATTATATAAATGTTATGTGTTAATATAAATATATTATGCATTATAGATTGATAATTACTAAACAACAATATCCTATACACATATTACCTATTAATATAAAATATAAATGAAACACTTTTTGAACAAATGATGTTCTTATATGTCTAAAGATATTTAAATATATCCATCTTAAAATTTTAGATTTCTACTGAACATAAGATATTTATACTCTAAAAGATTATATAACTAACAAAAAATATATATTATACTTTAAAAAATTAATTATAAAACATGAGATATCTATGTCTTAAAAAAAAATTACATCTAAAAAAATATTTTTACTAAACTAAAAGTAACAATATGTATTATTTAAAAAATATATATATAATATTATATTAATATATATATATATATATATATATATAGAAAAGAAAAAAAATTCATTTATTTGTTTTCTTTAAAAAATTTAATATAAAATTAATTAAAAAAAAGGTTATGTCTTTAATTTATATAAAATAGATTTGCAGAACTTTTAATTTATATCTAATATTTTTTCTTTATTTTGAGATAATATTCTTTTCTCCAATTTTTTTATTATTAAATTTTTATATTTTGCTTTAATTTATTTAAAAGAGAATGTCTTTAATTTATATAAAATAGATTTGAAAAACTTTTAATTTATATTTAATATATTTTCTATTTTTTGTGATGATATTCTTTTCTCCCTCTTTTTTATTATTAAATTTTTAATATTTTGTTTTTAATTTATTTAATTTTTTAAGGTCATACATTTATATATAAATTTAATTATATTTGTGTTGATATTTTTTTTATACATAAAAATAAATGACAGCTTTAGATATATTTTTTAATCACAATCATATTATTACACTTCATCTTTTGATGTTATTATAACTTATATCTCTAGACATATCAAATAATTAAAAAACAAACTAATATTTAAAATAGAAAAATAATAATACTCTAGGAAAAAGAGTGACAATAGAAATATATTATTGCTTTTGCACCGTTTATGGCAGAAATCAACAAATTCACATGCTAACTGAAAATAAAAATGACATAAATGTAAGCCTAGAAGAATTCAATTAAATCTTCACGTGCTTCCTCACAATTTTAAACTGCTCATGTCTTTCACATGACATGCCGTCACATGGCAAAGTTGGCATCATCAATTTGCTTGTCATTCATGACCAACTTTGAGCCCACTTGCATCTCTAATCATCTCTAAAGTCTCGTCAAGTACTTGTCCTCCACACAAAGTCCATTGTGTGGATACCCTTCTACCTAGTGAATCAAATCTAGTAGAGATTTTCGGGATGAATAAAAGGAGATTGAGAATGAACAAATTAAAATGTCAATGGTGAAGGGCGATAATAAGAAAGTGAGAGAAAGAGTTGTTGATATTGAGATGGGATACAAAGAAAGCAAGATGACACTTTTTGAGAAGAGGAGAGATGAGGAAAGGGGTGTAAAGCAAAAGAAAGATAAGAGAGATATCAAATAAGGATTGAGAAGGTGTAAAAATCATCAATGGAGCATACTAAGAAATTTAATATTGAAACCCTTTTAAGGACAAAGTAAAAGTGATCTTCTCATGACATGGAATTTACAAATAGATGACTCAAAGTGATTGTTCACCTTGATATGGAAGGAAAATGAAAACATAACATGTATGGTGGAGAAGCTAAGGAAATATGAGGCATTACTCGGTATGGACTTAGAAGGAGAGAGGCTTACAAGTAGCAGTGAAAAGGTAGAGATGGCATTCCAAAGTTAAGGAATACTTGTTAATTTAATTTTGTTAAATGAAAATGTCACAAAGATGGAAGGGTTTAAAGAGTTTGTGGCTCTAATTTCTCAATTGAATACTATGCATATTAGTGCATACTATTGGAATCCTAAATTTAGTAGATACAATAATCTATAAATAATGAATAAGATAAGGAAATTAAATTTTTAGGAAGAAGATTATGAAAGAGTAGAATAGTCTAGCAACAAAATATGTTATTTATAAGACTTATAAATTTTTGATGAGAATAGTAACAAGTAAAAAGAGAGTAGTAAATCCAAGTCCTTTGAAGAAAAATCATTATTTAATGATGAGTTTCCAAATGTTGCATCCCATAAGTTAAGGAGACTACATGAGGAAATGATCCCCTTAACCAATCATCACCCACGATGCACTTAATTCAAGTGATTTTGAAAGAGATTATAGATAACAATAGTTTATGGATACTACAAGAAGAAAGATAGAGATTGTGAAGTATTGTGAAGAGATCCTTGGAGAAAACTACTTCAAGATAGAATTTCTTAGAGATAAGGACCAAGATAGAAAATTAGTGAGATAATATTAGGCTATTTAAAATTTGATTGAGCCTAAACAAGTGAATAAAAGGGAACACAAGGAAGATTTAGAACATGATGGAAGCCCTAAGGTGTTTTGTGTTTCATCTCAAAACACCTAAAGAATTCGGCTATTTTCATGTCTTGGGGGTTAGGGTTTTGTCCACCATCATGCCTTAGGGTTTATATTGCTAAAACCCCTCCTAAAAACCCCTTAAGTCTTGTGTCCTTTGTGAATGTTATAATTCATCGTTGACCTGCTATGCTTTGTTCCTAGTCATGATAAAACATCTTGAGTCATTGAAGTCCATACCAACCCCTTGTGGTTAGGATCTCTCGTTACCCGTCACTAGATCTTTTAGTATGCCTAGGTTCGAGAATTATTTTATTTTATAAGGTTGATCAATTGGCTGTGTTTGGCCTTTACATCCTTTGCAAGAAATTTTATTAATCTGTTGAGACCTTATCATGCGTTGTCCTAGGCAATCCCCTCTCTTAAAGCAACTGGGTGCACGTGCCTTTTCCCGTCATTTATGTCATTGCTCATTGTTGAAGCTATTTTTGTCATCGGGTTCATTATTGTGATGAGTGATGGACTCTCGGTTCCTTTCCATGTCACTTTTTTCTGAAGTTCTTTGGTTCCTCGGTTCCACTTCAACGATGTGAGGGTCTTGGGTGGTGTGCTTTGACTCTACCACTTGTCTACACCTGGTGTCATCGTTGGGCTGGCCCATTATCGAAGACATTTTCAATTTCAAGTCAATTACAACGATATACTGTGGCTCGTGGTTACAATGTGACATCTGTGGAAAGTTCTCTTGCCAAAACACAAACTCAACATTGTGGTATTTTTGCGATAAAGCAATGAAGGATATGTTGAAGGAATATGCTTTCTAGTCGTGGTATTTTCGCTCATCGTCGAAGTTGGGACACAACTTCAAGGCTTAATTATAATGAGTGACGGGGTTTAGAAGATATGGTGAAGATGTAGGTGACTACGTGGCAACCATCTGAGATGTCATCATTGTTTCCAAGTACAGTTGTAAAAGAAAGTGTTGATGCTTGATGATCATCATTGATTATGTTTTAAAATCAAAAGGATTGATGGTCAGGATTCAAATTTGGATGGATGGTTGTCAGCTCGCTCACATGAGCCTTCTTTTGAACATTAATGGCGACACGCTCCATTCATTCTACATAATGAGGATTGTCAACTATTTTCTTTCAAAATTTGCAACTGTCGAGAGCTAATGAATTCATTTAGAGCTAGTGAGGAAGGAGTGAAAAGTGTAGGCGGGCAATTGCAGAGATGTTGAAGATAATTTTTCCTAGGTAAGCTGGTGTTTATACCTTATCTGTTTTAACTGTGAATAATTGGCTAGTTTGGGAAATTCATAAAAAAATTGTCTGCTTTGGGTACCTTTGGTTTGCAAATTTTGGTTGTGTGCAATTTCTTTTTGTATTGGTGGGGATTTTGTATTGTATGGGTGAATTTTTGTCCTACCATGCCTTGTTCCTGAGGGTGTAAACCAGTGAAGTTCTTCTGAAATTTTGAAAATGAGTAAGCTTGGTGGGTCAAGAGTTAGGCCAAATAGGAAATCTAAACAGAAAGGTGTTAAGAGACCTAATTTCCAAGATGACACACCCATAATTAAGTCATACATGTCTAAGAAGTATGTGAAGCCAAAAACAGTTAAGAAGGCTTTTGCCATATTTATGTGAGGTGAAGTTAAGAAAAGTTACAACCTGAGGATTCGGGTTGTTTTCTATGACCATGGTGAGCCTAGTGGTATGTTCCTGAATGAACAAAGTGCAAAGAAAGAAAAAATGAAGTCAGGGGAATTGACTAGGTCTCAAGAGGGGAAGAAGAAGGATAAGGACCACATGGCTTATGTTTCTTATATGGAGGAACCTGATGTTGCCATGGAAGATGAGGCAAAAGATGATCTAGAATATGCCCAGTATCTACTCACACTTGCAGGTCTAGAAGACTCTGGTGATGGCGAGATAAGTTCTCTAGTTTTAACAAAGGCACTAGGGGGACATGCATACTCTGATTCTAAATATGATGAGCCGTCATAGGGGTAGTGTCTCAATTCTATTTTTTTTTTATGACTAGTGTGAAGGAGAGGTGTTGGACACTATAACCAAAACAACGGGTGTGCCTTCTTCTTCGAACGATTGTGTTTTTGTCTTGAGCGCTGACGAGGAGAATTTTTTTGGCTAATATGGACAAGAGGTTTTAGTGTTGCTACAATGACGAATGATTCCTTCAGGAAGGTGGGTGGATCTTCAGTGATGGAAATAATTTTTGTCTTTTACTTTCCCCCACTTTGCAAGGTGTAAATATAACCATCTTGGGATCTTTGAAATTTAATTGAAATTGAATGTCGAATGTGACTGAAATTGTAATTTGTCTTGAAGCTTGTTGCTCCCATGTTTCTATAAATGGGAATTCAAGGCCAGTTACAAGGACTTTTTTTTTGGTTCGTCGTTTTGCAATTGATCACATAAAGAATTATAAAGAGAATGCTGAGAATTTTAGAGTTAAGTCTTAGGTTTGAGTCTGCTAATGCATATGTAATTTTGATAGCAATACTGGAAAATATAATATTGAATGGTACAAATCCAAATCCATCTTCTCTCCTATGTACTTGTTTCATGGATTATGAATAATATAATTAAGGGTTATCTTATTTGTCTCCATTGATTTCCAGTGGATGTGTAGTTCTTGTTCTTGCTTGTTAATTCAAATAATTAATGTAAATGCTTGAGTGAAGCTATTGGTTTATGTCAAATTAAGTGCTAGGATATTCATAAGAAATGGTGGTTGAGAATATAATGTTGAAATACTGCAATGGAGTATCTTCTAAGCTTAATTAATGTCATGTATAAATTTTTTATCAAGTTGTGTAGGTATTGGGATTGACTCCGCCCAATCGATGAGGCACTAATCTAAGTAAAGTATTCTTGTAGCATTTAGTTGGTCAATTCGGCAATGAACCACTTATTAAATCAAATTCTTAAAATGGGTTACAACTATGTTGATTTTTACGATTCTCATGCTCCGAATGTAGAGTGTTGTAGGCAGCCAGTTCTTGTTCTTTATACATTTAATTTGTCAAGTCATTATATGAGAATTATCTGTGTGTTTCAATGTTCATGATAAAATGGCATAAGAATATCATATAAACATTGTCAGGATCACCCTCTTGGGTTTCACAGAGCCTGAAGAGTAGAGGTCTAGCCTAGCAAGCTATTACTTATTCATTGGCCAATCCTCGACACTATTTACCATTAAGTTGTGGAAAATTCATAGATAGCGAATGAGATTAAGTTTGGCTCTCAAAAAATAACCAAAAGAACATAGAGAATAGGAAAGTCATAAGGGAATAGGACAAAACCAACATCATAAGAAGAAAAATCTAACACATCTACTCCACCCTTAAATATGGTTGTAAACACATATTAACTTCCTATTGAGGAAAAATAACAAGGAGGTCATTGAACACTTATTCCTTTTGAAATCATGTTCGATCAAATCAAGGATTTTGGATGCCTAAATTAAATTATATGATCTTGTTGGAAACCTAAGGGATGGAATCGTGAAATGTTAATAAATTTATACATCAAAAAAGCATACGATATGGTGGATTGGAGGTTTTTGGCTTTAACAAGCAATGGTTGAACTAGTGTTTAATTATATTTCTTCCCTGAGGTTCTCAGTGCTCTTGAATGGGTCGCCTAAGAGATTCTTCGAAGTATCAAGGGGATTGTGCTAGGGATATACCATCTCCCCATTTCTTTATGTTCTAATGGCAGAAGATCTAGGTCAGGCAATCACTGATGGTATCAACTCCGAGTAGATTGAAGGAATCGAAGTGACTAGTGCTCTTCAGGCTGTCTCCCGTAAGAAATTTTCTGATGACACCATGTTAATGGGCACAACCAAAAGGAAGGAGGCCATCCAACTGAATGCAATTTTGTGGAAATATTCTTTGGCCTCAGGGCAGACTGTGAATAAAGATAGATTAGAAGTATTTTTCTTTAACACAAGCACTCAAAAAGAGTAAGAGATTTTGAGGATTTTAAACTTTAAGAAAGGATCACTACATTGCACTTACTTGGGTATCCCCCTGGCCAAAGGCCTAAGATCTGCAGGCCTCTGGAATCCGCTAAATATCAAATTGGGAATGAAACTAAACTCATGGAAAGGAAAATGGTTGACATGAGCGGGCAGAATAACATTGGTAAAATCGGTTTTATCAGCATTCCCCATTTATCTCATGTATGTGATGGCACTATCAAGTGGTGTTGGATCCAATTTGACAAAACTAACCAGACAATTCTTCTTGCAATGAATTGCAGAGAAGAGGAATATTTCTCTGATAGCATGGGATAAACTGTGTAGGACCAAGGAGGATGGGGTATCAGATTCAAATGTTTGGATTTGCAAAATAAAGCACTCGGGGCGAAATTATTTTGGAGGATGCATCGTGAGCCGCAAAGTAAATGGTCTAAGATTTTGCACCATAAATATTTAGACAATGGTGGCAACGGGGACATTTTGACCATATCCAATCCACCTACGAGCTCGCAAATCTGGAACTTCATGCAAAAATGTAAGAAGTTTTTCTGTGATTTCCTTACCTGGGACATATGTGATGGGAGTAAATAACTATTTTGGGAAGATTCATGGGTGGACTACCCAAGTTTGGATAGTTTAATTGAGGTGGAAGAGGTCAAAGATACGCTCATATTCCTTTGGGGTGGTCATGTCAAAGATTATGTGGTTGTGTATGAAGGGAATTTGGTGTTGGATTGGAAGTGGAAGGACTTTACCAGCCTCAATCTACCTCAAAGAGATACCCAAGCACTATTAGAATCTCTAAAAATAGAACCATGGCTTTTTGCGAAGGTGTCGACTCTCTACTTTGGACTGGCTTGAAGTTTGGCAATTATAACATGGAGGACGATTACAAAATTTTGTACAATGGGAGGAATTTGGCTAGGGAAAGGCTACTTGTGCATCTGTGTTGGAATGGTGTATGTCTCCCCAAGGTGGGGACCTTTTCCTGGGCAGCATTACAAATAATATTTTGACAGTAGAATTTTTTTGCCGAATAGGATATCATGGACCTTCTAGATGTGTGTTGTGTGAAAAAGCAGAAGAAATATGTGATCACCTTCTACTTGCTTGTCCTTTCTTTTAGGAATGTTGGAGGTGGTTATGCGCCAAACTGGGTTGGTTTAGTGTATTGACAAATGATCTTATTAGTTTATTTTGTTCATGGTCGATCCTCAAGTGGAATTCGGTGTTTGGTGACATGTGGATTATAAGTCATTCAATCATGTTGTGGGAACTTTAGAAAGTGATGCAGACCCAGGAGGCTCAATTATGCTGATTAGGCCTATTTTTCAAAGCAACATGCCTTTAAACCTATCATAGGACCATGAAACCTTGGTGCAGCAATTCATATGCCTTCAAACCTCCAAAATCACAAAAATATTCCATTGGTACGGACAAATACATGCCAAACTTGAAAAACCTTGTTTTAGGCACAATTCATGAGGGTTTATTGAAAATATGGGTTCCAAGACTTATCATAACATTCCACTACATTAGACCTTCATAAAATGACCTGCAAAAACTCAAAACACTATCACATATAGAGTTCCAATCATATTTTTCCAAAACCTTACTTTAGTTCCTCAATTTCACTTGGAAAACTCATGAAAACACCCTAGGGCATCCCCCTAAAACCATACAACTTGTATTTTATGCATCCCAAACCATTGGTACATCTAAAATTCCATGAAACAAGTCATTCCACCGAGTTACAGGGCTGGACAGCAAGTGGAATGACTAGAACATCATTTTTTACACCAATCAAACCCTCAAATTAGTTAGAAACAGGCAGTCCCAAAAAAATGAAGAGATCTCTCTCAAAACTCAATATTAGAACCTCTAATTGGATTCAGATGAAAGATATTTCATTCCCCTACAAGATGATATAAGTCTCAGATCATATGGTGGTGGTACAAATCCGTACAATGCTTGCAAAGTTCAGGAAAACAGGAAAAACATGGGATTTGAGACCACCCGGCAGTAAAACAAGGATATCTCACTCAATATTTAATGAAATCACACCATTCCAACGCCAAAAGAAAGGTTATTCAATTATCTATCCAGCCATAATAGGCTTGTAGTATAAAAAAAATACGTATAGGTCGTACAATGCACGGGATCAGCAATTTCTTAATGGAAAACACAAAAAAACAGCAAACTTCTTATTAGAAACTCTTTCCAAACTTCTCCAACAGCCTCTCTTCGAGATATTCCAACAATATATCATGTAATCACATCCAAACCACCCCTTGAACCGACCAACTACCATAACCACCTTTTGTTAGAGTCTAAGATGACAATTTTTGCCAATTTTGCTCTTAATCACTATCCCATTACAACTTGATCAACTTGATTTTGCAAATACCACCTAACTGACCTATTAAGCCCTCCAATACATTTAAAATGGTCATTGAGACCTTATTTAACATGGAATAAGACCCTACTCCCCATATCCCTTAAAACTCATGATTTCACATGGCTTTGGCATTATGAATCAAACTGACAAATTCAACTAAATGATTCAAAACCTTTTCAAATTACATTATGACTGGTCCTTTAGACCTTATTAAGCATAAATAAACACAAGACACACCTAGCTATCAACTTAGACTTCACAAGGTGTAGGTGCTCTTGCACCAAAAAGAAATAAATAGAAGGTTGTTCTAGGGGAAGAGTATGAACATTTCCTACCTTCTTAATAAATTTGAAGTGGTTTTGATAGAGACATTGAATGCAAAACTTGCACAAAATGAGGCTAAAGGCAAGAATTTCTTTGAATAGGATGTTGGGTTGAGATCTGCGTGGCCATTGCTTAAGATTCCAGCTTGGGTTGGGAAAGGAAGATCTAAGGCTAAACTAGCTAGAGAAAAGGTGGATTGGTCTCCACCCCTAGAGGGGTGGTACAAATTGAATTTCGATGATGCTTCTAGAGGCAACCTTGGGCCATCTAGTCTTGGTTGTATAGTTAGGGATTGTGAGGGCAAGAAAATTCTAGCTTCTGCGAAACAACTACCCGAGAGCACAAACAATGAAGCAAATTTATTGGCCATTATCCATGGAATAACAGTGTGCAAAGAATTAGGGATAAAGAAGCTATCTATCGAAGGTGATTGTGTGATTGTTTTCAGTGCCATTAGATGTGGTGATATGCCAAATTGGAAGTTGTGGGAGTTGCTTAGCAAGGCGATGAATTTGCTATAATACTTTGAGTTTTTCACCATAAATCATATATAGAGGGAGGTTAATGACGAGGCAGACACTCTGGAAAATGAAGAGGTGGATTGTAAGTAGTGTTGGTGCCCATGTGCTATCTGGGTCCAATTATCTACCCCTATCTTGGTATGGCTAGATTTGGCACATGGGCATTTGGTTGTTGGTTGCTTCTCATGAAGTTGTGGAGTGACGACGCTACACCAAAGATCATTTAAGGAATTAATGGATTTTCATACCTAAACTGGGAGTACATGCAATGCAACACTATCATTCAATTTGGATGGAATATGTTGTTGGCTAGGTGGCACCTAAACCCATTATCTTTGCCCACCTCAGATCCAATGTGGCTTGATTCAACATTGGGACTACCCACAAGCTTGCGGATGTGATGGTGCTACTCCTATGTACCACAACTAGGGATTTCACAAGGATCATAAACAAGATCTCCATGTATAGAAATATTTTAAGTCATCAATGGCTCGTCCTTGCATTGACGAATGATGTGTGAAACATATGGCAATATATGCTTGGAATGACGAGTCTTGAGGTTGGCAATTTGTGCGACTTCAATGCACTATTTTATTTAAGCTCAACGCATGGAGATCCCCAAGGTGTAGTGCCTATTAATACTAATGATCGTGTTCAATGTTGCTTACCTCCAAGATGATTTGGACATTATGACAGTGGTTGAACTTGGCGTTGAAATCCCTCGAGCCGATGATATCGAGCAAATGTTTCGATTGGGAGTGGATTTGGAGCATCAACCATTTATCTTGGACTTGGATGACCATGGTCTGACTTGTCACAAATGTTGGGCTTCAATTGGGTACAACTTTCTTTGTTCTCGCTTGGGGCTGCTAGAGGTCAATGGCATCTAATGCATGATGGACTTCACTACAACCGTGGAGGAGGGAAATTTATTTGACGAGGTCGATTAAAAAATATGGTACTTGGTGGCTCCTTTTTGTATTCAATCTATCAGTAATGTATTTTGGTGTCATGGGAATTGGTGGAATGTATTTTGGTGTCAAGGTTGTAATTCATGTCTATTTATCCAAGCCCTATGAATTTGGTGACTGAAACTATGTAAACAATATTTTTGGAAATCAATATAGATCATGCAAACTAGAGTCTCATCATATTTTTTCTGTAGATTCTAAAAATATTTTTTTCAAAATTTTTGGAATAAGATTGCACTTCTTTTTCCATCTCCCATGAAAATTGGTTTTTTTCAGAAAACAACATTTTTAAAAAGTGACGCTCACCGTATACAACATAAATTTTTTTGTATGAAGGATAAAATACTATTTTTAAAAAATTTAGATTTTTAACTATGATATCTAGCACTTTCATTTGGTCTCATATTTTTTTATTAAATATTTTTTCCTTAATAGAGTTTCGAAGTCAAACCAATTGCAATTCAGACATAGGCGGATTGTATATAGCATAACTTTTTCTGTATGTATTGAAATTCAAATTTTATTTTTTTTAATGGATCAAGGAAATAAACACCCAACACGAACATATTTTAAAAAAAATTATTTTGATAAGTTTCTATTTTTCCACATGTGCAAAACAAAGAGCTTGATTTTTGGTGAAAAACCTATGTTTAATAAAACTAAAAAAATACATACATAGTAAAACCAAAACATATTAAAATTATATTCATGGGATAGCCCATTTCAAGGACTACCATAATCATTTGAAATAAATTTTAAATCAATTCATTTGATCTCCCAAAAGTTAAATCAAAAGTGATTTTTTATCAGCATTTTGATAGGTGTAAAGGAGACTCATTTATAGGTATGGTTTAAAACTAGCGAGGTTCTATCCAAGGGGGTTTGATCTAAGGTGGTTTGATAAAACCCTCTTCAATTGGAATCCTTAAAATGGAACTTTTAAAGGCTTAAATGAATATATTTTCTAAAAATATGTGATTCCGGCATAAATCGGTTCCTCTCAGAAATTGTAAACCAGCTTTGTGGGATCACCCTATGAATAGTGGTTCAAGTGTGTAGCCCAAAAAATTGGAAGAACCTCTAATGAATAATCAAGGATATATAATGGTTTTTCATATGGTTGATCCCATATATTAGAGAAAGGGTAGATGGGAAGGTATTCAAATTAGATAGAATCCTAGTCTTCAAGAAGATAGGGTGAAATAGTTGAAAGGTCTAAAATTGAGAAGTAATTTAAATTACAATAATTGATGTTGAAGTAGAAGATCCTTGTAAAAAGATATTATAAATGAGTGTCTCCTTCATATGGGATAAATAATATCTGGTGCAACCATTGGTGTAATAAAGGTCACATTAGAGAAGAGTTCTTGGTGATATAGAGCATGAAGAAGGTTTTTGCATTAAAGATGAAATTTATAAAAAGGATTTAGGAAACTAAAGAGTATATATTGAGATATGTGCAAAGAGTGGAACATGTATTTAGAAAATTTAAGAGTAGAACATGGAATTATTGATATTTGGAAGAAATGATTTACATGAGCTCTAGTGTAATATAAAGTTTGTATATGAGTTTTTTTATTATTAAAAAATGGAAAGGGTGCATGCATTTTCTAAGAAAATAGTACTTGGCCCTACAAAAAATAATTACACACCATTTATATAAACCTGTATTTGAGGCAAGTAAATTGCATAAAATAGATGGTGACAAACACTTGAGGATCTTACCGACCCCACATTATGATGCATAAAATGACCAAGGTAGAGGTTGGGATCGGTACTATAATGACAATAGAGGATATTGATATAGTGTTATAGGCTAGAGGAAATGGGAAGATGTTACATTCCTTAATTATAGAAATATTATGTATAATCTTAATGAATGTAGAAAAGAGAAAAACACATCATTTGGGTTTCATAATGACACATCCAACAAAATTTTAATTTTCCAAAGGCAATACAATTATATGAGAACAAACTAGATTTAGGGATAAAGAGTGGTGAGTTATTAGGATGCAATGCACTATGTTGAGCCAAAGCCATGGTAAAGACCCTTGAGATTGATGGTCTAAAGTATGGTAATGCTAGAAAGCAAGAAAATGGTAAAATATAAGTGTGTGAACACTTGATGATATAGGAGGATAAGTTGAAGAAATAATAGGAGACAAAGGAAATCCTTAGGAGGAAGGAAATAAAATAGTATAAAATGAAGTGTAATTGTGTTATTGTGATCACCTAGGGGGAGCTAACACTAAGTAGGAGAAGGAAGAGGAGGATACCCTATGATAAATAGGGAAAGTGAAACCATAGAGCTTCACTTTAGGATTTCATGGGGATCTTTTACACAAATGTATTTATCATTAAAATTCAAGATCAACTAGGGTGGGAAATTGACTTGCAACCTAAAAGGTGAGCCAACCAACCCTAAGATCTGAATTTGAGGACTTTAGAATGAATTTTGTATGAAATGCAATGATGCAACTAACTAATGATGAAAGTGAACTACTCTAATGTAAAAACAATAAATTCGGAAAGTTATAGAAAAATTTAATGTTCAGAAACATATTGAACAGACTTGTGTGCACCTATCATACAAATTTAGAGCTTATTTTATTGGACTAAGTTGCCCACGACGGCTATGTCCTAGTAACTAAATTTGAATTTTTTCTTCATAGTACTTGGGAGCCTGATTAGAGCCTTCTTTATTCTAGATCACACTGACGGATCTTCCTTGGATGTTGAGATAATTGAGTTTTTGTATCTTGTAAAGTTGTAGACTTTGAGTGCAATAATGGATAAATGATCTTCAATCTTCCTCCAATATTCTTCAGATCTATAACTTGCACATTCAAAGAGACACGAATGGTTGTTCCATGTAGGGGCTTTGCTCAATCAAACCTCGTGTTGGTGTTTCCACCTCCATAATTAAAAATTTGATAAAAGAGAGCTTATCCTTTTGAGGGATGGAGGTTAAATAAAGAACAAATGATGAATCAACAATGGACGCAATTCACCACTCAGATGTGATTCCTTGAAGGACGCAAGTCATACAAATCTCTTCAAGGCTTGATTTCTTGGATAACTACAAGGATTAGTCCTCACAAACAAAACGACAACATAAACATGAAAAAACTCACATAAAACTTGACATGATGCTTCAATATTGAAATGTTACAATAAATTTTCTCTTGATTTCTCTTGACTTGATAATAATTACTTTTGATTTCTAATTGTTTCTTATTATTCCACTTAGTTTTCAAATGATTCAATGATTAGGCATTTATAAATAATTAATCTAATTTCCTAGAAATTAAATCTAGATAGCCAAAATTTGATATTTTAAATTTGAATAACAAAATGCTAACTCTGACATATTAAAAATTTGAGGCAAAATAGGGAGACCAAGTCGCTTAGGGAGAATTTTTTCCAACCCTATTTTGTGGGGTGTAAAGTGTTAGGAGAAAAATATTAAATGTTTTCCTTGGTTTTATATATGGGTTTTCTTGGTAAATGTCCAAATGGGCCATGTAATGCATAATTTAGTACATTAAATGCACAATTAGGTCCATGCACTTAGGAGGGAGAAAAATATAGTGTGAAATTGTCAAGGGTGACAATTTATGATGCTACATTTATCCCCCACTTTAGTGAGTGTATGAACTTATGCTCAGACTCACACTAAAGTAGAAAATATGTCAAGAGGGGTCTAAATGTCCACATGTTGAAGAGATAGGATGGAAGTGAATCTAGGGGGAGTGCACAAGCCCCCAAGATTCAAGATCCTATGACAAAACAACATAAATACAAAGGCACAAACATGCGTGCAATGCAACATAACAACACAAAACATACATGATAGGAACACAACACGAAGCACTACACAAAGCACAAAATAATACGAACATACTTGACAACATATACGAACACAAACACAAGGTTAGTACTAAAAGGATTTAAGTCAGAAAGGTGAAGGGACCTCAGTCTTAGATTTGCCTCAAAATCCAAATGTCATCCATCGATGCACTATCTACAAGGATTCTCTCACAAGGATCTAAGATCACTCATGAGCCACATGGAACTTCCAACTAGAAAGTTGTGTTATGCTAGGTGTCCATGCAATATGATGGGTTCCATAAGGATAGAAAGCTATGCTATGATAAGACAATTATGAAACACATGGCTCCACTAGAAAGAAAGTTGTATTATGCTAAGTGGCCATGCCAAAAATGGTGCTCAAGTTCATGAATCAACAAGTTATGTTATGCCAAATCCATGGACTATCTTGCCACTTCTCGCTTTAGGAAGCACATAAAATTTAACATCCAAGGGGATGAACAAAACTCACCTAAGAAGGTGCATAAACATCAAAGGGAATTGACAAGACTCACAGAAGGCACATCAAATTTTAACGTCCAGGGGGATGATCAATACTCACCTAAGAAGGTGCACAAAAATCCAAAGGGATAAACAAGACTCATCTAAGAAGGCACATAAATTTTTAATGTTTAAGGGGATGAATGACAAGACATAAAGCCACACCTTAGTGGGTGTTATAAATAACACCACCACAAAGGGGGATCAAAGGGGCATTATGTGGAATACATGTAAGGTTGTGCCTTAGGGAATATCATATGTGATACCACCACTAAGAGAGGACAAGTCATGGAACTAAAAGATCACACTTTAGAGAATAATAGTCGTAGTGTTACCACCAAAGGGAACATCATATGTCATGAAAATTCACACTCTACCAACATAAATTGGGAAGGCCACACTTTTGACTAACAATTTCACACTTTTTAGGACAAGTATGGTATCACCACTAAAAAGGTACCATTTCTTATATGAACAATGTGTGGGGGACTATATGCCACCCCTTAAAATATTAGTGTACTTTCTATACTAATATTTTAAGGAGATACAAAGGGGTCCCTTGCAGTAAGGAATTCACCTAACGAAAGGCTATCTAACCCTTGCCCCCCAAGTGTAGGGAAAATATGAGCCAAAAATGAATGATGACATGTTTCTCCTTGAATATTGAATATGATTGCATAAAACTAAATTTATACCCCCCATGCATGGTAATGAGAGTCGTGTGATGCTACAACTACAACATGGAAAGGAGAAACCATAGATATGGTTTCATTTATTATCCTATCAAATTTATCATTGCCAGGATGTAACCCCTCCAACTTTCTCTTCAAAAGACAACATTCATTAGTGGTGTGTCCAAATATTCTATGGTGCACACAATAGGATGTATTTATATTCTTCCTTTTAGTATCTCTTTGTTCATGAATGGGTACTAATGTAATAAATCCTAATTATACAATTCTAGCTAAAGTACGCTCAATCGCAGACAAAGAATGTGGGTGGGTAACAAAACTTTTCTGATAGGACCATGAATCTTGTGTGGTTTATATGGTGGATTAAATGTTTTATGTAAAGGTGGAGGACCTTAGTAACCTATGAATTTTGTGTCTTCAGATGGTATTTATTCCAAAAGGGAATGAATTTTATGTTCATTCCTTATATCACATACTTGTTTTGTCGAGATTCTAAAGCCTTGGCCATAACATTGTTCCAAGCTAATAGGTGTGTTAGTAACTTTGTTTCCATAGGATGGAGACTCAATGGGTGGTATGGGTTCATCATGTTTGTTATTAATAGGTTCTTCCATGTGCCTAGTTTGAGGTATAGATTGTAAATCGCTTTCCCTATTTGAAGTGTAAAACAATTTAGGTGGTGGTATGGTAGGCGGTGTTGAGTGTTGGTATGGGTGATTAGGCCATTCCATTGAAGGATAAAGGACCAAATTGTTTCAAGGTTAAGTAAGGTATTATTTATGAATCATTCATAATTTTCTCCTCTTGCCTCAAGATATCTTTGTTAAGGAGATATACATTGAGAGATGAAGCAATATGAATTTCATCATCTAAGGAGATTTAGACTGTCATATCACAATGAACTTAAAAATTGAAAGCGGATCCGGACAAAGGACCCTGAGAGGATTTTGTCCTATAAATCTAAGAAAAATTAGCTTGGAAAATGTCACCCAAGGCACCCTTGTCTGGAAAAGTTTTTTGAAAAATTTAAAATTTGAATATGTAATACTATCTAATGTTTCTTTCTTGTGATTGTGCAGGTGTGATAGTGAATATTTTCCTAGAATTTTATTGATTTATAATTATACAATACAAAATGAAAGTGTGCAATAATTTTGAAAATTCTTAAGCAATAAATGATAATTCTAGATGCAAAATGTAGCAATTGACTGGTCCTAATATACAAAATCTAAAAATGATAATTTTTATACCTTTTTGCCACAAAATAATGTAATTTTTTCACTTTTTGAACTATATGCAAAATTCCTAAATGAATGCAATGAACATTTTCAAAGTTTATCTCAGACCTAATATAGATTTGTAAATGCAATTAGAATGTAGATTTGACCTATTATGATTGAAATCAGCCTTATTGCAACCTACAATGCAATATGATATGATTTTTTTTTAAGTTTTATGATTTTTATGATACAAAATTTAATGCCTAAATGAACAATGCAATACTAATCCTAGATCTAGAATGATATGCTCTTAGATTTTAGAAGGTCTATAAAGTTAATACATCAAGTTCACCAAAATGATAAATAGGGAAAGTGAAACCCTAGAGCTTCACTTTAGGATTTCATGGGGATCTTTTCCACAAATGTATTTATTGTTAAAATTTGAGATCAACTAGGGTAGAAGATTGACTTGCAACTGGAAAGGTGAGCCAACCAACCTTAAGATCTAAATTTGAGGAATTTGGAATAAATTTTGTATGAAATATAATGATGCAAATAACTAATGATGAACATAAACTACTCTGATGTAAGAAAATCTAGAATGCCACAAATAAATTTGATGTTCAGAAACAGACTAAGAAAACTTGTGTACATGTGTCATACAGATTTGGAGCTGATTTTGTTGGACTAAGTCACATAGGGAGACTATGTCCTATTAATTAAATTTAAAATCTATCTTCCTAGTCCTTGAGATAATGATTAGAGCCTTATTCCTTCTAGATCTTATTTTTGGATCTTCATCAAATGTTGAGATAACTGAGTTTCTATATCTTTTCAGGTTGTAAAGTTTGAATAAAATAATGAATAAATGATCTTAAATCTTCCCCAAATCTTCTTCATATCTATAACCTATACACTCAAATAAAGAGGAAGGGTTGTGCCATATAGGGGCTCGCCTTAGTCAAACCCTGTGTTGGTGTTTCCACCTCCATAATGGAAAAATTGATAAAAGAGAGCTTATACTTTTAAGGGATAGAGGCTAAATAAAAAATGAATGATGAATCAAAAATCAATGAAACTCACCACTCAAATATGATTCCTTGAAGTATTCAAGTCATACAAACCTCCTTAAGGCTTAATTGCAAACTGGCTTGATTGCTTGGAAGACCTACAAGGGTTAATCCTCATAAACAAAATGACAAAATGAACATGAAAAAACTCACCTAAAACTTGACTTGATGTTTCAATATTGAAATGTTGCAATAAATCTTCTCTTGACTGCTCTTGACTTGATAATAATTTCTTTTGATTTTCATTTCTTGCATATTTTCCACTTAGTTTTCAAATGATGTAATGAGTGGGTATTTAAACAAAATTAATCTAATTTCCCACAAATATAATCCTAATAGATAATATCTGACATTTGAAATTTGAGTAGCAAAATGACAACTCTAACACATTAAAAATTGGAGAAAAAATAGGGAGACCAAGTCGCCTAGGGTGACTTTGTCCCAATCCTATTTTGTGGGGTGTAAAGTGTTGGGAGAAAAATATGAAATGTTTTCCTTGGTTTTGTATATAGGTTTTATCGGTAAATATCCAAATGGGCCATGGAATGCATAATTTAGGACATTACATGCACAATTAGGTCCATGCACTTAAAAGGGAGCAAAATCTAGTGCAAAATTATCAAGGGTCACAACTTACAATGCTACACCCTAATAAATTCAATTATGATTTGGTGGAAACCAATTTATGATACTATATCCCTCTCTCCCCCCTTCTCCTCTCTCTCCCAAGCTCTAACTATGTAGCTCCCTTTCCCTTACTCTACCTCTATCTATCTCTCTCTCCTCTTTGTCCATCTCAACCTATCTTTCTCCCTTTTTCTATTTAGGAGTAGAGAGATGGAGATGGATATGGATATAGAAAGGGAGAGGGATAGACGAGAGATGGATAGAGAGAGATGGAAGAGATAAATATAGAGAGATGGAGAGATAAAAACATAAAGATAGAGATATGGAGAGATATAGGGGTAAATATAAAGAGACGAGGAGATATAGATAAATAGAGGGACATATAGAAGGAGAAATATGTTAGAGTAATAAGTTATTACACTTAATTAATTATATCATACTGGTTAATTAATTAAGTCACTTATTCCTTTAGTTGCTTAAGCTAAACTTAGGCACATTAATAATTGATTAATTATTAAGTGTGCACACTAGGGTTTCCCTTTTAGGGTTTCTTGATCTCCTTCATAAGGATTGATCTCTTTGTAATAATTGATTCTCAATAATGCATTTTTACTTTGAGGTTTAGAGAACATCTTCTTTGGTTCTGCATGTCTTTTGCATGTGACAGGTGATTGCATGCAGGTGATCTTGGTTTCTTACATGGTATCAGAGTTCTAAACCTATAGCTGCTTGTTCATGATTTGAAGATATGGCCTTTCAGTGAGTTTCAAGTGCAAGGGTTTCCATAGGCATCTTTTTTGCAAGATTTGGGGGTAGCCAATTTTTTGGGACACTATGGGCTCAAACAGACATTGCCATCGCGTTTGCAGCGCCCCAAAACCCTATAAATGCCTATCAAATCGTCCATTTTGGAGAAGTTGGTTTCTGAGGAAAAACATTTTTTCCAAAGAGGTCGTACGACCTCTCCTACATAAGTTACAAAGCACGAAAATCAATTTTTTTTGAAAAAAACTAGTTTTTTTGGTTTTCGTGTGCCACTCCCAGCACAGAAGAAACCATCGCCGGGCGGCCACCAGGCGGCCACCAGTCCACCACCGCCACCAGTGGCTCCCCCTCCAGCTCCGCCGCCTCCTGGCCAGCCCTTGCGGGCTCATTTCAAGTCCGCCCCAGTCACATGGACGATCGGGTCCCTTCGCTAGCCCTTGAGGGCTCCAACGTCTGTCACCAGGGTCCTATGGAGGACCAAGGGCTCTGCCCCAGCCCCCTGCCCTGCGCCCATGGTCACATGGGTGACCAAGGGCCGAATTTTTTTTGCAAGGGGGCCAATTTTTTGCGGCGACGGGCAGATGGCCATCAATTTTTTTCCAGTGAAGTGCTGACGTCATCGGCTGTATGGACCTCTTTGCCCCCTCCTAGCCCTAATTTTCCTAAATGAGTAGTTTTTTTCTATTTTTGGCATAACTTGGGCATACGGTATCGAAATCGGGCAAATGAGATATCGCTGGAAAGATGGTTCCGAGCACTTTCCTGTGGTGTAGTTTATTTTATAGTATTTTTTTTTTTTACTTCATTTATTTCTGTTTGAAGTCAGATGTTTATTTTATGCTTCTGAGCTCATAACGTTTTGCCACGATCTCCGATTTTCACTATCTTTGCGACGTTGGAAATGTATTGAGGAGCTCTATGTTGTTGTCCATTCAATTTTTTTGTATCTATCCTAGGTTGATCGCTTAGTCCAGATTTGGCCTGATGGGTTGTTTGGAGATTACTTGGATGTTTTGGCAGTTGGGAGGGTGCAACTTGCATCTTTGCACTTCATTTTTAGTAATACATCATTCAATAATCGACTACTGCTTCATAGATTCCAGGGTTGTTCCCGTTTGGAGTTTTCGAGTGTTTTGTGGCATCAGGTCTGCTGTTGCATCATTATGATTCTGATATGGTTTCTTGTAGAAAAAAGTATCTTTCCTTGCTTGCCGGATTGCGGTTCCAGTGTTACTCTACAATGTTCTTCCAATGCTTCTTTGTAGCATGTCATCTCATTGTAGGGGGGGTTTCCCACTAGGTTTTCCTTCTCTACCTCTTTCTCGCATTTGTAAATGGGTACCTGATCAGGCCTAGTTGTCGGGACCCATCTTTGCTTGCATGCATCTTCTTCTAGTGTTTTAGCTTCTTCCTAAGTTCATCTTAAGGGGGGGTGTTAGAGTAATAAGTTATTACACTTAATTAATGATATCATACTAGTTAATTAATTAAGTCACTTATTCCTTTAGTTGCTTAAGCTAAACTTAGGCACATTAATAATTGATTAATTATTAAGTGTGCACACTAGGGTTTCATTTAGGGTTTCTTGATCTCCTTCATAAATATTGATCTCTTTGTAATAATTGATTCTCAATAATGCATTTTTACTTTGAGGTTTATAGAACATCTTCTTTGGTTTTGCATGTCTTTTGCATGTGATAGGTGATTGCATGCAGGTGATCTTGGTTTCTTACAAAATATGGAGAGATATAGAGATAGGGGAGAGATATAAAGATGAAAATAGAGATATAGATATAAAGGTCTAGGAGAAGATAGAGGTAGAGGGATGGAAAGAGAGGGATGGATAGAAATAGGGAGACATATCTAGAGATTTAAAGGGAGAGAAGAATATAAAGGTAGACATGAAGATAGAGTGAGGAGGAGAGAGATAGATATAGAGATATATAGAGCTAAAGGGAGAGGTAAAGATATAGAGAGATAGGGAGGTATAAATAGAGAGAGGGGGGTAGAGAGGGAGAGATAAAGATTATATAGAGAGATGTAGAGGAAGAGGGAGATGGAGAGGGAGAGGGAGAGATAGATATGGTTCAGATAGAGTGATAAAGAGAGAAATAGAGATAGAGAGGGAGAGAGAAAAAGGGAGAGATATGAATATATGGGAATAGAAAGAGAGAGATGTAGAGGTAGAGAGATAGAGAGGAGGAGATGGAGAATTATGGAGGGAGATAGGGGGATAGATAAAAAAAAGTATATAAAGAGATAGAAGTAGAAAAAAGGAGAAATATAGGTTGAGATGGAGAGAGAGGAGAGAGATAGATAGAGGTAGAGTAAGGTAAAGGGAGAGAGAGTTAGAAGGGAGGAGAGAGGGATATAGTTAGATAGATAGAGGGAAAGAGAGAGAGAGAGGTATATAGAGAGACAATGAGAGATAGGGATAGAAAGAGGGAGATATATCTAGATATATGTAACTAGGGAAAGATAGAGGGCAAGATAAAGGGAGAGAGCTAAGTAGAGAGAGAGATAAATAGATAGAGAGAGGGAGAGGGAGAGAGGGAGAGAGGTATAGAGAGGGAGATAAAGAGTTATAAAGAGGGAGAGATATCTAGAGATATATAATAAGGGAAAATTAAAGGGGGAAGAGAAAGGGAGAGAGGTAGGGTAAGGGAAAGGGAGGGAGATAGGACTCATCCCTACATAATATCCACTGATATTATTCTTCCTAACTAGTTGATCTTCATATTCTCTACTCTTTTCTAGTATATAATGATTGATGATATTTAAAATATATTGCAAGAGTTATCATTATGTCACAAAGGAACACATGTTCTTGCAGGTCAACTTGGGCAAAGGTGTGCAAAAAATCAAAGACAACAAGGAAGCCTTATATGATGATTTATGCTAGAAATTTACTCTACCTAGTACACAAAATCTAAATGTTTCATTATTTATTAATTCTTTAATGTTTCAAGTCTTTTGGGATGATTCTTCCAAAAAAATCATGGAAAAAAGACTTTGTACACAAAAGTTATGAGCATTTAAAGTTTTAAAATGAAGGATGAAATTTAAATGATTATAATAATTTTTTTATGCATAATCTATAAAAATTTCCTTATCTATTGTGTAGATATCTTTAAATCACCTTTCCAACACTTGTAATTTTTTATTTTTTGATAATTAATAGAAAATTTATGCCCATTTTACCAAAGTGTGCTTTTTTGAGCTTTTCAAAATGGATATCCATTTTGAAAAAATATAAAATTAATGAAAAACCTCTAGGAAACAAATATCTATCAGTAATGTATATCAATTAACTTAATGAATATTTGTTACTAATGGATATCCATTTTTGTTTGTTATTACCAAACCAAAATAAACTTTTTATCTCACCCATACAAAAAGTTAAAAATTCATTTCACAATTTTGACTAAGTAAAGCACATTTCTTTCCTATTGCCATTGTTTAACCCATCAATATCCTTCACTCACCCATATCTAGAAGTAGGTTTCCCACTTGGTGGACCCCAGTGGATGCTAAATTAAAGGAAATTTTTTATGTTTTAAGTTGTCATATGATTGATTATGATAGATTTGTGAATTTACTTGTCTAATGACATATTATGATAGTGGAAGATTTAGATAAGAGCTAAATGTGATAGGTGGGTCCCATGTGATTGAGGTGCCTATGCATGCAAGGTGTTTAAATTTATGTAGGTGCATTACATGTTTGAATAGGTCCTATGCATGAGGAGGGATTTGAAAATGAAAAAAATCAAATCAAGTGGGTACTTGTTATGACATTGCACTTCATGCAAAGTTGTTACATGCATGCAAGTGTTATGAGTGTCAAGAAGACTTGATAAAGACATATAGGCATTGGATTATTTCCATGTGGTAATATCAGACATCCATATTCTCTTTTGGAGTTTTATTTATTTGGTACTTTTCCATTTTACATTGTAGTATAAGTTTGAAGAATTAACAAGTAGTGTTATGTTGTCAAAATCAAGACATGAATCTTGTTGCAGTTGAAGACTCTTGAATGAGCTTAGCTATATTACTATATTTTAATCTTCCTTTTTCATTTATAATACAATTTGGGTTGTTCTTTTGAAGTGTGGGTTATTTATTTCAAAAGGGTTTTCCCCATGTCAATCTTGTTGTTGTGATTTATCCTATTTTTCATATTCTAATTAAGTAAATGAATATGCATGTCACATTATAACTAATAAGGGTTTGAAATAATTTTTTGTATTATCTCCCCCACTTAGATTTGTGCAGGAAGTAACTTATGCTTTCCCAGCTTCCTTTTACTTCTTTCCTTTTTGTATATCCAATGGTGCCCTTTGTGCAACTCCACAAACCCCAATGGTTTGTAATCTACTCTAATCCTAAATTGATCTATAAAATTCTAATTTAGAATCTATAAAATCAGGAAGTACTACAATTCTACTTAATTGGAAAATTTAATCATAGTTGTAGTGCTTTAGAAAGAGAGGAAGAGGATAATTAAAGAACATATGTATCCTCAAAACCATTTGAATTGAAAAGAACTAGGATTATTAGTAGTGAAAAATATCTAGTACCTTTATTATATATGAAATGCCATGTACAACAAATATAAAAATGAAGTGGATACAATTTTCCCATTTTCCCATTCGTTCAAGACCTTATCTATCTATGGAATCTACCCCTTTCTCTGTTAGCTACATATCTCCCTTTTTTCCTTATGATTCTATGCTCCCTTCCTTTTACCTTTCAGTTAAGAAATAAAACACATGATTGTTAGATCTTAATTATGGAAGAAGGATAATATGTAACACATGATTACACTCTCTCCTAAATCCTAAATAAAAACCATGAAACACATGATTAAACTCTCCATCCCTTAATTTGGGTAGGTGAAACATATAATTTTTCCTCCCAATGCCTCTTAAAACTGAATACAAGTACATATTTATAGAAAATTATGAGCAACATAGCTCTCAATAGCTCATGAATAATTTTGACCATCATAGGAAGTTTTTGTGTAGAAAAATGCATCCCTTTACATTTTCTCACTTGTTCGGGCCCTCCTAGTTAAAATGGACTTGATAATGCCTTAATTTAGTGTTGTTAAATGTACCTCTTTACATTTACACACTTATTTAGACCCCCCTTAATTAATTGAGCTTCATTATGCCTTAAGTGGCCCTATAACTAATTTACAATCCCATTGAAATACATTTTACCAAGGAGAAACCTAACATTAATTAATGCTAATACATGACACTTCACATTGAGCAATGTGTGTTCCAGGAATTAGGGTTTGGGACCCATTCACCTTGTTGCAAGAATGGAGAAAGGAATGAAGGTGTTGCCATTGATTCCAACTAGTCAATTAGTTATCTACTGGTTGTTGTTGTCATTAGTGTCATGGTTACAGGTTTGGCTAGATTTGTTGGGAATATTGAGAAAATTATATTAAAGAAAGTTTATAAGTATTCAATTGTTGCTCTAGATGATGATCTAGTTTTTTCCCCTATGTTCATGTGGTTCATATATGTCGATCATGGTTTTTGAAGGTTTCTATATCTAGATATTTGACTATTGGTTCATTGTGAAGTTCGAGTTGTGTTCACCAGTTGTGAACTATGTTTTTCTATGTTCTAGTTGAGAACTAGGAGAAAAGTTTTTGGTCTAGTTTTCTCTTTGATGAAGTCTTTTGACTTGTGGTTCTAGAGTTAAGATTTTTTGGTTGAATTGAATATATTTTTGGTTTCTGGAGGTTTTGAGCTTAATTGTTCTATGTTTTTTACATTGGTTTGATCGACCTTGTGTTAAGCACTATTTTTGAATTTTATGAAGCGTGTTGGATCTATTTTGGATCCCAGTGAAGCATGCGATTGGTTTTCCCTCATTCTAGTTCCACCCTAGGATGTTTGGCACCAACCTAATTTGAATTTGAAATTGGAAGGCCGACTTTGGATCTTTTTCAAGGTTGGAGATAGTATAAATACAAGATGAGCTAGTAATGAAAATCTCTACAAGAGAAAAGAAGGAAGATAAGTGAAAGTGTAGATGTGAAATTGATGCTATTCAAAAAGTGTGTGTGAGTTGTGTGTGGTAGATCAATGTGAAGATTAATATTGAGTTTCTAGATGCAATGCACAAAAGGTGAACTCTATCATTCATGCAAGTTGATCAAGTAACTGTGGTGGAATCCTTTGCTGCATTGGGATTGTAGTCTCTCTATAACAAGTACTCTTTTTCTTCCTTGTATCTTTGTGGCAGTGAGCCCTCCAGGTTGTAGGCCTATTGGACAGTGATTCCTTATTTTAGGTAGTGAGCCTTATTTCAAGCAGTGACCCTTTTTGTAATCAGTTTTGATATTCTCTATAGTGCGAGTCAATCCTCACCATGTTTTTTCCCTCATTGGATTTTCCACGTAAATTTGGTGTTATTGTGCTTATGTGTTGGAATTTAGTTTATGCATTGGCATTTGATGATTAATCATTTAAGTAGTTTTACATATTAGTTCCAATGATTAAATTAAAGGTTAAAATTAGTGACAAATGATTCACCCCTTCACTCAGTTGTCTTATTCAAAAATTGGTATTAGAGCTTGGTTCCTTGGTGAAGATCTTAACTGCTTGAGGAAGGTTTGGGATGGCTAGAAAGATGGTCTTTGATTATCTGAGGTTTGATGGAACTAATTATGGTATCTAGAAAGTTTTGATGGAAGAATATCTAGAGTATTACAGATATGATGTGGATAAAGCTTACAAGAATCCTCATACTCCTCCTGCTAATAGTCCAAGTACACCTGAAGATATTAGAGAACATGAAGCAAATAATAAGGCAAAGTTCATCTTGAAGAATAGTCTAGTACATTACAAGTTGATTAAGGTTTAGAATTTGAAGACAACTAAGGAAGTCTGGGATGCTTTAGAAAGAGAACAAAATGGTGATAAAAGAGTTGAAGAGGTGAAATTGTAGAATTTGAAAATAGAGTTTGATCTTATGCATATGTCTAAAGATGAAAATGTTAAAGCTTATGTACACAAATTGGATGAGGTAGTGGTTGGAATGCGATCACTTGGTAGTACTATAGATGAAACCAGGATTGTAAAAAATATTCTCAAAACTCTTCTTGATGCTTACAGTGAGAAGGTGAGTATTATTGAGTAGATTATAGACTATAAGACTTGTACTAAGGATCTGCTGTTAGGATTTTTGACATCTTATGAAATGAGCAAGCCAAGTCTAAGAAATGGAGGTAAATCAAAGACTGCTTTTAAAGCTACAAAAGTTGAAGATCCAGTTGAAGAGAACTTTGATGAAATAGAAGCTAACTTTGTGAGAAGAATGAGAATTTTTTTTGGTAAGTATGAAGGTAAGCTTCCCTTCAAATGCTTTAGTTGTGGAGAAATAGGTCATTATGTTGCAAAGTGTCCAGAAAGAGCTAAAAGGAATTAACAAAGATATGAGAAAGAAAAGAAAGAAAATATGATTAACAGAGCTTTAACTATGTGAATGATAATGCTAGTATTTCTGATGAGGATTCAGAACATGAAGATCTAGATGATAATTAATGCTTGTTGTTTGCGATTAAGGATGAACCTACTTCTACTAATTCAAAAAAATAGGTAAAGGAAAGCCCTCTGGAGAAGGAGAAGGAGAAAAATGAAGGTACTTTTATGTCTACCTTGCACGCTAAAAAAGAAAAGAATTTTTGGTTAGTTTATAGTGATTTTTCACATCACATGACTTGTGATAAGACTAAGTTTGTTAAACCTGAGAAATATGGAGGGTTGGTTATGTTTAGAGATGATACTAGTGCTAAAATTTGTGTAATAGGTTCAGTAAGTTTTGATGGAAAGCATCATACTAACTATGTTTACTATGTTAAGGGTTTAAGGAATAATTTATTGAGCGTTGGTCAAATGTGTAGAAAAGGATATGATCTTGTGTTTAAGGATGAGAAATGATAGATCTAGAAATGATTCAAAACATTGATTGCTACAAGAAAGAAATCTAAAGGAAATATTTATCAACTTAAGGGTGTTGATGGACGATACTTTATGACTTAGATAAATGACAATTGGTTATGGAATAGGAGAATGTGTCACATGAATTTTGATAACTTGGAAAGGATTAGCGATGTTCAGGCTATGAGAGATTTACCAAGAATTACAAACAAAGCTGTTAATATTATTTGCAAGAATTGTCAATTTGGGAAGCAAGCAAGAAATCATTATAGATCAAAGGAACAATCTACTACCAGAGTACTGGATTTAGTTCATACAAATATTTTTGGTACAATGAGAGTGAGAAGTCTACTTGGTGAAAGGTACTTTATGCTTTTAATTGACGATTATTCTAGATATACATGGGTTACATTTCTTAGAGAGAAATCAGATGCATTAGATTGATTCAAGGAATTCAAGGCTATGGTTGAAAATGAAACGAATTTAAAGATAAAATGCTTAAAATCTAAGAGAGGTGGATAATTTACCTCCCATGAGTTAAATATGTTTTGTGAAGTGCACAAAATAAAGAGACAGTTATCTGCCCTGAGAACTCCTCAACATAATGGAGTTGTTGAGAGGAAAATAGAATAGTTCAAGAGGTTGCTAGATCAATGGTTACCAAGGTTGGTTTACATGAGGTTTACTAGAAAGAAGCTATTCATACTATTATTTATGTATTCAATTGAATTCAAGCAAGAGGAAATAGTACAAAGACTCCCTATGAGCTATGGAATGAAATAATTCTTACAACCAAGGTATTTGAAAGCAAATGCTATATTAAAAGAGATGAGGAAACTTTGGGTAACTTTGATGCAAGAAGTTATGAAGGCATATTCCTTAGATACTCTACTAAAAGCAAGGCATACAAATGTTTCAATAAAAGACTGAGAAAGATTGTAGAGAGCTTGAATGTGAAGGTTGATGAGAAAATGAAGAACTATATTGATATTGATGAATATATGTCTAATGAACATGATTGTGCAAGAATAGAAGATATTATGGAAGAATAGTATAAATATGAACAAAAGAAGCAAGATAAACAAGATGAAAGAGAAAAAGATGCTCTGGTGATGTCCCCTAGGACACTGAAATATGTATAGAGGAATCATTCATAAAATCAAATTATTGGAGACAAGACAAAAGGTGTGTTAACTAGAAGCAAAGTTGTTGCTGAAGTAAATTTGTGTCTATTCTTCAAGATTGAGCCGAAGATAGTAAGTGAAGAATGTAAAGATGAACATTGGAAGGAAGTGATGAAAGATGAAATTTTGCAGATTGAGAACAATTGGACTTGGGAATTGGTCCCAAGAACGACAGATAAAAATATCATTGGATCAAAATGGGTATTCAAAAATAAGTTGAATGAGAATGGAGATGTTGTCAGAAAAAAATTAAGGTTTTTGTGTAAAGGCTACTCAGAAGTACAAGGTATAGATTTTCAGGAAAAAAATTTGCCGGTAGCAAAAATGGAAGCTATAAGGATGTTCTTAGCATTGGCTTCTTATAAAGATTTCAAAGTCTATCAGATGGATTTCAAGTCAACATTTCTGAAAGGTGAGTTGGAAGAAGAAGTTTACATGGAACAACTGTAAGGATTTTAATTAATAGATCAACCAAATATGGTGTTTTAGATTGAAGAAATATTTATATGGATTGAAGCAAGCTCCTAGAGCTTGGTATGCAAGGTTAGACATGTATTTGATTCAACAAAGATTTAACAAAGTTACGAAAGATAGTAATTTGTACTTTAAGATTGATAATGACAAAATATTGATTGTAGTTGTATATGTTGATGACATTAACTTTAGAGGAAATGAAAAGATGTGCAATATGTTTGAGGAAGAAATGAAAAAATAATTTGAAAGTCTATGCTTGGGGAGATGAATTTCTTTCTTGGGCTACAGATTAATCAAACAGAGAAAGGGATTTTCATTTCACAGTCTAAGTACGTGAGAAAGATGTTGAAGATATTTGAGATGGATGGTTCCAAACTGGTATGTAATCCTATGGTGACTGGCTGAAAATTGGGTAAAGATAATGACTCACCTAAGGTTGATGAGAGCAAGTATAGATCTATGATTGGTGGATTACTATATTTGATTTCTACTAGACTGGATATTATGCATGTGGTTTATCTTGTGGCTAGATTGAAAGAAGATATGAAGGAAACACATGTTGCTTCTATTAAAAGAATATTCAGATATTTGAATGGCACTCCGGATTATGGATTGTGGTATCCTAAAGATACTAACTTTACACTTAGTTCCTATAAAAATGCAAATTGGGTTGGATGTGTAGATGACATAAAGGGTACAAGTGGTGGTGCATTCTTTCTTGGATACATGGTGGCATGGTTGAGTAAGAAACAATATTTAGTCTCCTTGTCTACTATTGAAGTTGAGTATATTGTTGTTATATCTTTCTATACACAAGTTCTATGGATGAAACATACATTAAAAGATATCACAATGCTATATGATGATCTTATTTCTATATTCTATGATAATACAAGTGTAATTAACATTTCAAATAATCTTATGATGCACTCGAGGACAAGCATATATCTATTAGATATCATTTCTTGAGACAAAAGGTCATGGAGAATGAAGTAAAACTTGAGTATGTTCCGATGAAGGATCAAATTATTGATATTTTCACGAAGTATCTTCCTAAGATACTTATGAGTATCTCTAGGAGAAGTTAGGGGTTATTTCCCCTCCTTTCATAAACTAAGATGCATTTGAAGATGCATCATTATGGTGGATTCATGGTTCTATCTTTTTAGATTGATGTTTTGGTGGCTACCTCTCAGGGGTAGCAGGTAGTTTTAGGTGTTATCATTGTGAGTATTATGTTTTCATGTCAAAGGAAGATTCAATGAACATATATTTTTCCTTTACCATTGATATCAGAGAGGGGGAGAAATCATGTGAAAAGGAGAGAAGTATGTGCAGGATCATCATGGAAAAAACTGACCCTTAAGTGGCAAAAAATTCAAAAAAACCAAAGTTAGGAAACTTGACATAAAAATTTGAATAAGTTATCTATATTATTTTAAAAAATATGTAAGAATTTAATTTGTAGAAAATTGAATGTAGTTTCTAAATTACTAGGTTTATTTACAAAAAAATATAATCTATTTGGTGAAAATTTGAAATTTCAATACAATAGTACTTAAATTTTAGTGAAAAAATAAGAAGTAGGTGTTTGTCTGACCACCCTAATCACATTAAAATGATAATATTTTTTTATAATATTTTAGATATAAGTAGAGGACTCATGTCCCAATGTGATGCATATTTTTTTGTAATTTTTTCCAAGTAAACAATTAATTATAAATTTTTTATCACAAATTTTAAAAAATATAAAGACTTGTATGTCTGATCACCTTAACTTGGTCAAAACTTCATTAAATTCATTTTTTAATTTTTTTATCTTATATTATGCAAAGCATAGAATGTGACACATGTTTTGGATTCAAAAAATATGATACCATTTGAAAGCTATAGATGTTTTTCAATCAACCTAAAAATCAAGACTTTGGTCGTAATTCAATAGAAAATGAATAATAATTATTCATTAAATTCAAAGTAAAGCATAATTTATATTGGTGGAAAGCTAAGAATCTCCTTTAAGAACCCTTTTCGTTTCATCAATTTTGGGTTAAAAAAAAGTTGTCAACCACATACCCATCATATTGCCACTTTTTGGCCCATCATGATCTTGCACATACCCAGAGAAAGCTTATAAAAGAAAGCAAGTAATGAGGAAAATGATCTTCTGAGGGGGAGAAGCAAAAAGGAAAAATCTTGAGAAGTATATTCAGAACTGGAATGGTGTCTTTGAGGGTTTTTCACATCATGTGTTGCCATCAATGACAAAGGGGGAGATTATTGCAAGAATGGAGAAAGGAATGAAAGTGTTTTCATTGATGTCAACTAGTCAATTAGTGTCATGGTTACAGGTTTGGCTGCATATGTTGAGGATATTGAGAAAATTGTATTGAATAAAGTTTATAGGTATTTAGTTGTTTCTCTATATGATGATCTATTATTTTTCCCTTTGTTTGTGTGGTTCAAATATGTTGGTCATTGTTGTTGAAGGTTGCTATATCTAGATTTTTGGCTTTTGGTTTGTTGTGAAGCTCAAGTTGTGTTCACTAGTTGTGAACTATGTTTCTATGTGTTTTGGTTGAGGTATGGGAGAAAATTTGTTGGTCTAGATTTTTCTTTGATGATGTCTTTTGACTTGTGGTTCAAGAGTTAAGATTTTTTGGTTGCATTGAAGATATTTTTGGTTTCTGGAAGTTTTGAGCTTTATTGTTCTATGTGTATTACATTGGTTTGGTCAACCTTGTGTTAAGCACTATCTTCGAAGTTGATGAAGTGTGTTGGATCTATTTTGGGTCCCAATGAATTATGTGTTTTGGTTGCCCTCATTCTAATTCCACCCTAGGATTTTTGGCACTAACCTAGTTTGAATTTGAAATTGGATGGCCAACTTTGGATCTTTTTCAAGATTAGAGATAGTATAAATACAAAATGAGCTAGTAATGAAAAATGTACAAGAGAAAAGAAGTAAGATAAGTGAAAGACTAGATGCGACATTGATGTTATTCAAAAAGTGTGTGTGAGTTGTGTGTGGAAGATCAGTGTGAAGGTTAATGCTGAGTTTTTGGATGCAGTGAGCGGAAGGCAAACTCTACCATTCGTGGAAGTTGATCAAGTAATTATGGTGGAATCCTTTGTTGCATTGGGATTGTAGTGTCATTGTAACAAGTCCTCTTTGTCTTCTTTGTATATATGTGGTAGTGATCCCTCCAGGTTGTAGCCTTATTGGACAATGAGTCCTTATTTTAGGTAGTGAGCCTTATTTCAGGTAGTGAGCCTTATTTCAAGTAGTAAGCCTTATTTCAGGCAATGAGTCTTATTTCAAGAAGTGAGTCTTATTTCAGGTAGTGAGCCTAATTTCAAGAGGTAGTGAGAATTTTTGAAATTGGTTTTGATATTCTCCATAGTGTGAGTTAATCCTCACCATGGTTTTTCCCTCATTGGGTTTTCCACATAAATCTGGTGTTATTGTGCTTATGTGTTGGAATTGAGTTTTTGTATTGGTATTTGATGATTAATCATTTAAGCAGTTTTAAGTATTAGTTCTATTGATTGAATTAAAGGTTAAAATTTGTGACAACTAATTCACCGCCCTTCTCATTTTTCTATTCAACACGATCATGGGTGAATGGGTCCTCCCTAAGTCTTGAAACCCAATTTTAAATATGTTTTGGTAGTATTTTTATGATCCTAAATTCAAATTTCAAAATGTCATCTTGTAATGTTTTAATTTCAAGAAATTAAGGATAAATGTCTATAAATACAAGGTTATTTTATCATTTCAGCACCTAGATTTACAAGAAGTTTTACAGAGAAATTTCACAAGAGTAAAAGGTTATTTTCAAGAGAATTCAAGAGCATATTTCTTCATCATTTGTTGCAGAATTCAAGATATCAAGCATCATTTCAAAGTTATGTTCATTCATGCATGTTTTTGGAGCTAACATGGTGATGTAGGTTTCAAAGATTCAATTCAAAGATTCAAAGCAAGATTCAAGTATCAAGATCCACATCCATTGAAGTCATTTCATGCAAGATCAACATCAAAATTTTAGTCCTTCAAAGGTTTAATTAAGGGTTTGGTGAGTTACAACATTGAGTTGTTCATTCATCATTCATTTCATGCTATTTCATTTCATTTCAAGTTTTAATTAGCAAAATAAGGTTTGACCAAGGAAAACCCCTAGTCACCAAAAACAAATTCCCCTCTTTTTGTGTGTTATAGATTTGTAGGTTGAAGAAAAGTTGAAGATCTCAAAAGCGCAAAATTGTAAAGTTGCATTTGTTGTCACCTTTGTTGTCATCTCACGAAAACTTAGATCCCAAATTTATTTTTGAATACACGACTATGAAACTTGGAGGATCTAGAAGTGTAGACATGGGAGCAGAGGACCCAAAAATCAATTTTGAAAAGGCCTACAAAGACCCATTTGTGAATAGGTGAATGAGTCCTCAGAAAGCTTCTAGGAACATCATTTTGTAATAGATGCACAAGATTTTCCCTTTATTTGATCTGCATGAAATAAACTATTTTTGTTAGTATTATGTCTCATTTGCAAAATCTACTTTTTACATGTCATGAATGAGTGCATTTGGTATTTTTAATCTTTCTCCCATAACCCTAGTTCAGTTATTTTTGTCAAAAAGTTATCTCAGGACACTTTGCAACCAATGGGTCCACACTTTGTAATAATTTTTTAGATAATTTTAAAGTGTCCTTCACTCATTCGATTTGCTTGAAATAAATTTTGTTTGATAGCTCTATGTTTAATCTACCTAGATCTGGTCTCACACTTCAGATTTGAGCTGATTTTCTATTTTGTTTCCATCTCCTAAAAGTGTTGTTTAGTCTGGACACACATAAAGGAAATCACAAGATTCCTCAAAGAATTCACTCACGTAAGGGTTGAAAGTGGATTTTAATTTGAGGGATCTCATTTCCTGAATGAAATCGAAGAATAGTTAGGTTCATTCACCCCGTTCTTCCCTTTCCATTTATAGTAAGTTTGGTGAAACATTCCAAATTTAGTATAAAACCATATGTGTTTTGAACCCTACCTTATTTTTCTATGTTTCATTTTGGTGAACCTAAGTTTTTGAACATTCTAATTTCTTATTTAGAGTGCATTCAAACCCTAGATCTATGATTGGAGTTAATTCATTGTATTTAGGGTTTCTAAGTTTAGCATAAAGTTGCATTGTATTTTAGGTGTAAACTTGTATTTTGCATTCATTTTAAATATGAAAATTCAACAAAAATCTCATAATGTTAGATTAATTTTGCATAGTATTTACATAATAGCATACTTTCAGTCACTTAAATCAGAAAATTGGATTGAAATTGTATTTCAAAAAGTTTAATATAGTTCATCATTTTTCATTCATTTCACTTGCATTTACACATCAAATTCTAGGAAATTCTATTACATAAGTTACTGTCTGAGACCTGGAACAAAGAACACATATAATCACTGAGAAATTGCATTCTTCATTTTTAAAAACCCTTAATAGAGACCCATTCACCCATGGGAGAATGAGTCCTTCAAGGCCTCTTAAAACCATATTTTTTGAGCTTTTTTGTGGTTTTCTACACTTCCCAAATCTCTTGGTAACCCCAGGTGTTTTAGTCTAGTAAGTTTCAGGAATTTCTATTTTATGCATCTAGGTCTAATCATCCATTTAGTGTAGCCATTTGACATCATTCCAAAATTTATTTCAACATTGAAAATCATCAAATCTGTTAGACAATTGTTTACATTTTGAATCATTGCATAAGTTGGATAGATTACTTTTCACACAATGTTAGTATCTTTCCTTTCTATGTATGCCAAGAAAAATCTCATTAATAAGCACGTAAGTCATTCTTACAATATATTTCCTAGTTATGAGAGTCTCTTAGTGTAAGAGAGTGAAAATGTTGAAATATTCCTTAATTCAAGACCCCCTAATATCTCTCCTATTTGTGGGAATGATGTGATAGAAGAAGATGCAAGCATAGACAATCATGATAATCATAGTTTCTCTTCTCCCAATACATCTCCTACTTGTGACGAAGGTATTTTGGTTTTAGAAGATACACCCATTGAGTGTCATGACAATATTGAAAGATCCTCTTCTGCAAACTCCTACTTTGGAAGATATCATGGCACAAGAGAATGAGATCATTGACACATTTCTTAACATCACTTTACGTAGTCTCCATTCATCCCTTTCTTGTGACAATGCTTTAGTTAAAAAGGATGAAATCATGGACAATCATGATAATCACATTTATTCCTCTCCTAATATCTCTCCCATTTGTGAATAAGATAGTTTGGTGTTAGAAGATATACTCATTGAGACTCATGAGAGTCTTGTTTCTCCCTCTCCTAATGCTTCTCCCACTTAGGAACACCTACTTGAACAAAATGATCCAATCAATGGTAGTTGTTCTTCTCTTGATGCCTCCCCTACTTATGATGAAGCTATCTTACAAAATCTAACCATGGAATGTGATCAACATCTTGTTTTCTCCTCTCCTGAAAATTCTCCTATTGGGGATGATATCATGATGCAAGAAAATCACAACATTGACACATGTATTTCAAACAATATTAATGTAGCTTCATTAGATGAAGATGATGAGGTGACATTAGATTCCCCTTTGCTAAAAAATCATAAAGATAAGGATAATTCTTTTGAGGTTATGAACATTAGATATACCTTTGTAGTGTAAAAAAATGGATCCATTGACATTTTCACACTCGTTTGGGACCTCCTTGTGGATTTTGGCTTAATTTTTCCTTGATTTAGTGTTGTAATGTAGATAACACATTCACATTAGGTCTTGGGACCTTTTAACTAATGGATTTTAATGGTACCTTGCTAAAGTGTCGTAACTCACTTTCACACTTTTCTAGGGTTTTATCAAATAACCAAGCACAATAAACCTCTTTTTAATCAAATTTAACTTTAATTTTGCCTTATTTGGAGTGTTGTAAAGTTTTGTAACACACTTTCATACTTCTCTAGGATTTTCATTAATACTAGGGCTTTTTTATGCTTTAATTGGCCCTATTTTGCATCCACAAGCCTTATTTATTGCATCTTTTTGAGGATAATCCTGACACCAAATAGTAACCAATCATGATTCAGGTTTTTTTGGCTTGTATGGCCCAAATTTAGGGATCTAGGACTCATTTACCACCTTGGGCAAATGGGTCCCACCTATATTTTCTGGCCCCAAATCGATTTTCACACGTTTCTAAGCACTTTTCATTTGTGGTCCCATACATTATGTTTGATGGGACTCATTTTCCACCTTGGGCGAATGAGTCTCGTGTGACCAAAATTAAAATTTAATTCAAATTTCCAATGGGATTTTATTCTCCTAGATCTAATGTCGGCTTGTAGTGTTGTAATTTTGAGAATTCTTGCATAATTGACTATAAATACAAGGTTCTTTCACTTATTTTAGGATAACAACCAATCAAGTGAACTAGCATTCAAGAGATTTCACAAGAGAATTTGAACATTCACAAAAAAAATTCAAGAGCATTCAAGGGTAGATTATGAAGCATTTTAGAGCAGCATTCAAGTGTCAATCATCGTGTCAAGGATTTCATATATCATGTTTATTATTGTGCTAACAATTATGATGTAGGGTTTATGATTCAAGCAAGATCAACATCATTCGAGAAAGATTCAAGAACCACATCCATTGTAGACATTTCAAGAATATTTACAACACCTTATTGCTAGGGTTTGGTGAGTTGCAACATTATCTTTTGTTCGTTCATCATTCTCCATTCATATTTTCTTTCATTTCAAGGTTTAATTACCAACAAAGGGTTTGACCAAGGCAAACCCCTATCCAATAACCCCACAACATTTTTCCCTCTCTTTTGTGTGTGATTTGTAGAGCTAGGTTGTAGATTTCATAAGGAGCAAGATTGGAGAAAAATTATCAAGTGATCAAAATTGTCAAAGTTGTCATCAACCCTTGGAGAAACTTGGAGAAGACCTACAGGTGGCAATTTATAGTTTTGGATCAAGAAATCAATCAAGAGCAGAGCAGGCTAAGAGGAACAAAATTGAGTCCAAAACTTCTAAAAAGGAAGAAGTGGACTGATTCACCACAAGTGGCAAATGATTCCCACTATACAAGCCTGGTAGATATTTTTACATATCTGGATACCCTTTTGGCAAAAACATGTTCCTGCACATTTTTCCAGAAACTTGACTGCTTCAACCAATATGGTGAATGAGTCCCAATCAGCCTTGATAGAAAATATTTTAGTGATTCAAACCTCCATTCTACCTTCTCCAATTTCCCAGGTGCATACTTTCCATCTTTATAGTTTTCTATTGCATTTCATTCATCTTTCTAGGTCATTTAGAGTTAGTTTGCATTCAATTAGGGTTTTGTTTTACATATTGTATATCATTGTCTTTTCCAAGTCTAAACTTGGTGGTGAACCCCTCATTAGATCTCATTTATCTTATAGGACAACCCTTTTGCAAGATCTATTTCCCTTTGGCATTGAGATCTCAAGGGTTTGTTCTTGAGTGAAGTGTTTGAAGATTGCCCCTTTCCTTTTAGGTCCAAAACCCTAGAGGTGAAAGGAGACCAATTTTCATCATTTCATTTTGGTGAACCTGCTTATAAAGCATCATAATTTTTATTTGGAGTGCATTTTCACCCCAGATTTAGCTTACATTAACACTACATTAGGATTTGTGTTGGTTAATTTGCATTCTATGGTTTCAAATTTTGCAATAATGAAAGCTCATTTAACTTGCATTTTTTCACTTAATTTCATTGAAAATCATTCAAATTCTACATTTGCATCTCAGACATAGATCAAAAAAAATAAAAATCATAAAATCCAATTAAATGTTTTTGAAAATTTTCAAAAAAAATCATCACTAGGACTCATTCGCCACCTTGGGTGAATCAGTCTCTCTACACATTTTGCATTACATTTTCTACAATTTACAGTTCAGTTTTTGAGTTTCTATTTCTTGTTGTTATCTTTCTATTTCATTTTACAGATCTTTTGCATCTAGTTTAAATTCATTCATCTTGTGAGTTTCCTAAAATTAAAATTGCATTTACAACAGTTCATTTCACATTTTTGTATGGTTTACAATTTGAATTTTGCATCGTGGATATGTTCTTTAGAAAGATTTGGATGTCCTTGAAGTCCCTAGTGGATGTGTCAAGTTGTTCTTTTGGACATGACCCTAATGAAATTGAATTGAATCATGATCCTTCAACTCCTAATGCATGTCCTCCTCATAGTGTTGACATCATTGGAGAAGATGATGCCAATATGAATAAGTTCCTAAATGATTGCCTAAACAACCTTGAAGCTAACACATCCTTTTACCCATCGATGAACCAACCAACATCCCCTATCATACCACCTCTTGATACCTTTACTTATTTTCATCATGAAACAAAATTTGAACCTAAGTTCCCTACCATAGGTGAACCTAGTTCCTCTAAGAAAGAAAATACTCAACCATTCTATGATAACAAAGTAAAAAAAACTCCTATCAATCTAGAAGAAACATTTGGAAAAGGATTCACAATCTTCAGTAAACAAGGATGCGATACAATAAGTGAACATGAGATCCACCAAATCCTAGAGAAAATAGCAACTAATGAAAACATAAAAGGATTAGGATATCTAGATACCCCTCACAACATAAGAGTTCCTAAAGAATACCTAATGCTTCATAGTGATGGTATGATGATTGTTGATTCCCCTCCCTATATGAATTTCCTTCTCCCTAAAGAACAATCAAGGATTCATAACAATGACAAGGAAGATAGGACCATCCTAGGTCCTCTTCTTCAACCTTCAACAAAAGAAGTTCATGAATCTAGCAAGTGCAGGAGACCTTACAAGTTACAAAAAATAAATTTTCCTTGTCTAGTACCAACTGAAAGTGAAAGGAAACTGCAATTGCTTTTAAACAAAGAACTAATAACATTACCACCAATAAAAGACAGACTAATGTTATATCCTAAAGAAGCAAAATTTCCACTTTGTCGATATCACATAACTCTTGGACATAGTGTAGAAATGAAAAATATACAAATTGATTCTATTCACTTGATCCTGATCTTACTAACACCAGTTCATCTTGAATCATCTCCTCGACTGGTCATTTAGTCGAATAATATTTATTCGATTAAATTCATCATATACCCTCTCTTAATTAAATAAATCAAATTTATCTAATTAAGTCATCCACTTCTATTAATTAAATAAATCATTTTGTTTAGTTTTTGAAAAGTTAAGCAGCATTTATAGGGCATTGTACCCTTCACAACGAGCCACTAGGGCCAAAAAGAAACCAGAAAAAATAGAAAACCAAAAGAAAACTAAACAAAACACAGAAACAGCCCAAAGGAAGCACAACAACCGTAGAGCATCAACCAACAAATAGGCATAGGGAGCAACTAATTGGCACTGTCCCAGTTTTTAATCAGGAGGTCCACTGCCTCGTCACCCACCCATTCTTTGTTGTTCTGGTTGTTGTTACCCTCCAGCTCCTCCTTTATAGCATTAGAAAAGGTGCTAGTTACAAAGTGACCCAACTTCATGGTGAAGCGGATTAACCTCCAAAATCTTTTATCCAGAGTATCCATTCTTTTAACCACATCACACGAATCCACCCCAACATCCATAGTCCCCTGAACCTCTCCAGACTCATCCACCAGGGGATGGGGAGAGTGAGAGGCAAAGCCATCAACCAGAAGCTTGTTGTTCATCAGAGTAAACTGGGGCCCCTCCACAATGTCATCCTCCTCCTCTTCAGAATCTTCTTCCTTTTAACCTTTTCTATCAGATTGCTCCTCCTCAGAGTCTTCAATAATTAGCCTCTTCTTGTTGTTCTTGGCCAGCCTCTCGGAACTCCTCTTGGCATTTTCCCCTCCAATCAAAACCGTGTTTCCCACAACTGCATCCCCTCTGGAATCTTTCCTAACAACATTCTTGCCCTTATAGTCCTTGTCCATTAGGGCCGGAATGCATTTCTCCTTTCCTTTTTTGTCGAGGTAGCCTTGTAGGCCGAGTCAGCCAAAGTGGCTTTCAACTCACAAAGTCCTTCCACCGCACTAGCATGGGCCTTGCCTAGCCCACCCTTAAGTTTTTTGGTGGTAATTTTGGCTTTAGGATTCCCCACATTGCCCGAATTAGGTTTCCGAGGAGGGATCTTAGACTCAGTCAGGGAAATGTGCACAGTTGAAAGGGGTTCAATGTTCTCAATGCGAACTTTCGTGATGGCTTTGGGTGGACAAAGGGCAAGATGAAAGTGATACAGTCTCAGGATAATCCCTTGATGGAGCAGGAGTGGCGGGCGATCACAGGGGTTCTGGCTGGCCGACTCTTTGCACTTGTCGACAAAGCTTCAAGGTCCATTAAAAGAAAAAATAGGAAACTGAGCAGCATCTTATGTTTAAGGTGATTTAACAAAGGAAAATGGTAGAAGAAATAGGTTTTAAATCTACCTTCAAGAGTTACATACTTCATCAATGCCATACACACCTAGTCCCAGGGCTTTGTGAGCGCATCCCTCTCAAACCCCACCTAGTTCCGCACCAAAGTCTCCTCACCTCTGAAGAAGGTCTTTAAGCTTTCATGGTCAGGTTTTTTGGTGTGTTTCAGATAATTTTTCCCAGAACATAGCAAACCCGTAGCCTGTGCAATAACTTCTTCACTGATCTCAAATGATATACCACTAATGGAGACCCATCTATCCTTCCACGAATTGGAAAACTGACCCGAAAGGATAGGATCATGGCCAACCAAGCACTCCATAAGTAGAGCAATACCACCCTCCACGCAAATGTGTTAGACCAAAGGGTTATTTCAAAACTCCTCACAGTTGTTAGGTTCAGTCTTGACCTGCTCACCACCCATATTTCCAACCTGCACAGAGAACACAAAATGCAAAAAATGCCAATTGCAGCAGCCACGAATGATAATAACAAAGTGATAGTTAAGGCCAGAAATACAATGAAGGATAATTAAACCCACGTACAGGACACATGCACGGAGGGGGAAATCACCACAGGGTGATTTGACACAAAAAATAAAGAATTTATGATTACAGCCAAGAAGGCAAGAATTGACGGACAAGTAGGGGATGCACAAAAACCCAAAGGGGAAGGCCAAATAACTAAAATTGGTAAGCATCCAAAACAAGCCAAAAAAATACCGCGCTAAACTAACCGGCCCGAAGCCCCTAGAAATCCATCTCCCAACATAAATAGTCACATCATTATGAATACATTCACTCCCCCAGAGGCACGGAGGAGATAAAAAAAGAAATCTAACAATCCCTAAGGGAATAGATCACACAGTATGGCTTCGTAGATATGAAGTCACGTCCTTCCACCTGACCATCATCAAGCTGCTGCACTTAAATTCAAACCCATTATTTAATTTCCATCCTCACCACCTTACCATAACCTTAGAACCCAACCCCATCCACCATTTCCAAAGGAAAGCCACATGGAACCACTATTCCGTGCTCCACACACGTAAATCTTCCCCAGGAAACCTCCACCTGTACTTCATTTCAAAGATAACGCTCATCCACCAAATTCCCAAACCAATCCAGTGGGTCCCCCAGTCAGCTCCCTTATCTAAAGATTAAAACTCATTGCAAACCATGGTAGCCCTATTCCCACACAATCAACGCTTGAATATTTGGCAGAAGCCTTTCCATTTTCCTCCTACATTTAGCTAAGTCCCAGCCTAAGCCAAGATTAGCCAAGGCATCCACCACCTGGTTGCCTTCTCTGAAGATATGGGTCATCTTTTTATCACTAAATTTGGATAGGAGAAATCTAACATCCAACAAAATGTCCTTAGAATTCCACCCATTAAACTGTCTTTATTCACAACATCCGTAACTGACCTGGAATCTCCCTCAATGTGGGGATAAGGAATCCCCAGAGAAACAACAATTTTGATGCCCATCAACAACTCATGAGCCTCTGCCACTAAAGCCGACTGAAACCCAATACCTACAGTAAATCTCGCCACCAAATCTCCCATAGAATTCGTAATAACTCCACCAGTGCTTGCCCTATCTGGGTTGCCTTTAGCAACCCCATCAAAATTAAGTTTAAACCATCCTCTATCTAGAGGCTCCCATTTAGTATTTTTTCTAGCTAAAAGTTTCACATTATCAAAGGAGTTAGCCTTTAAGTCTTGGTGCCATTCTTTAACCATTTTTATCTCATAAACCATTGGCCCCCTCTTCGGGAGTTTCCCATTAAAGAGGGAGATATTCTCCTCAATAAGCCTAACTCCAATGCCAAAAATCTCCTTGGGGCTCCTCTCAATATCCTAAAAACCCTGTTATTCCTCTCCTTCCATAAAAACCAACCTAAAATAGGGGGGACTTGCTTCCAAATTTCTCCAGGCAGATGGTGGAAAAATGGTCCATACCAACCCAGAATAAGCGAAAAAGGTTCTTACTCATCACCCAAGAGACATCAAGTTTCTCAAAATCCAGCCCCCAAACTTCAGCAGCAAATGGGTAGTGTAATAACAGGTGATTGATAGATTCCTCCCATTTCTTGCAAAGGAAACATCTATTGGGAAAACAAAAACCCTGAGTCCTCAGATTGTCCTGGGTTAGAATCCTATTATGACAGGTCGTCCACCAGAAAAAAATAATTTTAGGGATCATATGCCGATTCCAAACCTTCTTCCAAGGTTCCACAGCAGAAGTTTCATTGGTCAGCAGACTGTAAGCTAACCGCATAGAGAGATCCCCTTGTTTAGCAAAAGTCCAAAAAAAATCATCCTCCCCATCATAGGAAGAAAACCTGATGCTAAAGAGAATCACCTGAAGGGATCGAGCAAGGCGACAAAGGTCAAGAAAGTGGGGGCAACAAAGGGTAAGATCCTTGCAAATCCTAGCTCCTGAAGATCCCAAAACATAGTTACAGATATGTATTCCAAAGAATCTCTGAGTCGCTCCCACCACCGCCCCAAAGCCATAGGAAGCCAAAGCAGAGTCAGTAAGCCAAGTATCTTCTCAGAACCTAATTTTAATCCCATTTTCCATTTTCCATTTAATCCCTTCTTTAGCAGGCCTTGTATGTAAAAAATGCTCATCCAAACAACAGAGCCCTGGGGGTGAGGTTCCGAAAGACAATCAATCAAGGTCCTATTTTGGAGGTATTTGGCATTCAAAATTTTACACTGGTCCTTAGTGTTCCTTAACTGGTCCCAACCAACCTTGGCCATCAGAGCCCTGTTAGAGTTGACAATATTCCTTATTCCAAGCCCACCACAATTTTTAGCTTGGCAGACCCTATCCCATTTCACCAAAGTGAGTTTCTCTTTTTCCTCAATACCAGACCATAGGAAATTCCTTTGAATTCTTTCAAATTTATCAGCAATATACTTAGGCATTTTGAAAATGGATAGAAAATAAGTGGGGATACCTTAGATAGCCATAGTGAGCAATTGGAGTTTTCCAGCATGGCTTAGCAAAGAGCCCTTCCACCTAGCCAACTTCCTTTGAATCCTTTCTAGAATTGAATTCCAGAACTTCATGGGTACCTCCTTAACCATGAGGGGGAGCCCAAGGTACACCAACGGGAGATAATCACCAACACATCCTAGAACCGCAGTCACCCTATTTTCCAAACTAGGCATGCAATTGAAAAAATAAATCTTGATTTTATTGTAATTGATGCATTGACCAGAGCATGAGGCATAGTTGTTAAGATAGGCTTTCCATTTCTTGGCTTCCACCACAGAGGCCTTACCAAATCGAAAGGTGTCATCTACAAATTGTTGCACAATAATTGGATTTAGAGAGGAGGCCACTCTAACACCCGAAATGGAGCCCTCAAACAATAGACCCATAAAATTCCTACTAAGCACCTCAGCAATCATAATGAAAAGATAAGGAGACATAGGGTCTCATTGTCTAAGTCCTCTACCAGCAGAGAAAAACCCACAGGGGGATCCATTAATCATAACTGAGAACTTAACAGTACTAACCCATTCCATAATGAGTTTGATGACCGAACTGTTAAAGCCAGACTTGGCCAAGACCTTCAAGGTAAAGTCCCACAATACTTTATCATAAGCTTTGGAAATGTCAAGCTTGAGGGTCATCCCCTCATTGTTACATCTATCCATATAGTGGAGCATTTCATGGGTTTTCAAAGTGGCATCAAGAATATGTTGCCCAGGGACAAACCCTTTTTGAGTGTGACTAATGATTTTATCCAGGAGCAATTTGATATGGTTAACCAAGATCTTAGAAAGGATCTTATAAAAGGTGTTACAAAGACTAATAGGTTGGAAGTCAATCATAGAAAGAGGTTCACTAATCTTTGGGATAAGAGCAATGAAAGTGTGGTTTAATTGCTTAAGGATCCTACCAGATTTGAAGAAGCCCCTAGCCACAAGAACAAGATCCTCGCCCATAGTATCCCAGAAAATCTGAAAAAAAGTAGGAGGAAACCCATCAGGCCCTGGGGCTTTGAAATCCCCCATGCTAAAGGTATCTAGACGAACTTCTTCTATGGAAACAGGCCTGAGGATTCCCAAGTTATCTTCTAGAGAGATGGAGGCAGGGAGATGTTGAAGAATCACACAGTCCAAAGCCAGGTTGGGCGCTTCAATCAGAGCCGAAAAAGCCTCCTTGAAGTAGTTCACCGCACAGATCCCAATTTGAGCATGATTAGAAAACACCTCCCCATTGGCATTAGTTAATTTAGAAATTTGGTTCCTTTTCCTATGCTTGATGGCAGAAACATGAGAAAATGAGGTATTCCTATCTCCTTCCTTCAGCCATTGGACCCTTGATTTTTGTTTCCAGAATACCTCCTCATTTTTTAGGACACATTCCCATTCCATTATAGCTTCTCGTTCTTGGATGAGAGTCCGCTAACTGTTATTACCCTCATCCAAGTTTTTCTGTAAGGTCCTCAACTTTCCTTCAAGCAATTTTTTCTTTTGAAACACATCCCCAAACACATTTTTGTTCCATCTTTTTACCATCAGTTTAATATGTTTAAGTTTAAAGCATATCCTAAACATAGGGGATCCTTCGATAGGGATATTCAACCATTCAACAATCTTCTTTTTGAAATTAGGATGAGCATTCCACATTATTTCAAAGTGGAAACGATAGGGGCCCACAACAAGACGGATATTAGTGGTCAGCAGAAGAGGATTATGGTTAGAGACCGTCCTGGGCAAGGTTATAAGGTTTGAATCTAAGAAATTAGTCCAATGAGGAGAGTAGAGGAAGTAGTCAAGCCAAACTTGAATCAGGTCACCGCCAGCCTGTCTGTTAGACCAAGTGAAATTCTGGCCCAGAAGCTCAATATCAACTAAACCTTACATGTTGTAGTGTAATCCAGAAGGCCACCACTTTTCTTTGACAAAAACAAGGGAGAGTTAAAATCTCCAGCAACAAGCCAATGACCTCCTTTGTTCAAATTGAACCTAGTCACCATGTTATCCCACAAAGTATTCCTCAAGTTCCTCTGATTAGGAGCATAAATATTAATTATAGACCACGCTTCTCCAAGATAAGAAAACGAGACCCCAACACTATTTTTACAATGAAATAATTCAGAACCCTGTAGGCAAGAAGGGTTCCAAAGCACAGCCAAACCCCACAAAGCTCCCTCAACATCATTATAGACATAGGAAACATTAGGCCAAAAAAATTTAGCAATTTTGTCAAAATTCACCATCAACATTTTGGTTTCTTGAAGAAGGTAGACATCAATCTTATGTTCTACAATATAGTTATTTAGGGCATGTTGTTTGTGTGAACTATTAAGTCCATGAACATTCCAAGACATAACCCTCATTTCTAACCTTTTTTTGAGGACACATCCAATGTCCTATGTTTTCCCAAAGCAATCTCATTTGTTGTCTCTCTCGTTCTAGTGGATCTCTAAGAAGGTCTCCCAGGCTTAGATTCACCTCCTACATCTACCTTCTCCTTTCTTCCTTTCTTCTTGGGCGTAGTCCATATCCCTTCATCCTCAGCTTTCTTAAGCTTCAAACTCCCCAAACTTTTAGTAGACTCTTCAATCATACCGGAGCTCTCTTCCTCCTAGATTTCACCATCCTCAATCAAAGCCCCATGGGACTCTGAAACTATAGCCAAAACCAGAGGGTCACTAGCCGAAGCACCAGGAACAGAAAACCCATTAGGGACCCCCACAAGCACGGGATCAACAACCGAAGAGCCCAAGTCCCAAGACAGGGACAAGGGTTTAGTAGCCAACTCCAAAACGTCACCAAGATAAGAAAATTCAGGAGGAGGACCAACCGGGAAGGGAGGGTGAGGAGGAATCACCGGTGAATGGTCAGCACCTAGGGGAACTAACCCAGCATCACACAGCGGTCTCAGAATGTTCTCAGATAGAGTAGTAGGAATTAACACATTGTCCTTAATCTCTCGATTGACAATGCATTTGCAGTCAGAAATAAGATGCCTTGCTTTAGCACACTTTTGATAGTATACCATAATATTTTCGTAACACACAGGTTGAGACCAGCTACCCAACTTAGAACACAACTTGATAAAATTTGGAATAATTTTATCAACACAAATATTGACATAGAATCGTGCAAAGACTAACCTTGATTTCAATTTTTTGATATTATCCATGGTAACAAATTGGCCCAGTGAGTCCCCAATAGCTTTGAAGATGGCATCGTCCCAAAACTCCAAAGGCAACCCCGACAGCCTAACCCAAATAGGAGTCGACTTATTTAGATCAGTAGCTGGGTCAAAACCAGGTTTCCATTTGCACAAAGCCAGACTATGCTTTCCAAAAACCCATGGACCCGATGACAGAGTCACCACTAAGTCCTCCACAACAGTGAATCTAAACAGGAAAAGACCACCATCTATCACACGAATCTCCACACTACCCTTAAGGCGCCACTTCGCCGCAACACATTTCTGAACCAAATCCACCGTTGGACAGTAGGAGAGAAATCTTCCCACAACAGCATTCTCCATGGAGGAGAGGATTATGTCACTGATCGAATCAGGAATGTCAAACACAATACCTGAGGACGAAACAATCTTAGGAGAAGATGAAAAGAAGGACGAGGCTTGATTCCCATTAGAAAGCACATCCTTCTAGCCAACAGTTAGTGGGATCTTCACCACTGGCATAGAAGATAGGCCCGGAGACACCAAAGACTTTGAAAACCCGAAGGTGAAAGCACTGACCCCGTAGGGGGAGGGGGACCCGTCAAATACGAGCGCAAAGGAGGGGAGCACAGGTCAGGAGGGGGCAGAGGGGGACCATTGGATACCCCCAAGGCAGAGTCCACCATGCACGCAGAAAATTCAAACTAAGAAGATAGATGTTTTAAATTTTATGTTACTATATCATTTTGTTTAGTTAATCCTATAGTGCTTTGAATTAAATAATTCACTTTATTTAATTAATCTCTAAATTCATCTCCTTTAAATTAAATAAAGTAATCTTTATTTGATTTAATCTAACACCACCCTCTTTAAATAAATACATCAAACTTTATTTAATTAAGTCTAAATTCATTTTCCTCTCAACTTTGGTTTAAATTAATCCAAAAATCTAAGTCAAATTGTCATATCAGCTAATCTTCATCTAAATTAATCAAATCATGATTAATCCTAATCCTAATCCATCAAATCCTCTAGATTTTGCAACTTGCACAATAAATCATTTTATTTGATTTATTAATTCTTCTATTACCCTCAACATGGCATAAATAAGGGAATATTATTCAAATTCAAAAATCCCTCCAAAAGGGATGAGTACATCCAACAAGGCACTAAAGGCCTCTTATATGTCCTTTTCCTTGAGCCACGTGTCATTTACTCCATTCCTCTCTCCCTCCAACTTGTCATTTCACAAACTTCAAATTCCACCTAACCATATTTATTTGCACATTCATCAAAATGTGCTCATTCCTCCTCCAATCACATGTGGACAAGTGGACTCTTCTTATTGGTTGGTCTTTTGTCCCACATTCATCCATTTTGTCTCTTTCTCCATCATCCTCTTCTATAAATAGAGAGTTTCTCTATTGATTTTGGATCCATCATCTAAGAGCATAATCACTATAGGCATTTAGCATTTGAGTTCATAGTATTTCATATTTTGCAATCAATTTAGTTAGGTTATTGGAAAAATTCATCAAGGAAGCACAATCATCACCAAAGACCATCACTTTACGTCAAGGAATTGGGAAAGGGCCATTTTCCACATCAAAATGGCACCAATTCCCTCATGGGATTGAGAGTCTGTTCATTTGAATAGGATTTAATCAGCTTTGTTATTGTGTTCGTCATTTCATTTCTTGTTTTTTATGTTTCAAATGAATCTCATGGGGAATGTTGCTTCTAACTTGCATAATGAGCTAATTATATGTTTGTTCTTCGTGTTTGTGCAAGTATAGGAACACCACTCACATTTTGGTGAATCTAGAGAAAATTAACACATTTTTCTAAAAAAATTGTTGTTTTTTTGTTGAATTTTGTTGTCTACAAGGAAACTACACCATTGGCCATCAAACTGCACCACTATCAGTCAAACAACGCCATATTACGACACTTTAAAACTTGAAACTACATCATTGAGATCTTTCCACCCAAAAAACTTGAATTTCAAACTACGATGCTGACCAGCCAAATTCTAAACTATGTCGCTGATTGAAATAGTGTCGCAATCGCGCTCGCTATTTTAGTGTAGAGCACCGCTATCAATATTCAGTGACACTATATAGCACCACCGACTTCCTCAAACTGCACCACAATTGTAGATTGCGCTGTTGGAGTTTTGTAAAATGCAATTCTCATTTTAATTTCAACATGTGTTTTTTTCATTTTGGTTGTTTTTGACTTCTAACTGGTTTTTGGCCTCTATTTCTAGAGTATTAACCAATTTTTTTAGGTTGGCTTGATCAAAAGTGAATGAAGGAAACAAAGACCAAGAGTTCTTTATGGCATCATCATCTCATTGTATCAAGTGTTTTTAAACACTTTGGGGAGAAATTATAATCCCTTTTCTAAGGATTTGTCATCTTCTTGCTTTTTAGGACTCAATAAATTTTGTTTGGGCTTAAAAAAAACAAAACAAAGGGATTAAAAAGAACCATAGGCAACTTACTAGATTTTGTTTTGGACTTAACAAATGAACAAACAAATCTCACACTTCAAATTTGGTGCTTAAAAAGAATTCATATCATTGCTTTGTGGTTTAAAATGAACATGTGTATTCTTTGTTTTGTAATCCCTTTTACAAGTTAATATCCTTTAAAAAGACGTATGCACCTCTCTTGTGCCTCACGTCGATCTTGAGAATCAAAATCCTTTTTTGGGATATTAAGTTGTGTAAGTGATTACATCCACATTTCAATTTAGGTTCCTAAAATTGAACAAAATCTTGCTAGTGTGAGTGGAGTATATCGCGAGTGTTCTCTCTTTTTTCCTCAACAAAGATTGATCAAACTTTGGATGTGATTACTCACTTTTTTTTAATCCTTAGAGGGCCTACCTTGGTGGTAAAAAGTAATCACCCCAAGGGAACGACCCAGCCAGTAACACACTAAATTCGAGCGAATTCCAACCGGTATATAAGTGTGGGTACTTTAGGAAATTTCAAGTATCACGAGGATTTTTCTGACAAGAAGGGAAGCAATGGTCTCTTGCCGTATGGATGATCCCCCATGAATGGAATTCCCATATTAAAACCCTTTGTTTAGAAGTCCCAAATCCCTAAATTTAATTGTTGATGCAAGAACGATCATTCTGAAGCCGTCCCACATTTTTATGGCTCTTGGTAGAGATGAGAAGTATGCCATGGGAGTTTCATGGGTACTGATGCTTGGCTGACCCAAGAAGCGAGTGCATTGTAAGGGGGAGCCTATGTGGTAAAGCATCTAATCATCCTCTAAGGGTAAGCATGGTTGGATTTATCGAAGTGGAAACTCAACAAATATTGCCTCATTTTATCCTAGGATTTTGCATCACTTTGGATTCAAGATAATTTGTGTGGATCTAAAACACTTGAAAACAAAAATTCACCAAATCCTCAAAAAAATTAAACCCTTTAGGGGGAACGAATATCTTTGACAAATCCAAGTGCTCTTGCTTGCCCTATGGATTTCATTCTTAGAGGCTTCTAAGTAGTTGGATTTATATCATAATTTTTTCTCACTAAAGTCAACATTAGGAAAAAAAATTCCTTGATTCCCACATAATGGACCTTGTGGAATGAAAATAAATTAGGAAATTAGAAATTTAGTTTGAAACATAATCAATAAGGTGTTTGTGGTAAAAAGAATCAATCTAGGAAATATAATAGACAATTAAACCTCATATGTGTTTGATCCCGTGATTTACTAAAAAGTCAAAATTCCCAAACCAAATCGTCACAAGTTCCTTAGTTTGAAAGCTCATGAAGAATGTCTTGCAAGACTTCTCGAAGTTAGAGAAAGGTTGGTCTATAATTTTTGCAAGAAAGCTTCAAAGAACAATCCTAATTTGTACAAATTTAATTACCAACAAAATCCAAGTCTCTTTCAAACGTTTAAATTTCTCACATAGAAATTACATGCATGTTCTTCAATACCAAGGTCTTGTAGAAATGAGTTCTATCTAGGTCTAATCTAGGATTAGAGTCATAATTTTTTTTACCCATCCTTCAAACATCAATCAAACCTCATCCTGCCAATCAACTCTTTGAATCTTAAAATCAAATCATGCTAGACTTTTGGCAAATCTTTTAAATCAAATAAAAAATCATCTTGTTTAACTTAGTATGTGTAGATGAATCCTTTTTCGTGTGCTTATTTAAATTATCAATCCTTGTGAACAAATTTATCCCAAGATAAGCATCCAACCTCTTGGGGTTTATGAGTTCATAATCCAAATCCAAATCAAATCAAATCAAAAATTAAAAAATCCAAAAGTCTAGTATCCCTTCAAAGATTCTTGAGAGTTTAATCATTCCCATCATCCACCCTTTATCCATCTCATCACCATCCTTTGATCCTTGAGAAAACTTGGTTTTTCTTCTTTGTACCTAAAATTTGATCCTTCTTTTATGGTGCAAACTCGATCTCAATACAAGAAAAAATGGAAGCCAACAAGGAAACATCTACTTCAAGTGGCCTAAGTCAAACTGCACCCAAAATCAATCCTATGGGATCTATAAATCCCCCACCCAATCTTCCTCTATTGCCACAATATCCTCAAGAGGAAGGTCAAGTGGAAGACATCACCAACAATGTCTTGTGGATGACTCAAGAGGAGATCATAAAAATGATCTAAAATCTTGAGAATCACAAAATTGTCAATGCTATGATGAGACTAAATCCTTCGCAATATATGCTAGAATTGGCAAAAGAAGGGGCTAAACTCCTTTCATATTTTGACCTAAACACTATTTTGGAACAACCTCTTGGGATTATGTCACTAGTCTTATCCACACTTCCATTCCAAAGCATCACTCAAAGAATCCCACAAATCCCATCATCCATTGTTCCAACTCAACCAATTATCAACAAAGGAAGCTAACTACTTCATGCACTTCAAACACATCCCCTTGTCAACAACCAAGGCTTGGATGAAAATACCATATTGGGTCAATCTATCCCATTGAATCTGTTCCACCCATACATTTCTCTCACATTTCACGAACCCACCAATCCATCCTCTTTTCATGCAACACCGACATATCCTCTCAACACACAAACCTCTCTCCCCATGACCTCATAAGGAAAAGGTGGATTGTTTGGACCAGGGGGAGTCTTCGATCCCTTATCATCATCATCATTTTCCAAAGGGAATACATGACCCATTTTTCCATCGCTTCCTCCCTCACATTAGCGTCCACACCAATCTTTGGTTTAGGGCAACCCCCTTTACTTATCCAAAATCAACCAAATCAAATCAGTTTGTCAAATAAAATCAACACATCGAGTGCACCAAATCATCTAGGCTTTCCATCGACATCGTAATAATAGGTGGCAACAATCCAAATACCTCAAGAAACCATTACACCATCCACCATATCTCAAGTATCTCAAAACGCGGTCTCCCAAGGACCTAACATCTCAATCATACCCACCACCTCACAACCCATTGTCATCACTCCAACACCCCAAAAACCACCCCAACCATGTCTCATCACACCGTCACACACCATCTTGAATCCACCACCTTTGCCACCAAATCCAAATGTGGCTAATCAATATAGCATCACTCTACAAGCGGCTAAACAAGCCTACCAAAAGGCTCTACAACAATTCCAAACCCAACAAACTACTCAAGCTGCACAACAAGCACAAACGTGGCAAGCTGCACAACAAGCTCAATAGGCTACCCAAGTGCAAGCCCAAGTGTTGCTACAAAAACAACAAGCACAAGCTCTACTGCAACAACAATAAGCCACACAAGTTGCACAAGCCGTGCAAACCACTCAAGCTGCCCAAGCTTTCCAAGTTGCACAAGCACAAGCTCAAGCCCAACATCAAGTACAACAAGCCTTGTCACAAAAAAATGCTTACTAGCAAGCCTTACAACAATAGCAAAGGCAACAACAAGCAGCGCAACAACAGGCGACTCAAAAACGATCCCAACAACAAGCGTTGTTGGCCCAACAACAACAACAAGCCTAACAACAAGTTTTGTTGGCACAACAACAGTAGCAAGACCAAAAAAAATATTTGTTGGCACAACAATAGTTATAAGCATACCAACAAGCGTTGGTTGCACAACAAAATCCCACTAATGTACTACCCAATCCACAAGTCACCACACTTGTCATGTAGTGCCTCTCATGTTACTGATACATTTTGATACTGCTTTGTGTGTGTGTGGATTATGTTTGGTTTCTGGTTATGTTCTATTGCATACTTGATACTCTCTTAGACATCTATTTCACCATGTTGTTTGGTGTGGTAGTTAGTTTTGTTTATTTGCTTATGATATTTGTACATATGTGTTGGATACTTATGCTTATGATGATGTTACAGATTATGTTATGATGGTGATGTTGTGTTTAGATTTTGATTACTGTATATGTTTCAGGCAAAGGAGACGGTGTTGCACAGCTCATCTGTGAGCACCTTGCCTCACCACAATTCTCTTTCACCATGTGTTTGATTATGAGTTTATATGCATATGTATGTGTTGTTCGATGTGTGGTATTATGCAGGACTGTAGGTACCGAGTGTCGACTCCACCCACATTGTCAGGTCTGAGCGTGCCCTACATACCCAATGGTTGATGTGGTTAGGGAGTTGATAAGAAATTACCCTCATCTGTGTCAGTGATTGGGTCAGTGTGTGCTCATGTCTTATATCCGTACTTCATTCGTATGGGTATGATTTTAATTTAAGTTATTTATTTTCATGAGTTTTGTAATGTTAGCAAAGGTTGCATTTATGGCTTTGATTAATAATCATTTTAAATTGAATGCTATCTTTTGGTGTGGTTAATAAGTAATTAAATTTTCAATGTTAGCAAATGGCATAAATTCTTTTAGAAAATAAATGTGCGAATTAGAGTTACTTATTTTATTCATTAAGGGTGTTATTAATATTGCAAGATTCAAATTATCTTGAGATTATCATTTAAATTAAATAAATAAAAGTTAATAAATTATTTTAGTTATTATTTAAATTTAAGTCATTGAAATTATTTTTATGATTAATTTTATCATCGAGTAATTAATTTAATATTATATTTTAAATTTAAATGTTGTTTGAAATTAAAGTGCTTATTTATTTAATTTTAATCATAATTATTGGTCTTCAAAAGTTAATTATATTGTAAAGGAAATATAAGGTTTTAATTTTGGGAAGGAAGAGTTAGTTTAGCATTTTTGGAAGAAAATACCTATTCGAAAATTAGTTAAAACTGAAATGAAGGCAAGTGACTATTTTCGATGTTCAGTGAAATTCTGAAATAATTAGTAATGTATTGTTAGGTCTGAGCGTGCCCTACATACCCAATGGTTGATGTGGTTAGGGAGTTGATAAGAAATTACCCTCATCTGTGTCAGTGATTGGGTTAGTGTGTGCTCATGTCTTATATCCGTACTTCATTCGTATGGGTATGATTTTAATTTAAGTTATTTATTTTCATGAGTTTTGTAATGTTAGCAAAGGTTGCATTTATGGCTTTGATTAATAATCGTTTTAAATTGAATGCTATCTTTTGGTGTGGTTAATAAGTAATTAAATTTTCAATGTTAGCAAATGGCATAAATTCTTTTAGAAAATAAATGTGCGCATTAGAGTTACTTATTTTATTCATTAAGGGTGTTATTAATATTGCAAGATTCAAATTATCTTGAGATTATCATTTAAATTAAATAAATAAAAGTTAATAAATTATTTTAGTTATTATTTAAATTTAAGTCATTGAAATTATTTTTATGATTAATTTTATCATCGAGTAATTAATTTAATATTATATTTTAAATTTAAATGTTGTTTGAAATTAAAGTGCTTATTTATTTAATTTTAATCATAATTATTGGTCTTCAAAAGTTAATTATATTGTAAAGGAAATATAAGGTTTTAATTTTGGGAAGGAAGAGTTAGTTTAGCATTTTTGGAAGAAAATACCTATTTGAAAATTAGTTAAAACTGAAATGAAGGCAAGTGACTATTTTCGATGTTCAGTGAAATTCTGAAATAATTAGTAATGTATTGTCAGGTCTGAGCGTGCCCTACATACCCAATGGTTGATGTGGTTAGGGAGTTGATAAGAAATTACCCTCATCTGTGTCAGTGATTGGGTCAGTGTGTGCTCATGTCTTATATCCGTACTTCATTCGTATGGGTATGATTTTAATTTAAGTTATTTATTTTCATGAGTTTTGTAATGTTATTAAAGGTTGCATTTATGGCTTTGATTAATAATCGTTTTAAATTGAATGCTATCTTTTGGTGTGGTTAATAAGTAATTAAATTTTCAATGTTAGCGAATGGCATAAATTATGTTAGAAAATAAATGTGCGCATTAGAGTTACTTATTTTATTCATTAAGGGTGTTATTAATATTGCAAGATTCAAATTATCCTGAGATTATCATTTAAATTAAATAAATAAAAGTTAATAAATTATTTCAGTTATTATTTAAATTAAGTCATTGAAATTATTTTTATGATTAATTTTATCATCGAGTAATTAATTTAATATTATATTTTAAATTTAAATGTTGTTTGAAATTAAAGTGCTTATTTATTTAATTTTAATAATAATTATTGGTCTTCGAAAGTTAATTATATTATAAAGGAAATATAAGGTTTTAATTTTGGGAAGGAAGAGTTAGTTTAGCATTTTTGGAAGAAAATACAAATTTGAAAATTAGTTAAAACTGAAATGAAGGCAAGTGACTATTTTCGATGTTCAGTGAAATTCTGAAATAATTAGTAATGTCTGAATTTTGCCATCTTGGGATTTTATATCCAATCTTGTCTTTTTGGATAAATCAGAAAGTGAGAAAAACAAAAGTAAAATTGGTCTACAATTCGAAAACTTTGAAGTTTTTCTGAGAATTGAATTCTCTGTGCTTTCTTTACAAATTGTTTTTAGAAGAAGCTAGAATTATACATTTTGCTGGGTATGGTAATTTGAATTTTTCTTCTGGAGGTTGCAGATCTCTGAATTGCTTAAGATCATGGTTCGTTGGATACGCTCAATGCAACACTTCGTCCCTGAATCAATTTAAGCAAAGGACTCTAGGTAGTTCTGAAATCCTTCAATGTCCTCTGTAATTTCCAGTTGAAAAGAAAAGGGATCGCAAAATTCAAATTTTCATTATGTTGCTGTGAGTCTTGAAATTTTGGTTATGTGAAATCATTTCTCTGCATTTGTTATCTACAACCTTTAGTTTTCTCTTCCCTTGATTTCATGTGCAGTGTCATTAATTATCATAGTAAATTTGTGATGATGGTCGAAAAAGCATATGAGGATTTAATCTTATTCTGGATTAAATTGTTTACGCTTTGATCTTCCCATTGTTATTTCTCTGTAAATTTTCTTTTGCCAGAGATCCTCTTCTTATTTCGGCTATTGCATTTCCCCAATTTAATTCTTTTCATCTAAATTATTTCGTGTGTTGGGCTATGCCTAGTTCTTCTCTTTTGATTATGCATCTTATATATATATATATATATATATATATATATATATATATATATATATATATATATATATATATATATATATATATATAAAAGTTTGTTGGTTTTCCTGTATTGGCGTATCGTTTTAAGGAAAAACTGTTCCTTTTTGGAGGGGATGGTGGTAGCAATGTCATTGGAATTTTGTTCTTCCCCTTATCTCTCCATGTGTACCCCCTCCCTTAAATCCCACCTTATTTCCTTGGGTGGCAGCACAACAACCACCAAGCTGTTGTGTGCAGCCATCTCTTGTGATGCGCAGTAGCAGCTTGGAGGTTGTTGTGCGCAGCCATGAGGGGTTGTGCCCTTATATGAATGCCACCTTAAGTTTTTTATTTTATTGTTTTATTATATATATAAAGGTGTGGGTTAGCAAATTTTAAATGCTCTATATTTTTTTTCATAGTAATATATACAGTGACCTATTAAATGTTGTTTATACATACATATATATATATATATATATATATGTGTGTGTATATATGTGTATATATATAAGTATATATACATCAATTGGTATGGATAGATATTCAATTAATTATGTGCTTTTGATTATCTACGGTTGCTTCTGTATTAATTTTAATTTAATAATTCTTTTATATCAACATATATACATATATACATATGTATATATATATATATTTATATTTAAATATATATATATATATATAACTATACGTGTGTGTATATCTATATTAAGAAGTAAAGTCATTGTGGCAGTGCAAATGTACTATTCAATTCTGGAAATATTAGAAAACAAAATTATTGTAATTAGATTTAGAATCAATTATTATTTTATTAAGTCTGTAATTAGAATGATTTTTGCAAATTAGATTTTATAATCAAAAAAATCAGATTTGTAGAATAATTTGTTTGGAAAAGGAAATAAAACCAAAGAATAGATATTGTTTGAAATTAAAATATAAACTCTGATTTTTAATTGTTATTATAGCTTAAGTTTAAATATTTTAATTCTCAAGTTTATTTTGTGTTTAAATAATTGTAGAAAATGTAGTTGCCTATATTTAATTTGATTTTTGAAACAATCTAGGAAACATAGATTTTCGAATTTGGTAAAATTAATTTGGTGAGATATTTAATGTTAGGTAATTGATAATTTCCATAGATTAAATTTGAAATATTTAATGAACTTTATGATTTGGAATGGTTTTTAAATGATGAAAAAAATTATTTGATATGTGATGTCTTTAATTTAAGTTATATTTTATATATATTAAAAATGTGGCTTTAATTAGTTGTATGTATTATTTTGGTTCTTGGGTGGTTAAGTGTTACCTCCAGAGGCTAGGGAAGTGGTGTGTATGCATGTTTATGGTTGCACCTTTTTGTTTATCTAGTTACCTTGTGAATACTTGTGTGGGTTTACCTCTTAGTTTTACGGGTTTTTGGATGGTTTGTGTAGTCACAAGATGGTCATGTCTCATGTGTCATGTTGTGAAATAAGGTCCTTTAAGGTTTCTACATTGAGGTACACCTGTTACTTGACTTTGATTTAGGGGTAACCGTAGGGGAGAGTGGCTCTTCTTGGGGCCAGTGTACAAGTGGTCACCCTTGAAAGAGTTTTCTTAAATAAGTGATAACCTAATGAATGTATCTAGTGGGTTGGGTTAGTTAAAACTTAACAAGACTAAAAAACATGCACCTCACCCCTGTTGTTAGTGCTCTCAAAGGCTAAGGATGAGAGGGAAGACCTAGTTGGTAAGGTCATTGCCTTGTCTCTACGAAAGGTAAGTGGTTCCGCATGAGTCACCCTATGGGGCAGCGCCCTGAGATAGGTTGTCTGGTTAACCATAGATAGAGGCAACTCCTAGTGTTAGGTAGTCTGGTTAATCCACATTGATGGAGGCGGCTCCTAGTGTTAGGTAGTTTGGTGAATCCATGTAAGACCATGCGATGAAACTCTCCCACTATGACCCTTTGTTTTCCATTGTTCTTGTTGCCTCTAGAGCTATGTTATTATGGTTGTTGTTTATGTTGTTACATGGTCTAAAGTCATGTGGTGTTAGTCCTTTATGTTTTGATTTTATGGCCGAGGGTTCTTTCTTATCGACTCCTTGCATGGGGTGTTCGTTCAGATTCACAAGGTCGGGTGGAAACATGCAATGCACCCATTGGGTCCCTAGGTGGTGATCGTGGCACGGATGCAGTTGCAGTGATCTTATGAATTTGACTCTCATTATTGTACTCTTATATTAATCTGTACTCTTCCCAATGTTATAAGGGAAGCAACTTTGTAATGTAATTTTGGTTTCACGTTGTGTTGTATCTATGGAAATATGTTCCATGATTGTAACCTTGAACTCAGAAGTTGAATGTAATAACATGTTTTTTATGCTTTATTTATTTATCTTGTTCATGTTGAATAAATGTCATATTTATATTATGTTTTATTCACACTTCTTTCATTTATTTTAGTTGGTATCATTAATCATTTTAGTTAGTTTGGGTTCGTACAAGTAGCGCACCATGTTACCCCATGGGACTAGCATAATACTATATGTTATATTTATGTTAGTTAATTTATTAAATGTAATTGTTGTTTTCAAAAAAAAAAATTGTTAATGTTGTAGTTGTGTCCTTTGGGGTTTGCGTGGTGGGGCATTACATGTCATCAATACTCCAACCCAAAACACATTCATCCTTCCACCTAACCCACAAGGTGATTTATACGCCCAAATCAAGAAGCTATCACAACAAGTGTTGGATATCCAATCAAGGGAAACCCCTAAATCGCAAGGGAATCTATGCCCTTATTTGTTCGATAGGAGTATTGTGATGAAACCATTTACATAAGGCTTTGAGATCCCAAACTTTGACAACTACTGTAGACTCAAAAACCCTGAAGATCACATCAGGGAATTCCATGTGCATTGCATGGAAGTAGCCTATGATGACTCCTATCTAATGAGGCTTTTCCTGCGGAGTCTAACTAGACCGATAATGGAATGGTTCTCTCGACTTCCTCCAAGAATCAAGAAATTCCAAGAAATTGTAGACACATTCATGCAAAATTATGCATTCAATATGGGCATGGACATAAGCTTGGAGGAACTATCCAACCTTAAGTAAAACAAGGGAGAATAATTTGCATCTTTCTTACAATGATGGTGATCAAAAGACAATAGGAGTAAGTGGGCCATGCTCTAGAGGAACAACAAGTCAGAACAATCATCACAGATCTTGAAGGAAATCTATCCTTTCATCTCAAATTCTAATGCATCACCTCCTATGACCAACTCATCCCTAAAGCTCTCAGCATCGAGAGAGCTCTCATTGAACAAGAGGGGAACACTTGCTTATCAAGATGATCACCCATCAACAAGTTATAATGACAAACCACAGACATGGGTGAAAAACAAGAATGTCACCAATGATGGGGTTGTTGATGATAAGGTTGTAATTAGTGCTCCAATGCTAAATACACAACAAAAAACATAACAAAAACCTTAGAATAACAACCAAAATACCCCTCGATCCAACACACCTCAGCCACCGACCAATCAACAAATAGTCAACAATGTTAATGATCAAAGTGGACCATCTACAAGAAATCGATATCCTCCAAAACACAAGTACACATTGCTTGGAGAATCGACGGAATCTGTCATGAAGTGATTGGTTGATGCCAACATCATCACGCTCCCTATCATTGAGAATTACCAAGAGCCTCAAGTTAAGCTGTTATGGTATAATGAGAAGCACTTGTGTGACTTTCACAAGATAAAGGGACACACCACAACCACTTTCATGAGGCTCAAAAATCTAATCCGGGACTTCATTGAAAACAAAAATATCTTTGTTGAGCATCCTACACCAGGATCTGGAAATAAAGACCTCAAGATATACACACACTCGATGTCGGATCACAATAAAGAAAACAATAATGACAAGGGCTTAAGAAGTATGGCAGTGTTAACCACATGTATGACCATGTTGTTGCATCCCTAGATGAATGGGTAGGTGTTGTCCATATCCCAGGATCCAAAGCTGACTATGGAGTCACCACACAAAGCGGCAGAATCACCATCCCCGGTCCATCCATGCAAGCAAGAGCACCTCCCACAAATTCCAAATCAGTCACCAATAACTATAATGTCTTGGAACAGCTAAAGAAGACCCCCGCTCAGATCTCCATCAAAGAGCTATTGAAATTTTTTCTTGTGCATAGGAATATTTTGGAAAAGGCCCTCACTGAGTCTTTTGTACCCATAGACCTTGATGTAGATCAATTTCAAGCTATGGTCGGAAACATCACCATGCCACATATCCTAACATTTTTTGAGCAATATCTCCTAGACCAACCATCTCACAATCGTGCACTTCATCTAGAAGTCTTCATCCATAAGAATAAGGTCAAATAGGTCTCGGTGGATGGAGGTGTGGGGTTAAACATTTGTTCCCTCAAGCTAATAATTTTTTTGGGATTTTCTGAGGACATGATTTAAAAAAGTAAAGGAATGACGATAAGGGCATATGATGACCAAGAAAGGGTGTCTCAAGGCATCATTCAACTTCCTATTGAATTAGGGTTGACCATCATGGAAACCACATGTCAGGTCCTTGACCTTGGTTTACCTTATAAAATTCTCTTGGGATGCCCATGGATCCATGGGATGAAAGCTGTTAAATCCACATTTCATCAATGTGTTAAATTCCCCTATAAAAACCAAGAGGTCACAATTCATGGTGATCCTCAACTTTTTTCCTATTGCAAAAATCTAGAAGAAAAGTTCTACAAAATCCCCCAAGTCCCAAAAAATGACGAAGGCCCTTCAACTCCATACGTGGACCCATCCACTTTACCATCCACATCCACTTTTGTGACAGAGACACCCACCATTTCTGCCATTTCTGATATCAAGGTCATTATCCAAGACAATGGGTGTGGAGATTACAAAATGAAGAAGGTAGCCTTTGTGGTAGGGGAGTTATCTCAATCCTCCAGATCCCATGGGCAGCCACAACTAGCTAGTACATCAACCCAAACATTCAGAGTAGACCCTTCTCAATTCAAGATTTTGAGAGATCGAGGCCAAGAAGTGGTGGACAAAAGAGATATATCCAATCTCCTCTATCAAGATGAAAGACCCGTACCAACCCTTCCTATGGTTGATGCTAATAGAGTACTTCAATTAATTCTAGGCATGGGATATAATAAGAATGAAATCCTTGGAAAGAACAATGGATGCTTAGAACCCATCATTGTTGAGAAGCGCACAAAAAATATTGGCCTTAGATGTACCCCTCTGAGTATAACCATACATGGTAGAAGTCCCCCCATTAAAGCAGTCAAAACTCCCCTTTGTTTATCGGTATCTATAGGTCTACCCTTAGATAATTTTACCTTTGACATAACTGAGGTATGTGGGAGTGATAGTGACGAGGATACCATTGCTGGCCTACCTATGTTGTTTGAAGACTCTTCCTTATTCATGATTTCCACTATATCCTTTGAGTAAAACAACTAAGCCCATGAGCTAAGACTAGTGTACCCCCAATTAATAGATTATGACCAACGAGGACCGCCAATTCTAAACACATTAGAAAATGATGAGGCGCTCTCAAAATTCATGGGACTGCAATATATTGTACCTTGTGGTGACCACAAAGCTAGATTTGACATTGAACAAGATACACATGCCTATTATGGGGAGACGATTGAATCCCTCAACCGCAAAAGTGAAAACCACACTATGGCACTTTTGGACCCGAAAATAGTAAAAACAAAGGACGCATCCAACGGTGAAAATCTCTCTGAGGCACCGAAGGATGGGGGATTCAATCTTCCTCTTCATGCTATTCATCAAAAGAAGTTAGCATTTTTAGTGCAGAATTGCAATCCAATCAACTTGGGGATAGAAGAAACACCACATATAACATTTTATGTAGAGTCACTTCTAACCGAAGAACAAGAGCTCCTAGCTGCCTTCCTAAGTGAAAGGAAGGTAAAATTTGCATGGACTTACACTGATATGTCTAGTCTTGATCCGGAAGTTGTGGTACATCATCTAGCTGTGTATCCGGAGGTGAAGCCAATAAAACAAAAGCTAAGAAAAATACACCCGCAGATCGCACTGTTGGTCAAAACGGAATTGCAAAAACTCCTGTATGTTGGTTTCATATGGCCAATTGACTATCTAGAGTGGGTTTCAAATCTTGTACCTATTTCAAAACCCATTGGGGGAATTTTCATCTGCACTGACTTCAGAGATCTAAAAAAAGCATTCCCAAAGGATGGTTTCCCTCTCCCAAACATAGACATGATTACGGATATGACAATGGGACATGAAATGTTATCACTAATGGACAGATTCTTAGGATACAATCAGATCATGATAGCCAAGGATGACCAACACAAAATGGTTTTCACATGTCCATGGGGGACATATTCCAAGAATATGATGCCTTTTGGGCTAAAGAAATAGGAGCTACCTATCAAAGGACCATGACACTAATCTTCCATGACATGATTCACAAAACTATGGAAGGCTACATATATGACATATTAACCAAGTCAAGAAATTTTCAAGATCACATATCAGCACTGAGATCCATCTTTGATAGGCTAGAAGAATACAAGGTCAGACTAAATCCAAAGAAGTGTGTCTTCGGGGTGTAATCAGGCAAGCTCTTAGGATACATTGTGTCAATGAGAGGGATTGAGATAGATCCTACCAAGGTTAAGGAAATCCTCAAAATGGAGGAACCAAGCACATTAAAGTAGCTAAGAGGCCTACAAGGAAGACTCCAATCCATCCGTCGATTCATAACACAATTAGCAGATAAGGAAATCCCATATTCTCATCTACTCCACAAGGGGGTAGCATAAAAATGGGACAAGAAATGTGAGTAGGCGTTCAACAAGATCAGAAGTACTTTCTCACACAACTAGTTCTTATGCCACCGATTCCTGACAAACCCTTGATCCTTTACATATCAACAATAGTAGCGGACCTTGACGCTCTCTTAGCACAACACGATAAAAACAGGAAGGGGAGAGCAATTTATTACATCAGTAGAACCATGCTGGGACATGAGCTGAATTACACATCCATTAAGAAGGCTTACTTAGTAGTTGCGTTTTCCGCACAAAAATTCAGACACTATATGTTGGCACATCAAATAAAACTCATCGCCAAGATAGACCCTCTCAAATATCTTCTTTCTAAAGCAACGCTCATACGGTGAACAACTAAATGGGTTATGATCCTGATAGAGCATGACATTGAGTATGTGGAACGAAAGGCCATTAAAGGACAAGAAATTTTAGATCAACTAGCAAAGGCACCAATATATTCAGAAAAATCACTTATATCAGAGTTCCCTGATGAATCCATCTTCAACATAAACATAGCAAATCATTGAAAAATGTATTTTGATGGATCCTACACACAACATGCGTTAGGAGCCAGAGTCTTCTTCATTACACCACAAGGAGATTGCATACCTAATTCATACAAGCTATCCTTTGCTTGGACAAACAATATTGCAGAATACGAGGCTCTTGTCATAGGGTTGAGAATTTCTGCATAGTGGCAGATCATGGCACTTAAAGTCTATGGAGATTTGCAACTTATCATCAACCAGGTCAATAATGAATATCAAACAAAGGATGACAAGTTGATTCCATACAAGAAACTGGTAGAAAGCCTCAAAGAGTCATTCATTGATATCACATTTGAGCAGATATCGAGAGAAAATAACATAGCAATGGATGCTATGGCCATAATTGGATCACTACTGAATGTCCCGTGCAATGTCCCAAAGCAAGAATTCCTTGTAGAGAAGCTTCTCACACTAGCATTCGAGGTACTAGAGTCTAAATTTGTGTGTGAAATCATTGGTTTTGGTAACCCGTGGTATCACGACATATACACTTATCTTAGAATAGGAGTCCTCCCCATCGATATCACTCCCAACCTTAAGAAATCCTTTGTTAAAAAATCTACCCGTTTTATTATCCTAGGCGACACCCTATACCGTAGGAGTATTGAGGGAACCTTGTTACAATGCTTAAAAGCTTAGGAAGCTTTGACTACTTTAACAGAGGTGCATAATGGAATCTTTGGTTCACATTCCAGTGGTATGACCTTGTCCACGAAGCTGATGAGAATAGGGTACTATTGGTTGGTGATGGAAAGGGAATCTCATGAATATGTCAAGAAGTATTTGCAATGTCAACAGCATGGGGATTTCATCCATGCACCAGCTGAGGAGCTCCACCTGATTGTTACTCCTTGGCCCTTTTCATAGTGGGGGATCGATCTCATTGGAAAATCACCCCCACTTCATCTAATGGACACAAGTTCATTATCACCACCACAAAATACTTCACGAAGTGGGTAGAGGCCATTCCCATGACTTATATCACAAGAAGGCAAATATCCAAGTTCATCCTGAATTACCTCATTTTCCACTACAGTGTCCCTCAAGCTATTATCTCAAATAATGAGACACCTTTCAAAAAGTAGGATGTCCAAGACCTATTCCATAAATTCAACATCCAACATTGCTTTTCCACTCCATACTACCCCCAAGGTAATGACCAAGTTGAGGCTATGAATAAAACCATCCTCAGGATCCTAAAAAAGATGATCAATGAAGTTGGTAGTGACTAGTACCTATGATTAAATCTCGCCTTATGGGCCTACCAAACAAGTATCTGCACACCCACAGGAGCAACCCCTGTCTCCCTAGTCTATGGATCAGAATCCATCCTCCCCATTTAGATCAAACTCTCATCCCTAAGAATATCATTGCAGAATATCATTACAGATGAAGAATATCGGATGTCATGACTGAATGAGTTGGAACTACTAGATGAGCAACATATAGATACCTTAAACCATTTACAAGTCTACCAAAACCATATCAAGTGGAGCTACAACAAGAAGACTAGGAGTCAAACATTCTAAGTCAGAGAGCTGGTATTGAAGGAGAATCAGAAAAACATGTCAAATCCAGATAGCAAGGGAAAGTTTGAACCCAATTGGTTGGGACCATTCATCATTACAACAAGCTACAAGTCAGGGGCATATCAACTACCAATGCTCGAAGGGGAGCCTCTGTAGGAGCCCATGAATAACTCCCATCTCAAAAAGTTTTATGCCTGATCTTTTGGGGATAAAACCAAAAATACAAAAAAATCAAAAAAATAGAAAAAGGATTAAAAAAAATAGTAAAGATAAAAATCATCCTCTAGTGAAAACCACTTTGGTGGTGCTTTTGACAAATACCTTGCTGAAAACCTAGCAAATAGGGACCTCATGTAAATAAACACGCTCCATCCACTAGGATCTCTATGGCTTATTCTCCATCATCACCCATCGCCTTCTGCAACATCCATTGCCTTGATCCTTTCATATCCCCATCCATCACTCACCTGCGTCTACATCATATCTTGATTTTGGGTTCATATCATGATCCCCCTTGGAACTACTTGGCACATTCCTAAGGTTAGTTTGTCCTACCTATATCAAAGTAGTATGTTGCATCACATTGGGGGCATGTTCTTGTACTTGCATTTAGATCAAATTCGTGTATATCCTTGAGGTCTTTCGTAAAATCAAAAAATCTAAAACATCAAAAAATCTAAAAACATTCATAAAATCCTTGAAAAAATCCAAAAACAATCGTAAAATCCTTCAAAAAATCCAAAAACATCAAAAAACATATCAAAATCCAAAAACATGTCAAAAATCTAGAAAAAAAAAAAATGGAGTCCTCTTGTCGAATTACGTCATCTCTGAGCTTGAACGTAGGCAAGGTTGATCTTTGATCATCCCTCAAGACACCCTAGGTCAGTCCTTTAGGAGTCCGTCATAATAAGCTGGCAATTCATCATTTGTTTATATCTTCATGGTCAAGTTGTCAGTCGAACTACGTGGTCTCTATGTGTACAATGTAGGCAAGGATAATCTTTGATCAGCCCCTGAGGCCCTTAGGATAGGTCTTTAGGTTAGGTTCTTGGTCAAAATCTCAAAAATACAAAAAAATTGAAAAGTTCAAAAATCAAAACATCTATAAAACATCTCAAAAATACCAAACATAACCTCAAAACATTCAAAAATCATCAAAAACACCCAAATATTTGAAAAAATACATCCATCTCATCTCGCTTTCACCCGAAATAGTCTCATTCATAATAAATCAATCACTTTCACCCTTTGGTAAACCCAGTTGGAGGCAAATCTAGTAGGTTCAAAAGTGAAAACCGAATCGTCAAAGTCTCAAGTCTAGGTCAGTAAGTAAGCAAGTTAGTCAAGTCGGAGTATCAATATCCTATCATCCAGTCAATCCCAAATCATCTAATAACATCATGTCTTAGGATGCATCCTTCCTACAATGGACATCAACATTAGGCATCACCGTAGTTTAGTCTTGGCTAGTGGTATGAAGAACATTAGCTTGTTTGTTTACTTTATCTTTTGTCTTTTGACTTATCTTATTGCGCTCATTCCAAGGACCTCTTGATGATGTCTAAAAAAAAATATTTAGAGAGAAAGGAATGGGGCAATGATCATTATATTTTTTATCTATTGTGCTTGTTGGATATTCTTCTGATATAACATTGGTGAATACTTGCTTTATTAGGTGTGTATGGAAGGTGTTTCGAGCAGCTTGTTGACTATTACATTGTTAGGTTTTTCCTTTTTGTGTTTTGGTCTGAGATGTTTCAAGTATTTGAAGTACATCCTAGTGAATCTTTTGTATGTCAAGTGTGAATAGGAATACTCCTATCTAATCGTCGAGTCAAAGTCCATCACACTAGGTGCAATGTCATCCTAGTTCTTTATGCCTTGATGCATTGTGCCTATGTGTATTATCAAACATAAGGTAAATGGCCTTTTAAAAATCCCATTTCTTGATAAGAAAATCCTCATCATCATCATTAATAATGTAGGCTTGTTGGATCCTCTTGTCATCATTTTTTTCTTCTGTCTTCTCTCCGTACTAACATGGTACCATGATAGTTAATCAAAAACATCGCTAATGCATCTGCCCTGCATCCATAAGCCGTCAGCATAATGCATATCATATCATATCATATAGGAAACATTAATCATCTTGCATGCACTGCATTTCATCAACAATATAGATGGGTTTTTCAAAATATATCATGCATCATAAAGTTTTCTTTCATTTTTATACACATAAAAGTAGCATCACATAGGCATTAGTAAATCATGTCATTACATAATCATGTATACATCATCACATAATATTCATCATCGTATCATTCATTTGTATCATTGCATAGCACATCATAAATCATTACGTATCAATAGGCATAATACATCATTATATACATAATCATTTGCGTTTCATGTCGTAATCATTTCCACATTATCATATCATTGCAAATCATCGCATACCATTATTTCATATCATAACATTGCATCCATGAATTATCACAAAACACAACTCATCACATAAGTATATCATATCACATTCATACAATCATATCGTATCACCATCATTTCATGATCATTTACATATGATAATCACATTTACATTTCATAACACATCATCTTTATAATCACATTCATACCATTACATTCACAAATCACAATGCATAATCATGATTATTACATAACATAACCATTGCATATCATAAGTCATCTCATATCTCGCATATAAATGACATCATGACATCCATATATTACCATCATAAATGCATAAGGAAAAATACAAAAACATTGCATTATCATTTAGGATATCATATAGGATCACTAAGCATCTCATAACCATACATTTGCATCATCATATCATATATGCGTCATCACATCATATGAGAAAAGGATATAAAAAACATTTGTATCACATCATAGCATAATAGTATTAGACATCACATTACATCACATAAAATAAATGCATGCATCACACAAGATAGAATCATATCATCGCATATAGGAAATTAAATACATTCATCCATCATGTATAAGTAAAATAGGACACATCTCATAAATGAATCGAACCAAATCATATATATATCATCAAAAAATGTAACTGTCGTGGTACAAATATTAGGATCAAATGTGTGTGTAAATCAAGTATACAATGCCCATGGGGCTATAAAAAATGGAGCCCATGGATCAAAAAGAATAATGTCAATCAAAAACATATCATAGTGGCCCCTGCTGGTTGCTACCCTCCCCCACCTATCTCTCAGTCTAATCCTCGAGTTGTCTCATGCCTGTCTATTGTGAGTCCTTTGGTACTCAGGCCCCTGTTGGTACATCTTATCTATAGTGTAGCCTATAATAATTTGCCTCACAGACAACCTTTCGGTACATCCACACCAAGATTGTCCTTCCCTGAGAAGCGGAGGCCATACTCTCCAGCTACTGCCTCCGACCTATCTCCTGATCTCACTCGGACCTAGCTTGGTCACTCTCGGAAATTAGTGCCTGTACCTGTGCCTATAAACCATGTACCTATGCCTATAGCTACTAAATTAGAGCATCTCTCTGGTCTGGCTAAGGTGGTCATGGTGGTGGGGGTTGCTACTGATGGTCCCCATCTCTCGGCTGATCCCTCTGCTCTAGTTTTTATGGTTGCTGAGGCTATTGAGGCTGTTGTGATTGTTGAGGCTATTGTGGCTGACATGGAAGTGGTCCACCTCCTCCCCCATCACCATCCCCATCTTCATCTCCTCTGCCTCCTCGCCCCTACCCTTGCCTTGTTGATCTGCCTCTGGGCCTCCATCGTAGGGGTGTTGCTCTTGGATCTATCAATTGTAGAGGTGGTGTGAACCATGCACTGTATGCCATTGTGACCCCTACATCTCCCTGTCCCTGATCATAAGGCCATGACCTGGGCACCAGTTATTTGAAGGATGTCACTACCTCATCGGTCGGGATTGACCTACCCCATGCTGTCTCCCTCATAGTACATGCAAAGATCGCCATGTATTGGTCATCAAAACGTTCCTTGATATCCCCAAATTGCCTAGAAACTCTATCAGGAAGATACCTCTCTATCATGGTATGCTCTTGGTCCTACATAAGCCTATCTTGTCTCACAAAGAAGAGTTGTTATACATCATCATACCATGCAGGCATGCGGAGCCAAGGCCACCATGTGAAGATGATCATCTCATCAAGAACCCTCCTCCAGTGAGGGATGTTGCCTACCCCTATGTGAGTGAAAGTGGTCAATGCCCCTCCATACCACTAGACTATGGGATCATCTGTCTCTAGGGTAATCAATGTAACATGCGGGCGAAGCACTACAATGTGCTCCCAGGCCCAAACATGCAAAAGTGTAACTTCGGCCCCAATGGCCCTGATGTCCAGGTATGCAAACTCATGAAGGTCATGATAAAGGGAACCCAACATCACTGGCCCCCAAGCAAAGCACTCTCTCCATCAGAGGATCCACTCCTAGACAAGTCCCCATCCTAGACTAAAGTATCAATCGTGTCGATCTGGTGCCACAAGCCCTGAAATGATAGCGACAACAATCAATCTAAAAGTTGGCACTATGCCCTTATACCACTCAAGCTCGATCTAACCCTCAACAAAAATAATCTCATCGAGGCCCATGACCTTGTAGCAAGCATCTCTCTCGGCATCCACATCATAGATCACTTGCTCTCCATGGATGGGAAATCAAAGAATGTGCCATACATCCTCCAGGGTCATTGTAGCCTCGCCTATAGGAAAGTGAAACGATGATGTCTCACTATGCCATCGCTCTATTAGGGTGGTCATCATGCCCAAGTGTGTACAGACGAGAGATGCATAGGCGATGTACCACAGTCCTATCACCCCAAGATGCTCTTGAAGCAGCTCATGCATACCAACTAGTCGACTCAGAACTAGGGACTTGTGCTCTCGTGAATGAAGTATCCCTAAGTCCTGCAAAGTAAAGCCACAGTGTCAGGTTTTGTAAAAAATCAAGATCCTGTTCTAAGTTTTCACAATTGAAACAACATATGCCACATTGTTTGCAATTGCGAGGCTATTTGGAAACTCCAAACTGTGATGCCAAATCACAATTTGACCGCACTCCTAAACCTAAACTCCTAATTGCACCATTGCGGTGCAATTTGAAAATGCGGCTGACTTTGACCCCTAGACCCTAATTGCTAAACTAAGTCATGACATCGTAGTTTGCAAATGCAGTGCTCTTTAGGGTCGCACAATGTCGATTATGTACTTTCAACGACGCTATATAGTGTCGTTTGACTCTGTTTGACATTTGACCCTATTTATTACACACGAAAATTAAAAAAACAAGTCAAGTAAGGGTCACATACCGGTGGTCCTACGCCTGTTGGCTGCTGGTACACTCGCACTCGATCCGAAACATGTCATGGAAACACTCGTTGTGCCATCTCAAACAATTCTCAGAGCTCAAACTGCAAGAATCTCTTAAGGGCTATGTGTGCAAATGAATTGAAAGTGACCCCTTGAGGCCTATTTAAGCTTGAAAGTTAGGGTTTGTTTACCCTATTTAGCCGTCCAACTAGGGTTTTGGACCCCTAATCCCATTTTCACCCAATTGAGGGTCGTTTTGCATCGTTTTTCATGTTTTGGCATGTTTTTGGCATCCTGGACCCGTCAAGCAGCTTGTCCTCTATTTTCGTGAGATCACCCAAAAATCCAATTTTTTGTCTGATCTCTCGAGGGGGCAATATACCAATGCAATCCTTCTCATTGGGGCAGCAGTGGGGCATCTGAAAAAATCAAAGAATTTTAAATTTTGATCTTGGTAGTTTATTCTTTGAACCAACGCAACAGGTATATTGCTTCAAAGAGGGGCAACATATAGACATAGAAAATATACAGATTTATTCTATACACCTGATTCTGATATTACTAACACCAATTCATCCTGAATCATCTCCTCAGATGGTAATTTAATTGAATAATCTTTATTCGATTAAATTCATCATATTTCCTCTCTTAATTAAATAAATCAAATTTATCTGATTAAGTCATCCACTTCTATTAATTAAGTAAATCATTTTTTTTAGTTAATCCTATAGTCCTTCTTTTAATTAAATAATTCACTTTATTTAATTAATCTCTAAAGTCATCTCCTTTAAATTAAATAAATTAATATTTATTTAATTTAATCTAACACCACCCTCTTTAATTAAATAAATCAAACTTTATTTAATTAAATCTAAATTCATTTTCCTCTCAACTTTGATTTAAATTAATCCAAAAATCTAAGTCAAATTGTCAAATTAGTTAATCTTCATCTAAATTAATCAAATCCTGATTAATCCTAATCCTAATCTATCAAATCCTCTAGATTTTGCAACTTGCACAATAAATCATTTTATTTGATTTATTAATTCTTCTATTTTCCCTCAACATGGCATCAATAAGGGAATATTCCTCAAATTCAAAAATCCCTCCAAAAGGGATGAGTACATCCAACAAGGCATTAAAGGCCTCTTATATGTCCTTTGCCTTGAGCCAAGTGGCATTTACTCCATTCCTCTCCCTCCAACTTGTCATTTCACAAATTTCAAATTCCACCTAACCATATTTATTTGCACATTCATCAAAATGTGCTCATTCCTCCTCCAATCACATGTGGACAAGTGGCCTCTTCCTATTGGTTGGTCTTTTTTCCCACATTCATCCATTTTGCCTCTTTCTCCATCATCCTCTTCTATAAATAGAGAGTTTCTCTATTGATTTTGGATCCATCATCTAAGAGCATAATCACTATAGGCATTTAGCATTTGAGTTCATAGTATTTCATATTTTGCAATCAATTTAGCTAGGTTATTAGAAAAATTCATCAAGGAAGCACAATCATCACCAAAGATCATCACTTTATATCAAGGAATTACGAAATGGTCATTTTCCACATCAAAATGGAACCAATTCCCCCTATGGGATTGAGATTTTGTTCATTTGAATGGGATTTAATAAGCTTTGTTATTGTGTTCTTCATTTAATTTCTTATTTTTATGTTTCAGATGAATCTCATGGGGAATGTTGCTTCTAACTTACATAATGAGCTAATTATATGTTTGTTATTTGTGTTTGTGCAGGTATAGGAACACCATTCACACATAGTATTGATGATTTTCAAGCATTCAAATTAGTATTGGCCAACTTTCACTTTGATGGAAATGATTGCCATCAAGTGATTGCATAGCATATTCCCTTTTCACTCTTTGTCATGTAATGGTTTTAGAACATTCTATTCTCACTATTACATGACATTTACCATCACCTCCCTTGGCTCACTCTTGTCTACACTCAGTGGGTTCAAGAGTTAGATAGCCCTATCCTAGCAATGCATTTTTCACTGTCCTTTAGGTTCGTTGTCTACCTTCCACTTATATAGACCGAGATTGGGAGGTGGATGACCTACTCATAGGTTGACTCACTTATTCCTTACTAGTATTTTGCATTATTTTTATTTCTTTTTCTTTCTTGTGATTGCATGTGTGTAATATGATCCCCTATGATTTTATTTTTTATGTTCTCTCTCTTTGTGACATTCTTCTATTTGTACCTTCATTCTTCTCTATGTCGTAAATATTTTTTTGCGCTTTTTCTCTTTTTCATTTTTCTTGGTTTTTCATTTTGGGGATGATGAAAGGCATCGAGGCATTCATGTCTCTTCCATGTTGAACCAAAAGGATTTATTTTTCCTTTGCCTTTTCATTTATTTTTTCTCTTTTATCTTGTTTTTTCCTTTTGGGGATGACACAAGGCATCAAGACATTCATGTCTCTTCCATGTTGACCCAAAAACCTTTCGTTTTTCTTTTCCTTTTCATTTTCTATTTTTCTCTTTTGTATTGTGTTTTCCTTTTGGGGATGACACAAGGCATCGAGACATTCATGTCTCTTCCATGTTGACCCAAAAGGTTTTTCTTTGTTTTCACTCTCTTTGTGTCATTCTTCTAGTTCTATGTGTATTTGGGGGATGATGATAGTTCCAAGCTCTCTAAAATAATTGCAACAAAGAACATACTGACCCCAAATCTATAGATTCCTTATGTGTTTGGTGTTTTCATTTTGGGGGCAACCCCTCTCTTTTATTTTTCTTACATGATGCAACTTTACTTGGAAACATATGACTTGGCATAGGGATTTCCAAGTTAGCTCTAATGTCTTCTTTATTGTTTGTATTTATCATTTTCTACTTTAAGGTAATTTCTCACAATAAGGTGTTCAGAAATTTCTTTAAAGTGGGGGCATACATTGGAATTATTCTTTTACATTTTTCCTTTCCATGGTTCTTGGTGCAGTGTTCTTATTTCATATGATGTGTTTGTCACTTTATGGATGACATTGGGTATGATGTAATTCAATAGCATGATCTCTCTTAGCATATTACATTCCTCTTAGTGGCTTGATGCAACACACTACATCCCCTAAGTTGCAAAGTTTTAATTCTTTGATTGGTCCTCTTTTGGAGACATTAGGCACAATGTTCCCTAAGTTAAAGAACTCGCATGAACCAAGCAAAACTCCTTTGAACATTTCCTATTTTGCATTTTTCATTTGTAGTTATATGACCACCTTGCATAACACAACTTTCATGCCTGTAGAGCCATCCTGTTTGTTCATGAGTTCCAAGCATACAAATTTTTGCTTCTCTCATGAAGCTCAAAAATCATTTTTGTGTGGCACCTTATTAAAGTTTGTAGGGGTTATAACTTTGGTATGGTTTGAGAGGGAAGCCTGACCGACGCATGACTTTCCCCATAGCCACTTGTGTGTGTGTGAGCACATACCATCCATGATTGTATGTGTCTCACCTTTTAGAACTTCTCACCCAACAAACAACTAGGAGTTTCATTGCTCAAAGTAAGTAAGCATTCTTCAGACAAACAACCTAGATCTAATCCACATCATCATGGACAAACGATCGAATATTGATTTGATTCTCTTTTACCTTTTTCTCTCTTTCATCTTTGGTAGTGTATGCTTGTGCTTTTTTTTTGTTCGTTACATCATTCTCATGTGTGTTCTTTTGTTCTTATGTTGGTTTTCCATAGGGTCTTGATCCTAGGGGCTTGATCACCCCTCTTAATCCTTGTTGTCTCATCTTATTGGCATTGGTACATTTGAACCCCTCTTGATGCATTATTGTCTACTTTAGTGTGAGTTTGAAGCAAGTTCATCCTCTCACTAAAGTGGGGGCTAAATGTAGTGTAGAAAAATGGTTCCCTTTACATTTTCACACTCGTTTGGGCCCTCCTTGTGGATTTTGGCTTAATGTTGCCTTGATTTAGTGTTGTAATGTGGATAAAACTTTTGCATTAGGTCTTGGGCCCTTATGAACTAATGGATTTTAATGGTACCTTGCTAAAGTGTTGTAAAGTGTTGTAATCACTTTCACACTTTTCTAGGGTTTTATCAGATAACCAAACATAATAAACCTCTTTTTAATAAAAATTAACTTTAATCTTTTCTTATTTGGAGTGTTGTAAACTGTTGTAAAACACTTTCACACTTCTATAGGCTTTTCATTAATAATTGGGCTTTCTTGTTCTTTAATTGGCCTTATTTTGCATTCACAAGCCTCATTTATTACATCTTTTTGAGGATAATCCTAACACCAATTAGTAACCAATCATAATTCAGGTGTTTCTAGCTTGTGTGGCCTAGATTTAGGGATCTGGGACTCATTTTCCACCTTAGGCGAATGGGTCCCACTTGGATTTTTTGGCCCCGAACCGGTTTTCACACATCTCTGAGCACTTTTCATCTTTGGTCCCATATATTATGTTTGATGGGACTCATTCACCACCTTGGGCAAATGAGTCCCATGTGAACAAAATTCAAATTTCCAGTGGGATTTTATCCTCCTAGATCTAATGTCGGCTTGTAGTGTTGTAATTTCTAGAATTCTTGCATACTTGAGTATAAATACAAGGTTCTTTCACTCATTTTAGGCTAACAAGCAATCAAGTGACCTAACATTCAAGAGAGTTCAAAAGAGAATTTGAGCATTCACAAGAGAATTCAAGGGTAGATTATCAATTATTTTAGAGTAGCATTCAAGTGTCAATCATCATGTCAAGGATTTCATATATCATGTTTGTTATTGTGCTAACAATTGTGATGTAGGGTTTATGATTCAAGCAAGTGTTTTAGGCAAGATCAACATCATTAAAGCAAGACCTAGGAACCACATCCATTGTAGTCATTTCAAGCATATTTGTAGCACCTTATTTCTAGGGTTTGGTGAGTTGAAACATTGTTGTTTGTTCATTCATCATTCTACATTCATATTTTCTTTCATTTCAAGGTTTAATTACCAACAAGGGGTTTGACCAAGGAAAACTCCTATCCAGTAACCCCACAATATTTTTCCCTCTCCTTTGTGTGTGATTTGTAGGGCTAGGTTGTAGATTTCCTAAGGAGCAAGATTCGACAAAAGTTATCAAGTGATCAAATTTGTCAAAGTTATCATCAACCCTTGGAGAAACTTGGAGAAGACCTATAGGTGGAAATTTGTAGTTTCGAATCCGAAAATCAATCAAGAAGAGTAGAGAAGGCTGAGAGGAAAAAAATCAGGTCCAGAAATTCTAGAAAAGTAAAAGTGGACTAATTTTTCACAAGTGGTGAATGAGTCCCACTATATAGGACTAACCAAGATTTTTACAGATTTGGATACCCTTTTGGCAGAAACATGTTCCTGCACATTTTTCCAGAAACAGGACTGGTTCGCCCAACCTGACGAATAAGTCCCAATCAGCCTTGACAGTGTATTTTTTAGTGATTCTGACCTCCATTCTACCTTCTCCAGTTTCCTAGGTGCATACTTTCCATATTTACAATTTTCTGTTGCATTTCATTCATCTTTCTAGGTCATTTAGAGTTAGTTTGCATTCAATTAGGGTTTTGTTTTACATCTTGCATATCATTGTCTTTTCCAGGTCTAAACTTGGTGGTGAACCCCTCATTAGATATCATTTAGCCTTTAGCACAACCCTCTTACAAGATCTTTTTCCCTTTTGCATTGAGATCTCAAGGGTTTGTTCTTGAGTGAAGTGTTTGAAGATTGCCCCTTTCCTTTTAGGTCCAAAACCCTAGAGGTGAAAGGAGAGACCAATTTTTATCATTTCAACCTTGAAGTGATCTCTTGAGCAAGTTCTTATTCTTTATCCACCCTCACATCAATCTCAAGTTCAAACCAAACCCATGCTTATCTTAGAGCCACCTAGAAAGAAATCATTAAGTCCAGGAGATATCTTGAACTATACAATGCAACTTGATAGTAACAATGTTTCGATAAAACTGAGTTACAATACTATTACTCATACATATAATATAATGAACAATAGGCAAATGCAAACCATTCTTACTGCATTACCATTTCCTTAACCTATCTTACCTAGTGCTCCTCGTTTTCCTTTACATAGTGGAAAGGTGTATGATCTTGTAGAACAACTTCAAAACCTCCTACTAAGATATCCTTATGGGATCTTATTCAAGCTTCACATAGTTATCATAGTATGCTTCAAAATGAATTGCAACAAGTTTTAGTTCCCCATAGTGAAAACCCAAATGACATAGCACCCCTAATTCAAGGAATGAATGGAGACATTATTTTCCACTAAATTGAGCTACCCCCATTGGAAGTGTATAAACATAATGAAGCTTTCATGATAATAGCTATAAATAATTAGGTAGGGATAAAGAGAAACCTTGTTGACATGGATTGACTCTTAATGTGTGTAGCATAAACATTTTGGACAAGATTGGAGTAGACAAAAGCCAAATTCAACCTAACTCTTTATCTATTTGTGGGTTTGATAACATTGGAAAACAACTGTTTGGTGTGATCACATTACCTATTACAATTGGGAAGGCCACATTGTAAACTCCTATTCATTTCATGCCCGATAATATTTCATATAATCTTCTCTTGGGTAGACCTTGGATTCATGCAATCAATGGGGTGCCTTCTACTCTTCATCATAAACTGAAGTATGTCTACAAAAACAAAGTGTATACAATCAAGGCTGACCTTGAACCATAAATTTGTTTGCACACTCCTGCAAACCTAAATGATCTTGTTAAATAACTTAAAAATACTCTTGCTAAGATATCCTTATGGGATCTTATTCAAGCCTCACCTAGTTATCATAATATGCTTCAAAATGCATTGCAACAGGCTATGGTTCCCCTAGTGAAAAATCGAATGACATAGCATCCCTAATTCAAGGAATGAATGTAAACATTATTTTCCACCAAATTGAGCTACCCCCTTTGGAAGTGCAAAAACAAAAAGAAGATTTCATGATAATAGCTATACATAATTAGGTAGGGATAAAGAGAACCCTTGTTGAGAATGGCTCGAATCTTAATGTGTGTAGCATAAACCTTTTGGACAAGATTGGAGTAGAAAAAATCCAAATTCAACCCGAATCTTTATCTATGTTTGGGTTTGATAACATAGGAAAACAACCACTTGGTGTGACCACATTACCTATTACAATTGGAAAGGCCACATTGCACTCCTATTCATTGCATGCTCGATAATATTTCATATAATATTCTCTTGGGTAGACCTTGGATTCATGCAATGAATGGGGTGTATTCTACTCTTCATCTTAAAATGATGTATACAACAAAAAAATGTCTACAATCAAGGCTAACCATGAACCAGAAAGTTGTTTGCACATTGAGAAAGACAAGGAAAATCCTTTGAAAATATTGACACCAACTACACAAGTGGAACCTGTGCAAGAGAAAGAAAAATAAAATCATATTGAAGAAGTCACAAAGCTAGTGGATGATGATTGGATTTCACACCTACATTCATGGGAGAATACAAGATCATAACAAAAAGGTCTAAAAAGGGAAAAGAACCAATAGTAATGTCAACACAAAATTTGAAAGCATCCACTTCAACCACTTTAGGAGAAGATATAGATTACACAACAAACTTTGATGAAGTTGATTATGAACAACCAACAAATCCAAAAGAAATGAAAAATATTTATGGAAGAGGTTATGAACTTATGAAACAACTTGGTTATAGTGGAAAATGATGTGGTGCTAGAGAACAAGGTATTTGTGTCCCTATAGAGCCTAACACATAAGAAACAACTAGTGGTCTTGGTAATTGTCCCTTGAAAGAAACACAATCATCAAAAAATCTTTCACTCAATACCAACGCTATTATAAAAGATTCTTCTAAGCCAACATTAACTTTGGTGCATCTTGAACTAATCAATACTACATGTGGGAATATCTCATTAGATATGTATCAGGTTGATACTTTGTCTACTCATTATAATCAATAACAATAGTTGTTACTCCTTATCATGTCGTAGTTGTAGTATAATAACATATTCACTACCATACATGAGGTATAAACTTGGCTTTAATATTTTTTGTTCGCAAGGAGCAACATACCATCATCCATTTTTGGCTCACCTTTTGTCCTTGGGGGGCAAGGGGTTATGTAGCCAAGTGTCCTAGTATGACACTTGTTGTTACCTCTTTTAGGCTAGTTGACCACCTTCCATGTATATATAAGAGCAAGCTTGGGATGTGGACAACATGCCTTAAGTTGGCTTGCATGTGACATACTTTCTTTCTATGTTATCTTCAGCATTTCATTTTGGGGGAAGCCCCTTATTCATGACGTAGCTTTATTTGGAAACATATGACTTGGCATAGGGCTTTCCAAATAATCTCTCATGCCTTCTTTATTGTTTAACATTTATCTTTTGCTACTTTAAAGTAATTGCTCACAACATGGTGTTAACAATTTCTTTAAAGTGGGGACATACATTGGTATTATCATTTTGAAATTTTTGACTATATCTTATGTTTTCTAATCCTATTTTCATTTTTTTTATAAGTTTTTAGTATAACATATCTTTCTAACCTTGTGAAGCTTGAACCCCTTTTTATGGCCACTAAGCATAACACACTTTTCTTTCATGTCAAGCCTTGAATTTTTTTCATAGGTGCTTAGCATAACGTAGCTTGTTAGGCCTTATGAAGCTCAAAGTTCATGTTTCATTTTCTAGTTCCTTACTAAAGTTATCAGAGGTATAGCTTTGGTATAGTATGGGAGACTATTAAGATTCTCTCATTTGCCACCCTTTGTGTTTTATTTTTCGGTGCCTTATTGAAGTTATCAGAGGTATAGCTTTGGTTTGGTATGGGAGCCTAATAAGATTCTCTCATTTGCCACCCTTGGGGGCTCACCTAGTGGACAACCAGAGTTCTACTAGAATATGTGAGTGTGTGTGTTGTTCGCATAGTGGATAATAAGTTTCGCTTGTGAATGTTTTTGGACAAATAGATGAGGCCTCATCCACATTGAGTTGGATAGACTGTCGAGGCTTGATCCACCCTTTTTTTTTTCTTTCTTTTAGTCTTTGACATTGTATGCTTGTGTATCTTGTCTTGCTACTACATATCATACATCTTGTGTGTGTCCACATGTGCTTATGTTGGTTTTCTATAGGATCTTGACACTGGGGGCTTGGCCACCTCCTTGATCTTTGTCATTCTATCTTACTAACATTTGTACACTTAGAACCCTCTTGACATGTGTTTGTCTACATTAGTACGAGTTTGCACTTGTGCTCATCCTCTCACTAAAGTGGAGGCTAAATGTAGTGTGGAAAAATATATCCCTTTACATTTTCTCACTTGTTTGGGCCCTCCTAGTTAAAATGGACTTAATAATGCCTTAATCTAGTGTTGTTAAATGTACCCCTTTACATTTACACACTTGTTTAGGGATCCCTTAATTAATTGAGCTTAATTATTCCTTAATCGGCCCTATAATTCACTTACAAGCCCATTAAATTACATTTTTTGAAGGGGAAACCCGACATCAATTAATTCCAATACATGACACTTTACATTGAGCTATGTGTGTTCTAGGAATTAGGGCCTTGGATCCATTCACCCATGGGCGAATTGGTCCTCCCTAAGCCTTGAAACCCATTTTAAAATATGTTTTTGGCGATATATTTATGATCCTAAATTCAAATTTCAAATGTCGCATTGCAATGTTTTAATTTTGGGAAATTAAGGATAAATGTCTATAAATACAAGATTAATTTATCATTTCAACACCTAGATTTACAAGGTTTTAAAGATAAACTTCACAAGAGAAAAGATTATTGGCAAGAGCATTCAAGAGCATATTTCTTCATCATTTGTTGAAACATTCAAGATCTCAAGAATCATGCCAAATTCATGTTCATTCATGCATGTTTTTGGAGCTAACATGGTGATGTAGGTTTCAAAGATTCAAGTCAAATATTCAAAGAATGATTCAAGTATCAAGATCCACATCCATTGAAGTCATTTCATGCAAGATCAACATCAACATTTCAATCCTTCAAATTTTTAATGAAGGTTTTGGTGAGTTGCAACATTGATTTTTCCTTTCATCATTCATTTCATGCTATTTCTTTTCGTTTCAAGGTTTAATTAAAAAAATGGGGTTTGACCAAGGCAAACCCCCATTCACCAAAAACAAACATTTTTCCCCTCTCTTTGTGTGTTGTAGATTTTTAGGTCGAAGAAAAGTTGAAGATATCAAAAGTGAAAAATTGAAAAGTTGCATTTGTTGTCACCTTTGTTGTCATCTTATGAAAAATCATCCCAGATTTATTTTCAACTGCCCAACTGTGAAACCTGGAGGATGGTGTAAGGGCACCGACAGGTCATTTTGTGCCTCCAAGGGTCCAAACTTGGAATTTTGTGCTGGTTTATGTTTTTTTCATATAATAAGGTCTTTTAAGACCATTTCATGTTTTTTGGAGTCCAGGTTGAGTCATTAGGTGCATGATAGGGTCTGAATGCAAAAATTGGCAATGTTGCATAATGTTGTTAAGCAACTTTTTGTCAAAATGGACATAATGATGTTTAGCTAGTCTATAATTTGAAATGTGGTTAGTGGCCATTGGGAAATTATTGTAAATTCTTTAAAAATCCTTGTAGCATCGAAGATAAGGGTTGGTTGATGAATTTTAGAGATTGAAGCAAATAAAACAATTCTATTTATGCATTTTCTGAACATTTTTTGCTGCTAACTTGGAAGGTACATATCTATACGACCCCGTACTAGTTTGAGCCTGATTGGAGATGAAAATATATTGAATATACTCTCTTTTTCTTTTGGTTGCATGTAATTTCATTAAGATTCATGTGAGTTGTGTTGATTTGTTTCCAAACTAGTCTAAACCCTAGGTAGGGTAACCAGTGAACAAATAAAACATATAGATCTCCATTCCACCTGTAGAAAACTCTAAAACTTGGTGGAATGGACTATGTTAGCATGTACTTCAATATCCTAAATTTTTCAGAGGCGGATGAGTTGGTTTGCATGTGTGGAAAAGCATTGAAGGTTTGATATATTCATGTATCAAACTTAGGAACCCTACTGACTTGGAAAATTTGTTGTATGCCATTGGGAGAATGATCCTTGTGGTAGAGATTTTTGATTTAGACCATGTGTGATGTATTTGTAATGTTGGAGCCAGATTTGAGACCCATTGAACTCCTGAACCCAATTGTATCATGCCTACTTGCCCAATTAGGCCTAGTCAAAAGGAGGACAATCAATTTTTTAGCCTTTCCATACAAAGGAACCCTACCTCATTTTGAGATATGTGTATGAAGAGACAAATGGGTATCTGAAATGGGTCACCTTTTCTATAGGTTAGGTCTACTCCAGAATGTATTCCCAAAAAGGCCTTTTTGAAAGGCTACAAGCAATAATGGTGGTTTGTGAAGGAAAGCCCAATAGTTGGATGTCCAAGTTTCTAGTGACTAATTTTATTGATTGAGTTTGACCATTGTATACCCCTGCTCTGCATTAGAGGATCTGTAAGTGAATGAATAGGAGAAGAGGACCCATAAATCAATTTTGAAAAGGCCTACAAAGACCCATTCACAAATAGGCAAATGAGTCCTTAGACAACTTCCAAAAACATCATTTTGCAATAGGTGCACAAGATTTTCCCTTTATCTGATTTGCATGAAATAAATTGTTTATGTTAGTATTATGTTTCATCTACAAAATCAATTTTTTACATGTCATGAATGAGTGCATTTAGTATTTTTAATCTTTCTCCCAAAACCCTTGTTTAGTCATTTTCGTCAAGCAGGTATCTCAGGTCACTTTGCAACCGACATAAACACTTTGCAACTATTTTTTAGATAAGTTTTAAGTGTCCTCCACTCATCTAATTTGCATGAAAAAAATTGTGTTTGTTAGCTCTATGTTTAATCTACTTAGATCCAGTCCCACATTTTAATTTTGAGTTGATTTTCTGTTTTACTTTCATCTCCCAAATGTGTTGTTTAGTCCACATACACACATAAAGGAAATTATAAGATTCCTCAAAGGATTCACTCACCTAAGGGTTGAAAGTGGATTTTAATTTAAGGGATCTCATTTCCTGAATGAAATAGAAGAATAGGTAGGTTCATTCACCACATTGTCTCTTGCTATTTATAGTAAGTTTGGTGAAACATTCCAAATTTCTAGTATTTAAAACCTTGTGTTTTGAACTCTACCCTATTTTTCTATGTTTCAGAAGTTAATATATTTCCCATTTAGTTTGGATTTTGAGTTTCTAGGAATGTTCTATTAGGGACACTACTACAACTAGGTTATTTTCATGAATGATGTTATAAATAAAATACAATATGGACTCTGATACACTTGTAAATATGTTTATGTTGCATATTTTCTTAGCACTATCAAACACAATATTTTATTAGTCCTAATATTTAATAATTCCAAATCAATATTGTTCATAAATTATATGTTGTGTACACTTTATTATTTTTTAGATGATATATGAATTAGTCTATAGTTGACAAAGAAAAGAGGAAGATGTCTAGCTCTCTTCCAAAGAAAGATAAGAGGTCAAGGGTCATGGTCTTTGAAATTAGGTATTTGAGAGAGTAGAAACCATGAACACATCTATAGACAAGTGTCTCCACAATTGTTTTTTGCAAATAATTCAACATAAGCATGCACTCATAAGTCTCTAGCTACACAACCTCCAATATGAATAACCCCAACACAAGTTACACCTCAACATCAATATATGTTAGTGCCTATTTCAGATACACGTACAACAAAAGTCCCACCTCTAGAAACTCTAAAAGCATAGGGGAAGCATGTTCTAAAATATAAGATTATTCTAACAAAATCACTACCTCATGTGTCTATCAAAAATATTTAGCCATGTAAGAGCCTTCACTTAGAGAATTTACCAAAGCATGGAATAGGGTTATTCAATCTAATGTGACATAGGTATAATTACACATTGATAAGGTACATTCAAGAAACTCATATCCATAGAGTTGAATGTTTGTGACACTCTTAAAATAATTATGCAAAATATTGAAGTAGATATTGAAACTAAGATCAAAATTTTCCCTAATCTATTGATATCCCATGAAAATATCCCTAATTATGACTCCATATATATAGTTAAATATGGACTTCTAAGTTTGATGAAGACAAATCATAGATTAAACATTAATAAGTTGATGGTGCAACATAGTTAAAATTAAGCATAAAATTAAAGGGGTAGGACCGAAAGGAAGAACTATCTAAATTTTAAGTGGAGTAGCAAGCAATAGCCGACCAATCATATGTACTCGAGAAGTAGATATCAAAAAATTCCACGAACATAGCTTCCTATAATTTTTGTATTGTTGAAACATTAATGTAGATAAATAAAGAGATTGCTTAGTGCATGCTACATGCTAGCCAATGACTACACTAATTGTAGGATAAAATTATCATGGAATGTTTAGATGTGTTACGAGATGTAATTAATGATAAAAAAACTATCAAACCGAACAAAATTTTAGATGCTTATACTAGTGACTTTAACACATTGATCAATTATTTTCCAATTCACCTACTAATACTTAAATATTTGGAGAATCAAAGGTTGAAGAAGAAAAAGATGAAGAGAAGCAGAGCAATGTTGTCAAGGAAGAAGAGTGTTTAACTTGCAAGAGGAATTATTGTGCAAAATATGAGAGGTAAAATTTGCTATGTCCAATATTGTTAAGGAAGATGACGAGACACAAAACAATGTTGTCAAGGAAGAAGAGTGTTTAACTTGCAAGAGGAATTATTGTGCAAAAAATGAGAGGTAAAAATTGCTATGTCCAAGAAGAATTTGATGAACACATTCTTTTGGTCATGGTCGTTTTTGACACCACATAAAAACTAGCAATATAATATGCATAAGTAGTTATGACCACACATAACTTGGTAGAGGCATTTTCCAATAAACATGACTAGTTGAGTTCTCAACTAGAGTCAATGACCATATAATATAATGAGCTTAACAATTAGCTAATTTGAGAAGGCATATCTAATGCACAGTTAAGTATCCTCAATTAACAAAAATGCAACATTAATTAAATGTATGATAGTCACTTGAACAACAAACATTGATCTGTCCGCTTAGTTAAATTTGAAATTGTTAGCACAACTACAATTGATGTAAAATGAGTATTTGAAGCGTAAACAAGCAACACACATATTAAAGAATAATTTCAACCAATTTATCACACCTAATAATGATGGTGTTAGAGCATTGGCACAACCACATTGGCAATGGAGTGTTTGGCATCCAACCTCATACATTGGAAAATTAATTTTTTGCACAAAATTTTTATAGATGCACTGGTTGTGCATTTACTTGATTAGGTGTTAGAGTTGATCACTGGTCCAAGGGAATAATTTTTCAATGTCGTAGTCCATTGTCTCTGACTTTTAGTTATGTTTTCATGTCCTAAGAATAAAATATATAGAATTGTGCTAGGAGAATGTTGGCACCATAATTAAGTAATTTATAGTTGTGGCATATTTAGTGCCTAGCTATAGATGGGAATGCATGGCTTTGAAAACACACAAATGAATACTTATAGATAATCAAGCATAAGATATGTTTAGGATGGAATGCATATGCAACTTGTAGTTAGCTTTGAAGGAATATTCTTCTTTATTCATGGTTTATGTAGGGATTTGTATATATTTTAGGTGGTGTTAGGCAATAAGAACCTATATATTCCCCTATAGTTGTAAACAAAGATACTAAGTGAAACTAGAATACATTATTAGACACAAAGTCTTTGTGTGTGTGTGTGTGGAGGTATTTGATCAATAGAGATATGTTCAAAGTACTTTTTATTTGGTTTTGTGTATGGTTTAGTATAGGAATTTATATCTAGATTGTGATTTGGAGGTCAAGCAAATGATCAAGAATTCATCATGCTTTGGGTGAGACATAGGAATATTGCAGTATGTGTAGTCTAAGTGGTTAACCATAGTGCATTGTGGACAAGTTGATTACGACTAACAATTACTTCTTTTATTCACATTGCTTCCTTCTCAATGATTAAGTAAGAAGCAACTTCATATCAATCTTATAGATATGACAAGAATTGTGAGGCATCCAAGGATATAATCTATTTTCATGTAGTCTTTTTAGTGCTTATTTTTATATTTTTTTTAGTTTGTTTGCATTCCCCATTCCTTAGTTCTCATTGTAGTTTTCTTGTCCCATGAAGGTCAATTGCACTATTTTATAAACAATACCATAACAATGAAATTTACGTACCCACGTGTATCAATTCTAATTGAACTTTATGCTTATTTTGATAGAGTAGATTAATACAAGTACACATCAACAACTGTTATACTCTTATGTAAAGTCAAACTCATTCCCCATGTCATTACTTAACCATTTACACACATACCCAAATCTTATATCCATGTCATATTTATTTCTTCACATACTTCCACACATCCAAAAAAATTAACAATTATCTATAATACTTGTGATTGTATAATTTAATCTTGCAAATAATTAGACTATATGAAAATCAACAAATAACTAAATATTTATCAAAATTTGTATAAATACGGGAATCAAATGTTTAAAAATAATCTACACCTAGCACGAGTTAGGTGCCTCCCTCATATTGGGAGTACAAAGAGTCCCATATACTGTAAGCCATATGTAAACCCAAAAACAGATCGCCTAATATCGTGAACTATAAAAGAACCTTCCCTTTCCTTTTTTAAATATACCCTAAAAAGTATCATATTGTTCTAGAAGTCTGTCTTTACTCCCCGCACTGAAACGTTTTTTAAATATACCCTAAAAAGTATCAAATTGTTCTAGAAGACTGTCTTTACTCCCCGCATTGAAACTTGCCTGTTGAAATGTCTCTGATACATCTAAATTTCCGGCTAAAATTTCAAATTTGTCAGGAGTCTACTATTAAAATGGGCAAAGAGCAGGTCAACTGCCGTCAATTTCCAGCCTGTTTCCTTCCTGTCAATCAAAATTTAATAACACTCACTGATCCATGTGTAAGTCGCCGTCGAAGCTAAATCTGACCACATCGTAGACGATTCGCCCTTATCAATACAGCAATTAATGGTGCTGTAGAACAGTATATAATATATGAACAGTAACAGGCCCCTACTAGGTAACTGTAGTGTACATTCACCATAAACTCTAAACGTGAAGACGCTGCAATTCAAAGCCCATCTTTTCCTCAATCAAATCAGGAAATTGATTAAATACACTAAATGACAGAGTTGTACACGTAACACAGTCCTCCATGATCAGCAAGTTGGTTTGAGAGGTGAGCATTAAAGAAAGTGAAGAGCATAAATCTGCTTCTAGAAGATGTCCCTGATTCAACGACCATGGTTGTCTCTAAATAATTATCCAACTTGAGTTAATGACATGGGCAGCACGCAACGGAATGACATCAAGAATGAAATGAATGGTGTTTTGTTCAGTGTATCCTCAAACAACTACCTACTTACCTACCCTTTCCGGTATCAAGGTAAAATAGAACTCTCTTTGTTGGCGTTTTGCCGCAAGTTGTACTTGGAACAGATCTCTCAAGTTGAGTCTAAATTTGACGGTCCAACCTGTTTGGCAAAGCAATTTTTTATTATTGAAAAGTAAAAAGAATGCTTCAAATTATTGTAATTAGACAGAGCATTGAGGAGCTGGGTGGGTTGGAGCAAAGCAAACGTAGAACAATGAAGTGGAAAAGCATGGGCATGGGAAAAGATTCAATTCACTTTTTGTTCATCTGATCCCCAATAACCATTTACATTTTAGTCATTATATTGTTTTAATTATGTCTATAAAAATTTACAAATTAAACCAATATATGTTCACTACTGAATGTGTAGTTGACAAAAAAAATTAGAAAACATTGAAAACTATTGAAAACACTTTAAATTTTTGTGGGTTTTTATTGTTTGTCTAATGAACGGGTACTCGCGAAGTGGTAAAGATGTATGGGACGAAGGTTTTATAACACCCTTTTTGAACACCTTTCGCTCTACGGGTTCTACAAGGTGCGTTTTAAATACCCAGAAGCCAATTTTTTTATTTTTAAGGTCCTAACTCGCTTATGAAAAAGTTCAAAAAATAATAATTTGAAATCGAACCTATTTTACATTCTGCACGAATGCGCAAAATTAGCCCTGACGGATATTGGTACGTTAGATTTTAAGTTGCATAGTATTTTGTCCATTACTATTTTTCTAGGTCAGATTGAATAGCTTGTTTAGGTTCTATCATTTGGGATCTCACTATTGAACCCATCATCAAGAAAAACCTTAAAGCCACTATTTTCTATTTGTAAAAGGCATCCCTAAGCAAAGGTAATGATGTTACAAATGAAACCTTAATATTATAATGGGCATGACCAAATGTGTTGCAACAGAAAAAAAAAAATTAGAGGAGATACCTAATACAAATTAGCCCAATCTTCATAAGTGTGGCCCCCTCTTCCTCCCACCTGAGAACTTTGTTCGGGAATGAATTGCCATATCATTGCCTAAAGAAACCCCGTTCCCATATTATTGGGGTAGGGAGGAACTTGAATTTGACCCCCACATAAGAGTTTCACCCAGCAGTAGAAGAATAGATCGATCTGCTAGCAAGTGTTCATTCCCCGCCCTTCCCTAATCCAGATTGAGTGATGGTCGACTCTTATATTGTTAAAGGAGTAATAGTTGATACATAAGCACTTCTTGAACCAATGTTGGCTACAATAATCTTGATTACAATTGAATACTTTATAAGAAACAATGGATGTTGGAGGCATGCAAGGAGCATAATTCAAATCAAAAGCAGTTACCTATCAAAATCAACATTGCATTCTATTATAATTAGTGTTGCGTCACTCTATAAAACCCAAAATAGAAAAACGAGAGCAACATACAAAAATGAAACTTAGAAAGAATAGGATCAAATAGTTGAATAGATTTAATATCAAGTTGTATCTAGACGTGTCTTCAATATGTTCTTTCAATGGGTGCATGGAATCGTATTCTCTAATCTTCTTCCTTGATATTTTTGAAATCTTTCGGTGTGGAATTACAACTTGGTATCTCTAGACCTAGAATAATGCATTTAGTTGAATTTCTATTTTCCATCATTCTCATTTACACTTGCAAACTCTTTTTCCTCCTCTTGCTTACTTTGCGTGACTAGCTTCACGAGGAGATGAACATGAGATGCTTGAAAACATTGCAATGTTCTATCTAGTAACAAAAGAATTGTTACTATGAATAAAATCCTTGGTTACTAGTATTTTGGCTCACAATATGTTATGTATGTGAAGTCCAATGGACTCCCCCCTTCACATTCCATGCCTCTTCAATTTCTTCATTCCCCAAGTCATTTCTATATATTGAGGATTGTTAATTGTAATATGCAACAAATGAAGAAATTGTATTTATTGTTGTATTGTATTTATTGTTGTTTTATAATAAAGATCTTGTGTTTGTATTTCTTATGGATGTAGTCATATTAACAAACCACATAATCTCTACATCATTTATTATGTGTGTGTGCTTTGTTTTATTTGCTCTATTTGTGGTGTTTAATTCATTTTTAATTGATCAATAATTTAACAATTGGTATCAGAGTGAAGGAGAAGTTGTGGGAAAATTATGGAGAAATTTAGGAAAGATGGAAGAAGAAGCTAAATGGAGAATTAAAATTCTCAGGGAAAAAAATTACAATGTGGAACCTACAAATAGAAGCATTATTAGTTCAAAAAGACCTTGCAATAATGATGGAAGGAAGGGCAAAGAAGCCAACTATGATATTCGATGAGGAATAGGAGAAATTGGATAAGAAGGCGATGACAACCATAATTTTGTCCCTCTCTAGAAATGTGTTGTTCAATTTTGCAATGGAGAAGACAACAAAAGGTCATTGGGATCGTTTATTCGATATGTATGAAATGGCTTCCACATCAAACAAAGTTTTTCTAATGAATAAATTATACAATTTGAAGATGAAGAAATGTGATAATGTGTCAAACCATATAAATGATTTTAACACATTGATCAACCAATTAGTTTTTGTGAGCATAAACTTGGATGGTGAAATCAAGGCCATTTTTCTATTGTTCTTTCTACCCAATAGTTGAGGAGTTGTTATGGCTATTAGCAACTTGGTATCCATCAGGAAGGGAAGTGTATTAAAACTTGATGATGTTGTCAAAAATATTCTTAGTGAAGATATGAGGGGGAAGAATCAAGGGATGATTTGATAACCAACTATAGGGGGAGATCACAAGAAAGATGAAAGCATAACCATAAAGGAAGATCAAATTCCAAAAAGAGATCAAATTCAAAAAGCAGAAATAGTGGTTGTTGGTATTGTGGCAAGCAAGGCCACATCAAAAGAAATTTTTGGTCATTCAAGAAGGTTGAAAATCAACCAAACAAAAATGAAGTGAATGCTACTTATGAAGAGGATGCAGGTGCTATTTTTTTTCCATTGGAGAAGCTATAGAAAATGTTTGGGTGCTTCATTTCAAAGCATCATTTCATGCCTCTTCATGTAGGGATTTGATTTAAGAATTATCAATAATTTTGGTAAGGTTTATCTTGGTAATGAAAGGAGATGTTTTGTTGAAATTAAAAAATGGAAATAGTTGGCTACTAAGGTATGTTAGACATGTCCCTCAACTCAAAAGGAATTTGATTTCAACTAGGAAATTGGATGCTCAAGGCTACAACATCACTTTTGAGTCAAGTACATGGAAGGTAACCAAAGGAGCTTTGGTGATTGCTAGAGGTAGCAAATCTGGCACTTTGTAGGTGCTAGAAATCCAAGTTGAAGTGGGAGCTCCAATGGTAGTTGTGAATAGCAACATCAAACTTTGGAATAGAAGACTTAGACACATGAGCAAAAAGGATCAACTTCCACAGCTGAAATCTCTGGATTTAGAGCTATTTGAGCATTGCATATATGGAAAGGAAAAGAGGACCTGATTCTCCATCAAATAATATGACAAGAAGACACAACCTTTGGAGTTAGTGCACTCTAATGCCTTTGGTCCCACACAGGTAACTTCTATTGGTGGTTCAAAATTTTTGTCACTTTTTGGATGATCAAGTACTAGAAAGGTCTGGGTTTACATGTTGAAACAAAAATATAAAGTTTTTAGCATGTTTAAGACTTGTAAAGCACTCATAGAAAACCAAACCAAAAATAAAATTAAGTGCTTGAAAATAAATAATGGTCGTGAGTTTTTCTCTATAGAGTTTGATCAATTTTGTGTAGAATTGCATTAAAAGGATTAAAATTATTCCTTTTACACCTCATGAGAATGGTGCAACTATGAGAATGAATAGGACTATTTTGGAGAGAGCGCGAAGAAAATACTAGTTTGGGTAAACAATTTTGGGCAGAGGTTGTCAACACAACAATATATTTAATCAATCAAAGTCCATCTTCTCAATTAGATTTTAAAATTCTTTAGGAGAAGTAGGTGGAAAAGAGATTTTCTTATAGTCACCTATGAGTGTTCGAATGTGAAGCATTAATTCACATTCTATAAGAGAAAATAACAAAGTGGATGCAAAGTAAAAAAAGTGTATTTTTGTTGGATACAAAGATGAAAAATATGGTTATTTGTTGTGGGATCTTGCCTCCAAATAGGTCACACCCAAAAAATATGTGATCTTTAATGAAAAAATAATGTCTGGTCTACAAGAATAGGGGAAATCTTAAAAATGGTTTGTTCCATTGAATGAAATCATAGATGGAAATGATGTGCTAAAATCAAAAAATATAGCTAGCAACAACGATAGGATATTTCACATGGCACATTACATCCCAACTTCCATATGTTTTAGCCAAACACTATTTCCCTTTCACCATGTGATGAAGGGTGTGCACCACCCCTAAATGACCTCCCTACCTCAACGCAAGATTTTCCCCTCTCAAATGCTCTTCCATAGGAAAATTCACATACTTAGTAGCAAAATTCATAAGAAGAAATCCCTCAGGTTCACTCCATCAAAATATAAATATTTTATTTAAAATTTGTTAATTTTAAAACAAGTTAAACCTATCACTTTTGAGGAAGCATGCAATGACAAAAATTGCAAATATTGGATGAAATCTATGCAAGTTGAGATGGGTTCCTTAATGGCTAACGACACATGGGATTTGGCCCTTCTTCCACCTCATTGGAAAGCTTTGAAAAATAGGTGGGTATATAGGCTAAAGGAAGAAGATGGTGGGAAGAAGAGGTGCAAGGCTAGATTGGTGGTGAAAGGTTATCATCAACAAAAGGGTGTAGATTTCTCAAAAATATTTTTAACAGTAGTAAAAATGACTTCCATTTGAGTATTGTTGGGATTAGTTGTTGTGTATGACCTTGAATTGGAGCAGCTTGATGTCAAGACAATGTTTCTCCATGGTGATTTGGATGAGGAGTTGTATATAAAACAACCCGAAGGCTTCAAAAAAAGAGGTAATGAGGATCTAGTTTACAAATTGAATCACAATTTATATGGGTTGAAGAAAGCTCCACAATAATGATATTTAAAATTTGACTCTTTTATGGTTGAACAATATTTCACTAGATGTGAAATTGATCCTTGTATCTATTACAAAGTTTTAAAATATAGTGAGTTTATTTTTCTATTGTTGAATGTTGATGATATGCTAGTGACTTAAACTAGCATGACAATTATTAGCAATTTGAAACAATATTTGACTAACAAATTTTCTATGAAAGATTTAGGGGCTAACAAGAAAATTCTTGGAATGACTATCATCAAGGAAAGGTAGAAAATAGAATTTAAATTTTCATAAGGAATATATATTGAAAAGCTTTTGGATAGATTTGGAATGAAGAATGCTAATCCTATTAGCACACCTCTTGTTGACCACTTCAAGATTTCTACTAAGTTGTGTCTTAAGACACAAAAAGAAAAATAGCTTATGGAATGAGTGCCTTATTTTTTTATTTTTGGGATTCTCATGTATGCAATGGTCTACACAAGACCCAACATTATGCATGCAATTGGAGTAGTCAACAAGTACATGAGCAATCCAAGTAAAAATCATTGGAAAGTTGTAAAAAAGGATTTTGAGATATTTGAATGGAACTTTCAATCATGTTTTGAGATTTTGAGAAAAAGATGCACAAGTGCAAGGTTTTGTTGACTCTAACATTGCTAGTGATTTGGATAAATGATTATCAACCACTGGATATGTATTCACTTTTGTAGGGGTAGTGATCAGTTGGGTTTCTAGATTTTAAAAATTTGTAGCTCTTTCCACCATGGAAGTGGAAGATAATTCTGTCACTGAAGGATCTAAGGAGATGTTATGGTTGTAGTGGTTGTTAGCTAAGTTGGGAAGAAAATAAAAAATAATTCAATTTTCATAGTGATAACAACAATGCTCTACATCTAGCAAAAAATGGAACATTTCACAATAAAAAAAATCACATTAAGCTTCAATATCATTTTATTAGAAGTGTTCTTAAATAGGGCAAGCTAAAGTTTCACAAGATTCATACCAGCATCAATCCTATTTATGAACTTACGAAGGTTGTTCTAAAAGAGAAGCTAGAGTTTGGCATAGCTTCTCTTGGTTTGATGAAATTATAACAATAAGCCTAGAAAGGTGCATGGAATATTTGAGTTGTAGCATGGTTTGGAATTCAAGTGGAATATTGTTATGTATGTGAATTCCAATGGGCTCCACCCCTTCACATTCCATGGCTCTTCAATTTCTCCATTCCTGAAATCACTTTATATATTGGGGATTGTTAATTGTAATGTGCAACAAATGAAGAACTTGTATTTGTTGTTGTTCTATAATAAATATATTGTATCAACCTTTCCCATGGAAGTAGCCATATTGGTGAACCATTTAATATCTACATCATTTATTGTGTGTGTGCTCTATTTTATCTACTTTGTTTGTGATGTTTAATTAATTTTAAATTGGTCAATAATTTAATGACCTGAATGCTAAAGTCTAACAGTTTTACTAATCTAAACAAAATATTTGAAATGCGTAAATGCAAAAAGTACAACAAGAAGAATATTTAAATAACATGAAAAATTAACTAGTAAGAAAAAATACGAGCATCGGAAGAAAAGGAATTAACTTACGGTAGGTCCAGCCTCCCGCAACCTCCTCATAGATAAAACATGCACACACAAAAACATGAAAAGTGTTGGAATTATTTTTGGGGCTTTCCTTAGTCAAACCCCCACTTTGGTGTTTCCACCTCCATGGACACCTAGATAGACAATGATATAGAAATATAGATAAGGAAATGACAAGACAAGACGTATAGTATGCAAGATAACAATATGCTAAACAATAACAATGATAATGCTATGAAAGTGAAACGTTACCCTCCCTTTAATGAGCTTGGTGAATTTAAGAGGAAGAGTGACAATTCAAAGATGTGAGATGATGGTGCAAGAATGTGGTGTAGAGAGCTTGAACCTGCAAGAAAAATAGGGTAGAGCTACAATAAGAAGAGGGAAAGAAATGGTCAAATTTCAAGCCAAAGAGTCATTCCTAGGTGTGCCTAAGACTGCAGAGGCATTACACTTCGTGAGCAGGTGAGAGTGTCCCAACAACCCAGGAATCAGGAATATTGTTGGGATGTTTGCGCAATCCGTGGATGATTGTGCAACACGAAAGCATCCTAGAGAAAAATTCCCCCACCAAAAAATAATGACAAGGCAGGGATGCAAATGAAGGCTAAGAGGGCAATTTTTTCATTATCGTTTTATTAAGCTAAAGAAAGGTTGATGTTATGGGAAATTGCATAAGGGTGCAATTTTATGCCATAACATTTTTCCCCCACTTTAGCGAGCACATGCATTTAAATTGTTGGAATTGTTTTCATTGATTTCAAAGAATTCATGAGATGTTGTCTGATTGTTGGAATTGTTGTCATTGATATCAAAGGGTGTCACAAGTTAGTCATGATGGTCATTGATGTAAGTGGTCACACACTCAAAAAAAAAAAATTCAGTTGCTCAATGTACGTCCTGAAAAGTTACAAATATTGTCAAGCAACATTGCAAAATTTGCACAAATGTCTCAATCTTACAAAAGGATGATGCAGGTAGTTCCAAAGGAAATAGATAGTAGATCTAGTAAGGGTTTTTTTAGTACATCTTGGTCATATGCTTTGCAAGTCTAGGTGACAAGAGTTGAGCTCATAAATGAATTATTTCTTCTTTTTGATCTAGCTAGGGTTTTGTAGAAAAATCCTAAGGGTTTCAGTCATGGCACTATACATTTTCAATTTTTGTGTTGATTCACTCCAAAAGGTTTCCACTCAATTAAGTGATTATTAATTTTTCTCAGTATCATTTAGTTACCAACCCCCTTTACTGGATATATTGGTTTATGTTAATTCTTTGTAGTGCAAATGTTCTTCACATCACATTTTCTTTTTCTGAGCACAAAGAGAAAACATGTTGAAGTATTCTTTGAATGGAGTGATAAAACATGGCATTCACTCATTGTAGCGAAGTGTGTCATCATATCACATTCTTCTTCACTGAGCGCAAAGTGAAAATGCGCTGAGGTTTTCTTTTTGGATGATCAATGAACGTGTGGCATTTTCTAATTGCAATGCAACGTTTCTTTGCATCACAGTTTGCATCTTCAAGCGTAAAGAGAAAATGTGCTAATCATTGGTGTATGAAGTAAGACGCGTGATATTTCCTCATTAGAGTGTAATATTTCTTCATAGTGCATTTTTGTTTCATTTTGACAAAAGTATGTTTTCACAGATGCTATATAACGACACGTCTAACATGACGTCTACAAGATAGATGGTGTATTTCCGCTACTCTATGGAAAGAATGGTGGATAACAATGTTGGCTTTGTGGGAACACAGAATGCTTACACGTGTTCACGATGATGATTGCAAGTATTAAGAGCTAAGTGATTTAAGTCAACAATGCACATTGATAGAAGATATCAGATGGTTATCGCTGCCTCGTATAAAGGTATTTGATCTTGTGATCATAAACTATAAAGATCCACAATTATGAAAAGTGTTCATTTTAGTTGGCAAAAAAGGCAAGATCAATGGTCGATATTCAAAGTGAGCAAACAACTATTTTTTGAAGATTAATTTTGATGGGCAGTTACAAAGATGAAGCCAATTTGAATGTATTTTTAAAAAATCATTAAAGTGATGGTTTCAAGGGAATTTGAAGCAGTTAAGGTTTTGTGTAACTATAGAAAATAGTTACTCTCATGGTTTTGATAGTGGATTTTGTGGTTATTGAATATAGAACTCTGATATTTCATGTGTACAATGGAGATATAAATTCAAATTATTTGAATACATAGAGGTTATTCAATTGAATGTTTTCAGGTTGGAGGAAGAGAATATTGAAAAAGAAGAAAAGCAATCAATGAGATGATTTTTTTATTTTTTTAATTGTGAATTGAGAGAGGTGAAAAGAAGAGGAAGAGAGTCCAAAATATGAATTGAAAAGGTACATTTCAGGTTGGAGAAGAGCCACTATCAACATATATGAACTTGTAATGTTGTAGAGGCTGGTGTCTCAAAAAAATTAAGTTGGTACTCAATTACGTGTGTAGTGTACCTGAAGGTTGGTGCCTCAAAATATTTTCTTGGGTGTTAATGTACTTGTAAGTTGGTTCTTACAAAACATATGTAATATCTTTTATTGTGAGGTTGGATCTGAGCAGTAGACTCAACAACTTTTCTCAACATGGTTTTTCCCTTTAGGGTTTTCCATGTATATTTGGTGTCTTCTTATGTGTGTGATGTTTATGTGTGATCTTATTTCTTGTCTACTATTTGAAATTGGTAAATGTTTGCATACATTGATTCACCCTCCCCCTCTCAATGTATTGATGTTCTTTCAACATAAACATGTGTGAGATAAAGTAGAAAGAGATTGGAAGAAGAAGCAAACCTTCGATCTTATATACCCAATGTGAAAGGGGATTTATCAAAATGTGAAGAGGACATGGATCTTCAATCTTAAAAATATGACTACAATCTCACCATAAAAATGTTAGCTACAGATAAACATGTTAGGAAAAAAAGTGAAAAATAATAGACATGATAAAAAAAATCATAGACAAGATAGGACAATATGATCAGATAAAAGACAACATTGATAGGTATGGCTATCATGGATAGATACCATATGAAAAGCATATAGGCTTGTGGCTGCTGTAAACTATGTTGTATGGCAGTCACATAAAAGATAAGACATGTCTAGTCAAGTTTCCCCCAATCTAGACGACAAGATATAAGACATAGACATAATACATCAAAGAATCCTTTTGAAACTTTATTGAAACTTTTAAAAATGAAGCATATATGATAGTTCCCTTAGAATGATAAGTGTTATGCAAAGGAGCACATACCATTCTAAGGAGAAGAGAAACACAAGAGATGATATGGCATGAGACACATAGCTAGATGTATGCATGGAATTTTGTTACATGAGGGAGAACACATAGAAACCACAATATCATGAAGCAAAAAAGAAGAGACTAAGAAATCAAGAGCATGAGGGGATCTAAATATTTAGGGTCAAAACTACTCATAGATATAGATATATAAGTATATTATAATATATATGAGCTATCATCACCCCCAAATGTATCAAAACATGAAGAATAGCACATGAAGACAACGTATAAATAAAAATTGGGTCAACATGTAAGAGGCCTAAATGCTCCTACGCTTTGCATGGTTCCCAATGTGAAATTAAAGTTTTACAACACACAAGAATGATGATACAAATAGAATAAGTTTATGAAAAATTTTCTCTCTTGTATCTAAGCACCCACAAGGGTAGCAAGGGTCCTCTAGGTGAGAGCACAAACAAGCATATAAAACTAATCTAAAGATATAGAAGAGGGTGCCTCTCTAATCCAACTCCACCAACTCAGGTCATCCTGCTCCCAATCTAGATCGTTATAAGGGTAGGGAGGAAAATTATATAGGCAAGGGATAGCTAAGGTGGTATGTTGCATTGGTGGTTGTTGTTGCACCAAAATATCAACTTGTTAATACTCAATATAACCGCTAGATTTATACAAGATCCAAAGGAGGCAGTTAAGCCATGTCACGAACCCAAGTGTCCTACTATGCAAGGAAGAACAAGGGACACACCATCTTGCAACAACCCCCCCTAGTGCAAGTGAGGGGTTTGAACCTGCGACCTCGGCTCTAATACCAATTGTTGCATTGGTGGTTGTCATTGCACCAAAAGATTGACCTGTTAATGCCTAATACAACTACCAAATTTATACAAGATCCATAGGAGGCGGTTAAGCCATGTCATGAACCCAAGTGCCATGTTGCACAAGGAATACCAAGGGACAACCCATCTTTCAAAACGTTACCCACCTACTCATCTGTAACAAGGGCTAAGGAAGAAGGCCCTGGAGGTCTTCGTTACTAATCTTTTATGGGACTATTTAGTCATCGATCTTGGAAAGATCAATGATAGAGTCAAGATTTCTTCTAATGAATTGAACATGCAATTTTTAGGAGTGACAAGTGGTAACTGAGCAAGAGGATAAAAAGACACTCAAGAGTTAGTGTCATCCTCGAGAAGAGGGGCAATGATAAACTCTGGGGATGTAGGGGTTGACTTCGTCACAAGGACGATGCAAGAAAGAGAAAAATAAGACTCAAGAGGTGGAGACAACCTTTTCTAAGAATCACTTGAAGAAAGGTCACTCTTTGACTTGTGTTTCAATGGAGGAGACAAGTTCATAGATGAAGCAAAAGAGAGAGAAAGAGACAAAGCCATAGAGGACACCACATTTGTGAAAGGAATGTCTATGGGTTACAAAAAAGGAGGAATATCAGGAAGATAAGTAAGAAGGGGTGGCTCCATTGAGGGAGCAATGAACACATACACCCTTTTAGGGGGAGGTTTATTGGGGTCCATTGACGAAGCCAAAAGAAGGATTGAGGCAAGGGGAACTGAGGTAGAAAAAGAGATAGAAGCAAGAAAAACTAAAATAGAAGAAACAAAAATAGAGACACCATGCTCCTTCATGGTCTTTTGCAAGGAACTGCACTCCTTAGCTAGATCCTTTCACTGGCGCTTATGCTCACACACAAGCTAGTTACATTGATTGTGGGCACTAGAAGATGTAGCCTTTGAATAGGTTGGGGGCTCCTACTCTACCAGAGGAGAAACCTCCACAACAATCACCAGTGGAAGGGTGGACTCCTAAGGAGGAGGAGGAGGAGGAACAAAGATAGAGATGAGCATCTCAACAACAAGCCACTTTCCTTTCTCTACCTTGGGGGTAGGTGGAGGAACAAGAAAAGGCTGTGGAGGTCGAGACGTAGGAACAACCCCATGGGAATGCTTACCCTTGCCATAAAGGGTGGGTCGAGGCACTATGGGTAAGACTAGAAGTTGAAAATCTCGGGGCTTTGATTTCCAGAACATGGGCACTTTTCCTTTTCCTATGCTACACATAGTATAAGGCACATAAGTTGCCACCAAAGGCAAGGAAGAGGAAGCATAAGGTACATAACAAGTAGCAACAAAAGAAGAAGAGGAGGAAGGAGAAGACTCTAGGGTAATAGCAAGCTTGTCCTTCCCCTTTGGAGGGGTATAAGATGAAGCGTGTTTCTATACATGAAAAGAGGCCTTTAGAGAGATAGCCTAACTAGATGGAGGAAAACCACCTTCCAACATCGAGCCCCCAATATTATACTTGATATAAGCTATATAAAAAATATCCCCTCTAGGAGGTAGGGGTCTAACTAGGGTGGGCCAAAAGTGGTCAAGGGAGAATCCCCCATGTGCTACTATTGGTTTATATCCAATATCATGGAAGGTATGTATAGTACCCTCGTGGGGAGACTTCAAAAATTTGTGGACTAACGAGGTGACTACATTTATGGAGACTAGACATGGAATGCCTAGCCTCACTCCAAACAAGTTAGACTCAAGAATCACAAAAAATGAGACTTTCAAAGCCTTGGGTTCTACTAGGACCGACAAAGAAATTGAACCAATAGGCATAATAGAAAACTCATCATGCATGCAAAGGGTAGGCTACGACTCATTGTTGGTGTAATTAATTATTTAATTGCACTTTATTAAGTTTACTTAGGTTTTTCTTAGGTAATAATTACTTTACTTAATTAATAAGTAAGCTTTATTTAGTTGAGTTATTTTTAGTTCAACATTAGGGTTATGCATTGCTTTTATAAAGCAATTCATCTCATGCAATTTCTTAATTATGAATAATATCAATTTGCACATCTTCAAGAAAAGCTCTAATTTTTATTTTTTTTCTCTTTTGTGGAAGGCTTTTCTAGTTTGCATGTCTGATCGTGGTTCCTAACATGGTTTCAGAGCCTTGATTTGTAGCCCCTTCTCAGATTTTGGAGAAAATCATTGCAGAGTTCGTTCGGGATTCCTCGAGGGTTTCATGCCTTGAGTTCATTTATGTAGCATTTTGGATCAGATTAGGCATTTCCATTGGATTCAGAGCACTGGAAAAAGTTAGGATTGGCTTTTATTTTTTGATTTTGGTCATCGTTGAAGAAATCTATGAGGGTTTCAAGCTCTGGGGGTAGCTGATTTTTCAGAGCATTTTGGGCACAAACAGAGGTCACCATCACGTTCGCAGTGGCCAAAAACCCTTACAACGCCTTTCGTTTTGTTAATTTTGGAGCGGTTGATTTTTGAGGCAAAACAAATTTGTTAGGGAGGTCTTATAGCCTCCCCAACACGCTTTCTGAGGTGTGGATTTCAATTTATTTTTTTTGAAAAAAATGCTTTTAAAAAGTGCTATCAATTCAAATGGAGGGCATCACCACTATGCCACCTAGAGGCCACCAAGAGCGGCGGCCCCGGGTGGTGCCGCCCCTTTGCACCGTTGACCGGCCTCCTCAGCCCCTGCGAGCCCAGTCTGTTGTAGCCGCAATCCTACTGGCCACTCCCAAGCCCCCTCTAAGGTCATATGGATGACCAAGGTATCCACCCCAGCCCCCAGCCTACCAGCCCCTGATTGCGCATAGGACCAGGGGCCAATTATTTTTTAGCCCCTTGGGCTGCTTGTAGGCCAAATTGGCCATTCTGGAGCACTTTTACAAAATTAGGCGTAACATTTGCGTATGGTGTCCGTTTTTCACTAACAAGATACTGTTGGAAAGATGATTCCGATGCCAATCCAGTGGTGGAGGTATTTATTTCTGAGTTTTATCCAATTTTATTTTGCAGGTCCTTGAACTCAGATGTTGTTGTTTTCACTCCGGAGGGAATATTTTTTGACTCGGTGATCCTTTTTTCACCATTCTCACGGCATTGGAAATCTGGTTTAGTCCTCTACACAAATCTGAGGTCAATTTTTATCAAGGAGGTAGATGTGAAATTTTTATTGTGCATGCATTATATTTTTGTTTTCATGCTCTAGGTTTGCATTTTCTCTTTTATTTATGCATGTTTAGCATTCTCTCATTTTGCAATCATTGGGTATTGTAATAAATGAACTAATATAAAGTTCCATTAGGGGGGTTTCTTGCATAATAATCTAATTATAATGTAGTTGCACTTTGATCTCCATCTTTGTATTGATGACAACTCGCATGGGTTGTATCTAGTTTCTTAGTTTCTTTTGGCCACATCTTGCTCTTGCTTGACACATATCAGATTCACATCAGTTCACACTTCAATTTGAGATCCTATGGTTAATGATCTGCATTGGGTCATATTTCAATTTGAGGGCCACTAAATTTGTGGTTAATGTTCCAGAATCTTCATGGTACTTGCTCCTATGGATTAGTTTTAGTCGCAACCTAACATCGACATCGACATCGAGACACATGACTTCCAGATTCTTTCATCATATCATTCCCTCTTATGGGGGGCATCATTTTATCTATTGTTTCTTCATAGATTCCAGGATTGTTCCTATTTGGATTTTTTGAGTGTTCTGTGGCATCGGGTCTGCTATTTCTTTTTCATGATTCCTTGAGTCAATCAGTGACTCTCATATGGTTTTAGTAGTAAACATAAGTATCTTTCCTTACTTTCTGGATTCAGTTTCTAGTGTTACTCCACAATGTTCTTCCAGTGCTTCTTTGCAATAGGTCATCTCATTGAGGGGGGGTTTGTCCCACTGGGTTTTCTCCTCTTTCTCTTAGTCTTTCATTGCATTTGTACATGGGTACCTGATCAGGCCTTGTTTTCGGGACCCATTCATGCTTTCTTGCATTCATCTTAGTTTTAGGTGCATTATTTTTTAGTCTCCCTAAGTTGCACTTAAGGGAGGGTGTTGGTGTACTTAATTATTTAATTACACTTTATTAAGTTTACTTAGATTTTTCTTAGGTAATAATTAGTTTACTTAATTAATAAGTAAGCTTTATTTAGTTGAGATGTTTTTAGGTCAACATTAGGGTTATGCATACATTTCTTTTATAAAGCAATTCATCTCATGTAATTTCTCAATTCTGAATAATATCAATTTGCACATCTTCATGCAAAGCTCTACTTTTTTACTATTTTTTTGTTCTGTGGAAGGCCTTTTGGTTTGCATGTTTGATCTTGGTTTCTAACACTCATCATACTTATCCTTATGTAAATTGTTTATGAAAAGGGTATCCTTCATGATGACGTTCATGTTGCTTGAAGGATCAACCATGACACCTATTACAACATTATCATTGATTCAAGTGGGAATGTATAATGGGGAGAGTTCCTTGTTTAAAGCTAGATCATGTAAGGTGAATGTAATATCAAGAATAACAGTCACATTATCCGAAGGAAGAACACATGCGAATGAAACTACATTTACATACTCAGATGGGGTGAAATTAGAAGATGAAGAAGATTGAGTGACCAAATTATTAGAATGCGATAGAAATTGATATGTGTAGATCTATAGCTAGCTATTCGGCTTCACTACAGATTTGTTTGAGTTTTTCTTCGTAGAATTAAGCCAGATTATTTCTATATTGATGTAGTCCTGAATCACATGACACAAATGAACACATCTCTCAGTATCATGTTCAAAGACCCAATGGTACTAGCAGAAATTTTGTGCATCGTACCACTTAGGATGTGACTTAGACAGTGGTCTAATCTCTGGAAAAGTTATTATTCCGTCTTTTAGAAGTTTTTGTAGGACACTATTATAATATTATAGTAATTTAGTAAATATTCTATTTTGTCCTGTAGTAATTTTATCTGTCAGAACGAAAACCATGTTTTCCATAGCCTTGTTCATTTTAGATTCGTTAGAGACTAACACAACTAATTGGTCATCCTGACGAGAGCACAAGGATGAATCCGTGTACTAAGCAACTGTTTATTGGTACTTGCATAGAGTGGCACATAAATGTGCAAAGGATAGATACTTCATTAAAGAAACTTATCTTGCAATGCAGGCTACAAGTTTTTGATGAGCACTTTCTATACTTCAAAATCAAGCAAAGGATAGGAAATTTAAGAAAATAAGGACTAATATTGATACATAAAATTAGTTATCTTCTCATGAGGTTCCTGCTTGCACTAGACAAGATCAGTAAACGTGACCTTCAACCTGATGTTGGCTTGGAATTACTAGAGGAACTAGTTCATAAGCTGATTAAAAGAGAAGATATAGTTATCATGCAAGGAGAAGTACTATTCCAATGCAACTTCCATAAGAGAACGTGGTAATAGTTTTTCTAAGAGTGCATTATGGTAGAAGAAATTTTAACACATGGCATTAAAGGATGAGAAGTGAGTATGTGAATCCCTACAGTCATTGTACTTTCAAATTTCAAAATTTCCACCCCCTAAGGGATGGGAGTGTTTATAATAGTGATAGAAAAAGGATTGCAATGACAAAAAGGTTGGAACATCAGTTGAGAGGATGAGCTAGCCAAATTCACCATATGATTATGCATATATTCCATGTTCTATATGAGTGCATTAAGGATAGGATCAATGGATGAAGTATGACCAAAAGAACCACCAGTTGAAACACCAACCTCTGCACTCGTAGAGTTACCAACACTAGCACCAATAGAGGCACCAAAACTAGCACCAAAAATATGGACATTTTGAGCCTCAAATATGGAAAAACTAAAACCTAGAGGAACCTTATTTACTTTAATCATATGAATTTTCTTAGGTATAGTAGTGGTGTTGGTAGAGGGACCCATGTTAGCCATACACACAGACACCCCAAGCATCGATATTGTGTGAGGGAGAAAATCATGGAGTGTATACTAGATAAACGTACTTGAAATATAATCTAATCTATAATCAAGAACACTAATCTAAGATATATTCCTACAATTACAAAATGAAACTAAACTATTACAGAATTCAAGAAACAAGATCAAGAGATAAAAGCATACATGAATTCATGAAAAAGCATAGTGTTATCTATTGTGCAATTTTTGCACACACGCCCCACCAGAGGTGGGCACCCTCCTTTCTTTTGTTTGGTTTTTTTGCTTTTTCTTTAAGTTTAACCTTTTCCCCTTAAGGGATGGGTTGCTTTTTTTTATTCACTTCACTTGGTTGAGTTTTAAGGCTTTATCTGCACTTTAGGTGTTTTATTTTGCAGAATTTAATCTTTGATGATGCCTTGAACTTGGAGGTTTCATGAAAATTTCACTAAGGCATAAAATTGTGTAGGTATTGGAGGGTTTCGTGGAAATACGTCCTAGCTGGATTTTACCAAAGGAATAAATGTTCTCTGAACCCGCAACTGGACGGATCGTCTAAAGCATTGATTTTTGTGGATTTCCCATGATGACGAATTTCCCTAAAGGGCTAGACTTTCGTTAAATCTACCTCTTGGTGGATTCCTTGAGAACTTTGTGCTTCAAAAAATCCTAGATCCTCAGATTTCCCTGAATATGTCTGGGTCTCATTTTCTCAAGTTTCTGAGTTGTCTTGTGAGTGCATTAATTGCTTTTGGTAGTCGATGTAATTCTCCATTAATGTCATTTTGGGGCTCAATTTATATGCTTTTGGTCATATTATTTTCCATTTCATTTCAAGTATTTCTTTTGTAAGGAGTTGTGTGTTTTGCATTTGGAGAAGTGTGAATTCAGGATTAGCACTTGAGCATTATCAGATTTTCTAGCTAGGGTTTTCCAAAGTAAGCATTTGGGCATTGGTGTCTTCATTCTTCCAGTTTGAAAGGTAGGGTTTTTGCGATCACACAAAGATTTCAATGAAGTTTTGTGATTCCCTTTAGTGATTTGATGGTATGTTTTCATCACTGCTTTCATTTTCAATCGCCATTCAATTTGGTAGTTATTATTTGAGCTTGCTTCTTTATTTGTGTTTGATTTTATTGGTGACAAGTTTTGGGTGATCAATGTTTGAGTGTGCCTTCGATTTTATGGTAGCGACTTTAATCTTTATTCAAACTCAAATTAATTAGGGCATCATTTTAAAGATAAGGGTTCTTCAAGTTTTCATTAACCATGAATTAGGGCATTCATGTTTTCGATAGAGTTAGGGTTTCAGATTAAAGTGTGTTTATCACTTGTACAATGTGCATCTATGATTAAATGATCGATTTGTTGTAATGCCTCAAACGTGTGAATCAAAATGATAGAACCATGTTCGCTTATAAACCCTAGTTCACATTTAATGGATTTGATAGGGATGTTAGATCATTTACAGTCGATTTGATTTCAAATTTATTTTACATTGCAATATAATTACCAACATCCATGTTGAATTCCAACTTATGGGTGAAGAAACCATAAGTTCAAATCAATCTATGAGTTTGCAATCTACTAACGTTGAGAAATAAGTGATACTTGTGAAACTTCGCTAAAATTCACCCTCGATGGAAAAGCTCAATAGTTGTGTTCTTTGCAGAATCCACGTGGACACATATCAATCTATGAGTTTGAAATCCGCTAACGTTGAGATATAATATTTTTATCATAGTTTCAATTAAGTTATTTTTTATATGGCTATAGGTGAGTTAGGGCATTGAGGTGTCATTCATCCAAAATTTATAGCTCATGAAAGTGTGCATCATAATACTTCTCATCATCAATGAGATTACACAAGGAGATGTGCAAGGATTTGATTTCAATCTCTATTGGAAAGATGGCCTTTGATACAAAGAGTAGGGAGTAGGGAGTCACATTACTAGATGTATGGATGCTAGTGCAATAGCCCTAGATGGCAAGGTTAAGTTGAAGATTTAGTCATGGCCAACTCTATTAATAGTATTTTTAAGATTTTATATCAAGTATTTATTAGATTCCTTTGTTTGATAATTAATTTATGGGTAAAAATACAAAGCTATGTCACACTTTCAACCAACTTATCAACACAACTGAATTTAATTATTTCTAACTAAAAATAAATTTTGGTCAAACATATGATCTAGTTTAAGATTCATTCTAGCTAAGTTATATATGTCCACAACTTTTCCAACTAAAATTGTTAGATAATGCATATGTAACACCACTTTGCAGCCAATTTACTGAAAAAATGAAATTATTTGAAAAACTTAATGTTTCAACAACTCCTAGTAATGTAAATAACATTTTTTTTTTAATATAAAAATACCCTTTTGTAGATCCATAAGTGTAGTTTTCAAAAATATATATATTATAATAGTTTAATTATTATTTATATCTTTCTTTCTTTTTTTACTAAAAGTATGTTATCAACACAAAAATATCAGGTTGATTGTACCATGTCAAGAAAAATACTATAACTTATATTAAAAAAATAAAAATAAATATGATGCACTACATAAAAGAATCTATATCAAGATGGTATAATTTATTTTCTATTTTAGATAAATATTTAATATGAAAGTTGATGTCAAATAGAAACAACTATGTTTTAGTACACACATTTTTTAATATTTATTTTAAAATATATTTATCAAAATTGAAAAAATATATATATCCATGCACTAAAGTTTCAAGTTATAAATACACACAAAAATCTTGAAGGAAAAAAAAATTACTATATAAAGATTGACATCTCATGTAACTTCATTTTCCAACATTTTATCAGTAATAAAATTATAGTGTAAATTTATAAAAAAACTATATTCAAATTATTTTTTATTTAAAAAAAAAAATACAAACATAAAATATACTAAAAAATACACATTTTATTAGTTTACATCATTTCAAAATTCACAACATATATGCCACTTTTTAGTGATTCAACTTTAAAAGTTGGATCAGTGTTGGTTGTTTCCTTTATAAAGAGTGACACAACTTTGTACTTTTATCCTTATTACTAAGAGGGAGTGGACCAGTAGTGTTGGATATGAAAGCATTGATAGTGTGTGGATTTCATGTTTTTCAAAATATTTCTCATTGTTAGTGACAATGGTGGAAGGGATTCCATAGAAACAAAAGATATGCTAGAGGATAAATTTGGATTTTTTTTGGCCAGTGGTTTATTTGAGGGGGATAGCTTCGACACACTTTTTGAAATTCTTAGTGGCAGTGATGATGAATTTGTGACTGCTAGAGGAGGATGTGTTACTATTGATAAAAATATCAATGCTCAATTATGAGAAGGGTCAAGGAGTAGTGATGGGTTGCAACACTTATAATGGTGCATGAGTTAGTTTTAGGATAACCACTTCTTAACCTACTGACATTCACTTGTTCCATAATTGGATAATAATATCCTATTCATAAGATCTTCTTGGTGAGGACCGTGCCACTAGTGTGTGCACCACAAATAACAACATAAACCTATTTAAATGTGAGAGAAACATATTTCATGTTTAGTCATCTTAGTAAGGTATAATTGAATATCATTTAACATAGTGTGCCACTGAGGATGGTGAAGAGAGATGAGTGGTGGATGAATGGTTTGTGTTGAGTGTTTGATAGGTTTGGTGGTAGGATGTGATCATGGAGGGAGATGTATCTATCATTATACTAGGGGGAATGGAGACCAATAAGGTTGTATTTACAATCTTAGAATAAAGGACATTATATGTGGAGACCAAAAGTTTTTTGACCAAAAATTGGCACTAATGACTATCTTGTGTCATATCTTGGAGGGATATGATAGTATATGGATGGTGTCTACTATCTTATTATTTAGATAATGTACCTATCTAAATTGGACAGTGATAAAATATTCCTTGAAATTGTTGACCATCCATTTATAGGGAACTAGTTTGTCATACTTTGTTTGATACTTGTTGTTTACCTATTTAATAATGAGTTGTGAATCTTTGTAGACTAAGAGGTGATATATAAACCATTGAACCACTATTTGGAGACCCTTGATTGAGGTCTCATATTTTGCATTGAGATTTCCCCATAGAGTGAAAAATGGGATTCTAATGCCTAATCCTCTATTTATGTAGGAATTATCAAAGTATAATTTTGAAGCCATTAAAACATCCAAAGTGAATATAGACTTATCTAGAAATTTTATAATTAATGTGTGATTATCTATGAGCAATTATTTTGCTAGTTGATCAACCTTGAGATTTACTTTCTTTACTTTTCTATCCACATATTCAATGTCAAATTCACTTAGCAACATGGCCCATTTTTCCATGCATCTACAAGGGAATTACTTGAGAGAGGATAAATTAGTGGCATTTTTTTTATATGAGCTTTGTTTTGTGACTGAGCATGTATTTTCTTAGATTTTGGTCTGAGTTGAAAATGATTGCTAGACATGCATATATGTAATGTCCCTTTCCTAACTTTGCCCTAGAATTCACTTGTTGATTAGATTTAGGGTTTCTTCTTTTTCAAATGAATGTTCTCTTTGACTAAGTAATCTTGGATTGAAGTCTGCATTTAATATTTCCACATGTACATATATCTCTTAGCAATAATATCTAGATATCCAAATATAAATATAATCACAAATCAATAATAAAGACATATGAGGAGTGGCATGGGTAGATCCACCCAAAGCTATCCATCTAAGCCCGAGAGCACAAATGTCCTATCAAGACAACCCACCCCTTGGCCCCGAGCGACATGAATGTCTCAGAGTGGCATGCTTAGAGGAAACACTTGTACCTGATTTCTATACCCATGTCATCATCTCAGAAGACACTTAACCTACTGGGGGAAGCCAATGAAGCTTATACATGGTTTTGGGCCTACCACCCCTCCATGGCCGTAGCGGATTGTTAAGTGGGACCCCCACCCCTCCATGGCTGCAGCAGATTGTTAAGTGGGGTTTTTAAGCACCACTTTTCTCAAGCCCTTCCTCCCTAATAGGCTTGCAAACACTTAGAAGACAATCTTTTAGCAATCAAATACATTTTCATTTATTACCGATTCTTTAAGTTAATATCAACACCATTATCATCATGATAATACTAAAGAAAGCATTACACCAATAATCAGATTAGCAATATATGTTTCTTATATTCAAAATATGATAAATATTATTGCTAAGTGAGTACATCACCTGAACTGTTGTGTCTTCCTATGACTCTTAATTCTTTATTCGCCTTCCTTCAATCTTACATTTGATTGATCATAAATATTAATCTATCCATTTTTATATTAATATCGTAATTACTTATAAAGCTCAATAATTTTTGTGAGCATCATTATTGCAATGATCATATATATATATATATATAAAACTTACTTCCCCAAATATATTATTGACAATAACACTTAATCAAATAAATCTCTCATAATTTATTTCATTTCCAATCTGTTGCTTTATGCAGATTTCTAATTGATTCCTTCTATTTTTATTCTTCCATTTGATGTCTTTTTATATCTATTTATTCAAATTAAAGAATACATCTTTCCAAGAGAGATGTCCTTATGAAAAGACACAAACCTTTATTTAAAACCTTCATTATTGTCTTTAAACCACCTTTTTTTATTTCAAACTGTTGTCTTTGAAAGTGGATTCGCTGCCCTTTAGAACATTCGTTGCCTTTCAATATAACTGATTCTTTTATAATGAAGCCTTTTTCTTCATTAATAATAATCGATGCATTATCTCTTTAATATATAAATATTATTTCTTAATATTTATTCTTAAAATATTGGGTATATATATGTATTGTAATATTTACGACTATAATTATAATAATATTTTATTAATATTATTTTGTTTTAGTTTTCTTGTGAAATCTTTATTATTATGATATTTATAATGTACTAATATTAATTGTCTTGTTTATTATAGTAAATATATTATAATTATAATATTATCTATGATAATAATATTTAGAATGGCATTGCATTTTTTATATTTATTTATCTAGTTATTTATATTTCACACTGAAATGTGTTTTGTGATTATGATTTATTTATTTATTTGCATTTCAATGTGTTACAATTTTGGGACATGACAATGTTCGGGTGTATAATCTCATAACCCACAAGAGTGTTGTTGATGTGATAGATAACTCATCTATGGCCTTTTGAATCATGTTATGTTAGTGGTGCCCCTAAGATGACTAATGTTGCTGATATGTAGAGCAATAATAGTTTTCCCTAGATGGGTTCCCTGAGGATTGATGGTGATTCCATATATTCTTTGATATTGTTGAAATCCCACTAACAAGATCTATCACAATGAAATGTGTTATTTTTTTGAATAAGTGGGAGAATGAATAACATTTGTCTACAAGTTATGCAATAAAAACTCAGACTGCCTAAAGCATGCCCTAGAGGCAAAATAATTGTTTGAGAGTTTTCAAAGGTTGAATTTTCATGATAGAAATCTTTTGCAAGGTCAACTTACATGTCTCATCTGAATGAAATGTAGCCAAGGAGTTTTCCAGAAGTGAAACCAAAGGCACACTTTTTTTATATTGAACTATACTTGTACTCTCTCAAATGCTCAAACACATTCTCAAGAAATTGTAGATGACTCTCTATTGTTGTGGATCTTTCTAATATATTATCTACATAATCTTCCATTAAATAATATAGTGTGTCACAAAAAATGACAATCATTTAGATCTATAATAGGTTGCCCCTGTGTTATTTACCCTGAATGACATCAATTAGTAGCAAAACATGCCCAAAGGAATACTAAAAATTGTTTTGTGTTGGTCTTTAGGGGTAATCTAAATTTGGTTGTATCTAGAAAACATATCCGTGAGTGATATAATTTTGTGTCCCATTGTGAGGTTGATTATTTATTTTAGGGAGCATAAAGTTATCTTTAGGAAATGCATCATTGAGATATCTAAAGTTGGTAAAAATTCTAATTTTTACTAGTCTCTTGTTGATAAGGAACATGCTCAAGATCCACTTAGAATATTTAATTGGGTGTATGAAGTTAAATTCCAATAGTTTTTGAAGCTCTTCTTTGACTAGTAGGGTGATATATGGATGCATCTTGCAATTGTTTTCTTTTATTAGTTTTGCATAAGGGTGTACCACAAGATGATGCACAACAAGAGAGGATTATACATCTAGCATATTAGCTTATTACCAAACAAAGATGAAAGTAGATTTATTGAGTATACATGTGATGGTTTAATACTCATTAGTTGATAGGATTGATGTAATGTATGTTCTTTTAGGGTCAATTTTTGTACCCAAGTTGACATTAATTTTATTGACCAAAACTGATGATTAGTATTTCCATTAGATGTATACTAGGGGAAGGCAAAGTTCCTTATCTGTCAACACCTTAGAGAGGTTTTCAAAAATAGATGTATGCCATTTTTTATTTCTTTTTCTTTTGTGTTTGATAGCACGTTACATATTTTTTACTAAGGGACTTTAGTTTTTTATTTTTTGATATTAATATTTATTTTTTTGAAAAAATTGGTGACTAAGGAACTTGGCTTGTTCCTTAGTGTAGGATGTTGGATCAAGTTCAATTTTGAAACCTTTCTTATAATCATCTACTAGTATGTCATTATAGGGTCTCATGAATTCTTCTATGGCTTCATCTTTTCAAACATGTTGAGAGACAAGGGATCAAGTGTTGGTCCTAAGTAATGACCTCAAGATGCATGAGAGGGAGGTCAATGGATGAATTGATGATGGGGGTTATGGTAAACATGGTCATGTTTTTTAAAAGGGCCGCAAAGACAATGAATGAGTATTCAATGTCTCATTCTTTGATATTTTTATCCAAAGGAAAAGAACTCACTACATCATCAAAAGCATCATGGACACCATATGATTCCTCATCTAGCATCACGTATCCTAAATCAAAGTTAAAGCGATTGGCCTATACATTAATTGGATAAAATATTCCTTATCTGTATAATCCTAGGCCTTGCCTTTGTAGCCCATGTTTATGCATTTTCAAAGTTCTAATAGATATATTTCTTTAAGAAAATATGGTGCATAATATTCACCTTGTAGAGCTAGGAAAGAATATCACCATTGATGATCTCATTGTCCATGAAGCCATGTTGAATAAATTTTGTTGTACCACATTGGATGACCTTAAGTTCTTTATTAGCGTGGCATAAAGGTTTCTATAGGATCAAAAAGAGAGGGAGATGACCCACATAGACTTGGCAATTTGGAGCTCATAATCCCCACATCCCTTGTTGAACATCTTGACCTTGATTTGGGGAATGGGATCAATGGATGATGATGATGATGTTAAATAGGAAAGATCAACATTGGATGAGGATGGTAATGATGTGAAGGGGATGGCAACATTAGTGCTGGGAAAATGATGAGATCTATTATAGGAACATTCCAACATTTTGTAATATTGAAAGGGTTGAGGGTAGACAACTACTATGATTTTTATCTCATCATGGGGGAATTTGACACATTAGTGATAAGTGGAGGGAATGATCTGCATGGTGTGAATCCATGGGAAAATAATGAGAAGGTTGTAGGGGAGATCAAAGTCAAGAACATGGAACATCATTTTCTACATCATTAGACTAACTTGAATGGGAAGTAAATGATACCTAAAATTCTATTTCTACATTATTGTAGGATTTGATTATTATATTCTTTTGAGATTCTATGGTGTCCTCAAAATATTCCAATTGTCCTACCATGTTATATGTGCAAAAATTTAAACTAGGTCCACCATCTATTAGGACTCATTTGACTTTATGTTTGTTGATTGTGGCTTTGGTATGAAGGGATTTTTTATAGAATGGGCCAATGGAAGACTTATCATTTTGACCAAATATAAGTTGATAAGATGATGTAGAGTGGATCAACCCAAGATGTGATTTGACACAACTTCTCTCAAATATTCCCACTAAGACACCAATCTTCAAAACACTCAACAGGGTAACTCAACTACCCAACCATGGGAATTGCCAACTAGACACAATCAGGATTGGACAAGACTTGTTTCCATTTAACATGACCAAACCAACCAACCAAACCCAATTTTATGCGTGGAAACCATCATTCATGTCTATCGCTTCATTCTAGGCCTGTCACATAGAGATGCCAGGCCTAGATCTTCAGAGATCTTTCCCCAACCTGCATATCATTCTCTGAAACAAATTTGAAATCAAAATACACATGATTCTCTCCCATTCCACCCAGATCTAGCCTTAGTACATGGTGGAGATGGAAGATATGAGGAAATTTCACTCAAAACCCTAGTTTCTGAGGGTTTCAGACCACTTGTAGAAGAACATTGATATCTCCTTTGTTCCTTGATGGATTCATGCCAAACCACCACCAAATGGAATCTAGTTCACTCCCCTATCAAACCATGTTAGCCTTACAATCGTATAGGAAAGCTACAGGCCGTACCAAGTACGAGATCATCAAGAACACATAGAAAAATCATAAAATAGAGTATTTCTTTGTATTAGATCTCCTTCCAAAGCTCAACAACAACCTGCCTTGACCAAAAGGAGGAATTATAAGCTTCTTCCAACCCTTTCCAATGCCCTCCAACCATATTTTGAATTAAGGGACCGTTGGAAAGCTTAATGACCACTATGTTTACAAAATTGCCAATTTAGGATAGTTTAGGACACATAGACACAAGTTGTTGCAAGAATTAACTCCACTCTAAGAAAAAATGGTCCTAGACACACTTGAAACTCTGAGAAACACCAAAGGATCTCTCTCCCATTACTTGGTTGCATCATGGCAACTTTTTCCTTTCACAAGCCTAGATGCACCAAGTTTACAAAATGAGCACGAGACCATAATTACAACCATTGAAAGCCTAGATAAACATGAAGACCTATTGTATACTACTTTTAATGGTCCTTGGGACATTATTACATCACAACTTATGGAAAGAAAAACAAACAAATGCTAAAAGCCTCATGGAGGCAAGAAATCCCCAAGGTGCCCTTGCACCGTACACCTAGGGAGGAAGAGATATCAAGTACCACCTGAGAGTAGTTGTTGCAGAGTAGTATCATGTTGTTTTATGTCCTCTTCACTCATCCAAGTTGCATCTTTAGGTGGAAGACCCTACCACTTAACCAAAAATTCATTATATACCTTCTTTCTTGTCCTTTTCACCTCCTTAGTGTCTAGGATAGCTTCAAGTTTCAAAGGGTAAAATGGTGTAAGGTCCTACACCCAATCTTCATCAGCTTCCACACCTGTACATACATCCAAAGATCCCTTAAAGGGGTACAAGTCAACAACATTAAATATAGGGGAGATAGCCACTCCAGGAGGGAGTGCTATCTCATAGACATTTTTCCCAAACTTATGAATTATCTTGCAAGGGCCTATCTTCTTCATGTGAAGCTTGGTGTATCTTCCCTTAGGTAACCTCTCTTTCTTTAGGTATGTGAAGACCAGATCTCCCATCTTATACTGAACATTCCTTCTTTTCAAATCTACCCTCTCTTTGTATTTTTCCACACTCTTCTTTAGATTCTCCTTTACTTGATCATGAATGGATTTCATTGCAATGGAAAAATCCTCTCCTTCTGCACTTCTCTTCTCCATTCCCTTCAAATCTCTCAACTCAAAGTTTCCCCTTGGGTTCACTCCATACACCACCTCAAAGGGACTTTTTCCTATGATTCTGTTTAGGGAATCATTATAAGCATATTTTGCTTCGGGCAACACCAAATCCCATTGAAGACCATGCTATTTTGTCAAGAACCTCAGCAAGTTACCAAGTGATCTATTGACCACCTCTGTTTGTCCATCTGTTTGAGGATGGTAGGAAAAACTATATTGCAAATTTGTCCCTAACTTCTTCCATAGGGTCCTCCAAAAGTGACCAATGAATTTGGAATCCCTATCTGACACAATGCTCAAAGGAATACCATGGATCCGCACAATTTCTTTGAAGAATAGTCTTGCAATATTAGTGGAATCATTAGTACTTCTACAAGGAATAAAGTGTGTCATTTTACTGAACCTATCCACCACTACAAAAACACTATCAACTCCCCTTTGAGCCTTAGGCATTCCTAAGATAAAATCCATACTTATGCTCTCCTAAGGTCTATTTGGGATTGATAGAGGTTGGTATAGGCCAGCATTTGAAGTACTTCCCTTTTCTCTTTGGCATATAGTGCAATTCTTCACAAACTTTCTTACATCAACCTGCATTTTAGGCCAAAAGTAAAACCCTCTAACCTGCTCCAAGGTTTTGTCAAGTCCAAAGTGCCCTCCAAGACTTCTATTGTGTTTTTATTTTATCAAATTTTCCCTCATAGAGCACTTGGGTATGCACAACTGAGCCCCTTTAAACAATAGGCCATATTGCAAAACATAATCAACATAATCACTGTGAAAAACATCTGAAAACTAAGAACAAACATCAAAAGAAACCTTGAAATCTTCATCCTCCTTATACATACCTTTAAGAGATTCTATGCCCACACTTTGCAATTGAACCTCTTGAACCATCACGACCCTTCTACTATGGGCATCTACAACTTTGTTTGCTTATCCCTTCTTGTGCTTTATGGAGAAAGTGTATGCTTGTAGGTATTCAACCCACTTCATGTGCTTTTGGTTCAATTTTTCCTGTCCATTCAAGAAACTAAGTGCATGGTTGTCAGTGAATACTACAAACTCCTTTGGTAACAAGCAGTGCCTCCATTTCTTTAAGGCTTGGACCATAGCATACAACTCTAGATCATATGAAGAATATTTCCTCTTAGCCTCATTTAGTTTTTCACTAAAGAATGCAACTGGTCTACCCTCTTGACTTAAGACAACACTTATTGCTTGACCACTTGCATCACACTCAATAGTAAATATTTAATTAAAATAAAAAAGAGTAAGGATAGGCTATTGTGATACCTTTCTTTTCAAGTATTCAAACCTTTCATCTTCTTCATTGGTCCATTGAAACTTTCTCTTCTTATCTCCCTTGATTGTGTCTATGATTGGTGCACAAATGTGACTGAAATTCCTTATGAATTTTCTGTAGAAGCTTGCAAGCCCATGAAAGATCCTCACATCACCCACTAACCTAGGTGTTGGCCAATTGAGAATGGCCTCAACCTTTGATGGATCCATTTTCAAACTGCCTTTTGCTATGACAAACCCAAGATAGACCAATTCTTCTTTCATGAACTCACACTTCTACATATTGATCAACAACCCCTCTTCATGAAAACTTCTTAGAACCATATCAAGATGCTTCAAATGACCCTCCTTGGACTTACTAAACACAAGAATGTCATCCAAATAAACCACAACAGATTTTCCAATAAATGGCTTCAATACCTCATTCATTAATCTCATGAAGGTACTAGGGGCATTGGACAAGCCAAAGGGAATCACCATCCATTCATAGAGACACTCATTAGTCTTGAAAGTTGTTTTCCATTCATCCCCCTCTCTTATCCTAATCTGATGGTACCCACTTTTCAAGTCAATGTTTGAAAAATAGCAAGCCCCTCCTAGACAATCCATAAGATCCTCTATTCTTGGCATAGGAAACCTATATATGATGGTTATCCTATTTATGGCTCTTGAATCAGTGCATAACCTCCATTTACCATCTTTCCTAGGGGCCAAAAAAGTTGGAACAACACAAGGGATCAAAATATTCCTCACTAGGCCTTTGTCCAATAGTTCTTGCACTAGTTTTGCTATCTCTTCATTTTGAGCAGGGGTCATTTTATAGGCAGCCTTATTAGGCAATTTGGCACCTGGTATCAGATCAATATGGTAACTGATATCTTTGATTGGAGGCAGGGAACTAGGAAATTCATCCACCACAATATCCTTATACTTATCCAACAAGGTTTGAACTTCACTAGGAATGGATCCTCCTTTGTTTGTAGACAAAATATACTTGCACTTTGGTTTAACAATCAAGGAAAACCTTATACCTCCCTCTTATTTTAAGGTCTGCAAAAAATCCTTCTCTCCTACCATCATGATGTTAGACTCAAGTTGTTTACCCATACCTTCATCTGGTAAAGGATTTAAGGTGAAAGATTCCCCATCTTTGTTGATCTTGTAGGTGTTTTTCTTCCCATCATGTTTGGATTTCCTATCATACTGCCAAGGATGTCCTAGAAGTAGGTGATAAGCGTCCATGGGAGTAACATCACAAATGATTTTGTCCTTATAGGCCCTCATTTGAAATTCCACCCAAACTTTCTCATTGACAAGCACTTGTTGATTCTTATTTAGCCATGACACCTTGTAAGGATTAGGATGATTTTTTTTCAATTTCAAATTTTCAACCATCTCTAAGGACACTAGATTATCAGTAGAGCTTGAGTCTACAATTACCTTGCATACCTTTCCATGGCATTTGCATGTGGTCCTAAACAAGGACTTCCTCTGTGGTGGCTCCTTGGTACTTGACACCTTCAAAAGTGTCCTCATCATCAAGTTTTCTCCAACCTCAGGATCAATAGGTCTGGAAGGTGAAGTTACACTTTGAGTATCCTCTTCTTGCACCAACTGGTTTCTCCCATCCCCTCCAGAAGAGTTTGAAGCTTGTTTCTCAGGGCACTTGAAGGATGGGTGTCCAGATTGGTTGCAAGTGTAGCATCTTCTAGAGAATGAATTTGAATGTCTTCCACCAAATCTACCTCTTCCATTAGATCTCCTACCCCTAAATCCACCTCTTGACTCTTGACCTTGTTCTTCTTTTCCACTTGACTCCCCTTGTTGTCTTTGTGACTGATTTCTACCACCAAAACTACCTCTTCCTTTGAAATTTTTGCCTCTATTCCTTCCTTGTTGCTCTTTCTTTCTTTTCAACTTCTCTTCAGCCCTACATGCCACTTGGAAACACTCTTCCACTGTCTTAGGGGTCATTATGCTGATCTCATCTTGAATTGCAAACCTTAGGCCATTCAAATACTTGGACACTTTCTCTTTCTCATTCTCCACATGGTCACACCTCATATAGAGCTTGTGAAACTCTTCAATATAGGCTACCACATCCATGTCCTTCTAATTTAAGTTCTGCAATTTCTTGAACACTTGCACTTCATGATCTGCAGGGAGGAATTATTCTTTCAATCTGCTCACCATTCTCTCCCATGAAGTAATCATGTTTTTACCTGCTTTCACTCTTTCTCCTTGGTGATAATTCCACCAAATCAAGGCTGATCCACTCAACTTGGTCTTGGTAAACTTAACCTTATTGTTATCTTCCATTTCCTTATACTCAAAGTAATTGTTCAAGACATCTACCCACTCTAGTAGTTCCTCAACATTCATCTTACCCCCATACATTGGTATGTCCATCTTAGGTTCAGAGGACTCCACTTTTATGGTTTGTAAAGCGCCCAAAATTATCCTTTTCATAGGATCCATCTCTTCAACAGGTGGAGTCTCTTCCTCATCACCTTCTACCTCTTCCTCTGAGGTAGCTTCTTCATCAGTAGCCACTCTTCTCCTTTCTCTAGCTTCTAATGCTTCTACCTTCTCTTTCAGGGCTTTCAACTCCTTTGCAACCACAAATCCACCTTTTGGAGGCATTGTTCTTCACTCTCTACTTACTCACAATCATTTTGCAACTTCCTACAATTAGACCTTGCTTTGATACCACTTTGATGCAGAGTGGATCAACCCAAGATGTGATTTGACACAACTCTCAAATATGCCCACTAAGACACCAATCTTCAAAACACTCAACAAGGTAACTCAACTACCCAACCATGGGAATTTCCAATCAGACAAAATTAGGCTTGGACAAGACTTGTTGCCCTTGAACATGACCAAACCAACCAACACAACCCAATTTTATGCTTGGAAGCCACCATTCATCTATCACTTCAAGGTTAGGCCTTTCATCCCTTGTAGCACATTCACTTGGGATAGTCAGACAAAAACTCACTTAAAAGGTAGCAACTGGACAAAGGTCACTGGTTTCAAATACCTTATATAAACCCCTTATAGGTCCTCAAAGCCCCACACCATGACAACAAAAGGCAGAGCCATAACAAGCCAAAAGGCAATGCTACAAGGAGGCCTAGTTAGGCTGCTCAACACAAGAAACATAATACCTTGGCACAACCCAACACCCCTAGGCCACAAATAGGTTCTTAAAATATTATTATACACATTTAAAATGTTTCCAAACACCTGCATTCACATAACCACTCACACAATGACTAAAACCAAGATTTTGCACCATTCTAGGCCTGTCACATAGAGATGCCAGGCCTAGATCTTCAGAGATCTTTCCCCAACCTTCATGCCATTCTCTAAAACAAATATGAAATAAAAATACACATGATACTCTCCCATTCCACCTAGATGTAGCCTTAGTACATGGTGGAGATGGAAGATATGAGGAAATTTCACTCAAAACCCTAGTTTTTTGAGGGTTTCAGACCACTTGCAGAAGAACGTTGATATCTCCTTTGTTCCTTGATGGATTCATGCCAAACCACCACCAAATGGAAGCCAATTCACTCCCCTATCAAACCATGTCATCCTTACAATCGTACAGGAAAGCTACAGGTCGTACCAAGTACGAGATCAACAAGAACACATAGAAAAATCAGAAAACAAAGTATTTCTTTGTATTAGATCTCCTTCAAAATTTCAACAACAACCTACCTCGACCAAAAGGAGGCATTATAAGATTCTTCCAACCCTTTCCAACACCCTCCAACCAACTTTTGAATTAAGGGACCATTGGAAAGCTTAATGACCATTGTTTTTACAAAATTGCCAATTTAGGACACTTTAGGACACATAGACACAAGTTGTTGCAAGAAGTAACTCCACTCTAAGACAAAATGGTCCTAGACACACTTGAAACTCTGAGAAACACCAAAGGATCTTGCTCCCATTAATTGGTTGCATCATGGCAACTTTTTCCTTTCATGAGCCTAGATGCACCAAGTTTACAAAATGAGCATGAGACCACAATTACAACCATTGAAAGCCTAGATAAACATGAAGACCTATTGTCTACTACTTGGAATGGTTCTTGGGACCTTATTACGCCACAACTTATGGAAAGGAAAAAAAGAAAATGCTAAAAGCCTCATGGAGGCAAGAAATCCCCAAGGTGCCCCTGCACCATAAGAGAAGGATAATTGGCCTACCAAGGTCTAAAGTTGGTTGAGATTGATATCTTTTCAAACTCACAACTCCTGTAAGGTACATTCCAATATTTCCTTAGGAATGAGTGAAGTTTTGAGAAGCTCTAAGATGGATATTTTTTGTTGGATTTTTCACATGATGTTCAATGAGATTTTATTGGCAAACCTATTGTGAGGATGAGGAGGCCCCTTAGATGATAACCTGACCATGCTCAATGGTGATGACATAATTAGGTTTTTTTCATTTTGAAGGTGGCTACTTGCGTATAAGCCTCTTTGATAAGACCTATTATGGATTCTTATGAGTTGGATGTTTTATTGGTGTGGATGTTAGTACTACAATTATTATAGGATGAGCCTTTGTTATATGTTGAGGCATGGTTTTGGTTATGTTTTGAGAGCAAATCTTGGTGCATTCCTAATCAATCATTAGGCAAAGAGGATGGACGACGTACTTCAATCTCATCACAATTGATGAAATCTTGGATGTAGTTCTTGAGTTTCATACACTTGACCATGATGTGGCCCTTGATGCAATGATACACAAAATTCATTTTCTTTGTACTATGTCAACTTAGGTTGGTTCTCATCAAAATGGTTTCGTGCATGAAAATTTTATCATGCTCACTTGGACAAGTTTTTTAATGGTTTTTGCTATCCTTGTGGAATTGAGACATTATTTTGCTTTTGGGTTGCCTACACGTATGAGGTGTCTTATTCTTATGTATTTTGGATGGCTTGGATGTGTTTGGATTCAACCATCATATCCTTGATTACATTATTTTTTTTTGACTCTAAATTGTGGCTATTCATTGGTTTGATTGTTATTGTCTTTATTTTTGTAGTAAAATTTGATCAAATCTTCATTGATGAGGGATTTTTCAATGTTAGGGGAGAGGGGCCCATAGTAGGGCAAAGACCAATAGTAGGGATAAAAGTAGTCCTCAATGGGCCCCACAGTGGAGCACCTTAATATTCATTCGCAAAACACTTTTTTCCATAAAGTACATAATCTGACAAATCATGTGATGCCACATCAGCGAAACATATTCACATGACTTAGTGCCCTACCATTGGATTGTATGTGGTTTTTGAGCTCTTTTGGACACCTCAACAAAAAGCATGCTGATGTGGCATCATATTTGATAATATGACCCTAAAAATATTTTTTTTAAGCAAATGAGTAGCCAAATAAACTGTTGTACAAAATTGAAACTGATTTGAAATTATTTCGTATGAAATTCAAAAAGCGAGAGTTAGAATGCCCTACTATGGATCCCTCTACCCCACCCCCTTCTTAATGATTACGTTACACATAATGATACAATAGACTTACAAGTGAAAGGCCATTTTTTAGTTAGAAATTGGTGATCAAAATGATGACGAGTTATTTTTTAAAGGGAGGCCAGGGAAACCGGCTTGCAAGACTTCTCTTTCATTATAGGAAGGCAGTGAAACTCTCCCCATTGCATTGTTTAACATTTCAAAGGTAAGTATTGTTTTTTCATATTCAACTTTATATGAGAAATGAATTACAAATTTCTCCTACCCAATCCATGTGGAAGTCACCTGTCAAAAAACAAATCTCATCGAATCATAGGCGACTCACCATTCTCGAAACAACATTAATGGCGCTGTAGAACTGTATATAATATATGAACAATAATAAGTTCCCTACTAACTGGAGGGTACATTCACCATAAACTCTCAAGGTAAATACTCTACAATTCACATCCCATCTTTTCCTCAATCTAACCAGCAAATTAAGTAAATACAAACAAATGACAGAATCGTACATGTAACACAGTCCTCCATGATTAGGATAGGCGGGCTTTAAAGAAAGCGAAGAACATAAACCTGCTTCTAGAAGATGCCTGTGACTCAACAACGATCATGGGTGTCTCTAAAAATTAATCCAACTTGAGTTCTTGACATGTACAACACACAACGACATGACATCAAGAATGAAATTAACCATGTCTCGTTCAGTACATTTAATTACTACCCTTTACGAAAATCTTATTAACGTGAAATAGAACTCTCTTCGTTGACCTTTTTCCTCTAGCTGTACTAGGAACTGATCACTCAAACTGGGCCTAAGTTTGACAGTCCAACCTACTTTGGCAGTTTTTTTTGTGATGGGTTATCTATGCCTTTCAAATATGAAGAAAGAATAATTTAATAAATATATATGATTAAAATTTTATATAATTTTTTAAGTTTGTTTGAAATGTTCTCTTTCAGTTTATTATTATAAAATTGATAGTTCTTAGTTAGTGTTATTTCTTTAAAATGAATCTTAGATTTTGTGAAAATTTGAAGGAGTGTTGGGATTTACTAATAAGAATAAGTAATTCAATTATGAATTAAATGTAGACTTAAATATGACAGAACAGAGAAATAAAAATTTGATAGAGATGAGACAACAAAAAATTTAACAGAGTTCATTCTTTCTTAGACTACATCCACAAACAATAGCAGTCTATTTTATTCAACTTCCAACAATTACAAATTACAATTTTATTGCAACAACATATACACATGATTTTCACTGCTTAAGTTTCCATGCACTCTACTACATGTGCCACTCACAAAACCTGCAAATAATCTTCACACTGTTGTGCACGACTTGCAACAATGAGCTTCAACTTTGCGTGGCTGTTCATTTCCCACACACGCCTTGTTAATTTTATTGTTGTGGATTGGAAATGAAAGGTCATGGTGTTCACAAAACCATGACCTTTCATTTCCAATCCACAACAGTAAAATGTTATTATTCCACATAGTTTTACAATTGTTTTTAATTGAATTCAACATAGTTTTGAGAATCTCGAGAGAATTGTAAACCCATATTTAATCGGTTCAATGCTCAAAGATATTTTATTTTAAGTTTAAAGTAAGAGTTTTTTTAATCTATTTTATTTGCGACTAAGGTGAATAAAAGAATAGTAAGGTTTTTGCTTGAAAGAAGTAGGTCACAATTTTGAACCTTCTCTTTCGCTAATTCATTTAATATATCCCACTTATCATGTAGGATTAACGTATTTTAAAATATCGGCTTAAATGGACAAAGTCTCTACAACTAGTGTTGCATGCGATGGTAGGAATGGCTCCCAAGTGCAGACGTAAATTGGTTTCAAAGGTTTATGAAAAGGTAATTCCTGAGACCTTAATGTTATTTTTCTAATAGATGTTGTAGATTGTATTTGTAATTAGTATGCAAGCTATATAGTCTTACTGTGCTACAACCCAAACCCTACAATGTGCTTAGGATTATGAGTAGTAATCTTGTGGCTACTTTAACTAAAATTACATTAAATAATCACTAATATAGTCTTATATAGGTAGTTAAGCTAGTTTGGGTGGCATCTAAGACATAAGTGTTGGAAGATTTTTGGTGTTTTCATTGATGTCAACCTCTAGTATAGTTGGGGAGATTGTTGGAGATTACTAGTTGTGTTGTCATCAATGTCAACTATGGACGTGTTGTGGTTTGATGTCACATTGATGTCAACCCCTAGAGTGGATATTGTTTGTGTTGGAGATGTTGTAGATATGTTGAGAAGGTGTGTGTGGTGTTGTTGATGGAACCCGTTCACTTGGTTTTCAAGTGATTTTGAGAAAAATTGAAAAAAAAAGTGTGTAGTGTGATCGAGGTATGTTCAATGTTTTGCTCCATATTTCTTCATGGTTGAAGATATTCTTGTGCGATTTTGATGTGATGATCAGAGGTACTCAGAGGTGTTATATCTAGAGTTTGAGGTTCTGAATTGTGCGAAAGTGGAAGATGTGTTTGACAATATGTTGTCCTATGTAGAAGTTTATCTAGGAGAAATGGAATTGCTTCACATTTCTCCATGTTGTTGTTTCTTGTCTTGCGAATTTGGGAAAATGCTTATATTATTTGTATCTACCTTTCCTTAAAGTTTCTAGTGTTTAGTTGTTCCACAAGTTTGAATTCATAAGTTGTGTTATGTGGCAATGTGGCTAGTTGCATAGAATGATAGCGTTCCTGGTTACATGTGGTTCTAATAGTGTTGTAGAATATTCTAGGATGTTGTGAAGTGTTTCTTTGTGGTTTGCATTTTGTTTTCAGACTTGGATAAGTGTGTATCTAGTCGCTTGTTAGTGTTAGTACAGGTTTGGATGACCTAGTGTACTAACACTAATTACAGAGGTGGTTTGTTATTTGTGGAAGCATGGTGAAGCATGTCGATGTAGATTTGGGTCCTAGTTAACCCTTGGCATGGTGTGCCTTCACTTCTTTCCACCATAGAAGTGTTTTGTGCTTACCTATTTAATGGATGCATGTTTGAGGTGCATACGTTTCATTGGGGCTAACATGGAATTTTTTTTTGAGGTTGTGGTTGGTATAAATGCAAGGTGAATTTTTAGAGATGTGTGTGGCATGTGTAGGAAATGTGTGAGATGTGAATGTGATCAAGTGCTGTGATTTGATTGTGAGCTTAATGTCTATGAATCCAAATGAAATGAGTAGAAGGTGTCTACATTTTTAGTGTGCCTGAGGTTGCTAGAGGTAGTGAGCCAAAGGTTGTGGATGGTGAAAATTGTAGTGGTGGATTTTCCTATTGCTCTAAGGTAGTGAATCTCTCTGTTACAGTCTTCTTCTTCTTTATTCTTTATTTTGAATAGTGAGTCCTTTGTGAGCCCTCGATAGTGATTCTTTCTTATTTTCTAGGCAGTGAGCCCTTGATAGTGAGCATAATTGTATTTGGTTAACTAATATTCATATCTATGTGATCTAATTCTCACCATGGTTTTTCCTTGCTTAGGATTTTCCATATAAATATGGTGTTCTATTGGGTTTGGTTGTGTTTACATTGTTGTTTCATACATGTTTACATTTTTCTAATGCTTAATGAGGGTTTCAATGTTGATAAGGGTTTGGAAATTAATGAGGGATTAAATGTTTATTCTACATATGACTCACCCCCCTCTCAATTTTCTTGTGCATCTAGCAATTGGTATCGGAGCTATGTTTCCTTGGAAGAAGCTTAACGACTTGAGGTAGATCCATATGGAATTTAGGATGGGTGTCGAAGCTTTTATATTTGATGGAATGAATTATGCTTATTGGAAAGCCAAGATGGAATCCTTTCTGGTCTCTCTTAGATTTGAAGTCTAGAAATCAGTTGAACAATGATATTCTATGTCTGTTAATGGTCTTATGAGTGATGATGAGATCAAGGATTGTGAGAACAATATCAAAGCAAGGAATACCATTATGACTGGTCTCCCTGATTATGAACTTGGAAAAGTGATAAGATTGAAAATTGCTAAAGAGATATAAAAAACTTTGGAGAGTATTTATGAAGGAGATGACAAGGTCAAGAAAGTGAAGATGTAGAATTACAAAGCTAAATTTGAAACCCTAGGGATGTCTGAAGATGATGATATTATAGCCTACATTCTTAGAGTTGATGAAGTTGTTAATTCCATCAATGGTCTTGGTGGTAAGCTAGAAGAAAGAGAAGTTGTGAAAAAGGTATTAAGAACTCTTCCTGGATCTTATGGTTCTAAAGTTTTTACTATTGAGGAAGCTGAAAATTTAGATCAATATTCTAGAGATCAGATGTTTGGTGCATTAATTTCTTATGAATTGAGAGAGTTTGGTCAAGATGCTACAAAGAAAGAATCTGCCTTTAAAGTTATCAAAGCTAAGAAGGATGATGAATCAGATCTTGATGATCTTGATGAAGTGGAAGAAAATTTTGTAAGGAGATTGAAAAGGGCACATGCAAATATAGGGGTAAGTTATCCTTTAAATGTTTCAATTGTGGAAAGATAGGTCATTATGCTTCTAAATGTCTAATCAAAGTTGCAAATGACAAACATAAGGATTATAAAGGTAAATTTGTCAAGATGAGTTATTATGTTGAAAAAGAAAATGGTGTATCTGATGACAAGGAATCAAACTATCTTGATGATGACAATGATGAATGCTTGTTCATGGCTTTAAATGTTGGAACAAATTCCACTAATCCCAAAAGATGTGTGAAGGAAAGTAATCTAGAAATAGGTCACAATATTGAAGGAACTATGGTAACTGCTTTTCATGCAAGAGAGGAGAAGAACTACAAGATAATTGATAGTGGATTCTCAAATCATATGACAAGTGATAAGAGTAATTTTGTTAAACTTCAAAAGTATTATGGTGGTTTTGGTAAGTTTGGTGATGATACATCTACTAAGATCTGTTTCTAAAAGGTTCAATTAGTTTTTATGGCAAGCATAAAATAGATGATGTTCTTTATGTTAAGGGACTTCGACATAATCTTATAAGTGTAGGAAAAATGTGTAGTAGAGGATACAATTTGGTGTTTTAGGATGATAGTTGTGAAATCATAAAAGGTAGCCTTGATACATTGGTTGCTACAGGAACAAGGAAATAAGGTAATGTTTATCATGTCAAAGGTGGTGGTGTTAGGTGTTGGCTATGACATAGAAGAATGGGTCACATTAACTTTGATAACCTAGTGAAGATCATTTCTACTAACGTTGTGGGAGATCTTATAAGAATTATAAAGCATATCAATCTATTATTCAAGTAATGTCAATTTGGAAAGTAGATAAATAAGAGGTTCAAAACTAAAGAATATTCTATCACAAGACCTTCAGAGTTGGTGCAATAGACCTATGTGGACCTAGCAGAATAAGATGGTGACATGTATTTCATGTTACTAATATATTATTATTCTAGAATGACTTGGGTAACATTTTTAAAAGAAAAGTTAGAAGCTCTAGATAAGTTTAAAGCTTTCAAATCTATGGTTGAAAATGAAATGAATTTGAAAATAAAGTGCTTCAGGTCTGATAGAGGTGGTGAGTTTACCTCTAATGAGTTTAATAGTTTTTGTGAAGATCCTAGAATAAAGAGACATTTGTCAGCTCCTAGGACTCCTTAATAGAATGGAGTTGTGGAGAGGAAGGACATGAAATTTCAAGAAGTAGAAAGGACTATGATGAAGGAAGAAAATATACCAGAAGTCTATTGGAGATAAGTATTTCATATTACAGTATACATTCTTAACAGAGGTCAAGCAAGAGTAGATAGTTCAAATCCTCCCTACGAGCTATGATATGGTAAACCTCCTACTGTGAAATATTTCAGAGTGTTTGGAAGTAAATTCTATATTAGAAGAGATGAAGAAAACTTAGGAAAGTTTGATGAAAGATATGATGAAGTAATATTCCTTGTATACTCTACAAAGAGCAAGGCATAAAGATGCTATAAAAAAATGTTGAAGAATATTGTTGAAATTGAAAGTGTCAAAGTGGATGAAGAACCAAATCAAAGTTTTGTGTTGATAGAAGGACATGAATCTGATGACCCCACTTGTAGTGAAGAAGAAAAGGATGAACATAAGGAGAAAGAGATGATAGTTGAAGAGGAAGAATCTCTGGAAAAGATCCCTAAGAATCCTATGTGTGTGTAGAAGAATCATTTTGAAGATCAAATCATTAGAGATAAGAGAATAGGTGTTCTAACAAGGAGAAAAGTTACTATGATGGAGGAATAGGGAAAATTTTGTTTATTTTCAATAGTAGTTCAACCTAGAATAGTAATTGAGGCATGCAAAGCTAGGAATTGGATCAAAGCTATGAAAGAAGAGTAGGAACATAAATTTAGAAGAATCAAACTGCAGAATTGGTCCCAAGAGGTGGGTTTACCTCGGGGCTGGGCAAGTTTTCCCCGAGGCCGGGCAGATCCGCCCCAACATAGGGAAGATCCGCCCCACCATGGGGTGGGGCAGGTCCTCCCCAGGGCCAGGTGGATCCACCGAGACACATGGCAGATCTTCCCCACCATGGGGCGGGGCCGTCTCGCAGTCGGGGGTGGGGCTGCCCCACCACCGGGTGGCGCTGCTATGTGGCCAAGGGCGGATCCACCCTACGGTTGAGGGTGGATCTGCCCCACCATGGGGTGAGTCCACCTCGCAGATGAGGGCGGGTCTGCCCCACCAAGGGGCAGGTCTGCCCTGCGGCTGAGGGTGGGTCCACCCCACCATGGGCGGGTCTACCCAACGGTCGAAGGTAGATCCACCCCGGCATAGGTCGGGAGATTGATGAAGGAGGAAGGGATGGGGGAAATTATGAGAAATGAGAGGATGAAAGATGATATGAAGATGATGATGTAAAGTGATGGATAAGAAATGATGATAAGCGATAGGAGGTAAAGGTGAGCACAAATGGATTCGAGGACAAATATGATGTTGCCCCAGTCAAGCTACAAGCCAGGTTGGGCAGATGGTTGATGGAGTGTTATGGATGAGGGAATGATATGTCCCAAAACAACAAAAGGATAGGGAAGGATACATCCTGATGAGGATGAGGATGAGTGTTGTTAACGAGGGAAGGATACATCCCAAAACAACACCAAAGGATAGGGAAGGATTCATCCCAATGAGAGTGTTGTTGATGAGGGAAGGATACATCCTAGAACAAAACAAGGATAGGGAAGGATACATCCCACGAATGATATTGATGATGATGATGATTGGATCAAGGCTTGTAGCAAGGCTTAGAAAAAGACCAAGAGTGTGATTAGATTATTTGAATGGATGAGGATGGGGGAGACATGCAAGATGATGGAATGGAAAAGGAAATGCAATCCTAATGCAATTTTCCATCCTTAGAGCACTTATTTTTGCTATAGTAGAAGACACAGGGCGTCAGGGTATGTAAACAAAGATGGATTAGTGGCCAATGCATAAAACAAACACAATAGACAAAAAGGCTATTCCAACACCCCAAAGTCACGAAGACCTTGGTCGGGCCAAGTATTGGAATAACCACAAGCACAAAAGGATGCCCCAATGTAACACAAGACCTCAAGGAGTTTTGGTGGGTACTACACAGGACAACCGAGAAAACAACAACAAAGAAAAGATCAAGATACGCCCCTATGTTTACTATTCAAAGCACACCATGATATGACAGATCAAGGCGACCATGACAAGTGATGATAGGGAGCTCAAATGATAAACAAAATGTCAAAAATATCAAAAGATCACAATCAAGTTTGAAATGTCCTTTGGCACAGGATCAAAGAGATGGATGGGGTTGATGCAGTCTGTTAGGAAGGATACATCCTGTTGAGACCAAAGATGGAGGATAGATTGGTTGATTGACATGACACAAGATATCTGAAATGAAACTGATTGAACCTCATGAGACTAATGACCTTTGTTTGTAGGAACCAACTAGGATAGGGACATTCTTGATGACACAAAAAGATGGCAGGATGATAGGATGACAAGACAAAAGGCAATAAAAACCCTAAAGACATAGGGGCTCGAGGGTTGATCAAAGATCAACCTTGCCTATGTGAAAGCGCAGAGCCCTCGTAGTTCGATAAAAGACCATGGATAAAAGAGGAAAGAGGAAAAGGGTGACCAATGATGGATGGTGAAGGACAAGAAAGATACCCTAGGGGTAGATAGAATGATTTAGCCTTGCCTATGGGAGAGCGTAGGGGTGACGTAGTTCAATACACGGCCAAAGACAGATGATGGAGGATGACAAGACAGAGTCCCGGGGGTGGATCAAATGATCAACCTTGCCTACGTGAAAGCGTAGGGGCAATGTAGTTCAAAACAAGACCAACGACAAACCACAAATAAGAGAAGATGAGGTGACCATGACAAATGGATAAAAGGATGGAGCTGATATGATGAGACATGATAGGTCGTGCAAATTGGATGGTTGATATGTGTAAGATATGTATGATGTGAAGCTCAAGGATGGGATAGGTATTTAGATCAATATAATATGAATTGGAAAGGTGAGACGATGGATAGATGAGCAATGAAGATATGAGAAAGATGTGGAAAATAGATAGGAATGATTAGAGGGAGGTAGTAGGGCATTGGAGTGCATGGGGGTAGCCTATAGCTAGATACCAATGACAAGAGATTATGAGATAGGATGAAAAATAGAAGTAAATGGATGGATGGATAAAGATGGGGAGATAGAAAGATGCGAGGATAGGTGGATAGAGGGATAAGGAATTGGAAGGATGGAATGGATTATAAGGATAGGGAGATGGGCAGGATGCTTATATAGAGGAATGAGTAGATAAGGATGAAAGGATGAAAAAGAACTAGTGGATTAGAGTATAGGAAGATAAGGATTTGGTAGATGGCAGGGATTACTGGATGGATAAATGGATGGGGAGGTAAGGATGGGCAGGATGGGGAGATGGAGTGGATTACCTGAAGGAATGGATGGATGATGTCTCACAACTAAGGAGATGTCCCCACTCTAGATGTGTCATGTATGCCGAGGCAAGAGGGATAGAAGGATGGGTGGATAAGGGAGTGAGATGGGAAATGGAAGATAGATAGAGGTGGATAGGATGCATGGACAATGGAAGATAGAGAGAGGTGGATAAAGAATATGATAGTGTATGGATGAGGGGAATATATTCCAAGAGGTGTCAAAAGCATGCATATAGGTTTTCCCCTATCTTTATCAAGATCATAAGGAAGATGGAGGGACTAGGATAAATGGGATTAGATGGATAGGATTTGGAGGATAGGTAGATGTAGGAGATGGAGGAAAGGAATGCATAAGTTTATGTTGCCCCTAATCATGGAAGGAGACTATATGGGGGATTTCTGCATGATGCCTATTTGCTAGGTTTTCATCATGGTACTTATCCAAGGCGATTGTTTGCCAGGTTTTCACCATTGGATGAATGATTTTCTCTTTACTATTTCTTTTTTTTGTATATTTTCGATTTTTCTAATTTTTTTGTATTTTCTGATTTGTGGGACTTGTTGGACAGAAAGACAGATGGAGATGGAGGAGGATATGGATTCAAAAGACATATGATAAAGTGGATGGATGAAAAAACTCAAGCATCAAGTTTTATATGAGGTAATAAGAGCCCATGTGTAAAGTGACCATTGGATGTTGGTACAACCGTATTAGGAGAAATGGATTATGCAAGAGGATGAATCAAAGGGATTCGATGGGGGAGATAGGGGGGATAGTGAATGGGGTGTTGAAAAGTGTATGGATGGAAGGATGAAGTGGATGTGTGATAGGGGAAGGTGTTTAGGACCAACATTGGCACATGTGGTGGATGGAAAATGAGAGGAGGGTTGATGGATGGAGAATGTGGCAAGACTGGAGGTGTTGGGAGAGTAAATTTTGGGACATAAGGACCCAAAACAGATTTAGGAGATGGAGGATGTGAATTATAAGCTTTGGGAATAGAAAATTTGGATGTCATTATGGAATTTTCATTTGAAGGTATGGCACCTTTTTTCTTTGGGATCCACATGGTTTTGATTTTTGCTTTGGTGGGCCTTTGTGGCCTTTGGAATTGATTTGGATTTTGGACTTGATTTTTCTTTTCTTCAACATGTATTTTGAAGGGGAAATGAGGAGCTTTAGATTCATGTGGACATTTGGATTTATAAATTTTTTCTTTCGCATCCAAAGTGCTTTTAGTAGCAAGGGGATAGGTGCGAGGAGATGGATGATGTGGAGTGATGGAGGTAGGGTTATAGGGATTATGTGTAGATGGAGAATGTGTAGGTATGTGACTTTGTTGATCGTGATTAGGAGTTATGAAGGTAGGATTTTTATGCTGTGTACGAGGGAGAGGGGGTGGATGAATGAAAGGATGAATAGGATAAGATGGAGGGGGTGATTTTGGGATAGAAGGACCCAAAATAGACTGTGTGGAGTTGGATGGAGGGCTATAACAACCCATAGTAGATGGAGGATGAGCAACGATGGATGGAGGGACATAAGGACCCAAAATGGATTGAGAGGATGAGGGAGGAAGATGGATGGTTGTTTTTAGGTAATATGATGGAGGGGGGGGGGATGGCGGAAAATGAATTGGCAAAACGATGGAAAGTACCTCTTGTGCCTTTAGAAGAGGATCATTTAGGATGTACGAAGGTTGTACCAACATCTTTAGAGTGCGGGTTTTGGGAGATATATCCAAGACCATGTGTGCCTAGATGTTCTTTGACTTGGATGGGCTGTAAAGTACCTTTCTCATGAAGGCCTAAACCTTTTCCTTGATAGTTCATGTTCTGTAGCATGTGATTTATGGTAGGATGCTTATTCTTTTGGAAGCATGATGCAAGCACATTAGTAGGTGGAAGAGGTAGGGTGGTGCATACGCATTGTTTTCTTCTATAAGAAGGCCACCATGTATAAGTGTAATGTGACCAAGGTGATACAAAAGTGGCATTGGGATGGTAGGACTAGATGGCGATGAAGGATCATGCGATGGAGATGAGGGGATAGCCGCATCAGGAGGAATGAGTGATAAGGGATCAGGAGAGGAATTGGGGAGTATGATGGGATCTAGATTTATGGTAGTGGATGATAAGGGCTCATGAGATGGAGTGATTGGATCTTGAATACAAAGGGGATCATGGGATGGAGTGGATGAGCTAGTGTGATCTTGAGATGGGGTGGATGGGAGGATAGGATCATGACTTGGTTGAGGATAGGAATCATGAGATGGGATGGATGGGGGATTATGATCTTGGGATGTAGTGAATGGGATGGTAGGATCTTGATTTGGAGGAGGGGATATGATTGTATGCTTTGGATCAAGCTCTTGGCATGACTCATCTTGTGGGGGATGTATGATGATGGAAGAGTGTTGGAGGGACTCCTCAATTGGGGGAGATAGGAGGATGGAGGATTCATGAAGGTCATTGGATTGAAGTTTGTGCATATTAGGACTAGGAGGAGGGGATTGGATGTCTTCAATGAATTGGGTGGATCTAGTAGTATAAGATGGGGATTAAATGGATTCGATGGGTTTGACTGGCTCAACCATTTGGACAGTGTCACAAATGGTGATGGGAGGGATAGGTATAGGATGGAGGAGGGCCTCATCACTAGTGACAGTACATGATAGAGTGGGAGGGCATGGTGTCTCTTATGTCATGAGTTCTTGGGTGAAATTTGGAAAGGATGTAGGATTAGGTAGAGTGATGGGAATGGATGGAGGATCAGGGATGGATGGAGGATTAGGATTAGGGATTGGTGGATTAGGATTAGACTAGGGGATGGGAATGGATGGAGGACTAGGAGGAGATGGAGGATTAGGATTAGGAATTGGTGGATTAGGGTTAGATGAGGGGATGGGTGGATGATGATTAGATATAGGACTAGAAGGAGATGGAGAATTATGATTAGATGAGTGGATGAGATTGGATGGAAGACTAGGAGGAGATGGAGGATTAGGAATAGGAATTGGTGGATTAGGGTTAGATGAGGGGATGTGAATGGATGGAGGACTAAGAGGATATGGAGGATTAGGGTTAGGGATTGGAGGATTAGATGAGTGGATGAGTGGATGAGGATTATTTGTAGAACTAGGAAGAGATGGAGGATTATGGTTAGGGATTGGAGGATTAGATGAGTCGATGGGTGGATGATGATTAGATGTAGAACTATGAGGAGATGTAGGATTATGATTAGATGAGTGGATGGGACTAGATGGAGGGCTAGGAGTGGTTGGAGGACTAGGTGGGTTATGTTTAGATGGAGGATTAAGATATAATGCGGTGAAAGGGGGAGTGATGTAGGAAGATGCAGATGTGGGATTAGATTGGGAAGATTGGGATGGTGAGTGATAGCAAGAAGATGTAGGTGAAGGATTAGAATGGGGAGATGTGGAATTAATGTAAGGGTATTGGGATGGGGGATTGTGATAGGAAGGTGTGGATGTTGGATAAGAACAATAATATTGAGGTGGTGAACCACCATATGAAGAAATGTATGGTGAGTTGGCATAGAGGGATAGGAATGATGGATTAGGATAAGCGGATTGATATGGTGGATTAGGATAGGAGGAATATTGGGATGGGGGATTGTGATAGGAAGGTGTGGGTGTTGGATTAGGATGGGAAGATTGAGATGTGGGATTAAGGTAGAGGTATTGGGATTGTTTATGATGATAAGGAGAGGAGGATATGGATGTTGGGTAGGATAGAGGTTGAAAGGGAGGACATGATGAATATGTTGATGGTGAGGATGTTGGATATCCCTTGTCAAGGGTAGCATAAGGACTATTATTAGATGCAGATGAAGGCATGGTAGGATAATTTGAAGAAGTAGTGGGATTTTTGGAGGTGATTGGAGACAGCTTGCTAGCAATGATAGCGTCAAGGGGATCTATATAACAATCTTCATGATCAACAAGATTTTTGTTATCGTCATCAATGTAGTTAGGATTCCCCTTGACTATTATTATTGGTCATGTGAGAGGGGGATAAAGATTCATGATGGATATAGATTAGCAAGAAAGAATAGATGATGGATAGAGAAATAGGATGGATTGGAAGCTCATATGGGGATTGGATGAAAGCTTAGATTAGGATTGAATAAAAGCTCATATTAGGATGACGGGATTAACGCTCATATTAGAACTGGATTGGAGATTAGATTGGGATTGGATCAGAGGATATGATAGGATAAGTTTGTTTTGGATTGGATGATGAATTAGGATTGGTTGATGGAAAGGGTCTTAAACACAATTTAGAAATCACCCTAGGTGACTTAATACATTGGTTGATCGGATTAAATTGGCTAAATCAATGATCACGACACCAAATCCACCTTGAGATAGATGGGGATTGATTTTGGCAAATGATGCTGACTTACAACACAAATCTACCTTAGGATAGAAGTGGATTGATTAGGTTGAAGACAATGATTGATATGTAGGATAACGATCAAACTTAATGCCTAGGTCAATTTGGGAGATAACTCCTAAAACAAGGTTTAAGAGAGTTTGTGATGAAAGATGATGAATGATGAAAATTAAAGATGTCTTGATGGTTTTAATATGATGGGGGTGTTGTTGAAGTGTTCCTTTTGGAAGAAAAGCAACTCTGTAAGTCACACGGTAAGATGGTACAACGGGTATCCCAAATTGTGAAATGATCAATGGGAATGTGATAAATGGACATTTAGAAAGGTTAAATGGAGGCTTGGAATGGTCAAATGGATGTTTGGATTGGTTAAATGAATGTTTAGGATGATCAAATAGTCAAAAAAAGACTTGAGGTGGTTAAACAAAGGCTTGGAATGGTTGAATGGATGAAACTGTTCGTTCAGGAGGGCATATTCGCCCTTCTTCAATCAAAACAGTGGATCAGGGGGGAAAATCTGCTCCTCTGTAGGAAAACAGTGGATCAAGAGGGAGTATCCGCCCCTCTTTAGGAAAAATAATGGATCAGGGGGGAAAATCCGCCCCTTTGGAGAAAAATAGTGACTTGGTTTATGGCATGGACTTGAAATGACTCAATGAGGCTAACTTATCAAGATTTACTGGTTTTTAATAGAAAGACACTTTAAGCAAGCACAATACTATGATTAGTGTTAAGGAGTATGGCCAACAAAGGTCTTAATCTAGAATGCACAAGGTTTATAGGGAGTCCTCGATATACGCTTAGTACATGAGGCACAACCGTGAACACTAGGCCATCACAAGCATGAGTCGGGAACCCCAACAAGATACTGAAAGGCTCAAACCAACTCTTCACATCTATCTAGGTATCACCCTAGCTTCGATGTTCCGTCAGACATGATGTGATTGGATTAAGGTACAACTTTGGCTCTTCCCTCTTTTTATACCCAACTGGTATGCGTGGTTGGGATCGTCCCTTGGGGTGATAAAATCCCCAAGCAGGTCCCTCTAAAAAGAAGACACTAATCATTTCCAACTACCCCCCTGGTCCGCACAAAGTGAGAGGAGAAGGTGAAAAAAAACTAATGCCCCCTTAGGGTAAAACAAAATAGGCACACCACACAAAAAATATTACTTTCCCCTAGTTAAACTAAGTTCCTAGATGAAACAACAAGGAAAAACTTTAAAATTCGAGTAAATGGATAACCCTGTAAACAAATGTTAGCTGTTTTCTCTTTTTTTTTTTTTTTCGAATAACCACCAAATGCTAGAAAGTATTAGTAAGAAATCCAACTACACCCACAAACAAGCAAATTTAGGGGGTTAGAACTTCAAAACAACAACAAACTAAGACAAAAACAGAGTTAAAATGCATTTTTTTTACCTTTCCGAATGTGCTGTTTAGGGAAAATCCACCCCTCTGCAAAAAACTCTTAGAAACGCTGAAACAAGATGGAAAATCCACCCCTCTATAGAAAAATAGTTAAAAATGCTGAAACAAGAGGGCAAATCTGTCCCTCTATAGAAAATTGTTAAAAACGCTGAAACAAGAGGGCAAATCCGCTCCTCTGCAGAAAATTGTTAAAAACGTTGAAACAAGAGGGAAAATCCAGCCCTCTACAGAAAAACTATTAGAAACGTTGAAACAAGAGGGAAAATCTGCCCCTCTATAGAAAAATAGTCAGAAACGTTGAAACAAGAGGGAAAATCCGTCCCTTTGCAGAAAAATAGTCAGAAACGTTGAAACAAGAGGGCAAATCCGCCCCTCTGCAGAAAAGTAGTCAGAAACATTGAAACAAGAGGGCAAATCTGCCTCTCTGCAGAAAAATAGTCAAAAACATTGAAACAAGAGGGAAAATCCACCCCTCTATAGCGCACAGGAGGGCAAGTCCGCCCCTCTTTGACCTGGACCTGCAAACAACTTAAACAACAAAAGTGAAATAAAGATACCCATTTGTGGGTCCCACCGAGTGTGCCCGAAATGTGATCCCTAAAATGTTATGTCCTAATATGAGATGCTAAACAAACTAATGATGCAATAAAAATAAATAACACAAAGAGGACACCTCAACGATTAACCTAAGGAATGATAAACATGAAAGCAAGATGAAACAAATTAAAATTGATTATACCTTCATGCTGCTTCTTCCTTGGTTGGCCCTTTGATATTTGAAGATTTGTGTGCTCTTTGGATGACAAGCTAAATTAAATATGCAAAGTGATATGCAAAATGGGTGAAGACATGGTAATGGTGAGATGCTAAATGCTATGGTGGATGAGAGCTTCAAATCACAATTTTGCAAGAGTTTTGATAGAAAAAGATTGATTCCCAAAATGAGAGAAATGAGGGAAAGTGGTTGGAGAAATAAATGTGAATTAAAAATTCACATTTTTAGGAGAGTCTATTGGATAAGAGAGTGTTTCCAAAAAGCTGGGGATTTGTCACATGTGAGTGATGTGACAAGTCAAAGGTTCTAGAAGTCCTTGGCACATGTAAAGTGACAAGTCAAGTCTTCTAGAACTTGCATGGGGATAGGGTAAACCTTGGAAGGATAAAAGTGAATTAAAAATTCACATGGGAAAGAGAGTCAAGGCCAAGAAAGGCAAGTGGAAAGGTTGACTAAAAAATGTATGCTAAATGTGGCTAATGACTTTGATTAAGGTTGTGCAAACACATGATTAAGATAATTAATGAGAGATTAGAGGCAAGTGGGAGATTATGGAGGATGTGACACTAATCTTGATTAAGTGGTGCACATCCTAATAATATATTAATTAATTTAATCCAGATTAAAAAAGGATTATGGAGAATGTGGCAAGGAGAGAGAAAAATAGGGATTAAAAATTGGTTTTAATCCAAATAGGTCAAATGACTAAATTAAATAAATTGTCTTATTAATTTAATTTAGAGAAGAAAAGGTGTAGGGTAAAGTATTTAATTATTCAATTACATACTTTTGGGACCTTAGGTAGAAAATAAAATAATGATTAAATAAATTATTTAATTACTATTAATGAAATAGATGAATAGAGTAGACAATTTTGATCATGTAGAAGTGATCAAATTTAGATGTCTACAGTTGTGTTTACATTTTTGTTTCATACATGTTAACATTTTTCTAATGCTTAATGAGGGTTTCAATGTTGATAAGGGTTTGGAAATTAATGAGGGATTAAATGTTTATTCTACATCTGACTCACCCCCCTCTCAATTTTCCCGTGCATCTAACTATTGGTATCACAACTATGTTTCCTTGGAAGAAGCTTAATGACTTGAGGTAGATCCATATGGAATATAGGATGGGTGCCAAAGCTTTTATGTTTGATGAATGAATTATGCTTACTGGAAAGCCAAGATTGAATCCTTTCTAGTCTCTCTTAGATTTGAAGTCTAGAAATCAGTTGAACAATGATATACTATGTCTGTTAATGGTCTTATGAGTGATGATGAGATCAAGGATTGTGAGAACAATATCAAAAGCAAGGAATACCATTATGAGTGGTCTCCCTGATTATGAACTTGGAAAAATGATAAGATTGAAAATTGCTAAAGAGATATAGAAAATTTTGGAGAGTATTTATGAAGGAGATGACAAGGTCAAGAAAGTGAAGATGTAGAATTACAAAGCTAAATTTGAAACCCTAGGGATGTCTGAAGATGAAGATATTATAGCCTACATTCTTAGAGTTGATGAAGTTATTAATTCCATCAATGGTCTTGGTGGTAAGCTAGAAGAAAGAGAAGTTGTGAAAAAGGTATTAAGAACTCTTCGTGGATCTTATAGTTCTAAAATTTTTAATATTGAGGAAGCTGAAAATTTAGATCAATATTCTAGAGATCAAATGTTTGGTGCATTAATTTCTTATGAGTTGAGAGAGTTTGGTCAAGATGCTACAAAGAAAGAATCTTCCTTTTAAGTTAGGATGAATCAGATCCTGATGATCTTGATGAAGTGGAAGCAAATTTTGTAAGGAGATTGAAAAGGACACATGCAAATATAGGGGTAAGTTATCCTTTAAATGTTTCAATTGTGGAAAGATAGGTCATTATGCTTCTAAATGTCTAATCAAAGTTGCAAATGACAAACATAAGGATTATAAAGGTAAATTTGTCAAGAGGAGTTATTATGTTGAAAAAGACAATGGTGTATCTGATGACAAGGAATCAAACTATCTTGATAATTCTAGTGATGAATGCTTTGTCATGGCTCTAAATGTTGGAACAAATTCCACTAATCCCAAAAGATGTGTGAAGGAAAGTACTCTAGAAATAGGTCACAATATTGAAGGAACTATGGTAACTGCTTTTCATGCAAGAGAGGAGAAGAACTACACGATAATTGATAGTGGATTCTCAAATCATATGACAAGTGATAAGAGTAATTTTGTTAAACTTCAAAAGTATTATGGTGGTTTTGGTAAGTTTGGTGATGATACATCTACTAAGATCTGTTTCTAAAAGGTTCAATTAGTTTTTATGGCAAGCATAAAATAGATGATGTTCTTTATGTTAAGGGACTCCGACATAATCTTAGAAGTGTATGAAAAATGTGTAGTAGAAGATACAATTTGGTGTTTTAGGATGATGGTTGTGAAATCATAAAAGGTAGCCTTGATACATTGGTTGCTACAGGAACAAGGAAATAAGGTAATGTTTATCATGTCAAAGGTGGTGGTGTTAGGTGTTGGCTATGATATAGAAGAATGGGTCACATTAACTTTGATAACCTAGTGAAGATCATTTCTATTGACATTGTGGGAGAGCTTATAAGAATTATAAAGCATATCAATGTATTATGCAGGGAATGTCAATTTGGAAAGTAGATAAATAAGAGGTTCAAAACTAAAGAATATTCTATCACAAGACCTTCAGAGTTGGTGCAACAGACCTATGTGGACCTAGCAGAATAAGATGGTGACATGTATTTCATGTTATTAATATATTATTATTCTAGAATGACTTGGGTAACATTTTTAAAAGAAAAGTTAGAAGCTCTAGATAAGTTTAAAGCTTTCAAATCTATGGTTGAAAATGAAATTTATTTGAAAATAAAGTACTTTAGGTCTGACAGAGGTTGTAAGTTCACCTCTAATGAGTTTAATAGTTTTTGTGAATATCCTAGAATAAAGAGACATTTGTCAACTCCTAGGACTCCTCAATAGAATGGATTTGTGGAGAGGAAGGACATGAAATTTCAAGAAGTAGAAAGGACTATGATGATGGAAGAAAATATACCAAAAGTCTATTAGAGAGAAGTAATTCATATTGCAATCTACATTCTTAATAGAGGTCAAGCAAGAGTAGATAGTTCAAATACTCCCTATGAGCTATGATATGGTAAACCTCCTACTGTGAAATATTTCAGTGTTTGGAAGTAAATGCTATATTAGAAGAGATGAAGAAAACTTAGGAAAGTTTGATGAAAGATTTGATGAAGTAATATTCCTTGTATACTCTACAAAGAGCAAGGCATAAAGATGCTATAGCAAAATTTTGAAGAAGATTGTTGAAATTGAAAGTGTCAAAGTGGATGAAGAACCAAATCAAAGTTTTGTGTTGATAGAAGGACATGAATCTGATGACCCCCCTCGTAGTGAAGAAGAAAAGGATGAAGATAAGGAGAAAGAGATGATAGTTGAAGAGGAAGAATCTCTGGAAAAGATCCCTAAGAATCCTATGTGTGTGTAGAAGAATCATTTTGAAGATCAAATCATTAGAGATAAGAGAATAGGTGTTCTAACAAGGAGAAAAGTTACTATGATGTAGGAATAGGGAAAATTTTGTTTACTTTCAATAGTAGTTCAACCTAGAATAGTAACTGAGGCATGCAAAGCCGGGAATTGGATCAAAGCTATCAAAGAAGAGTAGTAACATAAATTTAGAAGAATTAGAATTCAAAATTGGTCCCAAGAGGTCAACAAATAAGAACGTGATAGAAACTAAGTGGGTTTTCAGGATCAAGTTGAATTAGGATGGAAAAGTTGTTAGAAACAAGGCTAGACTTGTGTGTAAGGACTACTCACAAGTAGAAGGAATAGAGTTTGAATATAATTTTTCTTTGGTGGCAAGGATGGAAGCTATTATAATCTTTTTAGCTTTTTTAGTACATAAAAAATTCAAGGCATATCAGATGGATATCAAGTTTTCATTCTTGAGTGGTGAGTTAGAAGAAGTGTACATTGAGCAATCATTAGGTTTTTAGTTATCAGATGATGCTAATATGGTCTGTAGGTTCAAGAAGACATTGGATGGACTAAAACAGGCTTCTAGAGATTGGTATGCAAGGTTAGATAAGTACTTGTTGCAGCAAAGATTCAAAAAGGTACTAGAGATAGCAACCTTTACTTCAAGGTTGAGGGAGAACAAATTATGATTGTGGTAGTGTATGTTGATGACATAATATTTTGAGTAAATGAAGGTATGTGTAAGAAGTTTGTAGATGAGATGCAAAAATAATTTGAGATGTCAATGTGTGGGGAAGTGAATTTCTTTCTTGGGCTACAAATTAGTCAATCAAAAAAATGTATTTTCATTTTATAGTCAAAGTATGTTAAGGAAATGTTGAAGAAGTTTGGAATGGAAGATTCTAAACTAATATTTAGTCCTATGGTTATTGGTTGTAAATTGAGCAAGAATGATGAATCTCCTAAGATAAATTAGAGAAATTATAAATCAATGATTGGTGGATTGCTATATCTAACTGTTACTAGATAAAATATCATGCATGTAGTGTGTCCTGTGGCAAGATTTCAAGAAGATTATAGAGAATCACACGTGGCAGTAGTGAAGATGATATTTAGATACTTGAAGGGCACTCCAAACTTTGGTCTATGGTATCCTAGGGATATTGATTTATCTTTAAGTGCATATACAGATGTAGAGTAGGCATATTCTGTAGGTGATAGAAGAAGTATAAGTGGAGATTCTTTCTTTCTTGGAAGAAGATTGGTTTCTTGGTTGAGTAAGAAGTAGGATTCACTGTCATTATCTACAACAAAAGCATTATATATTGCAACAACATCATGTTGTGCATAGGTATTGTAGATGAAGTATAAATTGAAGGATATCAAAGTATCATATGATGAACCTATTTCTATCTTGTGTGATAATATAAGTGCTATCAATGTTTCAAAGAACTCGACAATGCATTCAAGAACAAAACACATCTCTATCCAATATCACTTTCTAAAAGAAAAATTTGCAGAGAATGAGGTGAAGTTGGAATATGTGCCTACAAAGGATCTAGTTGTAGATATTTTTACAAAGGCTCTTTCAAAAGATACTTTTGAGTATCTCTAGCAGAAGTTAGGGGTTACTACACCTCCTTTCAACTAGATGCATAAGTTGGTGCATCAGTCTAAGAAACATTTAAAGATACATTCTTGGTCCTAGACTAATGATGAAAGCTACCTCTCAGGGGGAGTAGGTAGTAGTGTTCTTGTTTGATATAGTCAAGGTGAGCATATCTTGTGCCCCTAAGGGAGAGAGAGCTGAAAATTAATGGTAGTGTAAAGAGATTTTAGAAAAGAGTAAGCATAAGAGAGAGAGAGTAGTGAAGCATATGTAGTGCAGTGTGTGCAGTAGTGAGAATTTTATGGAGAATAGTAATGGAGAGAAAGCAGTTGCTTGCTGGTGTTTCTTAAAGAGAAGTGTGCAGGTGTTGTCAAAGGGAAATATGTTTCCCTTTTCCATTGATGTCAAATGGGAAGAGTAATATCTAAAAAACTTCTCAAGATACCTAGGGGGACATAATACAAAGGGGGAGAGAATAGTGTCTGAAAGACACAAAGGAAATTAAGTATAAGAGATACTCGAGTAAGTAGGAGTGCTGCTTGATGTAGAGTTGCTTTTGCTAATGATATTTTCTTTAGTTGATTTTTTTCAAAGATGGTGTTGCCATCAATGATAAAGGGGGAGATTATTGGAAGATTGTTGGTGTTGTCATTAATGTCAACCTCCAATATAGTTGGAGAGATTGTTGGAGATTACTGGTTGTGTTGTCATTAGTGTCAAGTGTGGATGTGTTGTGGTTTGATGTCACAATGATGTCAACCCCTAGTGTGGAGATTTTTGGTGTTACAAATGCTATAGATATGTTGAGAAGGTATTTGCAGTGTTGCTGATGCAACCAACTCACTAGGTTTCCAAGTGCTTTTGAGAAAATTTGAATAAAAGAGTCTGTAGTGTGATAGAGGTGTGTTCGGTGTTGTGCTCCACATTTTTTCATGGTTCAATATATGCTTGTACAGTTTGGATGTGATGATTAGAGGTACTAAGAGGTGTTATATCTAGAGTTCCAAGTTCTAGATCGTGTAACAATGGAAGATTTGTTTGATCGTATGTTTGCCTATGTAGAAGGTTGTCTAGTTGAAATGGAATTTCTCCACATTTCTCTGCATTATTGTTTCTTGTCTTATGGATTTAGGAGGATGATCATATTTTTTTTATCCAACTTCCCTTGATTTTTTTGGTGTTTATTTGTTTTGCAAGCTTGGATTCATAAGTTGTGTTATGTGGTAGTGTGGTTGGTTGCACATAATGATGGTGTTCTCAGTTATAGGTGGTTGTCACAGTGTTGCAAAATATTTTGATGATGCTATAATATTCTAGGATGTTGTGTGGATGCTATGAAGTGTTTCTTTGTGGTCCGTGTGTTGTTTTCAAACTTGGAGAAGCATGTATGTGGTTTCTTGTTAGTGTTAGTATAGGTTTTGTCGGTTTGGTGTGCTAGCACTAATTGCAGAGGTTGTTTGTTATTTGTGGAAGCATGGTGAAGCATGTGCATGTGGATTTGGGTCCTAGTTAACCCTTGGAATGGTATTCCTTTACTTATTTCCACCACAAAATTTTTTTACACTGACTAATTTAGTGGATGCACATTTAAGGTGCATACATTTCATTGTGGCTAACATGGAAAAGGTGTTTGAGGTTATGGTTGGTATAAATGCAAGGTGAATTATTGGAGATGTGTGTGGAATGTGTAAGAAATTATGAGATGTGAGTGTGATAAAGTGTGATAATCTAAGTGTGAGATTAATGCCTATGAATCTAGATGCAGTGAGTAAAAGGTGTCTATAAGGAAAGCTTAAGGTGTGGGACAAACTCTCCTAATGTCAAAACTCAGAGAAGAATGCAGATATATCTTTAAATTTTGCAATAATAATTCATTAAGATGCACATGAAGGGAATAACAAAATAGATAAATAAACACATACACAATTGGACACCAAATTTACATGGGAAAACCCTTACGGGAGAAAAACACACCACACCAAAGAAAAATAACTTGTGATACTGTAATTGAGTTACATACAAGTTATAGACTCTTCTTTCAAATTTCAATTTTACAACAACAAAATTTCCTTGATCAACCTTGTTCAAAACAAATTCTGATCACACTTCGTTATGTCTTATTGTCAAATGCTCATACAACATACAGTTCAAAAACACTAACTACTCGAACCCTTGATCAATTGCAATAAACTCCAATTTATCCCACAACCATGGTTGATTCGTTCTCTCAACCAATAGTGCGGTTCAAATTCCTTCAACTACATCGCGTATCAATGAGACACCAGTCTGTGTCTCACCGATGCCAAACTACTCATTTGAAAATCACACACTACACAGTCTTCTATTGCTCTATTTGTCTCACTTGGTGAAGTCTCATTGACCAAAAGACCATCAAGTTGAGATCCTGCCTTGGAGGAAGTCTCCAAAGCTCCTCTGATAGTTTGTTTCATATCGATGAAGTTCCTTCTTGTTCATCTCATCAGGAAGACTTACACCAATTGATTCCATCAGGTAGACCAATAAAGTCAGAACGATAATCCAAAGCTAGACCGAAGACCTAGGTTACTCCGATGCCACTCAGGAACGGTCCATCAGCAAGACTTACTCTGATGAGGTTTCATCAGAGAGAGATCCCAAACCAATGTGAGATTCCAAAGCTCCTCTAATGACATAAGTCAGTCTGATGACCTTCCATTGGGAGGAGTCTCTTTGATGAGTTTACACATAAGAACTTCACACACTTGTTCAGATTGGCAAGAGTCACACCGATCATATCTCATCGGCCAAACTTCTACTATCACTCCAATCTTCCCAGATCTAACCGAAGACCAAAGTTACCCTGATAGAGCATTGTTGGAAAGACTTGCCGATCATCACCTGTTGGTCAAAATCCTACCTTCACTGAGAGATAGAGAACTTGCACTGACTGTTCAGGTCATATCGATGGATCCCGTCGACAAGACTGACCATTAGTCACACCAACATGATCATTTTGAACCTTCACAACCAAGTTGCTTGTCGGCAAGAAATTCCAAGAGTCTCACCCGTTTTTCTCTTTCAGGAGTTTCATGTTATTAAGTTTGAGGCACATTTTCCAACAATCTCCCACTTGACGAAGATCTTACTAACACCTCTAGAGAATTCAAAAAATTCTGAGATTCATGGGCACCAAGGCCCATCGAACTAGCATACCGCCTCTACTTGTCTATGCTCACTATTTTTTTCAATGCATTTGCAACATTTTCCAGAGTATCCACTTTTTCTAAATAGACCTTTCCATCCTCCACCATATCTTGTACAAAGTGATACTGCACATCAATATGTTTCGTCTTGGCATGGAAAGTAGGATTTTTTTCTAGACAAATAGTACTCTGATTGTCATAGTAAATTGTAATTTTTCTTGCATCAAACCCAATGTTATAAAACAAATGTTTTAACTAGATTTCTTCTTTATAGGTGTGTGTAGCTGCCATGTATTCTACCTTTGTAGTGGACAAAATGACTATAGCCCACCGCTTGCTCATCCAACTAACTGCACCACCATTCAACATGAAAATATATCCACTAGTGGATCTTCTACTGTCAATGTCCCTTGCGCAATCAAAATCCACATACCAATGAATGCTGAGAGTCCTCTGTGATCCAACCAAATTTCCATGGTAACACAAAGCATACTATGAAGTTCCCTTAAGATATCTAAACACTCTTTTCACAACATCCCAATGCGGCCTTCTTGGATTTTCTATAAAATGACTTACTCCCACTGTTTGGGCAATATCTGGCTTGGTACAGACTATTACATACATTAAACTGCCAACTGCACTTGCATAAGGCACCTTGGTCATGTACTCCATCTTAGTGGGAGATTTTGGACAATCTTCAATAGATAGCTTTGTTCCCTACAAAACTAAAAGAACTAGCTACTTGCAATAAGTCATACAAAATATCTCCAGAATAGTGTTAATATACTTACTCTAGTTGAGCCAAAGTTTTTTACTCTTTCTATCCTTGCTTATTTCCATCCCCAGAATATACCTTGTTGCACCCAGATCTTCCATTTCGAATTTTGTAGACAACTGAGATTTTAGATCAGAAATCATAAACTTACTATTTCGAATGAATAACATATCATCCACATACAGGGCAATAATTAAAATACGATCATTCTCATCTTTGTAATACACACAATGATTAGATTTTGATCTTACAAATCCAAATGACAAAACAAATGTGTCAAAATTATGGTACCACATTCTAGGAGATTGTTTTAATTCATACAAAGATTTTTTTAACTTGCAAACCAGATTTTCTTTACCTTTTTTCACAAAGTGCTTTGGCTGGGACATATAAATTTCTTCTTTAAGATCACCATGAAGAAACATTATCTTCACATCCATCTATTCGATCTCTAAATCATACGTAGTTGTAAGTGACAACAAAAATATGATAGATGTCAATGTTACTACTGGAGAAAAAATTTCCCCATAATCAATTCCCTCTACCTTGGAATATCCCTTTGCAGCCAACCTCGCTTTATAATTTTCAGCACAACCATCCAGACCAATTTTCTTTTTAAATACCCATTTGCAGCCCACAAGATTTCTACCTTCAGGAAATGGAACCAGATCCCAAGCATCATTTTTCCTTAATGATGCCATTTCTTCATTCATGGCTTCCAACCAAGAATTTGAATCAGACATTTTAGTTGCCTCTTTTATAGTCCTAGGCTCATCAGTGTTAGTAATCAAAGCATAGGCACAACTGGAATCCAACATAAAGAATCCATACCTATCCAATTGTCTCCTTTCATGTGTAGACCTCCTCACAGGTTGAGGCTGAGGACATTGTTCATCATCTCGCTCAAAACTTTTAGAGTTGCTTGAGCTCTCCTCAGATTCAGGTACATTTTAAATTTTTAATTCCTCTTTATCTAGTGTGGGAGGAATTTCAACTACATCCTCTTTTTTTTCTAATTTTTTCTTTGACTGCAGATCCAAAGTAGAAGGCTTCGACTCATGAAAAATAACACTTTTTCTATACAAGACCTTCTCAGTCTCAAGATTCCAAAGCTTGTATCCTTTTATGCCAGTGCTATATCCAATAAAAATACATTTAACAACCTTTTTCTCCATTTTAGATCTTTTTTCATTCGACACATATGCATATGCCTCACAACCAAAGACACAAATATGTCTTAGAGATGGCTTCTTTCTAGACCATGCTTCCGACGGTGTTTTAGCAACAAAGGCAGAGTTAGGGGAACAATTTACTAAGTAACATGTTGTTGTAACTGCCTCAACCCATAATTTCTCCTCCAAGCTAGCACTGCTCAACATACTTCTTTCCCATTCCATTACCATCCTATTGAACCTTTCAACAACCCTGTTGTGTTTTAGAGTGTAGGGCATAGTTTTATGTCTTTTAATTCCATGATCTTTTGCAATACCTTTCAAACTCATCAGAACAAAACTCATCGCCATTGTATGTCCTTAAACACTTTATTTTTCTTCCAGTCCGATTTTCCACAAGGTTTTTAAATTCCTTAAAATGATTGAACACTTCTGGTTTACTTTTTGAAAAATACACAAATACCCTTCCCGAACAATCATCAATAAAAGAAACATAATAGTTAGATTTCAATAACGAATGAACATTCACTGGAACACACACATTACAATGAATGTAATCAAGTATACCAAAAGATTTATGAGGACTAGAATAAAATGAAACATGGTGCTGTTTTCCATATATACAATGTTCACAAAATTCGAATTCAAGGTTACAGTCATCAAGCCCTTCAACTACATTTTTATTTTTCAATTTTTTTAAACCTTTTTCTCCAATGTGGCCAAGCTTGTGATGCCAAAGCATAGTATTTTCTTCTGAAAGTTTAACTTCCATAGAGTTTGCACTATCAGGGACATTTTACTTCTCTTTACGAACAACCTTTTGTGACTTTGTAGACACACTATTGCATTGAACAAGTGCATCCAGCTTCTACAAATTACCAATTTGAGCACCCCTAGCTAGCACCATTGAGCCTCTAGTCATTTTATAGCCATTTCCAAAGAATGAGACTTGGACTCCAACATCGTTCAACTTACTAACAGAGAGTAAATTTTGAGCCAGACCTGGTATATGCATTACACCATCAATTCCTTTGATTCTTTTGCCAGGGAATTGAATTCTGACTCTTCCACGACCAACTATTTCCAGAAACAAATCGCTTGCCAAATAAACCTTTCCACCATCATTATTTTCATACTTTATGAACTAGTCCCTATGAGATGTCATGTGGAAAGATGCTTTAGAATCAATTAGCCAGACATCATCTGATGCCCGAGTTTCCAAGGCTACAATGAAGGAATTTGCATCACTCTAAGAAGAATCATTATCGAAAGAGTTCTTCTTCTTCTTTTTCTCCTCTTTGCAATCCTCTCATACATAACTAGGATGCTCATAGTTCCAAAACTTCACCTTGGACTTCTTGCCAAGAGACTTTGATCTCCCTTCTAATTTTGATTTGGACTTCTTATCCTTCTTCTTTCCTTTTTCTTTTGATCTGCCTCGAACAACAAGAGCCTCCTTCACCATCTTAGAAGATTTCCTTCTCATCTCTTTTGATAACAAAGAAGCGACAGTGTCTACCATATTAAAAGTGGATGTTGTACTCCTAATAGGCATCACCAAGTGATCCCAAGAATTTGGAAAAGAACATAATAATAGCATACAATGATCTTCTTCATCAATCTTCACACCCACAAATTCTAACTGAGAAATCAACATGTTAAAAGTATTTAAATGATCAGCAATAGACACTCCTTCCCGCATTTTCAAAGAGTACAAATTATTCACCGAGAACTTATCTTGATAAATATCTCCAAGCTTCTTCCATAAAGAAGATGCAGATTTCTCTTTGTGAATGTTCATGAGAACAGAGTCTTATCAACCCTCTTGCTATTTGATCTACTAATTCCCATTCTTCTTGCTTCATGCCAGAAAGTTTTGTTCCAGACACAACAACCCAAAGATCACGATCAACCAATAGATCTTCCATTTTGAGTTTCCACAACTCAAAATTGCTACCATTGAGTTCTCAATTTCAATCTTTCCTAATGTACTTGCCATTGCCATCTCAATCTATAATTTGACATTTACCAAACTTCTATAAAACTCTCACGCAATATAATTGACACAAAAAACCCAACCCAGCCACAAGGATAACACAACTAGACGACTCTGATACCACTTGTAAGGAAAGCTTAAGCTCAGGAACAAACTCTCCTAATGTCAAAAATCAGAGAATAATGCAGATGTCTTTAAATTTTGCAATTATAGTTCATTAAGATGCACATGAAAGGAATAACATAATAGAGAAATAAACAAATACACAATTGGACACCAGATTTACGTGGGAAAAACCTTACGGGAGAAAAAACCACCACACCAAACAAAAATCACTTGTATTTTAGTAATTGAGTAACATACAATTTATAGACTCTCCTTTTAGATGCCAATTTTACAACAAAATTTCCCTGATCAACCTTGTATAGAAAAAAATTTGATCACACTTCATTATGTCTTACTGTTCCAATGCTCATACAACATAAAGTTCAAAAACACTAACTTATCGAACCCCTGATCAGTTGCAATACACTAGAATTTATCCAATAGCCATGGTTGATTCATTCTCTCAACCAATAATTTAGTTCAACTTCCTTCAATTGCATCGTGTATCGGTGAGACACTAGTTCGTGTCTCACTGATGCCAGATTGATCATTTGACAATCGCACACTACATAGTCTTCTATCGTTCTATCGATCTGACTTGGTGAAGTATCATCGACCAAAAGACCATCGGGCTAAGATCCTACCTCGGAGGAAGTCTCCAAATCTCCTTTGATAGTTCGTGTCATACCAATGAAGTTCCTACTTGTTCATCTCATTAGGAAGACTAACATCGATTGATTCCATTGGGTAGACCAATATAGTCAGAACAATAATCCAAAGCTAGGCCAAAGACCCAGGTTACTCCGATGCCACTCAAGAACGGTCCATTGATAGGACTTACTCCGACGAGGTTCCGTCAGAGAGAGATCCCAAACCAGTGTTAGATTCAAAAGTTCCTCCAATGACATAAGTCAGTTTGATAAACTTCCATCGGGAGGAGTCTCTCTGATGAGTTTACAAAGAATAAATTCAAAAACTTGTTCAGATCGGCAAGAGTCACACCAATCATATCTCATTGGCCGAACTTCTACTGTTGGTCCAATCTTCCTAGGTCTAACTGAAGACCAAAGTTACACCGATGAAGCACTGTCAACAAGATTCTCGCCAATAATCACTTGTGGGTCAGGGTCCTACCTTCATCGAGAGATAAAGAACTTGCGCTGACCGTTTAGGTCATATCGATGGATCCTGTTGGCAAGATATTCCAGGAGTCTCAACCATTTTTGTCTTTTAGGAGTTTCATGTCAGTAAGTTTGAGGCACATTTTCCAAAAATGTCTACATTTTTAGTGTGCCTAAAGTTGCTAGAGGTAGTGAGCCAAAGGTTGTGGATGGTGCAAAGTTGTAGTGGTGGGTTTTTCCTATTGCTCTGAGATAGTGAATCTCTTTGTAATAGTCTTCTTGTTTATTCTTTCTTCTGAATAGTGTTTCCTTTCGGTAGTGAGCCCTCGGTAGTGAAACCTTGATAGTGAGCCTAATTTTCTTTTGTGTTGCTATTCATAAATATGTGAACCAATCCTCACAATGTTTTTCCCTGCTTAGGGTTTTCCAAGTAAATCTAATGTTCTACTATGTTTGGTTGTGTTTGCATTGTTGTTTCATATGTTTACATTCTTCTAATGCTTAATGAGGGTTTCAATGTTGATAAGGGTTTGAAATTTAATGAGGGATTGAATGTTTTAATGTAAAATCGATTCAACTCCCCCCCTCTCAGTTGTCATGTGCATCTAACAAGTATGGTATACATAAGAGGTAGAAGTTAGTGATTACATCATATTACAAATTGTATTCTCATTGGAGACATTTGAAGGTTTTCCTTTTAAAGTAGCTTATTATTTTAAAGTATTATCAAGTATTTACAACATATTACCAATTATATTCTTCTCTTGTGCAAGTTATTTCATTACAAGTGGTATTAGAGCACAATTTTGGCACCATGAAGGTAGGAAACAAGGTAATTTATTTCAATTTTGGAAGTCATTTTGGGAAGCACATATCTCTTTCATTTTCTTGATTTTAAATTTTTTTTAAAGGCCATATTAAGGTTGCTACGATATAGATTTGTGGTCATTTAGAGTAGAATTCAAGGAGTTGTCATAGAATTAAGGTTCCCATAAAATTTAATCCTAGGGATGGAAATCAATGATATTTTCCCAAAATTATAGTGTTAAACAAGGGTGTGATGATCCACTTACAACCCTAATTTTGAGGAATTTAGAGTAATTTTTTAATAGTTTATTACAATTTCAAGTTTTCATAAATTCACTCTATAGGTTGCATGCAAATTATAAATTTTCAGATTTTTTTACATTTTATTAAAGATTGGGAAAAATATTTAGTGGTATACTCTTTCAAATTTTAGTTTTAGGGCTAGATTTTCTTAAAATCATTTGGTCAAGCTTTAGTCAAGAATTTATTTTTGAATTGTATGGTTGGACCAAAAACTAAAGGTAGGGGCATGGAATCCACTTCTGGTAATACTTCTGAAAATGGTTATTCATCAATAAAGGAGATGGATACCATATCCATGGAAGAGGTAAAGGATGTTCATACAAAAATATGAAATAGGATATGCAACAATTAAAAGGAAAACTAGATGCTATACAAGGAGATATATTTAGCATCCATAATGTATTGGTAAATATGAATATTTATTTTCTAAAAAATATAATTATTATAATTTAGTGTTTTAAGAAATCAAGATGGATATTTTAGGCCATTAAATTTAAATATAAATGTTAGCACTCATATGGGATCTTGGGAATTTTTACTAACTAAGACTAGATTCAAGAATAAGAAGGAGAAGGAGAATAAAAAGAAGGAAAATAAAAAGGAGAAGAAGGAAAATAAAAAGGAGAAGAAGAAAAATAAAAATGAGAAGGATATAGAGGAGAGAAGAAGGAGAAGAAGATAAATATAGAGAAGAAGAAAAAGGAGGAAGATAATTCAAGACAATAACATCTTTCCATGCATTATCACTACTTGGAGATATTTGAAAAGGGTTTCCTCATAAAAGGAAATCTTGATTAGACCATTTAATCAAAGCTAGGGTACTACATAACATCCTTTAGCTCTTATTCAAAGGAACATGAAAATTTTAGAGAAATGGAAGAAGATATTCAACACCAACAAGAGGTACCCTCTAGTATCAAGGAGAACAAAAAAGGAACAAATAAAATGAAGAGGCAAGTGGATCAATACCAAATTCTAACCAAAATTGGGCTACCTAAGATATATTTAGAGGGAAGATACATAATTGATCCTAAGTTAGTTCTCTAGAAACAATGAAGACGTTGATACTAGGACACCCAAAGCACCTAATTAAATGGAAATATTTTATGGTTGAAGTTACCATATGGAAAGATGAAATATTTTATACATAAACATCCACAATTGATTGATATTCAGAATAATTATTGTGAGAAGAGGTGGAATTATTTTCCCTTGGTCAGACTATAGTATTCATAGGGCTATGATTATTCCACTTGTGGCTACCTTAAATCTTAATTAAGTTATATAATCATTGAAATAGATTATATAGGTAGATAAGTTAGTCTAGGTGGCATCCAAGGTATAAGTATGACATATATATGAGGTAGAGGTTAGTTAGTATCATCACATTGAAGACTATTGCAGGTAGCCCCCTTGAAGTGATTTAGGAGGTTACCTCCTCAAACTAGAATATTAGCATCAAGAATTTGTACAATATTTCCTATTATATTATTATGTAGTGTAATTTGTTTCATTACATTTTGAATACTAAGTGGGTTGTATACTTTGAATTTTTTTTAATTTCTTAGGAAAATAATTCATTGTTCGATAAGTGCAAAAAGATGGGGGACCAAAAAGTGGCCACACCACTTTTTGGCCTCCTAGTGAACATAATTCAAGCATGTTATAATGTGTGTGCTTTATTTTGCTTTAAATAAAAAAAATAAAGAGGTTGAGCTCATTCGAACTTAACCTCTCAACAAAAAAACTTGGTATGTAGCCTTTAGAGCATGCTTGCATTGTGTAATAGCTCATTCATCACCAATTTATCTGCCAAATAACTGCCAAAATGCTACCATGATGTCGCCAAGGTTGCGGAGATAAGTTGTTTTATTTTCTAGTTTAAAAATTCAATTAAACATATAGATTTAAATTTTTTTGAGTGTTTTTTCTTTAATTTACATGAATTGAGAATGCTCCACTAGTTGATTTGAATTGGCCAATCGATGAAAACCCTATTGAGGAACAACCACAATAGAACCCTCCCACATTGCCTCAACATTCTTATGTGAAGTAAGAAAATATAATAGGGAAAATAGAAAAAACAAAAGAGAAGTTGAGGAAATAGTTGGAAGGTTGATAGATCCATCATAAAAAAAATATCATATAGATCTACCCTCACTTGTTCACTAGATTCAATTGTCTCTCACATAATATACCTTAGTGGAAAAATTAACACTCGGTCGAACAAGAGGGAAGAGCAAAGATAATTTTATGTAGAAGAAATATCTTATGAGTTAATTCAAACAAAAATATATATTCAAATCTAACTTGTATGTGTTGTTCACTGACCCATGAACTAATGCACCCATACACAATGCTTGTAGAAGGTTCCCTATTTATTGGTGCCACCACCAAGGGATAAGGAATAATTTTTCAGATAGTTGGTGGATGGTTTTTGACCATCCTCCATGCAATAATAATGAGGTCCCATAATAATTTTTTAGGAAACTCTGTTGCATGTTTGTTCTCAGTGCGATCCCAAATTACTTTGGCATGCAAGATTTCTAGGGTAGAGGTGGGGTATCAACACAAGTGACAATGGGGGCATAACATGCCCAAAACCAGGCATCAAGACCCCTTTCTAGACCATATTTTAAGAATTTCACTATCCCTTCCTTTATGAATGTGGGTTTTGAGTTCGAGACCCTATATTCCATTAGCTCACTCACTCAAACCATTTTACAACACATTAGGGATCTAGAATAGGGTGATGGGGGTGAGTCTTTCTCAAGCTTCACCTCACTTATGTCAAAAATACAAGTCTTTTGGTGCTTATGGGTCTAAGGATAATCAAGAAGCATGTGGCTAGCAACATAACACATCTATATTGGATTAGATTGTCATGATAGATGAGTCATTGGATTGAACATTTACAATTGATAGATAAGTAAAATTGAACAATGTCAAATTTAATTGATCATATTTAATTTTGAAATATAAGATTAATCAAATTACTACATTGATTGTAATAGAATTTTAGGGATAGAGTGTTGAACTTGCATTTGTTGGCCCTACACCTCCCACCTACACGGCTATGTCAAGTCCATAGGTATGCAACTAGTAAAGAAATAATAAATATAGTATATGTGAATAGTTTAACCTTATATAAATGGTAATCTTATAACTCACATTGGATGTTGAATAGGTTAATGTTTTGACATCAACACTTATCAACCAGAGTGACCATACATCTTATATTGAGGTTTAAGGATTTTTAATCATTAAATATTTATAAAATAATATTAGGTATTGTTGTGCCTTACACACACGCCTCGTCGAAAATGAGGACCCCCTTTATTTCCCCACATTGGTTTGGTTTTAGTTCTAGGTTTATGTTTAGGTTTCACCTTTTTGGTTCTTTGCTAGTGTCGGTTTGGGAGTTTTAATTTTTTTCGTTGGCTCAAAAGGATTTACAAGGATTCTCCATTTTCTAGGATTCAAATAGGAGAAAACTTGTTGAGAAATGTCGTAGGCTTTCCCTTGGTCAAAAACCCATAACCCTTCAAAACTTGCATGTTGTTCAAACCTACACAAGCCGAAGTATATGCTGATCCATGCAAATGCAAAATCCCACAAGGTCTTAATCCTCAGATTTCCATTGGTGATGGTTTCTCACATTCCATTGAAGCTCGCAAAGTTCAATTTTTTGCATCTAATCTCATGCGATGGTAGGTGTGCTTGTTTCTCTGCAAGACTTGTGTTGGTGTTTTAAAATACAACCCAGCTAGGATTTGTAATTCTCTAAGAGGTAGCCAACCTCTATATTAAAGAACCACAAAGGCTAGTGGCCAACTAACAAGATTCAGTCAAAGAATGATATCTCCTACACTTCTAGCTCTGCAAGACCAAGGTGGGTAAATCTACACAATATTTAAAACTTAATTCAACCATACACATTGACATTGCTTTATAAAGTAGATAATTCCCAATGCAAATACACTAAGGGAAGCATTGGAAACTTCAAACTTGGCTAAATTCTCAATAACTCAACCCTCTCTTAGCCATTGGAAAGTAGGACACACAACCAACCAAATAGTAAGATTAGAATGATTTTACAATTTAATTTTGTTTCTGAGATGCATTAACTACAAACAAATGAGTGCCAATTCTGGGCCATGGAGTCAAACACATAAAACGAATTCCCAACAAATAGTCTTCAACCAGTGGATTTAAAATTGCTGATGCTTTGCATCAACTATTTGTGTCTTGCACCAACAATCCTTCTCTTATCATCAATCAAATTCTCCTTATCAAATCCCATCTGCACACCTGAAATCACAATCACCTGCTCAAAGCATTTTAACCATTTCTTTGAAACAGAACAATGAACAAAAAACACAATCTCATAAAACTTGAGATGATAAACTCAAATACACTTTGTATTATTGAATTTATATAACTAAAAGTGTACAAATATGGAGTCAATCTAATGATATTCATGAATGTGGAAACACCTTCATGATGTTAATTGCATAAACTGGTTGTATTTACTCATGAATTCAGGAAATTATAGTTTACAGACTCAAGAAATGACTTAGAAATTACACTTCTCTATCTACCCAGCCCAATACAAAAACTTAGAACCTCTTACAATGAGAGAATAAGAGAAGATATAGAAGAAGAGAAGCAAGCAGGAGAAGCCCTAAATTCGATATGAAAATGCCATCTGCAAGCTTCATTCATCGTTGATCAAACTGAAAAGAATATCTCCTCTTCCTTCCTTTGCAGCAACAAACTCGTTCCCTCCAAACTACCTCTACTCATCATTTCTTTGCAACTGAAAAATCTGCCCATGTGAAGAATCTCATTATTCACCCAGCTGTTGGAAAAAACCTCTTTCCCGTGCAAAATTTTGTTTCAGTTCTCTTTACTTGTTGCACATTATTTTACTTCTCAACCAATAGAATTTCACTTTGCATTAAAATATTTCTTGTGCACTTTATAATGCCAATCCCCAACAAAGAGAATGTTCCACATTGAAATGCTCCCCAAATGATAAAATGAATATAAAATTCACTTTATTTGCTGCAGCCACACTTTGGAATTTTATCTCCAACGCATGATACATGTTTATAAAGTGAAATATTCACTTTATAAAACACCCACAGTGAATATTTAATTCACTCTCCATTTAAAATTTCTACCCCCGTGGATAAAATACTCCACCTCCTTCATGCATTTACCATTTACCTGTAGTTGAAAACAATTTATTCTTGTGCACCTACCTTGCCGCACCTCGTGATTATTTCTAGCAAATAAAATTTCTTTTATGAAGAAGATTCACTTACTTATGTTTAAATTTATTTGGAGTCAAATATATAAATCACCCCATTATACTCACCACTGGAATAATTGCCAACATTATTTCAAATATTTAATTTGAAATATTCTGCCTCTAATACTTCACTTTAGTTGACATTTTGGCATTTAACATTCACCCTTGTCTCCATTTTAGAATTCCATATATTTTAGGCGTGCCCTTTTTAAAAAAATGCAAAGGATTTTAAAAGTTTATGGCCAAATAAATTATACCCACACCTTTATTTTTACTTCATGCATTATATAAGATAGGGGCCCATTTCTTATTAAAATTATCTAGCCATGTTCTATTTTCCCCAGCCTTTCATTCTCATGGACCCACTCCCATGTGGCCCTATCTCGCCGACCTCGCAGCCTATTTCATGATATCACCATACCTCCTGTGAGGCTTGCGAGCAAGGGTGAGGATGCGTTCGTACACCATATGCAATGTATGTCATTGATCAAATTTTTTCCCTAATCTCCTTTTGCATTCACTCGAGCTCTGAAACCTTGGCTACCATCACTCTATCATCTGGCTGCACCCCTCCAGACCCCTCCTTGCACCTACCCAAAAGCTTCTAAACCCTTATCAATAAATGCATATTGTGCGTACCCTACAATATGGCACCCTTTCACTTGCTACATGCCGTAGGCCACCTCTCACTAGCTACGCGCCATACTTCTGTCCCAGGCATGGGCTTCCTTTTGCTCAGGCCCTTCACCTGCTAGTTGCATGCTGCTCGTGCCCCATTACATGTTCTAGATTGCACCCCTGTCCATGGTGACCATCCTCATATATTGCAGGCCTCATACTAAATACATTTGCCTCTTGTGGCCAACACACCCCTATCGTTTGCTTGAAACTTTCTAAACCTCTCTCAACTGTCCATGTGCTAGTTTTCCTCTGAAAACCTCCATTTTGTGTGTACTCAACAATCATGTCATTGCCTAAGACCATGTTTACTTGAGGCATAGGCTGCATTGTATAGTGGAGGTTCGAGTCTCTTTGTTTAATAGATTATATCCCCTATTGCATCAAATAGGAATCTCCTTTACCAATTTAATGCAGATCCATTGTGGGCGTTGGCTGCAAGATATCTCCTTTAGAATGCTAAATGGACTCCTAAACTGTCATTTATTTATGATTCATATCAACAAGAAAACATAGCATTCAGTTTGTTTTCATTAAGTATTTGGGTCTACTTTGTGTCCACTTAAACATGAGATTCCATCAAGGTTAAAATCTAATTGAAAATGACATAGAACCTATAACCCGTCTACAAAATGTAGAGATGCATTCCACACAATCAAGAAACCTGGACAATATCTTCTTGCCAAAATTTGAGTTTGTCAATGTACGCATCAATTCAAAAAACTTAGCAAGATTAAGAGTGTAATGACTTTGTTTCATGGTAACTCAAATGAAGTACCATCTTCACTCTCTATGCTTTGAAACAAAAGCATTTTAAAATTTGGTTTGAGCTTTCAATGGTTATATGCTTGAAGTTATTCTAATTGAACATCCACCTCACACAAATCATCTGCATCTTCAAACAATAGGGACAATGATTTACAAGCACTAGTGTAAGCAACTGATAATAATCTTTGCCTTGTCAACCCATCATCATATACTACTCTCACAACCTTGACTGCAATATTCTCTTTGAAGAACTCCACAACTTTGCAAAGCATGTCGGGCCCCATGTGGGTTCGGCTAAAAAAAATTTCATTTTCAAACAAATGTTATGCTCAAATCGATTAGACATAGCATCTGAGTGCTTCTGAAGTTGAAAAACGAACTGGGTCTTCATCAAAATTTGTTTTTTGATAGTTTTGGAAAATGGGCAAAATTGACCTAGTGGGCTTTGGAATTAATCTGGGAAATTGGTCAAACGACCTTCGAGAGACATAAAAACTTGCAAGTAATTAGACATTTGACCCAAGAATATAGTGAAAAAGACGGCTCAAAAAAAGGAGACTCGAGGAACTAGATATTAATTGGCAAAGTTGCCTAGTCAGGCTTTTCTGAAACAATAGCTGTTCTAAACCAATTGAAACTCAAGTCAACTGCCAATTTGTAAAAATAGTGAATCAACTCCTGGTGAGCTTCGATCTGACATACAAGTTCATTAAGGTACCTTGAGCACGTGTGCAAAAGGAATTTGCTTGAATCGGCACCAGTCAAAAGATACTGACGGTCGAAGTTAGCTTCTTTGAAATGCTGCCAGGAATACAAATGCAAAACTGAACAAACTGCATTCGGTTTTGATCTACTAAAAATATCAAATCAGATCATGAGGCTTTGAAAACTAACACCTGAGATCATTTAGGTATGGATAACATAGAACAACATTCATTCTGACATGACAGTCAACTAGTTACGAAATCCAAGCCCAAACAGGAAGCTGTTTCGCAAAAAAAATAGTCTACAAACAACAAAATAGTGTCAAAACCCTCCACTTTTCGAAACGTTGTCAAAACTTATCATGGGAAGCTAAAAATTGACATGCCTACTCACATAGGTTAGTTGCGTATGTCTACAAATGGGTTTTTGACGACAATCAACAAGCTTTAAATTACAAGCCTCCAAAGTGGGTCCCCCAGACTGATTCATCAGGTGCAGTTCTGAAAGTGCAGAAGCAAAATTTTGAAATAGGCATCTCAAATTTGCAAAATTTGAGTGCTATCAGTGGATCCGACTGGGGATGTATGCCCCCTGTGGGCATAGCAAGAGATGTAGACCAAAAGTTGAGTCCATCAGGTGTCCTCACACTATTCCTTTATTTAACCTTATTTCTTCAACTTCATTTGATGACCCCAGGTCACCAAATGAAAAATGGGAATCAAATTCTACCTCTGTCAAACACAATTCTGATGAAAGAACTGATCTCCCTCAATTCATGCTTGCCTTTGTTAAACCACAACAACATAGGTGGTTGCATCTTTGCAAACACAAGAATTAGGCTACTTTTGTACAAGTGACAACTTGTTTTATGTTCAACTCTGTTATCAAGTGTCAACCAAATCAGATATGTCACATCACTATCACTTTCTTCATTCTTTGATTTTGCATTAAGTGGTAGTATTTGAAAACGGGGATCAAGACCATATGAAAGCATAATCTAATCACAACCATCTACCTGATTGAACATGTCGGTATCTCCTAATAGGAAATCACATGCAATATCATGAACATGTTCATAACCACAATGCATCTAAAAGTTAGACATACTTTCAAAATGTTGATTATCATGTGGCAAAAATTGATTATATTCATCATTTAAATCATTCTCAAGCTGAAAATAACTTGCTTCAGTGTTTTTCACATTGCCACATTCTATGAAAACCTCTTCCAGCTGACAAAAATAGCACTCACATTCTGCCTTGTGGCTGAAACTGTTAAACTCAAATTGATTACTAGTTTGCATATCAAAATTAAAACTATCATAAGAACTCACCAAAAGATCTTGCTCATCATGCAAACCATCTCCAATTGTATGCAAACAAATACACTCATGAATTAGTACACTTTGTGACTGTTCTTCATCATGTTGGTATTGAGATCTATCAGATATTTCTGACTCATCATCATTTGCAATCGTATAGTCATCCTCTGAACATAAGGTATCAACCTCTTCAATATCACAAGTTTTCTCAACAATGAGCAATTATGGTGCAGAAGCATAATCTGATTTCTGATCAAAATCAACATCTTCATTCTCACTCAAAGACTCATGACTAGGCTCATTCAAGTCAAAAAACAAAGACTTGTCCAAATATGCATTACAATCTTCAATATTTGACTCATTGGATGTATAAAACTCATGGTTATCTGTTGTTTCAAACTCATCAAAAGAGATTCCTGAACTTACATCAGTGTTCATATCTTCATATTCATCATACAGTGCATAATTACAATCAATTTTCTGTTCCTCCTCATTCACATTATCATCATCATGATCAACTGATTCATCATTGGAAAAAGAATCAGATTCACTTGCATCATACCTTGCATCTTGAAGGTCATCACCACTATCAAAATAAATAGGCGTTGCACACAACAACTGAGAGTTGTCCTCATGTGCAAATTTTTGATATCATGTGGTCAATAGATCTAAAATTTGTTCACAACTTAATAGATCACTATTTTGATCCATTGTTTCAACCACTTCCTCTTTTTTACCTTCATTGGAATTAAATGCATTGTCAAATTGTAAATAAGGATAAACCAAGGTATCATCATTCTCAAACTCTGAGAACTCAATGGGCTGATCATAAACTGGATCTCCCCAATCATAGGAGGTAGAATTGCTAACAACATTGTCAGAAGAATGGTCATAACCCGTCATAGTGAATAAATTGTCCACTTCTCCCTTCTCACTTTCTTCTGGGCTGTCATAACAACAATCTACATCACTGTGCATTTCAACATCAGATTGGGTATCATCACTAAACTTGTCACTTGCATCCTCTTGAGGATAAACACACATATCTTCACTGTCAGACTGAAAACCATCAATGGTTTTCACATTGCAGTTGCTTGTGGCTTGTCTTTCAAAATGAAATTCATCACACACCTCCTCATTTGTAGCTGACACACTGATATTCTCAAGAGCATTCCCTAAATCAGAAAATTCTTTTGTCTCATCATGAAGACTTGTGTCAAAGCTACACTCAACACTTCTAGGATTGACATAATCAATTGTATCGTTATATGCTGACCATATATGTCTTCTTCAAAGAGTAAATCCAACTCATATTCTTCTTCAGGTTCTTGGCTTGGAAAACTTAGCTGTTGATTTTCATTTGGGTACATTTCTTTTGTAAGTTGTTCAAAGACAACTTTCTCATCACTTGATGATGCATTCTTCTCATCTTTTACCTTCTCAAGTATGCACTTGTCTGAAAACATCTGATCATTTTCATTCACACAACTATTGATTCCATTAGCATGTTTTCTCATAACTGAATACAACAAACTTTGAACATACTCATTCCTCTATTTTTCTAAATTATCCAAAACTATGTATGCCATCTACATGCTCAGTATTTCAAAATATTTTAATAGTGCACTAGATCCTTCTTCATAAGCTTCAAAATACATATGGATATAGTTTGATGTACTAGGTCTAATTTTTTTTGGGATTAGTAAAAGAGCAACATAAAATCTATGACTGAAATCAATACTTGACTCTTCATTTTGTTTCTTGATCTACTTTAACCTCATGACAAGGTCTGAGGGATCTCTTGCAAATTCTTCTCTGTAAGCAGCCACTAATTTATCCCAGCAAGGAAAGGACTTCTCAGGAAAGCTTAAATACCAATCCCGAGCTCTTGCTTCAGGAGATTTGACAAAAAATCTCATCTGCATATCTTGATATCTGAATAAATGTTTATCCATGAAGCTGGAAAAACTTTGAACATGTGCATCTCCTTCACATATGGTATACCCATCAAATCTAGGCATCTCCTTATAAAATTGAGCTGACATACTTTCAGTTTCATAATCAACCCATGAAAAATCTAACTAAGCATACAATGGGTCAAAGGAATTGACAATGGGTGCAATGACTTGGCAAGTAGACACAGTTTGATGGTCTCTTGACCAAGCTTGCTGAAACATTTGGTGTCTTTCATCTATTTCTTTAAGTCCTCTTTCAAATACAACATTCCATTCAGGACTAAACCTAGGCTTATTAACTCTTGGGTTCTTACACTTTGGGGTATTAGATGCTTGAAGATTATTATACTTTTGCCACTTCTTGACAAGCTGAATCAAAGTATTCACTGGTATAGCTACTTTAAGTTGGTGATCCATGGATATTACAAATTAAGGATCATTAATTATGCCTAATTACAAGCATGATCAAATGATGGACAACAAGGATAATTAATGACATAATGACAACCTGGGCTTGAAAATTATGACAAGACAAATGGATGGAAACCCCTAAGATACACAAATACATACTAACCATCCAAACTAGGAGATATTTGAGCACTAAACATAATATTTCAATGGAACTGAAATTACTTCCAACAGATCCAACAAATAGAAGTGTGCAAATTTGAATTTATTGTTCTTTCCCTTTGTCAGTGCTAACTCACTCAATAGGGAAGCAAAGGTTCTTCTTAGAAGTTCAAATATGGTTTTCACAGAAGAGTTGCTTGAAAACCAAAAGTGAGGAATACCTGGAAACTTTGCAGCTACTACAAATTGTCTTCCTAACTGGTAATATTTGTAGATCTGGAAATTTCTTCAAAGTTTCATTAGGTTCTATTAACAGAGTCACCACCTCTTTTCACAGAGGACTGAAATTCAAGCAGTATGGAGTTTTTTCACATGTAACCTTTTTTTTGAGTTCCTTTCCACCAGTAGAGCACCACAGATTACAAAACTGTTCAGGTTCACTACAACAAATTCTTCTCTAGGGTTGAAATCTTTCAAACTTTGAACTAAATCAAAATGGAAAATAATAGTATGATATGACTCTATAACCGTCTGCAACTGGAGATTCAAAATTTCCCCAATAGAGTCGCCATTCTGTTGGTGTTTTGAAATACAACCCAACTAGGATTTGTAGTTCTCTAAGAGGTAGCCAACCTCTGTATTAAAGAACCACAAAGGCTAGTGGCCAACTAACAAGATTCAGTCAAAGACTGACATCTCCTACACTTCTGGCTCTATAGGACTAAGGTGGGTAAACCTACACAATGTTTAAAACTTAATTCAACCATACACACTGGCATTGCTTTATAAAGTAGATAATTCCCAATGCAAATACACTAAGGGAAGCATTGACAACTTCAAACTTGGCTAAATTCTCAGTAACTCAATCCTCTCTCAGCCATTGGAAAGCAGGACACACAACCAACCAAACAGTAAGATTAGAATGATTTTACAATTTAATTTTGTTTCTGAGATGCATTAACTACAAACAGATCAGTGCCAATTCTGGGCCATGGAGTCAAACACATAAAACAAATTCCTAGCAAACAGTCTTCAACTGATGGATTTAGAATTGTTGATGCTTTGCACCAACAATCCTTCTCTTATCATCAATCAAATTCTCCTTATCAAATCCCATCTACACACCTAAAATCACAATCACCTGCTCAAAGCATTTTAACCATTTCTTTGAAACAGAACAATGAACAAACAACACAATCTCATGAAACTTGGGATGATAAACTCAAAGACACTTTGTATTATTGAATTTATATAACTCAAAGTGTACAAATATGGAGTTAGTCTAATGATATTTATGAATGTGGAAACACCTTCATGATGTTAATTTCATAAACTGGCTGTATTTACTCATGAATTCAAGAAATTACAGCTTACAGACTCAAGAAATGACTCAAAAATTACAATTCTCTATCTACCCAGCTCAATAGAAAAACTGAGAACCTCTTATAATGAGAGAATAAGAGAAGATATAGAAGAAGAGAAGCAAGTAGGAGCAGCCCTAAATTTGATCTGGAAATGCCATCTGGAAGCTTCATTCACCGTTGATCAAACTGAAAAGAATATCTCCTCTTCCTTCCTTCGTAGCAACAAAAGCATTCCCTCCAAACTGCCTCTACTCATCATTGCTTTGCAACTGAAAATCTGCCCATGGGGAGAATCTCATTATTCACCCAGCTGTTGGAAAAAACCTCTTTCTCGTGCAAAATTATGTTTCAGTTCTCTTTACTTGCTGCACATTATTTTACTTCTCAACCAATAGAATTTCACTTTTCATTAAAATATTTCTTGTGCACTTTATAATGCCAATCCCCAGCAAAGAGAATGTTCCACATTGAAATGCTCCCCAAATGATAAAATGAATATAAAATTCACTTTATTTGCTGCAGCTACAGTTTGCAATTTTATCTCAAGCACATGATACTGTTGGAGTGAAAATACAGTGAGAGGGGGGTGAATCGGTGTTTATAACTTCTTAAATAATTTTAACTGAAACTGAAAAGAACCATACATATGTTCTCATTTATCAATAATAATGTCATTCATGTATTCAAATGCAACCATATAAACTGAAATGAGTATTGTAACATTGCATTTTAAAGCAACAAAGTACTGAAGCAAATGAGTCATAAAGACACAAATAGACACAAGATATGCCGAGTGGAAAACCCTCCCGGGGTAGAAAAACCACTCCTTAACCTGCTACCTTTTCCAGGCTTTCATTTCAATAATTTATTTTGACAAAGCCTCAATGGCTGATTTCTGAGCACCGACTCAAGGAGCACCAACCCCTCTGTTTAGAGACACCAATCTCAAAGGAGCACCAAACCCTTTCCTGATATTCAATAGAATGCACAATAGTACAAAGGATCTCTCTGTTTCACTTATTTCTGTCAAGTTCCTCTTGACAGACAATGCATAGAATTTTCAAGAGTCAAAATTGACTCTTCAGAATTCAATACATTATCTAATCTTGATAAAGCTTGAGGAAAATAAATTAGTTAGAGTGACAATACAATTTTTCATCACAAACTGTATTACATTGATATATATTTTCTTTCTTTTCTCACTGTTTGATTTTCAACCTTTTCCCATTCAGAAACTACAAAAACTGACTACACACTGTGTTTTCCAATTTTCTGCATCAAAGAACAAAATGGACTTTTGCATGTCTTAATAGTAATGCCATTGTTTCAAAATTTGTTTTTCTATCATGATAGAACCATAATCTCTCTATTTTTGTCTCTTTACACAAAAACTCATTACATTTTGAAAGTATTACAACTATAGCTCGAATTTCACTTTCCAGAAATTATACAAGGTTGTTTTCAGGTTACAGTTACTGATGTTGCAGAGATCAAGAGTGAATGATTTGTACAGAGTTGTTTTCAGGTTGCAGTCACTATTGTCAAACATCAAAGATAGAATATACCGAGTCCCATAGAAATAGATTGTTCCTTTTTGACAAGAAATGAAAAGAAGTTCCAACAGAAAAGTGTAACTGAACCTTTTCTCCACAAGCAGCCTGCACATACAGTGCTAACCCAAATAGTATTGAAGAATACATATTTCATAAGAAAAGTAGACAATGAAGCTGCTAGGAAAATGAAGTAACTGAAACCCCAAACATGTAACCGAAAACTAGTAATCATGCACTAAATAACAGTTACCCATGATTCCAGGTAAGAAACAAAAGAGACTCTTCACTTCCAAGATGACCCACAAACTTAAAGACACATTTCAAGAACCTGATATGATAACCTTTAAAAAAATGCTGTGAAGAATTTGAGTAAATGTTTTAGCTTTTTCATTTTTCATTTTGTGCAAAAGAGAGATAGCATGGCTCAAAATAACCTTGTCTACAAAGTAACTGATCTGGAGAGCAGTCCAAAGATAAATACCTGACTAATGAAGTTGTTGTCAAAGAATGGATTACCAGATCTGTATGTGGATGAAACGGCCAAGACATCTTCGAAAACCATGCCTTCACCCAGTGGCTGGAAGCAAACAAATGGAATGACCATAGTGCTTGTCCTCTCATCTCCCTCACACGCTGTCAAAGTGTAGAAGCCCTACAAATGTCTTAGAGAAATGGCTAAGACACAAAATCAAGCATGGCAACTAGAATAGGGGTGTCCAAAAAATGTGAACAGAAAAACTTTTGCCCTAAACTTCCACATCAAGCAAAAAAAAAATTCCTTTGCAAAAGATGATAAAATTTGGAGTCCGAAGGATAGATGTGATAGTGAGTGAACTCATAATAATCCAAAAGAAATATATGATGATGTTTGAAATCTACAACCAGATTAAGGATAGACATGTCGACAAAAACTCAAACTAAATCCTTTACCAATTGCCAAGTAAACTGTCGACATAATAATGCCTTCAAAAAAATGTTTTGATAAGACCACATTACTCACACATGTCGATGTCAAAGACTTGATATTTTCCAATGATCAAAGCTTAGTCACATCCAACATGACATAAAACATTAATCAAACCTTTTATGCCTATAGCCGGCCTTGAGGCCTGATATAAATGACAACCAATAAACCCAAGTCAAATGCAAATAGAAGATCGAATAGAATGCCTTTAACCAAGGTCTAGTGCCATCTTGATATGTTCAATGCTATATTATGTTCAATTTCCATATGAAGTCCAAAGACTTATGATGAATAGAGAAGACTAAATTTGCATGATGAATTCACAATGCCATATGCAAAGGAATGGACTAAGTGAATCTCATTATCAAAGCCCAACAACAATATAATATCCAATGCCTTAAGAAATAAAAGCTAGATATTATGCAAGATTTTGAATGCCATTCTCCCATACCAAATACCACAACTAAATGAAGAAGGAAGGATCAAAGTGTATGTCAAAGCCATAAACACAAAGATTATCAAACTCCTATAATTTTATGAAAAATGAATACTGAGTGCTCAAAACATTAACAAGATTGATCCTCAAACCCGTGCCACTGACTGAAGAAATAGAAGTATACCTTGATGAATATAAAGATGCTTGTAACTAATCAAGCATAATTAATCAACCTGTAAAAGAACTGATCATACAAGTCACTTGTAATCAAGTGAAGTACTTAAACCCAACTATTAAACCATAAATATATCACCTGATCAATGAAACAAAGAGCCAGTAACCAGACTGCCTTAACTGAGATATGCACATGGAGTTGAATGATCAGTACCACCATATATAATATAATCAATTAAGTAAATGTGCCAATTAGAAAAGTAGATCAACTAAGAAGATAACCATCAAGATGATAGAGAATCATAAATTGACATGAAGGACAAAATAGAACAAGAGGGATTCAACAAACTCCCCCTTTGTCCTTGATGGAAAAACCGATCCACCAAACCAAAGATAATGAACTATAACTGAATGCTCAAAATTCTCCCCCTTTTTGACACAAGGATAAAGGGAGACCAACAAAGATAAACTAGAAAGAACTGTGACTTTCCATAAAACTATAGATTTAACCTTTGAGCAGAAAAGTATGAGCTACAGGAAGAGCTAACCAGCTCCCCCTATCAGCAAGATAGACTATTTAAGATAACAGTGATTGAGAGACAACTCCCAATCGAGACCTAAGTCTTTCAAAAACATCTTTAGCCAACAGTTTTGTAAAAATTTCAGCAACCTACGCTTGTGTAGGAACATATTGCATAGATACCTCATTAGCCAACACCTTTTCATGAAGAAAATGAAACTTTATAGCTATATGTTTAGTTCGAGAGTGCATAACTAGATTTTTTGAGATATTGATTGCACTAGTATTGTCGCACAAAATAGTAATAGGTTTTGGAATTTCAATAGCCATATCTAATAATGTCTATGAAATCCAAATTACCTGAGTGCAACAAGAAGTGGCAGCTATATATTCTGCTTCAGTAGTAGAGAGCAAAACAGATTCTTGCTTTTTGCTATGCCAAGCCACTAAACAATCACCAAGAAAGAAAGCAGCACCCCTGGTGCTTTTCCTGTCATCTATACAACTTGCCCAGTTAGAATCAGTATATGCTACTAAAGAGAAATCATTGATTCTGGGATACCAGAGCCCATAATCAATTGTGCCTTGTACATATTTAAGAATCCTTCTCACAACATTGATGTGAGATTCCTTAGGAGATGATTGAAAATGAGCAACCATGCAAACAACTTGCATTATGTCAGGTCTTGAGGCTGTTAAATACAATAGGCTACCTATCATTGATCTATAGTTAGTTGAGTTGACAGCAGGAGAGTCATCAACTTTTCTAAGTTTACAACCAGTAGCCATTGGAGTGCTTACAGGATGACTTTCATCCATTTTAAACCTTTTTAACATTTCTTTGCATATCTTGCTTGAGATAAAAAGATGACAGAGTCAAGTTGTGAAATCTGAAGACCTAAGAAAAATGACAGTTCTCCCAACATACAAATTACTATCTACTCCTCCTCTAATGAAACCTTTTGACAGTAAGTGATTGTCCAATCTCAAGTACCAAGCTCTAGGAGCTTGTTTTAGGCCATATAGAGCCTTTTTCAGTCTGTAGACATGATTGGGTTTGTTTTTACAGATAAACCCATTCAGGTTGTTCTATGTAAACTTCTTCTTCTAAGTATCCATTTAGAAAGACATTTTTTACATCCATTTGATATATAGTGAAATTTTTTAAAATAGAATATGCCAAGAAAATTCTAATGGATTCAAGCCTAGCAACTGGAGCAAAGGTTTCACTGAAATCAATACCTTCTTGCTGAGCATATCCTTTGCAGACATATCTAGCCTTATTGCGAACAACATGACCATGTTTATCATGTTTATTTCTAAAGATCCACTGCTTCCTATAACATTTTTGTCATCTAGTCTTGGGACTAGATCCCAAGTCTGATTTTTTTCAATTTGATCAATTTCTTCCTGCATTGCATTAAGCCAAAATTCATCAGTTAGAGCATCATCAAAAATTTTGGGCTCAAACTGAGCGATTAAACAAAATGCTGTAAGCTCAACTATGTGAGATTTTTCATCAGAGTTAACTATTCTTTTCCTTGTTTGAACTCCTATAGATCTATCTCGTATAATTAGATCTCTAGGATGGTTCCTAGCAAGAGATTTTGAAGGACTTTTAATTTCACATTTTTCTGAGCTAATTTCAGCATCTTCAAGTTTTGCTTCAACAAGTTTAGGGCTTGCTTGTTTTGTTTTAGGCTTTGCAGTTTCAAAGCCTTCAGAAATTATATCAAGCTCAAATTCGTCCTCTTCATCATCCTGCATAGGTTCACATCTAAAAGTAGATTTTCATCAAATTTGACATTTATAGATTCAACAATTTTGTTCAGCCTATTGTTAAAGCATTTATAGGCTCTGCTATGAATAGAGTATCCTAAAAAGATACCTTCATCAGTTTTAGATTTGAAGCTGCCTAATTTTTCATCATCTCTTTTGATAAAACACTTGTAGCCAAATAATCTGAAATATTTAATTGAGGCAGATTTACCATATCATAGTTCATATGGAGTGAAATTTGATCTCACTCTGATTTGGACTCTATTCAAAATGTAGATAGCTGTATGAACAACTTCTTTCCAGTACATATTTGGCAGATTTGCTTCATTCAACATGGTTCTTGCCATCTCTTTTACAGTCCTATTCTTTCGCTCAACTACCCCATTTTGTTGGGGTGTGCTAGCAGCAACATACTGTCTTTTTATGCCATGTTTGTCACAGTAATCTATGAATTCTTGTGAGGTGAACTCACCACCTTTGTCAGATCTTAAACATTTCAATTTTAAGCATGAGTCTCTTTCTACCAGTTTTCTAAACACTTTAAAACATTCAAAAGCTTCTAATTTAATCTTGAGAAAGGTAACCCATACCATACGAGAGTGGTCATCAACAAACAACATGAAATATTTCTCACCATTTATGGACCTAGTCCTTGTAGGCCCACATAAGTCAGTATGAACAATTTGCAGAGGCTTAGTAGAGAAATGTTCCTTGGATTTAAAGCTTACCTTGGTTCGCTTTCCTTTGAGAGACTCTTTACAAACTACTTTGTTAGGTTTTCTAAGAAGGGGCAGACCTCTTACATTTTGATTTTTACTAATTCTTACCATATTGTCAAAATTAATGTGGCCTAGTCTCTTGTGCCATAGTTAAATTTCTTCAACATGACTCATTAAGCATATACTGTGATTGTTTTCATGTCCAGAGGTGTCAAGTAAGTTGTAGACATTTCCCTTGGTCCTTCTAGCAACAACAACTTTACCTGACTGGTTTTTGATTTCACATCATTGTGAAGTGAATAAGACTTGATAGCCACTGTCACAGATTTGACTAACACTCAAAAGGTTATGTTTTAATCCTTCTACATAATATACATTGTAGATTGGAGTGTCTTCATTCAGAAACAAAGAACCTCTACCTTTGATTTGAATTCTAGAGTTGTCTCCGAACTTTACATATCCACCAACATAGTCTTCTAGATTTTGTAAATTTTTCTTTGTCACCAGTCATGTGGTTTTAACAGCCATTGTCTAGGACCCATAGGCCCTTTTTCTTTGAGTGAAAAGCAGTTTGAACAAGCATAGTCTGTTCAATGTTGTTAACTGCTTTGGGTTTCTAGACTTTGATAGTTTTCAGCTGTTTATTCTACTGATCAACATTGCATTGCTTAGCAGAATGACCCAAAGATTTGCATGTGAAACATCTAATTTGTCTTGCAAAACCATGATTCTGCCTAAAGCCAAATCTAGGAGTTCTGGAATTCATAAATCTGCAAGAGTTTACTTTGTGACCAAATTTATTGCATAAGTAATAGTACCCATAAAAGAGAGGGTAGGAGTTGTAAACCATTTTGTTGCTCCTAAAAGAATGAATATGATCCTTGGAAAACTCAAAATGTTTGAGTTCGGGATTTTTGTTTCCAGCAACAACATTTTTATTTTCACTATTATTTAAACATTCACCTTTAACAAAGCCAATACCAGTTTTGTCTTTGTTTAATTTTTGTTTACTGAGCATGTCATTCAGTTTAAGAGTGCTTTCATATTTATCAATAGTCTTCCTGAGATCTACAATTTCATGTTCAAGTTTCTGAATTTCTTGGTCTTTAAAACTTATGTCAATGTGAAGACAATCTTCAACTCTCTTGGATTCTTCAAGTTGAGTTTTTAATGAAATTATCTCAAGATTTATGAGTTGCTCTTGTAAACTATCTTGAACAACATTTTGTTCTTGAGCACGCAACCGTTTCTTAAGTTTTCTCAGCTCTTTTAGAGCATATTTAAGTTCTCCTTCATAATCCACTTCAACTTTTTCAACATCATTGCTGTTAGTTTCATCTTGCTGAATGATTTCATCCATGAAGATATTTTCATCCTCTTAATCTAGAGAATCATCAGATTCAGAGTTTGTTTCATTTTTGCTGAACAAACTTTGCTTCTTTTTGAAATTGAATTTCTGTTTGGGTCTATAAGCCTTTTTCTTGGCAAATTTCTCAGATTTTTTGTTATCACTGTTTGTGTCACCATAGGGGAACTTTGTAGCAAAGTGGCCTATTTTGCCACAGTTAAAGCATTTGAAGGGAAGTTTTCACTTATACTTTCCAGAACCCTTTTTGAGATTCCTCACAAAGTGGGATTCTTTAGAATTAGAAAATTATGATTCAGAGAGCTCATCCCTTTCTTTCCTTTTAGCATTAAATGCTACTTCTTTTGTAGTGGTGTTGTTTTTACTAATCCTCATTTCATAGGAAGTCAGAGTGCCTTGTAGACTGTCAAGGGTAAGCTAGGTAAAATGTTTCTTCTCTTCTAGAGTAGCTACCTTAGCTTCAAATTTTGTTGGCAAGGTTCTGATGACCTTAGTTACAACATCAAATTCCTTGAATTCTTCTCCTAGACCCTTCATGGCATTTACTATTTCATCAACTCTCAAAAAATAGTCAGCTACTTTTTCATAGTCCCTCATTTTTAATTCTTCAAATTGATGTTTTAAAGTGAGGACTTTAGACTATTTTACCTTTTCATTTCCTTGATAGATAGTTTCAAGTTTAGTCCAAATTTCCCTAGCAGAACTCAGTGCATGACTTTGATGAAGACATCTTTAGTTAGAGCACATAGAAGAGCATGCTTTTCTCTTGCATTGGTTTCAAATATTTTCTTTTCATCAGAAGTAGTTGGCAAAGTAGCTAGTATAGTTACCTAGACAATACTATGCTCGAGACATCAAGGTCAATAGAAGTTAAATAAGTCTCCATTCTGATTTTCCAGAATACATAATCAGTTCCATCAAATAATGACTCCGAGTCTAGAATCAATCCTAGGTTGGAAAGACCTATTAGAGGACCCTAGGCTCTGATACCAATTGTTGGAGTGAAAATACACTGAGAGGAGGGGGTGAATCAGTGTTTATAACTTCTTAAATAATTTTAACCGAAACTGAAAATAACCATACATATGTTCTCATTTATCAATGATAGTGTCATTCATGTATTCAAATGCAACCATATAAACTGAAATGAGTAGTGTAACATTGCATTTTAAAGAAATAAAGTACTGAAGCAAATGAATCACAGAGACACAAATAGACACAAGATATTTCGAGTGGAAAACCCTCTTGGGGTAGAAAAACCACTCCTTAACCTGCTGCCTTTTTTAGGATTTCATTTCAATAATTTATTTTGACAAAGCCTCAATGGCTGATTTCTGAGCACCGACTCAAGGAGCACCAACCCCTCTATTTAGAGACACCAATCTCAAAGGAGTACCAACCCCTTTCCTAATATTCAATAGAGCATACAATAGTACAAAGGATCTCTTTGTTTCACTTATTTCTATCAAGTGCCTCTTGACAGAAAAAGCATGGAATTTTCAAGAGTCAAAATTGACTCTTCAGAATTCCATACATTATCTAATCTCGATAAAGCTTGAGGAAAATAAATTAGTTAGAGTGAAAATACAATTTTTCATCAAAAATTGTATTACATTGATATATATTTTCTTTCTTTTCTCACTGTTTTATTTTCAACCTTTTCCCATTCAGAAACTAGAAAAACTGACTACACACCGTGTTTTCCAATTTTTAGCATCAAAGAACACAATGGACTTTTGCATGTCTTAATAGTAATGCCCTTGTTTCAAAATTTGTTTTTTTGTCATGATAGAACCCTAATCTCTCTATTTTTGTCTCTTTACACAAAACATCATTACATTTTGAAAGTATTACAACTATAGCTCGAATTTCACTTTCTAGAAATTATATAAGGTTGTTTTCACGTTACAGTAGAACTATCAAGTAACAGTTCCTGATGTTGTAGAGATCAAGAGTGAAGGATTTGTACAGAGTTTTTTTCAGGTTGCAGTCACTATTTTCAAACAACATAGAATATATCAAGTCCCATAGAAATAGATTATTCCTTTCCGACAAGAAATGAAAAGAAGTTCCAACAGAAAAGTGTAACTGAACCTTTTCTCCACAAGCGGCCTACACATACAGTGCTTACCCAACTAGTATTGAAGAATACATATTTCATAAGAAAAGTAGACAATGAAGCTCCTACAAAAATGAAGTAAATAAAACCTTAAACAACATGTAACCAAAAACTAGTAATCATGCTCTAAATAATAGTTACCCACGATTCCAGGTAAGAAACAAAAGAGACTCTTCACTTTCAAGATGACCCACAAACTTGAAGACACGTTTCAAGAACCTGATATGATAACCTTTAAAAAAATGCTATCAAGAATTTGAGTAAACATTTCAGCTTTTTCATTTTTCATTTTGTGCAAAAGAGAGATAGCATGGCTCAAAATAACCTTGTCTACAAAGTAACTGATCTGGAGAGTAGTCCAAACATAAATACCTGACCAATGAATTTTCTATCAAAGAATGGATTACCAGATCTGTATGTGGATGAAATGGCCAAGACATCTTCGAAAACTGTGCCTTCACCGGTGGCTAGAAGCAAACAAATGGAACAACCATAGTGTTGGTCCTCTCATCTCCCTCACACGATGTCAAAGTGTAGAAGACCTACAAATTTATCAAAGAAATGGCTAAGACACAAACTCAAGCATGGCGGCTAGAATAGGGGTGTCCAAAAATCTTGGACAGAAAAACGTTTGCCCTAAACTTCCACATCAAGCAAAAAGCAAATTCCTTTGCAAAAGATGATAACATTTGGAGTCCAAAGAAGAGATGTGATAGTGAGTGAACTCATAATAATACAAAAGAAATATATGATGATGTTTGAAATCCACGGCCAGATTAAGGATAGACATGCCGACAAAAACTCGAACTAAATCCTTTACCAATTGCCAAGTAAACTATCGACATAATAATGCCTTAAAAAAAATGTTTTGATAAGACCACATTACTCACACATGTTGATTTCAAAGACTTGATATTTTCCAATGATCAAAGCTTAGTCACATCCAACGTGACATAAAACATTAATCAAAACTTTTATGCCTGCAATTGGCCTTGAGGCCCGATATAAATGACAACCAATAAACCCAAGTCAAATGCAAATAGAAGATTGAATAGAATGCCTTTACCCAAGGTCTAGTGCCACCTTGATATGTTCAATGCTATATTATGTACCATTTCCAACTGAAGTCCAAAGACTTATGACGAATAGAGAAGACTAAATTTGCATGATGAATTCACAATGCCATATGCAAAGGAATGGACTAAGTGAATCTCATTTTCAAAGCCCAACAACAGTATAATATCCAATGCCTTAAGAAATAAAAGCTAGATATTATGCAAGATTCTGAATGCCATTCTCCCATTCTCCCATACCATAACTGAATGAAGAAGGAAGGATCAAAGTGTATCTCAAAGCCATAAACACAAAGATTATCAAACTCATATAATTTGCCGAAAAATGAATACTGAGTCCTCAAAACATTAACAAGATTGATCCTCAAACCCATGCCACTGATTGAAGAAATAGAAGGACCTTGTTGAATATCAAAATGATTGTAACTGATCAAGCATAATTAATCAACCTATAAAAGAACTGATCATGCAAGTCACTTGTAATGAAGTGAAGTACTAAAACACAACTGCTAAACCAGAAATATATCACTTGATCAATGAAACAAAGAGCAAATAACCAAACTACCTTAACTAAGATCTCCATATGGAGTTAAATGACCAGTACCACCATATATAATATAATCAATGAAGTAAATGTGCCAATCAAAAAAGTAGATCAACTAAGATGATAACCATCAAGATGCCAGAGAATCACAAATTGACATCAAGGACAAAATAGCACAAGAGGGATTCAATAGATACATGTTTATAAAGTGAAATATTCAGTTTATAAACACCCACAGTGAATATTTGATTCACTCTCCATTTAAAAATTTTACCCCCGTGGATAAAATACTCCACCTCCTTCATGCATTTACCATTTACCTATGGTTGAAAAAAAAAAATTCTTGGGCACTTACCTTGCTGCACCTCATGATTATTTCCAGTAGAAAAAATTATTTCATGAAGAAGATTCTCTTACTTACGTTTGAATTTATTTGGAGTCAAAAATTTCAATCACCCCATTATACTCACCATTGGAATAATTGCCAACATTATTTAAAATAATTAATTTGAAATATTCTGCATCTAATAGTTCACTTTAGTTGACATTTTGGCAGTTAACATTCACCGCTGTCTCCATTTTACAATTCCATATATTTTAGGCATGCCCTTTCTAAAAAAATGCAAAGGATTTTAAAATTTTACGAGCAAATAAATTATACCCACACCTTTATTTTTACTTCATGCGTTATACAAGATAGGGGCCCATTTCTTATTAAAATTATCTGGCCATGTTATATTTTCCCCAGCCTTTCATTCTCATGGACCCACTCCCATGTGGCCCTATCTCGCCGACCTCGTAGCCTATTTCATGATATCACTATACCTCCTGCAAGGCTTGTGAGCAAGGGTGAGGATGCGTTCGTACACCATATGCAATGTATGTCATTGATCAATTTTTTTCCCTAATATCCTTTTGCATTCACTCGAGCTCTGCAACCTTAGCTGCCATCACTCTATCATCTAGCTACACCCCTCTGGACCCCTCCTTGCACCTTCCCGAAAGCTTCTAAAGCCTTATAAACAAATTCATATTGTGCGTACCCTGCAACATGGTGCCCTGTCACCTACTATATGCTGTAGGCCACCTCTCATTGGTCGCGCCCCATACTGCTATCCCAGGCGCGGGCTTCCTTTTGCCGGCGCCCTTCATCTACTAGTTGCGTGCTGGTCGTGCCCCATTGCCTATTCTAGATTGTGCCCCTGTCCATGGTGACCATCCTAATATGGCGCAGGCCCCATACTGACTACATTTGCCTCTTGTGTCCAGTGCACCCCTAACATTTGCTTGAAAGTTTCTAAAACTCTCTCAACAGTCCATGTGCTGGTTTTCCTATGGCAACCTCCATTCTATGCATACCCAACAATCATGTCATTGCCTAAGACCACATTTACTTGAGGCATAGGTTGCATGTATAGTGAAGGTTCGAGTGTCTTTGTTTAATAGATTATATCCCCTGTTGCATCAAATAGGAATCTCCTTTACCAATTTAATACAGATCCATTATGGGCATTGGATGCAAGATATCTCCTTTAGAATGCTAAATGGACTTCTAAACTGTCATTTATTTGTGATTCATATCAACAAGAAAACATAGCTTTCGGTTTTTTTTCATTAAGTATTTGGGTATACTTTGTGTCCACTTAAACATGAGATTCCATGAAGGTTAAAATCTAATTGAAAATCACATAGAACCTATACCCCGTCTGCAAAATGCAAAGATGCATTCCACACAATCAAGAAACCTGGACAATATCTTCTTGCCAAAATTTGAGTTTGTCAATGTACACAGCAATTCAAACAACTTAGTTAATAATGTAATGAATTTGTCTCATGGTAACTCAAATGAAGTACCATCTTCACTCTCTATGCTTTGAAACAAAAGCATTTTAAAATTTGGTTTGAGCTTCCAATGGTTATATGCTTGAAGTTATTCTAATTGAACATCCACCTCACACAAATCATCTGCATCTTCAAACAATAGGGACAATGATTTACAAGCACTGGTGTAAGAAACTGATAATAATCTCTTCCTTGTCAACCCATCATCATATACTACTCTCACAACCTTGACTGCAATATTCTCTTTGAAGAACTCCACAACTGTGAAAAGCATGTTGGGCCCTATGTGGGTTCGACTAATTTTTTTTTCGTTTTCAAACAATTTTTATGCTCAAATCAATTACAATCAACATCTAAGTGCTTTTGAAGTTGAAAAATGAACTGGGTCTTCATCAAAAGCTGTTTTCTAACACTTTTGGAAAATGGGAAAACTGACCCAGTGGGCTCTAGAATTAATCTGAGAAACTGGTCAAATGACCTCCGAGAGACATCAAAACTTGCAAGCAGTTAGAAATTTGACCCAAGAATATAGTGCAAAAGATGGATTGGAAAAAGGAAACCCGAGGAATTAGATATTAATCGGCAATGTTGCCCAGTCATGCTTTTCTGAAACAACAGCTGTTCCGAACCAATTGAAACTCATTCAACTGCCAATTTGTAAAATTAGTGAATCAGCTCTTAGTGAGCTTCCATCAGACATACAAGTTCATTAAGGTACCTTGAGCATGTGTGCAAAAGGAATTTGCTTGAATCATCACCGGTCAAAAGATACTGATGGTTGAAGTTAGCTTTTCTGAAATGATGTCAGGAATGTAGATGCAAAACTGAACTAACTACATTTGGTTTTGATCTGCTAAAAATAGCAAATCAGATCATGAGGCTCTAAAAAATGACACCCGAGATCATTTAGGTATGGAGAACAAAGAACAACATTCATTTTGACATGACAGTCAACTAGTTGCAAAATCCGAGCTCAAACAGGAAGTTGTTTCGCAAAACAAACAGTCTGCAAACAACAGAACAGTGTCAAAACCCTCCAACTTCACTTTTTGAAACTCTATCAAAACTTATCACGAGAAGCTAAAAATTGACATGCCTTCTCACATAGGTCAATTGAGTATGTCTGTAAATGGGTTTTGCACGAAAATCAATAGGCTTAAAATCCAAGCCTCCAAAGTGGGTCCCCTAGACTGATTCATCAGGGGCACTTCTGAAAGTGCAGAAGATTTTTTTTGAAATAGGCATCTCAAATTTGCAAAATTTGAGAGTGCCATCAACTTGGAAGCCTTTGATCCTTGTAATATAAAGTTTCTGTGGAGTTTGATTTTAGAATGAAATCTCAAAACCCTAAGTTTGCACCTACAAGTGTGTGGAACCTTGTCTCTATAGAGCATTTATGACGATGTAGGACAGGTAGTATATAAGTGAATTTGGGCTCGTATTTTGGATTATTTGTAATATGCAGAAGAGGGATTAAGGCATTTTTTTGAGTTGTGCATCCTCCTTATCATTCACTTATCGCACAACTTGCAATTTCCAAACCTTCGTAAATTTAAGGTTGGTGGTAGCATTTCGGTTATGGTTCTTCATGGAATTTCTATTAAAACACGTTTACTCAACATTTATTTTATTTAATACTTTCCTAGGTTTCGGGTTTAAATATGTTTTTATGTCTCATGTCAGCCCTAGGGAAAATCATGAGTATAAATAATCTTGTAGATCATGAGAAACTTTGTGCATTCAGGTTTTAGCAAAATTATAGGGTTATCAAATCTTTTAAACCTAGAAAACTAGTTAGGGTCAGTGCATGGTTATGCCTTAACAATTTTTGAGGGCTTAGATTTAGGGTTTGTGTAGAATAAGTATAGAGTCAGTTTTTCATGGTCTAAGTCATATGTATCTTCTGTTCCCCCTTTAAGTTTTCAAATTTTAGGACCTTCAAACATCTCATGATAGTGTATACCTCACGAAATATTAAAATTCATTGAAAACCCTTACAATAATTCCCACGTAAGATTCTTAGTGTCCTCAACCCACAATTAAAATGTTAAGCAATGCCTAGAAATGCTTATAAACCCATGAGATTCATAGTCTCGTAGCTACCCAAAACCTAAAAATCTCAAAAGTTCGCATTGGTAGAAAACCCACCCATTCCTGGATTTTGTAAACTCTCGATTTCTGCAAAGCTTTGATTACAAAAATCTATTTATGGGTTTTTGATCCTTGTATTCTTGCATAGGTAATTTTATTTTCAAGAGTCCCAGATTCATGCAAACCTAAATTTTTTGTAAAGTGTCAATGTTTGTAAAGTCTTTTGAGCTCAAAGTTTTTTCAGTTTTTCTTCATGAGCTAAGTAGCACTCAAATTTCTACAAATCTCCATTTGTGAGGATTTCTATGTAGGTCTCCATGGTGGTATTTCCTAGTGTACTAATGAAAATCTAAGTTGGTTTATATTGGCACAAAACCTCAAAGCTCGCAGCCTTTCAAGATCTGCATAGAGTCAAAACCCGCAAATTGAAATTGTAAGTGTTTTATTGATATTTCTTTTGGCATAAGGAATTATGGTTGATCCCACTTATTTGTGAGGTAGTTTTTTTATCATATTTATTATTTATTTTTGAGTTATACAAGCATATGGTTTTTAGTATTAGTAACAACATTAATTTATAAATGGTAGGATCATCTCTATTGTGGCGCTCCCTTTGGGAACCCAGACAAACCACTTTGCGGAGGCGGTTGCAGTCTATCATGGTCTCAAATTGGCTCAACACCAAGGGTATAAGAAAGTTTGGGTGGAGGGTGATTCCCTAAGTATTATTAACAATTTGAAATTGGTCTCTCCCCCGTCGTGGAGTATTGAATCCTTGATTAAGGACTCAATTGAAATCATTAATTCTTCTGATAATGTCTATATTTCCCATATTTTGAGGCAAGGAAATAAGTTAGCTGATATTTTTGCTAACTTTGGGGCTAAGGAACAAAAGGTATGGAAATTTAATGATTCCATTCCTTTTGAAGCCACGAAGATTACTATTAATGAGAGTTGATATCTGGTTGATCCTCGTTGGCATGGTGTCCTTTGTCACATGGGTGAAAGATTTGAATGAGGATGATAAAGTTTTTATTTTGAAGGAAATATTTCACTTTGTTTGGAGCTACATTTCATTATTGCCTTTATGTCGTTTGGTGGGTTTCACACGGATTTTGGGTGTCTTTAGCCAAAGCTTCTTGAGGTTTATTTTTTGTATTTTTGGCCTGGGTGGTGTGAGTATCATTTTTAGGTGATTTTGGCTGTGTGTGGCATTGAATTTCGCAATGGGTAGGGACAAGAATCATGCCGAGCCCAAGTCTTGTGACACTGTTAAGTAGAAGAAGAAGGTTTGGGGGATTCTTGAGAAGGGTGGTTTAACTGTTTATATGGAAATACTGCATGGTTTGAATGTGCAGGTTACTAATATGGTTGCTAAAGGATGGAATGACAAAAACCTTAATTTGGGTGGCAGAGATGTCATGGTGGATGAAGAATTTATAGCTCAAATTACTAGTTTGGCTATGTGGTGAATGAAGGTTTTTAGGGATAAGAAAGACTCGCAGGATGCGATGTCGATCTTCTTCAAAGGTAATGAGGCAGCTAATCTCAAGAAGGCTAAAAGCGGTGGCTGGTATAGGAGCTCTTTGAAAATGCTATGGTGTGATTTGGCGGAAGAAGTCTTGAGGTATGTTACCTTGGAAGGAAGGTATACGACCATCAATAACTACCATTTTCTTTTGCTTAATCATTTTAGGCATAAGAAATGGGTTTCTTTTCCCTATTATTTGTTGATGTCGTTGGATATGGGGATCAAGGATCACATAAAAAACCCCAGGAACCTAGTTCTACATGTTGGGTTAATTCTTCTAATTTATGAACACGTGAAAGCACATGAGGTACACAAATCTCTGGTGTCCTCGAAGGATAATATTGGCAAAGCCTAGGAGGGTTATGAGACAGAGTTGGGTGAAGAAACAAAAAATCCAAGAGGAGGAGGCTTATTCTGAACAAAGTCAAATTTTGAAAAAGATGATGATGCTGACTACGTCCTAGACTCCTATGCTTCTTTTAAGGAGGGTCCCTCTTCCCCTATTCTGGGTAAAATAGGGAATAGAAAGCCGGTCGATAAAGAGGGCTACACTAGGTGTAGTGATGATGCAGTCATGATGAATCTTCCTAAAGAAGCCAAGGATAAGATTGACCTTAATGGGGAAGCTTCCTCTCCTCCCCCTAAAATTAAACATGCTAAGGAAACTGAGGTGGGGAGTCGAAAGAGCAGGGAGTCAAGATCTGCTAGTCAAATCTTGGAGAAGGGTTTCCCTCTCTCTCTTGCTGGTGGTATCTATGGTGAGGCCTCTCTAAATGCTGACATTAGGTTAATGCAAGGGAAGGATGGTGTTGTGGTTGCTAGTCTTGCTGGGGGTTCTAACAAAGAGAAGGGGGATAAGGAGTTGAAAAGGAAGACTATTGTGGAGGATCTTGCCTACTCCATTCGCAAGCTAAAGTATCTTGCCCCTGTTGATAAAGGTAAGGATATTGTGGATGATAAAATTCAGGTTAGTTCTTTTGATGAGGATGATGTTGTGGAGGATAGGGTTGAAAATTTTGTTAGGGAAGAATTGTCTGATGTGTTGGGCTCAGCCTGTGAGACTGCTAATTTGTAGTTTAAACTTTTTAAATGGTTTTTTCATGATATTAATAGGATTAATGTTAGGATTAGAGGTGTGGCTAGTAAGGCTAAGGACCCTGTTGTTCAAAGCCAAATTGACAATTTTATGGAATATATGAATATTGTGGCTAATACTATGGTGGAGGAAACCATCAATCTGAAGCGGAATTTGGAAGGTAGAATTTTATTCCTTGAGGATAAAATTGATAAAATTGGGAAAATGTTGATGAAGAGTGGTGAGGCTACTAAGCTTGTGGGTACTCTGGATTCTACCATGAGGAAAAAGTGGTGCTGAAGAGTGGTGAGGCATCTAAGCTTTTGGGCACTCTGGATTTTTCCATGATGATTTCTCCTCTGATTACTAGTAAAAAGAGAAAAGAGTTTGGCTTGTTGTTGTTTTTGTTGTTGGGGGTAAGGTGTTGGATGTGGGCGGTGCTAGTGAGAAGGACACTACTAAAGGTAAAGTTTTGATTGAAGAGGTAAAAATTGGTGGGCCTAGGGTCAAAACTAGAAATAGAATGAAAGCTTAGGTTGGGGCCTCTAGGAGGGAGGTGTCTAATACTGTGGATGATGCATAGAAGATGGTTGATACTAACATGGAAGCTATTGAGATCCTAAAGAATATGTAGTGTGTTTGGCTAACTTCTTTGTGGCTATTTTTTGGTTGTTGGTTTGCTATTGATGGGTTGATTGCTACGTAATGTTGTTATCTTTTCTTGTCAGTTGTGCTCTTTTGTAAAGGGTTTCAGGCCAATTCAAAACTCATTTTTTACCTTTAATCAAAACATTAATTTATAAAGGTTTAAGTTATTTTAAATGTTGATTGTGTGATGTTTATCATAGATCTTATTGAAAATATAGATAGAACATCCAAAATGAAAATAAAATTCCAAGGAGTTGATCCTCCTTAAATCACGCCAACTTGGCTCTCGGTTAGTGATACAAACATTAGCCATGAGGATGTTGAGGAATTCAAGGAGAGAATCTTTGGTGAGTAGAGGATGAAGCTTTCCACCAAGATCAAACAAAGTGGGATAGCACACACGGCTATATTTCCTTCTTTCATGCTATTCCCAAAGTTAATCATGGCATCTTGGGAGTACTATCACAAAGATTCTTGAATCATAATTGCTACTAAGGGAAGAGTCTTGGTTGAATCATCTTCTAAATCTATCTCTCATACCTTTGGAATCCCATCCTTCTCATAGATGACCATCCTCAACAAGGAATATGCAATTGTGGTCTTTGACAATAATCCTAGTGATTATCTTTAGCTCATTAATGACCATTAGATGAAGTGCCCAAGGGAAAATATAAATAAATTACCAAAGAACCTCTCTAGAATGACTTTAAAGATGAATTCAATGATCTGGTTACCCTCCTTAGTAAGATAATGGGCTTATCATAATCATCCACATTTGAGAACTGTATGCTCTATTACATTGAGGAAATATTGAGAGGAGACACAAAATTTGACTGGAAAAATATTGTCAATGACAACCTATGTAACCATTTCTCTATAGTGAAGAAGTCCTTAGTCTTCTTTATAACCTCATACATTATCTATTTGTTTGCAAAGAACTTCAGATATAGAGGATTAAAATGCAATGACAATGTGGGTATAGGTCGCAATGAATATAAATTGTATGATTATTATCCTCAATTGCAGATACAAAATGAAAAAAACCATTACAAGAGGGTAAATATGTTGGAGTATGGACATACACTGAGAGGGGGGGGGAGGTGAATTAGTGTCTAATAGACAGACCTAAAATTTAATCTTTTTCAAATATTGACAAATACTTTTAGTTCATATACCACTTCTATTGATAACAAAGCAAAGCAATCACTTTGAGAGAAATCATGAAAAGAGGTAAACAAAGATATGACAACATTAACTCAGTTCATTTAAACAACTTATGCCAATATAACCTGTGTGAGATATCTTACACCTGCCAAAGATGTGACTGAAATTGTTTAACAATCAGAGCATGATGACAAAACAAATGCAACTCATAAGACTGTGTGCATGAAGACCAACATCATTGAATCACTTTAAAACCACCAAATTTCAATGCAGTCTTTATGAGACATTACAACAACTATGCATCTGAATGACACGTGATAAGCATTGAAGAAACATAGAACTTTAGTACATTATGATAGATTGAAACATAACAATCTTGAAATATGAATCAATGAATGAACATGTAATGTGATAGAATAAATTATTTTTAACACATCATGCAAAAAATATTTGGTTAAATAGAAATTTTAAACCACTTTGTAACATATGACTATGAAAGTACTTGTAACAGCAGAATACATTAACAATGCAGAAATAAGAACTAATAATAGACATTAATACATCTGATAACTTATGAAAATCAGATAGACATGAAAAAAAATCACACAAAGACTCATCACATAACACATTATATGTCCTAAGTGGAAAACCCTCTTGGAGAATAAAAACCACTTGAAATATCTTTCACTTTATTCACTTAGAGAACCAACTCTACAAAGTTCAAGAGCACCAACTTCACACATATTAGAAGAACCAACTTCTAAAGTTACAAGAGCACCAACTCCACTTTTCAGGAGCACCAAATACACAAGGTACAATAAATAATCAATTACAGTGTACTATTAAAACCCTAGAAGTGCAAATGCAGTCCTAGAATCTCAACAATAGACCATGAAGATTTTCAATGAGCACATTGAAGAATGTTGTATGAAAATGACATCTTCTCTTATACAATAATCTGAGAATTAAAAATATTTTCAAAGTAATACAATGTCTTATATCTATCAAGATTAAGCCTGAAGTCTCATAATTTTTCTTCTTTCAAATACATCAAGAAAATGCAAGAAACCACCTTTTAAAGATATTGAAAAATAATCTCTGAAAGTAGTTTGTGTAACTATAAGCCAAATCGAGTTAGGGTTGTAGAATCAAAAAACCCTTTTACCATTTTTTTAGAAAAACAAGATGAGTATATTTCAGTTATAGCCTGAGAGAAGAATCATCAGAAACCCTAAGGGATTGTAAACCAACCTTTTCAAATAGATTCCTTAACAAAAGAAAATTATTCACAAAACCAACATCATTAACCTTCTTTTTAACCAACTGTTCCAAAGCCTGAAAAAAGAGAAATTCAGAAACCCTAAAAGGTTTTTCACAAGTTAAGCCTCCTTGTTTTAAAAAAAATTAACAACAATGTCTTCAAAGATTTATCACAAACCCATAATAACCAATCTGCCAAAACTACCAAGAATCATTTTAACAAATCAACATAATCCTTTTTCTTAACAAATTGTTCACAAGGCCCGAATAACAATTTTTTTTTTTGCAAATACTTGATTATGGTATAAAGAAGTAAAACAAATACCAGAGAAATCTATTGAAGACAATCATAACTACCCAGCTCAGCAAATCCTCTTTAGTTCAGCTACCTCATATCCAAACCATGTCGACTGAAAGAAACTCAAAGAATTTTCAAACAAAATAATGTTCATTGCGGTAGCTAGGGTTGCAAAACTTTTCATAATAAATTTTCCCTAGCTTTTACTTCAAGTCTTTCAAAGAATTTAACAAAAACAATGATACTTTGAAGTCTGATAAACCAAAATCTCAATAATACGCATGATTTAATTAGACATCATAATGATTTTGAGTCCAATGTCAAAGACTTCTACCACAAATGTTGACACATATTATTTCCACATCATAGACAAACACAATCATAACACCTTGCACTGCCAGATCATCTAATGAATGAAGCCAATATCACATATTTTGTGTGTTGTAACTCAACAACTAAGTCAACACTTCCCAATAAAAGAATTATGCCTAAAACATTAATCAAAATAAAAACAATATTGATTCCTTGATATTGCCATATTAAAAATTTTAAGGTGCCGAAGGTCAAAGATTTTATAATACCGATGTCACATGAATATAATGTGATCAAACAAAAATACTAACTATATGAACTTCCTTGATACCTTATGTATTCTCCAGCCATCACATGATTAATGTGACTTTGTCCATGTCACATATATAATGAAATACAAGCTGCCCAAAGTCATGTGACTTTCTATGATTTTATGACACCATGAATCAAGTATTAGCTCTATGAATCAAATATGTATTGAAGACCCCTTAGATAAAATGATCAATGAAGAGAGTATATACAAGTGACTTAAAATTGTAATCTGCATTCCTATGCAAACTCCTTGTAAAATTGTATGTTTTGTGCAAACATAAGATGTGCCACTCATATATCATTTGATCTGTCAGCCCAAGTGAAAAATAATGCACAAATGTATAAATAAATGTATACCTCAAAAATAATTTGTTAGTATATATGTCATCCAGGATATGAATATCATTGTGTATAGTGTCTAAGATGCATGTTCAATAAGCAAATATCATCATGTAAATAATAAAATTGACTTGTAGCACCCTATCAAAATGATAAACACTGTCAGCATCAATATGTATCAAGATCCCGTCAAAGTGATAAGATGTCAGCATCAACTTGTATCATGCAACAACCAGAAGCTAGAATTGCATATCATGTCATCAGTATCTTGTCATCTGCATATTACCAACCAAGGATAACTTTAAGAACCAACCCCCCCTCAGCAAAGGTGTAAAATCCTGGTGAATCTTTCCTTTAATTTGAAAAAAATATTAATTTTCCCTGGCGAATCTTATGCACATTATTCAAAAATTTGTAAAATCCTGGCGAATCTTAATGAATAATTGGTAAGAAAAAATAATCACTGGTGAATCCTAGTGAATAATCAGTAAAAATATTAATTACAATGGTGAATCTCTCCTTTAAAAATTTGCATAGTTGGTCGGCGTAGTTCCCCCATATTTCTTTTTGTTTTTTTTAATATTGAAGTAGGGGCTCGAGGGTGGCAGCCACTAGCAAGGTCAAGAGGGTAGAGCCCCCTTGTGGGGATCGAGGGGACAACGCCCCCTCGTGGGGTCTAGGGACACTTGAAATTAAGACTAAATGAAACTTGAAATTTTACCATCGATTAGCTTTTAAATCAGACGATTGGAAGTTCATTTCGTGAGTGACTATCGGTGTGAGTGAACATCATCGGTGGGACACTTAGGGATGTCCTGCTGATACAATGATTTTATATGCATAGTGAATTTTGTGACTTAGTGAATTCTATGACTTTATTTGCACATGCCTTTTAAAAAGGTTGTTGAGTCCCGAAATTTGTTTTGGGCTACATGATCAAATCTAATTGTGTGGCCCAAAACAAATTTCGGGCCTCAACAACCTTTTTAAAAGGCACGTGCAAATAAAGTCATGGAATTCACTTGCAGCCATTTGATTAAAAATATAATCGATCGAAATAAATAATAAACCTATTCAAGGATAAAATATCCCTAAAATGAAATGGTAAACTATTATTAGTGGCGATATTTCCCAAAAATTAATTGTAAGAATATAAAAATATTGGCGAATATAAGTAATATTTGTATTTATAGTATAAACTATTGGTGAATCAGTTCCAATGACGCATTGTTTAAAAAATAATGCATTGGCGAATTAATCGAGACATTTTTTTTTTTTGTAAAAATCTGGCGATTCAACATCCTTTCTAGCTCGTATTATTCGCCATTTTTGGAGGTCCCAATTTCAACTATTTGCCAATTGGTGAAGATTCGTCACCAAAGTTTTCCCTATTACCAACCATGTGAATCTGCATGTCATGCATTCATTAGTATCTTGTCATCTACATATTACCAACCATGTGAATCTACATATCATGGATTCATCAGACTAAGCATCCAAAGAATAATAGCATGTCATCAATGATGTCATGAACCCCATAAAATAGTTTTGGAATCAAGGACAAACTAACACATAAACAACTCAAAGCCAACAAAATAATGCCTTCTCAATGTTTATTATCAGAAAATTACAAGGAGATCTAGGCAGAAGATTTTTCTAATTAGCCATGTAGATGATTAAGAGGTTTTGGTATTGGTTCATCCAATTCCATAAATTCACATACTTTAGGATTGATGAATTCTCAGGGGGCCCGTATAGATTTACAAAGTACTTAAATGATAAGATTCTTATGTTGGAGTTGACAAGGTAGCTGTGCACATCACACCATTTTTTACATGTAAAACATAGAGAAGGGGTTATATATTCCTTAACACTTGGAAGGGGAATGTGTGCTCATCAGATCCATTAATAGAGAATTTTGATGTGGAGATTTATATTTTTGGATTTCACTTCGATAACTAGAAGGATAACTTTGAACCCTTCGATAAGATGAAGAAGCTGGTGGGGAAACAATATGCCCACTAGATGCATATTGAGGACTTCTGGGCCAATTTCCTAAATGACTATGAGGTCTGAAATAGATCATATATGAGACTAATAGTGGAATATGTTTGCACCCTGTGCCTCTTCTTGTTGTCTGACTAGGTGGAGGATGATGACCGAGTTCTTGACGAATATGAATACAATAAAGTGGTTTCTCATCTTATTACCCTTCCAAACTTGACCAAAGAAGAAGAGGTAGATATTGATGTAATTACTTAGCCAGTCTTGAGAAGAACACAGAAGTGGGTGGACACCCAAGTATAAAATATTCTTGCTTAAGGATTTGAGATGACGCATGGTGAAGAGCGAGTATAAGCCCCATCTAGTGATGGAGAAAGAACTAAAGATGAAGTAGGCTCCATCACAAGCTTTGTAGGAAAGAAGGTAGCCACTCCTCCCAAGGCCAAGGGAAAAGGAAGGAAAAACATAGAGGAGAGGTGTTCAACCAAGAAGCCCCATTTCTATAAGGAAAGGCTGGAGAGGCAAGTAGGCCTCAACCAAAAAGAGAAAATAAGGGTCGCATCATGACTATGGAGCCTATCCTGAAGGAAGAAAAAGAACCATCCCCTCCATTTCCACCTTCAGTCTCCATTCCTCCATCTCCTTCATTTGCTTCCATTCCTTTATTTTCACCCACTTCAAATATGACCCATATGAGATGATTAAAGTAAGGGTTGTGGCCAATAATAATGCTACATCTAGATTTCAACATAAAGAAAATCTTGCTAGAAATATTTAAGAACGATAATTTATGGGATAAGATAAAAAGTTTAATGAAAGAAATTGATTTTTAGAAATGTATTACAATTGAACACTTTTCAAAAGAACTAATGGCATTGCATTCACAAAGATAGTCACAAATAAAGATTATAGCTAGAGATTTGACAAATTTTATCAAAAAGCCACTAAAAATTTAAGTTTAAAAAATGCTAGAGTCTCTAAAAGTTTGTTGTATAGAGGTTGCATGGGAATAATTAAAAATACTACCATTTGGTTTATGTAGAAGGATCTAGGTGAACCAAATACTACTATAAAGTTCAAGGAGATATTAGAAGATGAAGAGTTTAGCAAATTATGCAATAAAGAGTATCACTTTAAATAAATTGATGCTGAACTTGAAATTGATAGGGAAGAGCTACCCTTGGATCCTAGTGTATAGTATTCATATTAACCTATTTTTAATGATACCATAGGGTCATTGCAAAAATATGTGACACAAAAATATGCCACTTTAATCTTTTAGGCAAAATTGCAAATTTTTTGAGTGCCAAATTTGGCACTCACCAAATGGCCTTGGATGGCCAAGCATAAGGCTTGGTCATACCAAGCCCATTTTGCAAGCACCAAATTTGGAGCTCGCCAAACTAAAAATTTGAATAAAAAAATTGAGCTTTTAACCTCATTCTATTGTTCATTCATTCACTTTTTTGTTCTTTTTCCTCTTCCCAACTTGTGCTTGCCAAATAGACTATAATTTTTTCACTTGGAGCTTGTGAATCTTCATGAATTGTCACCAAGGCATCATGGAGGTGAAAGAGGTATGCATTTTTCATTTTTTAGTTTCAAATTTGAATTGAATTGAAGATTAAATTAGGTTTTTAATTAAAATTTCTTAATTTCCAAGAAATGAATCTCCACAGGTTCCAAATATTGAAAATTCTTAATCACCTCCTCATGAAGACCCTCATGAACAAGAACACCATCAAACTCATCCCTCAATTCATAGACATCCCAAAGGAACAAAATAAAATCTTCTAGGGAAAATATAAAACAACAAAAAATAAGTTGAAGAATTGATTACAAGGTTAAATGATACTGCCACAACACACCCTCATAGGAGAGGCCTTTCCAAATCCCTATAGTATATTGTATCTCATGTAGGATCAATGAGTGCACACTTTAATTTTTGATTGAATAAGATGGAGGAACAAAAATAATTTTATGTAAATGAAATTTTGTATGCATAAGTGTAGAAAGAGAAAATTACCAAATTTTACTTGTGTGCAGTTTTCACATACCCTATAAAAAATCAACCTTTACCAGTTACATGCAAGAGATTTCCCATCCATTGGTACCACCATGAAGGAATAATTTTTATTTTTTGGGATAGGTGGTGAATGGTTTTTGACCAACCTTCGTGCAATAACTATGAGGTTCCACAATACTTTTTGAGGAAACTCTACTGTGAGTTTATCCTCCATAAGATTCCAAATTATCTTGAATATCTAGATTTTCAGGGTAGAGGTGGGAGATCCACACATGACAGAGTGGGGGAATGACATAATCCGCAGTTGGCATCGAGACCCTTGGCTAGAACCATGCTGAAGCATGTGACTATTCCTTTCATTGTGAAGGTCAATGTCGAGGTGGACACCTTGGACTCGATTAGCTCGCTTACTTAGCATTGTACACTATGTGAGGCCTTTAGTAGAGCCTGATGTGGGTGAGTCTTCTAGGCCCAGAGTTCTAGTCCACTTTTATGACTTGTGGTGCTATTTGCACATATGATCACGAGAGTACTCAGGATGCAACTATGCAGGATACATTAGATGCATAGAAGATGGCTATGAAAAATGTCTTATTGAATGAAACATTTGACATTGATACTCACATAAATTTTAGCAAGTTAATTTAATTTTGTTTATTAATTTTTATTCTAAAATGTAAGAATAACTAAATTAGTAGAATTAATATGATGAAAATTTAGGGTTAGATTTTCGATGATACTTTCACCATTCCTCCAGACCCCTATTTATTTACGTCATCGAGTCCAAAAGTATAAAACCAATATTAAAGAAATAATTATTACATGTGAATAGTTAAACCTTATATGCATGATTATCTCATTACACACTTTGGATAAACAATTTATTGATGGACCTTTGACATCAACACCTCGCTCTTTTTGTTGTTGCTGAACTTTCACTTAAGTAACCTTTATTCATTAATGGTGTTGTAAAACAATGTTAGTCAGTTTTGGTATTTGAATAACATTTTTTGTTTTATTTTCAGATGTTGTCATCAGATAGTCCCACCAATGTTCATGGCACAATGGACCATGGAGTTTCTACAACAATAGAAAGTTTTGATCCTTTGACAGAGGTATGCGATAGATTAGTAAATTTCACATTATATTTGCACTTTTATTGGTCTATTATTGAAAGCTTTAATGATACTTGTATGTAGTTTGATTGCTATTTTGATGCTTGCTATAGGGGCTTGTCAATCTAGATCATGAACATGCCCCTGTTGTGGATGAGCATGCTAATTATTTACTTGTGGTAAGTGATTATTTTGTTATATGTCATTCCATAATTCAATTTATATATATTAGCATCTATAATTTTTATTGTGAGCACATTTGAAAGACACTAGAATCACATGTATCTCCATCTAGCTGATAGTCGAAGGCATCTCGCGATCTATTTCCTTCCCCTAGTGGGGAAATGACTATGTATTAGGGTCCTTTGTTGTACACCTACGTGGCATTTTGAACATATATTTTGTATTATGGATATGTGACATTTTATGTCCATATGGATTTTTTGTAATCTTGTATGATTTTATTGGATATATTGTATACTTTTATCAACATATAATGATGTATGGCCTTATGGATTTTTGGTTAATGCAAATCTTACTTTACTCGTGTTATTCAAATTTTCACTACAAATGATTAATTGAATAAATGCATAATTACACAAAGTTCATTGTTAGTAACTGCAAAATTGTTACAAATATCATATGTCCTTACTATGGAGATGTTACGAATGTCTGTAAAGGAAAAGTGAGACACACCATGTTATTAGTTTGTGCTAATTCACTATAACATTGCCTGAATTGTATTTACAATCGCAAATTCTAAAAATACATAAATTATCTATAGTCAACCTTACAAAATATCTTAAATATTCTTCAACCATTGGGACTATAACATACAATATGATAGAGTGTAGCAAAAAACTATTTTGGAGACTATTACTAATTGTATGGAATAGAGCCATCTCTATAGGATCTATATGGAGGCTAAAGCTCTTGAATCAATTTTTTTTTGATGTGTTTTGGCCATTTAGATAGTGAACTTCAATATTGGTATATATTCTTAAATATTTTCAAATTATTCTTATTAATTTTTCTATTTGTAAATGCGGGCATTTATTTTAAACCCTTGGCCTAAAAACATAAAGAAAGTTAAGAATACATTGAGGGTCTAGTATTCTTGATGTACTCCTTATGTTCTTTATGTTTTTAGGCTGAGGATCCTAGATATGCTTGACTACATGATTGCTAAATGAAAATTCTAGTACATAATATAGGAAGCTAGCATGGACAAATAATATTTATCCTGTCCTAAGATTAATCTATTGCATATTTTATTTTGACTTGTTGTGTGACCTTTCACAACTTGATTGTCCCCACACCTCATGGACTAAAATTTCGTATTTGTATGGAGACACTTGTTCATCTCCATTTTCTAATCATTGCTATGGAAAACCTTAGATACCCATTTATGATGCAAATAATATAACTATTGATGTAGTAATTTATAGGAGTTTTCATATTTGGAGGGCCTTGAGCATTGTGATGAAATTGAGACTTCTTCTATCTCCCTTTCTCTTACATTTGAAATCATAAGTTCCTAAAATTATATGATTTACCATCTTGAGGTTGAGGACATATTTAGTCTTCTTATTTTGAGAATATTCTATCTCCTCATAATCCTACTTCAAATTTAGAGTAGTAGGTTATAAATTATCTTCTTGATTTAGATTCATGAGATGACCACTTGATAGGTATCATATTTTTGTTTTATGAATCTCATATTACAACATTAGGAGACATTATTGAGTATATTCAACACTTATTTTATGAGCACCATTTCATATTCTTATCATATCTACTTTGTCTTTGGATCTTGGATTTAATTTTTATTCATATGGGTTTGGATTGCTTTTACCTTTGTGAATCAAGGCATTTTTTGTGTTTAGATGGGGACATTTGATTATATTTAAAACATAGGATGTATCATGATAGTTCACCTCACATTTATTCTTGGAGTGAGAGTTACCTCATCATTTTCCATTGGATCACTTTTCACAAGGGGAGAAATTCCATTTTCATAAATGGATTATTTTCAACATTCATATACAAGCATCTTCCTTTGGTGCAAGAGCTACACCATTTTTTTGGGGTTTCATTATCTATCTCTGAAAGGATGTTAATTAAGTATTTATGATGGATTTATTCATGTTGAATCCCCATCCATCTAGTGTACATATTTTATCATTTTCCCTTTTGGAGAGATATTTTTTTCCTATGTACATGTCTTCTCCTTTTCCTCGTTTATGAGAGATTACTCATAAATTGGTATCTAACATGGCATTATAAATCAAGACATATGGAATTGTATATTTGCATGTTTTATCATGTCACTAAGATATACTTAAAGAGATTCAAACTCTAAAAAACTTATTAGAGATAATAGGAGGTTATGATATTATCATTGATGACTTCTTACAACATTTGGATGCGGTTTACAAGATAATTATAACTCTGGTGTATGCCCTTCTACTTGAACTCTTCCTTAGTGGTTCTCACATAGTGATTGGATTCTAGCATCTTCTTGGTTTTATGTAGATACACCTTAGGCTAATTGGATGTTCATAGGCTGGTATGGATCTCAAGGACTCAATGTTTCTCTAACTCAAATAATCCTAACCTCACATAGATATCATGAAATTCATTGGTGTAGGAATGGACTAACTAGTCATGTCCATGTTTTGATTGTCACCATTGCATGTAAAAATCATATAGACATCTCATGTACCAATGTCCTACCCTATTTTTGTATCCACTCATAGATAAAGTGTTAACATAGTGTAGCCTAGAATTTTTGGGAGAGTTGGGGCACAAAATAGGACTATGCACAACATAGATGTGTTGGGTTTGATGGTTCGACCCTATGACACACATAATAAAATTAGGCTACCTTGCAACTTCAAATTACATGCATCTAAATTTTTTTGGGACAGTAGAGAAAATTTCACCACAAAATAATGGTTTCAAGTATTCAAAATATAAGAGAGGTTGTTGTATAGGGGCCTCACATGCACCTGTAGGTTAAATTTTTTTTTTTTATGTGTCGTCGACTTCAAGATACAACATGTCAAAGTTTGATACTTTTTTGCACTTAGGGATCTTAAGAGAAAGTGTCGGTATAGTGTAGTCTAAAATGTTTGGGAGAGTTGGGGTACAAAACAAGACCATGCCTAGCATAGACGTGCCCACCTAGATGTGTTGGTGCTGACGGTTTGGCCCCATGAAGAACAAAATAAAAATCGGCCTACCTTGCAACTTTGCATTGCATGCATTTGATGGTTTTAAGGAAAACAAAAAAAATCACCATGGCCAAAAAACTTTGAGATATGAAAAATTCAGAGAGGTTATTGTAGAGGGACCATATGCAACCCTATACCTTTATACAAAAAAATTTCTAAGTGCCATGGTTTTTGAGATACAACCCATAAGAGTTCACTAGTTTTTTGCACTTAGGGATCTTAAGAGAAAGCATAGGTACAATGTATCTTGGAACGATCCAAAAAGCTAGGGTACAAAATAGGACCTTGAATAGCATAAAGCCACCCACCTAGATGTGTTGCAACTTTCAGTTTTTCCACATGACAAATAGAATGGAAATTATACCACCTTGCAACTTTCTCTTCAATGCATTTGACGCTTTTTCCAACGTGTGAAAAAGTGTCACCATAGCCAAATGGATTGGAGATATGAAAAAATGAGAGTTTATTGTAGAGGGACCCTATGTGACCCTATACCTTTAGATGGAATGGTTGTAAGTGCCACCATTTTTGAGAAAGAGCTCATTAAAGTTTACCAATTTTTCGCACTTAGGGATTTTATTAGATCATCAATACAATGTAGCCTAGAATTATTTGTCATGTTGGGGTGAAAAATAGGACCTTTCCTAGCATCAAACCACCCAAATGGATGTGTTGGAACTATTAGTCTGGCAGTGTGATGAATAGAACTAAAATTACACCACCTTGCCACTTTCTCTTCAATATAATTGATGCTTTTTGCAACGTCTGAAAACTTGTCACCACAACCAAATAGATTCAAGATATAAAAAACATAGAGAGGTTAATGTAAAGAGACCCTACATGACCCTATATCTTTAGAAAAAATATTTTTAAGTGCCATGGTTTTTGAGAAAGAGCTCGTCAAAGTTTTACATTTTTTGCACTTAGGAATCTTAAGAGAAAGTGTCGATACAATGTAGCCAGGAATGATATGACATGTTGGGGTGCAAAAAAAGACCTCTCCTAGCATAAAACCACCCAATTGGATATGCTGAAATTGTTGATTTGGCCACATGATGAATAAAACAAAAATTATGCCACCTTGAAACTTTCTCTTGAATGCATTTAATGCTACATGACCCTTTAACTTCAAACATAATGGTTATAAGTGCCACAGTTTTTGAGAAATATGTCATCAAATTTTGTCACTTTTTTACACTTAGGGCTCTTAAGAGATCATTGGTACAATGTAGCTTGGAATGATCCATCATATTGGGGTGTGAAATAGGACCTTTCCAAGCATAAACCTACCCACCTAGATATTTTGGAATTGTCAGTTTAGTTACACAATGAATAGAACTAACATTATGCCACCTTGCATTTGTCTCTTCAATGCATATGATGCTTTATGCAACATGAGAAAACTTGTCACCATGGCCAGATGGATTGGAGATATGAAAATTGAGAAAGGTTATTGTAAAGGGACCCTACATGACATTGTACCTTTAGATGAATTGTTTTTAAGTTCCACAATTTTCGAGAAAGAGATCGTCAAAGTTTTCAACGATTTTGCACTTAGGTCTCTTAAGAGAAAGCATTGATATAATGTAGCTTTGAATGATCTGACATGCTGGGGTGTGAAACAAGCCATTTCCTAGAAAAAAAAACCCACCTAGATGTGTTGTAACTACTAGTTTGGTCACATGATGAACATAACAAAAATTATGCCACCTTGCAAATTTCTCTTCAATGCATTCGATGCTTTTTCCAACATACAAAAAATTGTCACCACGGCCAAATGGATTGAAGATATGAGAAATTGAGAGGTTATTGTAAAGGGACCCTATTAGCTCTAAAAAACGTGGCCAAGATGCCTCAAGAGGATGCCAATTTCTCGATACGCTTTAGGGTAACAGACAAGGTTAAGGAAACTCAACCTTTTACTCTTTAGGTGCTACTAGACCTAGGTGGGTGTACCTATCTGAATCGGGTAGACTTGACTTGTAACCTTCTCCTAATGCCCTAGTTTGTCCACAATGGAAAATTTGAAATGGACAAAATAAAACAGATTTGGTATAAATTGTATATCAATATCCAAGAAACTAAAACCTAACAGGTGTAGAGATGTGAATGAAACTAAAAATGAAATGAAAGACCAGTGCCTTACAAGGTTTACAGAGTCAAGAAAATCTAAAACAAGTCTATTTGTTTTGGCAGACATTCAAGTTGTTTAGCATTTTATCTAGTTTATAACTTGTATAAACATGCAATATTATGATTACTGAGTTCTTCTTAATAATCCCAAGTGATATTTCCCTAATTACTATGAGCAATTCAAAGGATTTAATCTTTACTGGAAAGAGACAATTAATTGATCATACAAGTACAACAAATGTGCATTGATGAATAATGTAAAAACTCGTTTACACTAATTCAAATAACTAGGAAACACCATTAAGGAGACAACTTCAATAATACCCTTTAATAAATACCATAAACAACTGATGCTAGAAAATGTCATGCCATCATATTAAATTTTCATTTGATATCTCCATGATTTACATATGCAACCAGTCTCATCTTCTTTCAAAAATTGTATTATGTTGTATCTTCCCTATTCTCTATCTAATTCTACTTCGCTCCCTTTACATTGTTTTCAAAACGGTCATTTATACATTGAGAATATGAAAGGATGCATCCCTTCGGAAATAGGAGAAAACAAAACAAATGTATAAAGCAAAGATAGAGAATAATTAAGCTCTAGTTAACCATAAATGAGTTGTAGCAAGGTAATCCAAATAGTTTTGGCAGTTAAAAGTATCTGCATCTTCAACGACATTCTGGATCGTGGATTCCATCTTGATCCTTTCCTCAATCTGCTCGCTCACTTCTTCTAATGCTGTATCCTCTATAGAAGATGTCTTCATGATTTCCCTCAACACTGTATCACATTCATTCCTCCACCTAGTGGCGTCTTTCAATTCATCTTTATTATTAGAGAATGCAATCACAGTTGTCTTGGCAGCTTCAACCAATCCCTGTTTATCCTTGAGCAATTCCTCATAGAATTTTTGATGGCAATTGATAATATTATTTGCAGCTTCAATTACAGTACTGCCAGCCTCATCACGTGTGGTCAATTTATGAAATTTATCCATAACCCGCTCATTCATCCTCTCATGCTCCTTCACTGCATCCAGAGTAGAAGAATACTTTCCCCATAATTGATTTAACCAGGATGTTAAATTGAACTGTCTTTTCTTAACAATGGCTACAATGGCATCATACTTCCCCTGATTATAAGCACTTGTCCCGACCCAATGATCTTTTGTCTGAGAGCTTTCTCCTTGAGTGAGCATTTTGGTTGAAACTACTAGAACACCAACCAAGTCTTTCAATCTATCGTTTTCTCTTAACAGTCTCTCATTATTTTCCTTATACACTTCTCTTTCTCTTATCAACGCCTGAATCTGTGCTTTATTCAGTTTTGCAATGTTTATACCAATCTCTGCAGTAACCACAGGATCAACCTCTCCATCTTTTAAGGTCATTACATGGCCAAATGCCTTTTTTGTATCAATCACCACTAATTTCCTATGAGGGGGATACAAAGCCCATATCATCAATGATCCCTCATTAGTATTATATTTAGAACCTGCATACACCTCTGTCACCTTATCCTTATCCAGTTTGTGTGCAGTATTACTATCTTTTAAGAAACTATCAAAAACCAATGCAGAATTCAAATCAAGTCCAGGAAATATCATTACACCAGCATTCTCCAACATTTTTCTCCCCTTTTCAGGAGTCATAGTTGTCATTTCATCATCCACACATCTTCTTAATTGATCTAATAGTTGTTCCTCATCCCTAGAAGTGATGGCACCAACACCTTCTCTTATTTCTTTCCCCTTTTGTTTGTACAAGAATGCTTTGAACTCTGGAGAATCTATGAATTCATCATCTGAGACAAATGATCTGTATTCCATATGCCTTGCATCAATATCACCACTTTCAAGACTCTGTTCTTTAATCAAGCAAACATACCTCTGAGTCCTCAGCCTAGATACTTTCTCTGTTCTGCTCTATGGCACTTTATTCATTGGAGTTTCCTCACTCCCAAAAGACAAATTTCCTCTATCCTGCAGTCCCTGGTTATAGCTTTCAACCACTGCCTCTGCTTCCTCTTCATCAAAATTTTTGATCATATCATCAAAAGGATAAGGTACATGTTGATACCTTCCAAAGTTAATCCTTTCCTTGGCTGAGTTAATGTATCCTTCAGGGTCAAAAATTTTCCTAGCTGGCCCCCTTTTCATATTGTAATGCAATAATCTATCAAGAATTGAGTTATATCCCTCTTTAGCTAACACAGTGAAATCACCAAAACATAATGTACTAGGCATAAAAGCCTGCTTCCCATAAGAACTGAAAAGCATCACATTAATGAAATCCATTTGTCTAACAATCTCTAAATAAGCAATTACATTTGGAATTGTCCTTGGCAAAATGAAAGGGGCATCTTCAAACCCATATACCCTAATCATTGTGGCTCCTTCCAAACAGTACCAGTCACCCCAGTTACGATCAATTGGCTGAAGAAACCTCTTGATCTCATCAGTTAATGAATAATTACAAGGATACCTATACAATTTGTACAATTTTTTCACAAGATACTCTTCAAAATGTATGAAACTAGAATTAGCAATCCTGCTATCCCAAATAGCAGTCCACAACTGAACAGGCAATGCTTCACCCTCTTTACCAACTTTAGAAATTCTCATTTCTAAAGGCCACACTCCCAACTCTTGTCTGTAATATAGCATCAAGTGCATCAACAATGAATAATGTTTTAGATGAACAATATAAGCTCCACCCTTTATGGACACCAATCCTGAATCAAGCTCCCTGGCAATATATGAAGCATAATCAAATGGCCTGGAGTTGTGATACTGAATATCTGCTGTGATAATCATTGGTACAATTGACATGAGCTCTAGGGCATCCATCCCCAACACTTGACACATTGAGAAGTATGTGTACTTCATATAAGGCTCAAACCAATCCACATGATAAGGAGGCCCTTCACCATCTTGCAAAGGTTCTGACTTGTTACCCTATTTAATCCTATGGATAGGCAACCTCCAACTCTTATAGATCGTGTCCATTCTTTAAAATTCTTTCTCTAACTCCTCACAACTAATCTCCTCATTGCAAAACCCTTCTAATTTGAAGACCTCACCTATTGCTTCTTTGGACACATATATCTGTGGCTTTCCAAATGGGTCACATATAGCCTTATGCTTTGGATCATAATTATTAGCAAGCAATTTTATCAATTCTGCATTTACAAAGACATTAGGGCACACCAGTTTTCCTACATTTAATTTCCATGGGTTGCAGACTAGTTCAAAATGGTTTCTTCTATGATAATGGAAATAAAAAAGCTCATAACCCCTTATTGCAGTCCAGACATCACCTATGAACTTACATTTGTCATCTAACTTATCAACCTATGCCCTAAGCTTTGTAGACCTTCTCGCTTTAGGGCCTGAGCCAGGTAACTGATCAATAAGGTCCTGATTTAACCTCCTTTTAGTGCCCTCTTGCTCTGTATCAACCTTCTATTTCTTTCCCTTTGACAAACTACTCACAAAAAGCTTTCTACCCTTACCCTTTCTAGAACCATAGGACTCCATTCTCAAGCTTTATAGAATCAAAATGCAAAAGCCAAGGAATAGTCACTTACAATTTTCTGCTCGAGCTCTTCAGACTGAAAATCATCTTGGTTCTCTGTTCAGCATGACAATTCACCTGTGATCAATTTGGAAATGAAGAATTGATTGAATCTTTATTGTGATATCCCATCGCGCTATTAATGAAGCACGAATGAACCCCAATTTGAAACTGGCACTGTCGCATCAAGTGTCCTTTCAATAAGAGATTTTCAAATCTGGGGTGAAATCCCTTTTCAACATCTATTACACCTTTCGCCAAGACAGAATGTGGTCTTGTCGACACCTGGGATCCAAAAAATGATGACTGTTGCTCCTGTTTTCTATGTCACTATAACATTCTGAGTTGGGGAGATGTCACATAGACTTCATTGTGTCACATCGATATGCATTTCTTTCAAGTTATAGTTGCTGAGACAAAATTACCCTTTCACCAATGAATTATCACTTCGGCATGTCCATCAAGTTGTCTCGTCAAAAAATCTACAAATGAAGTCACACTCTCGACAAGACAGTAAATCTTCGGGAAGACTCATATCGATACCAAATGTCTTACCGAAAACATCTCTATAGATTACTCCCATTTGGTGAGACTCACCCCGAATTACTTGTTGGTATAACACTCGAACTTCGGTGAAGCTTATGCCGAAAGATTCCTCTCCTAGCGATACATATCTCTATTGGCATATCTTCTGAATCGGCAAGACCCCAACACCCTTTCCAATAGTCCCTTGAATCCCCTTGTATTAAGTTCGGCAAGACAAAAGTGATCTCGCCAAGACCTTCCCCGATGACATAAGTCTCACCGAAACACTTTGCTTACAAGTCAATCGGCAAGACACAATGATGTCGCTATGACTTCATGCCGATACCCATTAGTTTGGCTGAAATGATCCCTCCACATTACTAGTCAGCAAGACCAACTGAATTCACTGTGACATTATGATGACGCCCCAGCATATGCCGATATGAATCTTCTTAGTCGCTGAAACAAAAGGAAAAGTCCTGCCGACTATCTGCAACCAATACATGTTAGTGAAAATATATCTCGGGGAGACTTTTACCATGTCTTGCCGATATGGTTTTTTAATTGAATAAGAAGAGGTAAATGGATCCAAAATGGGTCATATGACATAGAATACGCAAGACAATGCAAAGAGGGGACTTTATGCTTAAGGTAAGGACTTAATGCTGGAAACTCATGAATGCAATAGACTGTAAAAATTCAAAATTTTACAGTTTTAACAGACCCTACATTAACTTGTACCTTTAGATGGAATGGTTTTAAGTGCCCTAGTTTTTGAGGAAGAGCTCATCAAATTTTACCAATTTTTTACACTTAGGTCTCTTATGAGATCACAGGTACAATGTAGCATGAAAAAATTCTACATGCTAGAGTGAAAAACAAGACCTTGCCTAGTATTAACCCAGCCACCCAGACGTGTTGGAACTGTCAGTTTGGTTGTGCAATAAATAGAATAAAAATTATACCACCTTGCAACTTTTTCTTCAATGTGCAAAAACTTGTCTTCATGGCCAAATGGATCGGAGATATGAAAAACTGAGAGGTTATTATAGAGGGACCCTATGTGACCCTATACCTTAAAAATATATATATTTGTAAGTGCACAGTTTTTGAGAAAGAGCTTGTAAAAGTTTTCCACTTTTTCACACTTAGGTCTCTTAAGAGAAAGCGTTAGTACAATGTAGCCAAGAATGATTCAGAATGCTAGGGTGAAAAACAAAAACTTTCCTAGCATAAAACTACCCACCTGGACATGTTGGAACTATCACTTTGGTTGCATGACAAAAAAATGAAAATTATGCCACCTTGCAACTTTCTCTTCAACGTATTTGATGCTTTTTCCAATGTGTGAAAAATTATCACCATGATGAAATGGATTGGAGATATGAAAAATTGAGAGAGGCTCTTGTAGAGGGACCCTACAAGACCCTGTACCTTTAAATGGAATGGTTTTAAGTGCCACAATTTGCAAGAAAGAGGTCAAAATTTTACACTTTTTTGCACTTACGTCACTTAAGAGATCATTAGTACAATGTAGCATGGAATGATCTATCATCCTAGGGTGTGAAAAAAGGACCTTTCCTAGCATAAAACCACCCACTCAGAGGTTTTGAAATTTTTGGTTTGATGCATGACGAACAGAACAAAAATTATTCCACCTTGCAACTTTCTCTTAAATGCATTTGATGCTTTTTCCAGCATGCAAAAACTTGTCACCATGGCTAAATAGATTGGATATATGAAAAACTAAGAGAGGTTATTGTAGAGGGACCCTACATGACCTTTTACCTTTAGATGGAATGGTTGTAAGTGCCATGATTTTTTTAGAAGATCTCATCAAAGTTTTCACTTTTTCACACTTAGGGATCTTTAGAGATCATCAGTAAGAGTTTTTACTAAACATGTAAATATGTAGAAAAAAAAAGGCTGGTCCTAAAATAGTAATTTCTATCATCCCATGCATTTTTACCTAAACCCTCAAAAAATTACAAATCAAAAGAAAAACCATCATTAACATTTAAAAGTTAACTCTAAAAGAAATCTATTCAGTTTAATCACTTGGGAAATGATATAGAAAATGTGGTGGGTCATGATTAATTGGGGTTAATCATAATTTTTTAGAGTTTCATGTTACCATAATCTAAATAGTGAGCAGGTTTTTAATGAAAAGGAAAGTATCAATACACTAAGTCAAAGGGCCAAAGAAAAGTCTCCTAGAGGAGGAAAACAACATCATGAAGAAGGGGAAAGTACTCATCACTTCATGAATACATGATTGAATGCATCTCCAAAGAGATAACATTCCAAAGGAGGAGGTGGAATTTTATCACTTCATCAATGTGTACAAGTAAGCATAAAGGCAACCCAATAAGGTGCATAAATAGGTAAAACAACGTGTGTCTTATTTTGTTTCCTATAAATACAGGAATGAGCTTGGGTCAATTAAAAGAACCTAAAGTAATTGATGAGTTTTAAAAGTGTACAAAAATATCTTGCAACATCAAAAATTTTAGACAAAATAATAATTCATAGCTCCTTATCAATTCATTAAATTACAAGATTGTGATATTGATAGATTTATGGTGTTTTTTGTTGTACAACCCTATTAGTGTTGTCATAGGTTAGGCTATTTTTTTTTGGAAGAACTATGAATTCCTTGGTGTGAAGTTGGTTGAATTCCATCAAAGATTGTGGTTGTGTTTCATTATGTATTACCTGCAATAAATATGGTTGCATTGGTAAGAGGGAAGGTTAGACAATGAGATGTTGGTGAGAAGTATGGAAAAAGCTCCAATACTAGTAGAAGTTGCAAGGATGATTGATGAGGTGTTAGAAGCCATAAAGGGACTAGAATCTCTAGTGTATGCCTTAAAAGGTGATAAGAGAAGAGGTAGAAAACTTTAAGGTGATAATAGTGAGGGTGAAATAAAGAAAGAAGGATCCACAATAGTTGAACAAAAAAAAATGTAGGTGATGAATTAGGTGTTTAAAAGAAGGCTCATTCAAGCCATTTCAAAAATTAGAAATAAAATAATTATGGATTTTCCATGTTTCTCAAGAAGATTAGGACAACATGAATTGATTGATTGGATAATGGAGATAAAATATTATTTGTGTATGATGATATCAAAGATCTAAGAAATGTGATTTGCACAAAGATAAAAGGACATATTATACTTTGGTGGAAATAGATGAAGGTTGAAAGAAGGAATGGGAAAGAAAAGACCACTCAATTGGATATTATGGTGAGGAGAATGATGTCCATGTTTTTTCCATTTGACTATTAGTTCTTGAGTTATTGAAGAATTTTCACAACTTTTGGCTAAAGGATTTGAATGTAAAGAGCTATATTGAGGGGTTCTACAATATCTATGTAAGATTAGTTCACCATGAGTTGGAGCATGAGAAGGTGGTATGGAAAATAAATGGTATAATATTAATTATATAGGATGAACTAAGCATGATAAGGATATAAACCATCAACTAGGACTACCAATATTTACTCAAGCCTAAGGATAAATTGTCATGGATACACATTTCTACTAGCAACAAAAGGATAGTTTCTAATGCTGCTGATGACGAGGAACTAATGTATGTATCTAAAAGAAGGTAAACCCAAGGAAAAGAGGATAATATTACCTACTAGTAGAAAAATAGTTATGAGGCAAGATAAAAATAAGATATAGAGGATTCATGGGTGAATTCTTCAAGTGTTGAGAAGTGGGTCATATGGCCTTCAATTACCATAAATTCAATGAGACAATACTAAAAGTAGATCCTAGAGTCATGTTACTTGGGTAGATGGAATGATAATGCTTCATCTAAATACAAAAAATAATACAATCATGGATAATTCATCATGACGCAAAGAATATTTTAAAACTAGCAAGATGGAATTATGAAACCTGTGAAGGAGTTTCTTTAACAAAATGCAAGGTAATAGGTAATTGCTGAAATCTCATAATTAATAGTGGGAGTATGGATAACTTAGTTATTTAAAGATAGTAAAGAATTAATTTTCTTTCAACATGGAAAATAATTTTGGTTTGAAAAGAGTACCACATCCTAATCCATGTAGAGTGTTTTTCTGTAAATTGACCATCAAATATTGGTAAACCAACAATCTTTATTGAACTTTCATATTATAAATGATGTAGACAAGGTCATAATTAATAGTGGGAGTACAAATAAGTTAGTTTATTTGAAGATGGAAGAGAAGTTTGGGTTGAGAAGATTATCACATACTAATCCATATATAGTGTCATTATTGATAATTAGCCATGAAATATTGGTAAACCAAAATGGTTTAATGAACTTTCAAATTGGCATGATCAAAGGGAACTCACCTTAGATGGAATTATGAAACCTGTGAAGGAGTTTCTTTAACAAAATGCAAGGTAATAGGTAATTGCTGAAATCTCATAATTAATAGTGGGAGTATGGATAACTTAGTTATTTAAAGATAGTAAAGAAGTAATTTTCTTTCAAGATGGAAAATAATTTTGGTTTGAAAAGAGTACCACATCCTAATCCATGTAGAGTGTTTTTTTGTAAATTGACCATCAAATATTGGTAAACCAACAATCTTTATTGAACTTTCATATGATAAATGATGTAGACAAGGTCATAATTAATAGTGGGAGTACAAATAAGTTAGTTTATTTGAAGATGGAAGAGAAGTTTGGGTTGAGAAGATTATCACATACTAATCCATATATAGTGTCATTATTGATAATTAGCCATGAAATATTGGTAAACCAAAATGGTTTAATTAACTTTCAAATTGTCACGATCAAAGGGAACTCACCTTAAAAAAAAAAAAAAAGGATAGAAATAATAGTCATCATAGGATAGCCTCAAATAATGTCATTCAAGTGACAACCATCAAATGGGAAGTGACCTTAATGATAATAGACATTCAAGTCAAGGAATATTTTCATATGGGAAGGTACACACCATGCAATGAGGTAAGAATGATAGTCACCATAAAATATCAATAGGGAAGACCTTTAGGAAGGGGTAGTTACAACAGTCATTGATATTAAAATAACTGTAACCATGGAAGAGTCTAAGAAGATGGTAGTGATCAATATAATAGGTGATCAATAGGAAGATATTTTTGATGTATATGTATGAGAAGAAAATGTTTGTGGCAGTCCTTTTAAGAGATCAAGGAAGTTATCATGCAATGGACTATACAAAGACCGTGCTAAGGGTAGTCACTTTGATAAAATCAATAAGAGGATAACTACCATGCCAATGGTAGATTTTGTAAAGGTAGCTTGGGAAATCTTATCCAAGAAGGACAACCATTATGTTAAAATTTATTATGAAGAAATTATAAAATAGTGACATCCAATTAGATGAATTTAGTCAACATTACTTGAAAATATTACAAACTAAGATAAAACTAGGAATTTTGTAAATTATGCAAGTAGATATATTACGTGGTTCTACTAGATTTGACACATGATCAAATTCCACAAATGATTCCATCTCTATGGTTTGTAGTGCCACCAAGAGCCAATACATCTCAAGTGGGCTTGGAATTCTTAACCACCATTCGTCAACCCACTCCTTTGACTCACACTCATTCTAGGATTGAATTGTACATGAAGATCAAAATCATGCCATCTTTTGCATATGGATATTCCATGAACCTACATTGGAGCTTCTAGAAGAGTGTAGTTTACTCAATCTTGTCAATGTAAAGCAATAATCATATTTTGTAATGTTAGTATCATTTGCTAACGAAAAAACCTATGGACTGAAGACTTACCTTCATTACCTGGACTCATTATAGCATTACACCACTCGATAATAGATTTTGTATCTATCAACTTTGGATTGTCTTTGTACTTTAACTCTTCTCATCCTAAGGCTCTTTTAATACATGCTCTTGCACCATCATGCTCCCCCTTTCCATACTTGACCTCAGAGAAAATCCAGATATGCTGAACACCATTGGTTTTATACATATTTCTCAACCAATAAAACGTCAAGGAGTTCTTAAATTGTGATGTATAATTATCTAACCATATGATATGCTGACAGAATGATATGCCCTTACTAGCCAAATTAGTTTAGAACCTTTGAAAGCAACCTTGCACAAACTCTAAAGAATGTGTGCAATCACCACTAATATAAAAGTGATACACCATCAATATCTTTCTCTCATCCTCTGCACTATCACTTGCATGAATGAATGCTATATTAAAAAATATAGCAACCTATGTGGAGTTGTAATATTGTGATTACACCTCATTCTATGGTTGTAGTGTGTAGTTCTTTGTAAAGTCGATAACTGAAATGATGGTATGAAGTGGAAACATATCCTTGCATAACTTAAACTGTAAGTACAACCATCAAGCTCTATGTGTATGTTTTACATACTCATACACCACATGATCACAAAAAATTCCCATAAATTGATACACTGGAATCTTATCACTAACCAATCCACACTTTTTTGCTTCTTTACTATCTTTTAGATTGTAGGCCATTGTCTTACATTTTCTAAATTCCACTATTTTGTTTCCAATTGCATGTGTAATATGCATATGTTAAAAAAATGGAAAAAGTTGCAAGCCACCACAATGAGCACATGTGTCATCCAAAGATAATTTCTTGTAAAATTTTTTTCCATCCACTCTTTCACATGAAATGATAGATATAAAATCCCTTGAACATCTAGGTGGAGGCATTATGTTACATTCCCACAAAATATTGTTAGTATTCAAATCTACATATATACGTCGATAAACATCATAATGGTTATAAAACTCAATATGTACTCTACAACAACAAGTAGTGCGTGTGTGATTTATTTTGACATTAAAAGGGTTTAATATTTCAAAAAACCGTTGACAAATTTTAACTTGAGGATACATCTCTAGAAGTTTAGCAAAAAAATGTGTTTGTCATATCCAAAAATGCTTTGGACATGGCTCATAGTTTCAACTACCAATTATCCTTACAACATCTCTTTGATTGGGAGATACCCTTGTGTTATTCTTCCAAAATTCTTCGATTAGGGATCTCAAGGCTTCAAAAATTGATTTATCTTTATGTGGTAGTCTACCCAAGAATGCCCATAATTCATTTTTATTTAGATCCTCCACTCTTTCATGCCTTTTGTTGGCTCTCATTAGATATGATCAACTTATTTTCAATAGTTTACTTGTCTTTGTAAGGATCATCTTATTCCTAGTTTTATTTCTTACCATTTTTGATGTCATGAAACATGGGGTGGCATTACTATCTTTTGTGCATTGTGAGGTTGAACCCACACTCTTATATGCACTCATTAGATTATTTACAATAGATTTCTCATTTGAGTCATTTGATTTTCTTAGCCCAAGGATATTCATGATGGGCCTAAATTTTAGTTGCCTCATCATTCTAGAAAATAGTTTACATCTTTCAGTCTCATTTAGATTCTAAAAAAATTAATCTCCATATCCTCTTAGCATATCTTTGACAAGTATGCTTTGGAATCTTATTAATAATTGGTTCTTGAAATATTAGCATCAATATCAATCAAATACTTAGGATTTTAATGCAAAAATATAGGTGTTCTCAAAGGTAGAGTTTCCTCAACATTAAGAATGTTAAAATTGGGGATATATGGCATAACTTCAACCAGAGATGAAAATTATGACATACTTTCAAATTGACATGTAAAAGATCTTGTAACTTCAACTTGAGATGTGGTAGTTGGAGTGTCTTAAACTAGAGATGTGATTGTTGATGTTCTTTCAACATGACATGTTGTGTATGGTGTGCCCTCAACTTCACTTGTGGTACATGACATTCCCCCAACTTTGAGATTCATTTATCTCATTGCATGGAGTTTTTGCATCTATTGCCTTTGTGATGCCAATTCCATATCTCTCTTACATTGCATAGGAATTTCTTCTTCTATGGGTTTCAATTTATTTTCTTCATGAAGTTGCGTCATTATTTCTTTTTTCTTTGCATTCTCATCTTCATGCTCATCCGTTGTTAGAGTATTTTCTCATTTCCTTGACATGATGATGAATGCTACATGTTCAAAAACAAAAAAAGAACAAAAGTAAGTAATGCCCACTAATACAAAAATATCAAAATCAAATGAAAATGATTGCAATTTAACTATATGAGAAGGTGACAAGCACAAAACTTTAAATTTAAACAAAAAACCCCATGATAAACATTTGAATTATAATCAAATTTTATCTAAAAACTTGGAATGATAATTAAGAAAATTGTTGAATAGAAAATGGACTATTACTTTAATTGATGAACATGATTGTCTACCTTATCAAACACACCTAAATGTAGTATTCCCTTTAATGCAAGTTTGGTTTCGTTTTGGAAAGTCATGTTCATAATGAATAAGTAGATATGACAGTCATGTTCATAATGAGTAAGTAGATATGACAGTCCTTATGACTATAATAATCCCTAAGGGAAGTGAATTAATGGTAGAGGGAAACCACAAATGGGTAGCATTAAAGGAAGCAATATTTTCTCTTAAAGACAAACCAATGAACCCTTTCAGAGGGCAGCAAGAAATCCTATTTATTTCTTGTGTGGGACTATGGAAATGGACCTATATGATCCTTTCACATATGTGTTGTATGCTCTTATATTCATTATAATGAAAATATCAAGATTTTTTTGTTGTCATATGTTATTCGAAATATAATTATTGTTGATGCACAAATAGTAGTTTATAGTCTAAGATATCTAAGATAAGAATAAGGCTACACAAAAGGGGAGGTATATTATTGAGGTATTATAACACATTGATTAAATCTATAGGCATCATCTTCTTCCTTATCACACATTTGTGTTACCAATATGACTAGCATAGTTGAGAGATAACAACCACAAGTTATTTTTACCAATAAAGTGTATATGATTTGAGATAATAGATTTATATACAAAAGTTAAATAGAAGGTTCATGATAGTCACTGTATAAGGGAGGATACAAGTGCAAGATTTGAAATATCTCAAACATCAAGAGTAACATAACTATGGTGGGGGTATTTATTGATGGTATATACAAAATAATAAATAAATATAAAATATCATATATCAAAAACATGGTTTGTTAGTTCCTTTTTTAATCTATATGAATGCACGATGATATAATGGAAGGGAAATTTGATGCAAGAGAACAATTGAAAGAATGACATGTTAAAGTCTACATAGACAAATAGGATAGTCAATACCTAGGCATGTTATCTTTCTAAATAAGCATGCCACAATCATTAGAAAGTGAATAAAATAATATGTGATATGCCACAAATATAGATATAAGATGACACTAAAAAGATAAGGATGATAGTAGCATGTCATGTTCATTAAGAAATACGATCTTCAATAAGGGTTCACAATCATGTTAGGAATGTTTAAAAGGAGAGAAGATTAATCAATGAAAGACAGTCTTGTATGTATCTAGGAATTCATGAAAAGCAATGATAGCCCCTAAAAGGTAGCCACAAATTATATGAAATAGTAGGGCTAATAGGGGTAATAAGAACTATCTATAAATCTATATTTTCAAAATAGATAATAGTGGACTTATCCTGAAAACCTTGTACTAGGTTTGTTGTAACAAATGATATCGATATGGTTATTGTCCTTTATTTAACTTCATTGTCAAGGTTGGATATCAATGAAAGACAATAACAAATTCATAGTAAGGTTGTTAGGTAATAATTAATAGACTCATTTTAATCTTTTTGAGGAATTCATGCCACCACCAAATCCATATGGAAATGAATAAGGGATGGTTTAAAAACCCTAGTCAAGATCATTATTGCATTGAAAGAAGTAAATGTAAGCACAATCATGATAAGAACACAATGTCAACAAGTTGAGGAAGGCAATGATGAGTGGCAAGAGTCTTGTTAAGTGAAAAGCATGAAAATCATATAAAAATGGTAAAGAGTACTGCTAAAGTCATATGAGTGTGCCAAAGCATGATGAAGAATGCATAGTCAAGTGTAAGGATGGTCATAAGAAAATTTTGTCAAGAATTTACCAAAAGGCTTGTAGTGTTAGATAAATTCAAAGAAAATCACCAAAAGAGTAGGTTCAATGTGTTATGAACATGCTAAACAAGAAATCACAATGTCAAAGATAAAATTCTCTTTGAAAGGTATGGATAGAGACCTAGAAGGTGAGTGGCATGGTATTCCATGGGGATAAGAAAAAATATAGTTTGAAATTTAGAACAATCCACATATCCAAATAGGCATGATAGTCATTATAAGAAGTAGGATCTCAATTAAAAGAGGATATAAAGAAAGGAATATTAGAGTAAATTGCTAGTTGATCGCACCAAGGTTGCAGGTGTTGCAAGTCATATGACAATCTAAAGTATATCCCATAATGGGCATTATTGAGTGTTTCAGTTGGAGAATCTATCAAGAATGTAACTTATTTTATTCAATATCAAACACCTATGCATGATTTTACAGACTTATATAATAGTTGCATGATGCCTAATCTTAAAATAATATAGTGATGCATAGTCAAGAATGGCATTAGCTCAATGCATTTAGAATAATCAAGAATGTTGTTCTGTTATGAAATGAAGGTTTATGGATTTCATAGGCCAAGAGGAAAATATGGTAGTCATAAGGATGCATGACATAGTAGAATCAAGGATAGTTAATGATACTAAGAAATATAGAGGATAGTGCTAAACATTATACAAAGGATAGGAATGACATTTTTTCTAAGGTTTTTAGACCTTGAGAGCCCTAAGTAGAAATTAAAGAGAATATTCATAATAGCCATTGTATAGGACATATAGACATGGAAGTATACAAGGGAAGAAAGGTACTGTGACATAGAAAAAGAGGAGAGTACAATCCATAAAAGGAAGTATTTAAAGAATTTTCTAAAGAGACTAATGGCAATGAAAGAATTTGAATTTCCCTCGAACATCTATGATACCAAATATTATATATTCACAAGTTGGAAAAGGAAAATGGGTTGAGATGTTGAATATTCATTAACATTGTTGTAGAAATAAATATAAAATAGAATCGTAGAGTTTTCCTTGTACTTATATGGTGTTGCGTGTAATATTGAATATATAAGTTTGGCTTCATTGCCTCACTATTCCACTTCTTTTGCAATCCATTAGATGAATGATACGAAATAAAACCTTTGTTCATTTGAATATCTACATGAGGATCTCATGTACTTTTTACCATCTAGGTAACTATCTTAATCACAATCTCTAATTTGAGTTTTGTCTAGCTAACTATCTTAATCACAATTATTGATTGGTAGTTTAGCTAACTATTTTATGTTTACAATATTCACATATAGAGTCTATATTGTGTGTCGGATTCCTAAAAAATTTCCTCCATGTCATCTTGTATAAGGTGTCATCTTGTGCCCTACTTTAGTGACTCTCTATGATCATGAATTCTTGCTATTTGTTACAATACCCACCTGCTATTTGCTACAATCTAATGTCATCCCACCACATATACAAAAACAACATAGTTAAATCTTTAGAAATTGAAGTAGATTTGGTTAATTTCCTACAATTTTTTGATTTTATTATGTTAGAAATCTGAAATAGATTGAATAAAAAAGATCTTCTATGAGAGATATGCTATTAAATTTTAAACAAAATAACATAATTACAGACTTGAGATTCCAAGAGATGTGCAAATGTCAAGATTATAATATTGTATTAGGATCTCAAAGAAAATCTATAGAATAATGATTGAATGCATCAAAGTGCATGTATGTCAAAGTATGCAATAATGCTAGAATATGCAAGTGTATGAAAATTAAAACTAGGTAGCAGGTTTATATAGAACTAAGGAGATGATGAAGGTGGAAAATCAAACCAATAGGAATTAACCACCAAAAGTGGAGATGAACACAAAAAGTGGAAAGTGTTCCACCCTTTAAGGAAGGGGACACCACATCACTTATCTCCTAGTTATTAAGTGATAAACTCACTCTGTTATCCTAACCAAGCTTAATTAAGTGTAGGAAAAAACTAGGACTAAGGAAAAATAAATTCACACTAGGAAAATAAAAACCTACACCAACACATTCCCTATTAATGTAAAGTGCCTACAATCCTCATAAACGTCATTCACAATGAAATCTAAATTGATTTGCCAAAAAATCCATGTGTGAAGTGAGATAATATACTGCAAATATTGAGGGGTTAGGAAGAATGCATTATGGGACTCTCTACTTAAAGAGGTGTTCCATCCTTGGTTAAGGGTTCACCAACTCACATTGGTGCCTAGTAAAAATCTAATAGGATCTTCATATGTTTTGGATATGGTTTGCCGAAATATCAATTTCATCATTTTTTTCCCTTAGTATTTTCAAAGAATACACCTCAAGGAACAAATTAAAATTCTAACAATATTAACTAAATAAGGTGATTGTCTACTCTTTCTTTCATAGTTGATTGGTTCCTAGAAGATGTAATTTTTTGTGTCAATTCCCATGTATAACCTAGTCAAGAAAGAGTAGTTTCAAATTGGATTTGTCTACTTGTAGACTAAAATTTCAGAATTGGATAAAAATAGGCTCAAATGTTATTATGCTAGATTAATGTTCACTTTATATATAGTGTTAGCTAGTACTTGGTCAAATAATCTAAAATCAAACTTGTAGCATTGCGAAATGAGTAAATATGTATATTTTAGCAAGTGAGGAATAGAGTTCTACTTTTTTTTAATGTTTTTAGTATTTATTTTTAAGATTATTGTATCTTAGATTAAGGTTATATATCATGCTTTGGCAATAGGTATGACATAGTTAACCAACAACCTAATAAAGAAGGATAATATATAGGTTTCAACCATATGTCATGGTCTAATGGCAGATAGCGATTTTCAAGCTTGTATTATTTACGTCTATAGATAGTGGATGCACCATCCTTTTCTCTTATCATTTGATGTATATAAAATAGTTATTTTATGTTATTTTTTAGATTTTTAGATGTATAATATGTGGTGAAAGTACTATTGGAAACAAGCTACACTAAGAGGGTGGGGGGGGGGGGTGAACTAGTGTTGTGAAAAAATTAACTTTATTAATCTTTATCTTCAAAGCACTAGTAACATTCTACCATAATGCATGAAGCAAACAATTAAAAAACCATAACACAAAGATTTTTATGTGGAAACCCTGTTAGGGGAAAAACCATGGTGGATGGCCAATCTACAATATGATCCGAGTATACTCAAAATGAAGTCTACAATATGGGGAATGCACTTGCATTCAGGAACATTGCCTAGAGCTCACTGCTCAAGAAGGAAGGCTCATTGCCTTACAAAATGTTCAGATTAAAACCATCTAAAGGATTGAACTGAAATATTAGCATCTACATATTCTTGATTATAGTTTCAATTAGGCTCAACAATCAATCTTCTATCCTTCTAACGGATTTTGCACTTTTGCTTTTCTCTGCTCAAACTCGCATCACAAAATCCTTGATGCACAAGTAAAACTATGCATAATCGCTCTTCTACTCTTCTAATATTTTCAATTCACATCAACACACCTTCTTTGTATATCAAAATGATATGATCAGTCACTTATATATATCCACAATCAAGAATTTAATCGCAATATGTTTGCATCAATATAACACAAAAATATTTGCAACTGTCGGCCCAAAACATGAGTAATGTATAGTGTGTATCAACAATGGTCATCCACAACTTAGCTAGGACCCAAAAAAAGATTCTCGAACAAAAACATACTTGAATAATTACTTCCCAAACATCTGCAACATGTTATATCCACGAAGTTGGCTTCCATGCACTGATAAATAGATAATTACTCAACCCGATCTTCAAAATCGTACACGAATCGATACAAGCCACTAAAAATCAATAACATCAGAGATCATACACCAAGCAACATTCCTTGAGGTCCACAACACAAGATAATAAAGAAAATATTCATAAAGATGGATGAACACAAAACTACCCGATGCCCTCTTCTTCCTTGACTGCCTTCAATTTGACTGTCGCTATGATTGAATGATGATGTGTGTATCTAATCATTGATTAGGGTTTCCATCAATTAAAACACCAAATGATATTAACAGCATCTCTTGCCAACAGTCTCCCCCTTTGGCATTGATGGAAACACTTAGTGAAAAATGCCTAAGTGTCGAATCAGTACCAACATGAATTATACTGCCATCTTCAAAATTCCAAAAATACAACTCTCCCCCTGAGGTGATTATACATTTTTAACTCTAATACTCTCCCCCTTTGACATCAATGGAAAGGGCAAGAATCCACATACAAAAAAGATCAAACAAAATTGCTATAAGCAAACTGCATATATACAAAGATGCTTCTTTAGCTTACATAAACTATAAAATATTTACAAAATCTTTCTTCAACTGGATCAAATTTGTGTCCCAAACCCTTTTGAGACTCTCCAAGATTGTTATGTGACCATATCCTAAGTAGGATTGTGTCTCTATAGACTCCAAGTTTGTTGGATCACTAACTGTGATAGTATCTTCACCTTCCTTTAGTGCAGTTTACATTATCTCAATCTTCAGACCAATTAGGCCTCTAAGTTCACATGCTTTCTCCACAAGTCTGTCATTGTCATGCTTCAAGCTCATTATTTTCTCAAGCAGAGATATTATCTGACCTTCTTTCTTTGCAACACCACTAGTTAAGGGATCAAAGGCTTCAGAGATAGTGGTTAACTATTTTTCAAGATCCTTAACCTTGTTCTCATTAGCTACAGTAAATTTTGACAAATTCAAACATGACTTATAAATCTTTCCACCTTCAGACAAAGCATTTTGAACATTCTTCATACATGCGGCTAATAGAGTTTTATCCTTAGCAATCATTTCTTTCAACCCATTGAACTTTTTGGCATCAAATTATTTTTGAACTTTAATCATGGCTGACTTCTCAAGTGAATCGAAATGAGTACTTACATAGTTGATGAGCTTCTTCAGTTCACTAGAGGAGGAACCAGATGGATCTTTGTCATGAGTGGGCATTATCTTCTCTAGAACACTAGATGCAAGATTTAAGAGTTAACTATCCTCAATGTGAGACCTCAACAATTCTTCTCTAGCCTTCGCTTGGGCGAATGATGCTACCTTCATTTTCTAAATTGGAGACAAACTGGATAGGTCAGTAGGACCTTCAATCAATTCCAAATTAATTTCTTGTTGTTGTTCTATTATAAACTTCTTCGCTGCCTCTATAGTGTCTATTTCTTCCATTTGAGCTTCCTTTACCTCAACTATTGTTTCTTTAGTTGTAGGTTCTTGATTAACTTCTAGAATTTTAATTTATTCATCCTTCTCAACAGATACAATTTTAGGAGTCTCAATCTCCATAGGTATTTATGTATTGCCCATATCAAGAGGAATTAGAGTATCCTCAGCTATATCAATTTTTTCTTCTTCTGCTTCTCTTTCTGAACCAGATGGGACATCTTCAACATGTGTTTCCTTAGTAACAACATCAATTCTATCATTTAACAAAATCTTTCTCAAGGTTTGCTCAGTTTATTTTGTAACCTCATCAACTAGAACAATCATGAGCTTATTCACTCTTGTCTTGCTCTTGAATTCCTTTTTTATCTTTATTCAAGAGTGCTTGCATATCTTCCATAGACATTACTAGACACAATTCTGCAAGGATTCTTTCTCTCATTTTCTCTTCTTCTATTCAAGCATTGACTCTCCTCATTTCCAAAATCTCATATAAACTTTTAAGTAGACTAGGAATTATTTCAATAAGAACCTTATTGAAAATATTCAAATACATTATTGTTCCTTCCTCAAGAGTTCTTTGACCTGATTTATCAAAAGTTTCATACCATTTACGAAGTGGCTTAAGATTTCCATCCTTGACCAAAGATATTTCAACTTCTTCTCTTGACATACCTGGTTTATCAGCTTTTTCTTTCTTCTTGGCTTTGACTTCTTCACCAGAGGAACTTAAACCTATAACAACACTTATAGCCTCTTTCGTTATCTTGAAGGGTATATTCAACCACATGAATTCTGCATGAACTCAACTCAAGATGTACTAGATGCATTCATTCTCTTCAAAGATGGGAAATTTCACAATCTGTGTGAATGTCTTCTCTTCTAGGGTTTTGAATTCCAGTTTGACACAATATTCTTCTCCTATTATATGATTGGTATACAAATTCAGTAGCTGTGAGCTTCCTAACTCTTTAATGTTCACTTGAATATATGCCCTAATATCTTTAGTGTGTAAAACTTTGTGCGACACAGACGAAAATGCTCCTAACAGGTATGTCTCAAAAGATTTGTAGGGATGCCATTTGAATTTTGGGTGAGGTATGTCCTTGAATTCAACTACCAAAGGAGTATTCATTTTGACCAATTCATAAATTTGCAGGGATTTTATGATAAATATCTTTTTGTCGAATAAGAATTTGATTGCCGAATCACCTTCACACTTGAATTTCACCACAATTCCCCAAAGTTCGCCTCAAATCTCTCCAACTTTTTTTCTTCAAAATGAAAAGTGACAAATGAAGGATATAAGTAACTTTTTATCACTTGCATACCTAACCCTTTTTTTCGCAATAAATTATTTTTACCCTAACTCATCCGGTTACCGTGTTTCCATGTACTGGGATGGATAATTCTTTCATAGACCACCAATACTACATAATACTCTCTCCAATAGTTTTAGCAGCATTTGTAGAGAATCTGTGCACTTCTTGTACATATCAAAATCTAGTTTCAATTACCAGTTAGGGGGTTAAAATATTTTCTTGACATCTCCCCCTACGCCAAATGCCTAAAACTAATTCTTGGAGGAATTACCAGATGCAAATTCTAGTGCTGGTAAATTTGCTTCAGTAGAGGGAATTTTCTTGACCCATTTCTTTTGCATTTGCTTCCTAATCATATCTATAGTGAATTTTCCTTTTCCCTTATCATCATTTTGCATGTTTGTCCTTTGATTTACTAGAACTTTTTTGTTCTAACAAAATGTAGTAGTGTGACCAAATTTGTTGCAGTTATAGCACACAACATTTCTCTATCCAAACTAGTTGTTCCACTGATTTCCTCTTGATCTGCACTAGTTAGCAATATAGCCAATCCTATTGCATGTATAGAATTTGACATCTCTATGAATATTTTTCATCACATTTCTACATTCATTTGACTTGTGACCAAAATTATTGTAATTAAAGCACTGACCTGAGAATTATGGACCACTTGGATTCACCCTTCTTCTACATTGAGTAGCCATGTGTCCAAATTTATTGCAACTGAAACAATATCCATTGAATCTTTGGGCATTAGGTTGTCTTACCGGATACCTTCCAGATTTGTTTATTTGATTTCCTTTCCTAAATTTCCTTTGTCCACAATTCCTTTGTCCAAATTTTGAACTTTCTCCTTCCTCATATCCAAGACCTCTTTTTTCGCAATCAGTCCTTTGAATTTTAATCAGTTAATCAATCTTGGCTAAGCTAACTTTGAACTTCTCCTTGTACTCGTTTGCAGTGGTAAGTTCATTTCCAAGATCATCAATCTACTTTTCAAGTACTCCTCATTGTTTTTATACTGTTCTAGCTCATTGTCCAATCGACTGGACACTTTAATTTTTTCTTTCAAGGACTATGCTAGGTTCTCTTCATTCCTCTTTCTGTCTTCTAGCTCCTTGGTCTTCCTCACCATGATAGATTCCATCTCATGCTTTAGGACAACATTATCTCTGGTAATATTTTCACATTCTTTTGTCTTTTGTGTAAAGGCTTTACTTAGTTGCTCATCTTCCATGTTTTGATTGTCATTATGCTTAATCTGATCACGAAGTTCCCTTCTCTTCTCCTTGGACTTATTGATTTTTTCTTTCAAAGAATCAATGAATTTCTCAACATTCATGAGGTTTTCTTGCAATTTCTAAACTTCAGACTTTGACTGATCAAGATCATCTAGGGCCACCAAAATCTATTGTTGAAGATTGCTTGAATTCATTGAAACACTTTCCAAGATCTCCCCAAGTTGTTAGACTTCTTCTAAGGAACTAGCTCTGATACCAATTGTTGGAAACAAGCTACACTGAGAGGGGGGGTGAATCAATTTTTTGAAAAAATTAACTTTATTAATCTTTATCTTCAAAGCACTAGTAACAATCACAACACCATAACACAAAGATTTTTACATGGAAAGCTTGTTAGGGGAAAAACCACTGTGGATGGCCAATCCACAATATGATCTGAGTATACTCAAAATAACGTTTACAATATGGGGAATGCACTTGCATTCAGGCACACTGCTTAAGAAGGAAGGCTCATTGCCTTACAAAATGTTTAGATTAAAACCATCTGAAGGATTGAACTAAAATATTAGCATCACATATGCTTAATTATAGTTCCAGTTAGGATGAATAATCAATCTTCTATCCTTCTGACTGATTCTACACTTCTACTCTACTTTGCTCAAACTTGCATCACAAAATCCTTGATGCACAAGTGAAACTGTGCATAATCGCTCTTCTACTCTTCTGATATTTTCAATTCGCATCAATACACCTTCTTTATATATCAAAATGATATGATCAATCACTTATATATATCCTTGATCAAGAATTTAATTGCAATATGTCAACATCAATAGAACACAAAAATATTTGCAACTGTTGTCCCAAAACATGAGTACTGTATAATGTGTATCAATAGTGGTCGACCACATCTTAGCTAGGACCCAAACAAAGATGCTCAAACACAAACATACTTGAATAATTACTTCCCAAACATTTGCGACATGTTATATCCACAAAGTCAACTTCCATGCACTGATAAGCATAAAATTACTCAATTGGATCTTCAAACTCGCACACGGATCGATACAATCCACTACGAATCAATAGCAGCAAAGAGAATACACCAAGCAATATTCCCTCCGATGGAGATCACAAGATAATAACAAAAACCTTCATAAAGATTGATGATCACAAAACTATCAGATGCCCTGTTCTTCCTTGACTGTCTTCAATCTAACTACTGGTATGATCGAATGATGATGTGTGTATCCAATCATCAATTAGGGTTGCATCAATGAAAATACCAAATTATATTAGCAGTGTCTCTTGCCAACAAGTACATCCTGATGTAAATATAAGATACAAATAATGAACTAATTGATTACACAAAATGCAAATTATCAACACTTAAAGGAGGATTGTGTAGTTACATAGCTACTCTTATGAATAAACTTTATTAATTCCAATTATTATTAGTTTGATTGATAATTTCATAAATATACATATATGATGTAGAGTAGGGAGGAAAAACTTTCAAAATTCATGATTATATCAAATTCAAATAATCTCCAATCACATAAATCTCAATTTTGTTGTCCTACTCATCACCCACTCTCATTTCCTTGTAGTACTCCAAATAGTGCAAATTAAGCATATCTTTCAAAATACTCATCAAACCCAAAAGAGGATTTTATTTTTAGACACCCTTTAAGGACTTTGGAAACATACCTCCAAAGATCACCAAGGTCCTTTAGAGAATATTCCTCAAATTACTGCTGCTACGTTGCCCCTCAAGCCAATTAGGCCATTTTAACAAAGCAACTACCCTTTAATATTTTCCCCAACCACAAAAATTCATTCTCAGACCTCAACTAGACCTCAAATACATAGAATCAACAAATTTTAATTAGAGAAACAACCACAAGTTCCTCAAAACTCAAAACCATTGTTTGTGCCAATTTAGGCTAAGTTTCATGAGGGTTTATTGAAACTAGATGTTCCAAAGTCTATTTCACCCTAAAAACTCATCAAACACATAATACTAAGTCTGCACATACTCTCCAAGTCATCACCCAACCTTTACCACTACATTTTATGCAAACTCCCACTCTTAGCCATTACCTTTCAAGCAAAAACTCATAAAATATCACCTAGGGCAGCATCAAAAACCCTTCAAAAAACCTTCCTTGCTCTTGGAACCTCCATAAATTTCTAAATATACCATAATGCACCCATTTCACCAAGCTAGAAGCAATTCTAATGGTGGAAAGGGTGATTATTACATTTTAATTGCCTTCAAACCCTCAAACAGGGCTTTACAGACCCGCCTACAAAAACATGCCAAAAAAGGCTCTTCAATCACTATGAAATTGAATCAAACCAAAACCAATATGTTGTTACTTCATATATCCACCAAAAAAAAATCAATTTGGATAAAAAAATAATTGTATGGAGTCATGCAATCCCTTGGAGTAGAAAATTACCAGAAAATACACACAAAAATAATGGTTTTTATTGCTTTTCTTCAACAAAGTTTCAATAGAGAGACTACATTAAGTTTCTGAAGCATATATAAACTTATCCCTCCAAAAACAACTAACAAAAACAACCAAACTACCTTTTGGGCCATGACCATTGGCCTTCCTTTTCTTACATTTTTGGAATTTTGTAATTTTGCACCAACATGAAAAGTTTTGAAAAGTATTTAACACCTATTGAAAAATAAACCCTCTATGACCCTAGTTACATTCTAAATGGTCTATTATGACCTTATTTGCATGAAAAAAGACTCTATCACCCCAAAAAACCTATCAAGGACCTTATTTACAAAATTGACTAACATGGTGCCCTTGCACCATACACCCGACCAAAAAAAGATTTCAAGTCCCTTGAGGACTAAATTGTAGTCAATCATGCTTAATGATTCCACCTTATTGTGTTCTAAATTCTCCTTCATTTGGTAAGCCTTTCCATTGAACCAGGTACTGTATAGTTGCATTGTCCTTTGCATTGATAGGTCCCTTGCCACCAAGGAATTGCTCCATCTTCCCAAACTGACCTGTTGAATGTTCTCTTACCTTTCCCTCATCTGAAGTTGAGGTTGAACTTGTCTTCATACCTACAAACATACCTCTACTAGGTTGTTCTTGAATTTACCTCTCTTGTACTCTTGCTACACACTTGAATTCACCTGCATGCCCTTGCCATTTACCTCTATTCACTTCACCTTTTTCCTTCATTTCTTTTCCTAAATTTCTTGCCACAAGATCCTTTGTCTTATTAGGTTTAGAAACCTTTGTATTGACAGAATATGACTACCCTCTAACTTCTTTTGAAACCAAAGAACAAAGCATTGTTCCTATCATGATATTATCATTCCAATCTTGTACTTCCTCAACCAATTCATCCTTGAACTTCTCTTGATCTATTTTTGTCACCAAATCATCAATCATTCCTTCCAACATTGGATCACTCTTCAAACTTACTATCCTAGCATCTTCAGGCCTTGAAGTGGTTGCAACCTTCTCATTCTTTTCTTCCTCAAGATTTACAAAGTCCTTCTTGCCTAACATAATCACCCTTGATGCCTTACCCTTTCCTTTATCATCCTCCTACAATGGTGTTAAAGTGAAAGTGTTTCCATCTTTCTCAATCTGATAAGTATTCTATCTACCATCATAAATTGCATATCTATCAAACTGCCATGGTCTTCCAAGCAACAAATGACAACAATCCATAGGCAATGCATTAAAAAGTATCCTATATCCACCAGTATTAAACTCAACCCAAACTTGTTCACTCACCAAAACAGATTAACTTTCATTTAACCAAGACACTTTGTAGGGTGTTTCATGAGGAATATTTTTTAACTTCAGTTTATCAACCATTTCATGGGTATGTGTAGGATCATGATAGGCCAAAAAGTGGTGATATGTAAGTGATATGATGGCCCATGTGGCTAACGACTTTTTTTATACCCAAAATTGATGAAATGAAAAGGGTTTTTAAATGAGATTCTCAGATTTCCACCAATATAAATTATGCTTTACTTTGAATTTAATAAATAATTATTATTCATTTTCTATTTGAATTACGACTAAAGTCCTAATTGATAGGCTGATTGAAAAACATCTATAGCTTTCAAACGGTATCCCATATTTTGAATCCGAAATATGTGTCACATTCTATGCTTCACATACTATAGGATTAAAAAAAAAAAATGAATTTCATGAAATTTTGACCAAGTTAAGGTGGTTAGACATACGATTTTTAAATTTTTTAAAATTTGTAACAAAAACTTCATAATTAATTATTTACTTGGAAAAAAATTACAAAAAAATATGCATCACATCGGGACATGAGTCCTCTACTTATATCTAAAATATTATCATTTTTTTGTGGTTAGGGTGGTCAAAAAGACACCTACTTCTTATTTTTTCCCTAAAATTAAAGTACTATTGCACTGAAATTTCAATTTTTTACCAAATAGATTTTATTTATTTTTAAAATAAACCTAGTAGTTTACAAACTACATTCAATTTTCTATAGATTCTATTCTTACATATTTTTGAAATAACATAGATAACTTATTCAAATTTTTACGTCAAGTTGCCTAACTCTGATTTTTCTGAATTTTATTGCCACTTAAGGGCCTATTTTTTCCATGATGATCCTGCACATACCCTCATTAGACACCATAGTATCAATACTTCTAGAGTCTATTACTACTTTTCATACCTTTCCATTGCAATTACAAGTTGTCATGAACAGTGTCCTTTATGTTGGCTCTTTCTCCTTGGATGCTTTAAGTAGTGTTCTTCTCACCATCAATGATTCCCTAACTTATAGAGCAGCAATCCAATTAGGAGAATGAACGCTTTCACAATCTTCCTCTTGCACCAACTGAACTCTTTTATCACCACCACTTGAAGTAGAAGCTTGTTTCTCTAGAAACTTCCATGCTAGATGACCAAACTAATTGCAATGAAAACACCTTCCTGAAAATGAACTTGAACCTCTACCTTATCCAAATCTTCCTCTGAAGCCTCTAAAGCCACCTCTTTGATCAACAACTTGGTCTTTGTTTTTGCTTGTTTCTTCTTGATCTTCTAGGATTGCCTTGATCATCTTCCTCTACTAGTGCTACCTCTACGTCTTCCTTGTCTTTCTTTCCTTCTTTTTTACTTATCTTCTGCCTTAGCAACCAACTGAAAACATTCTTCAACTTTCCTACGCATAGCCAAACTCAATTCATCTTGAATTTAAAATCTCAAACCAGTCATATACCTTGCTATATTCTTATTTTAATCTTCAACACGACCAAATCTAATGCTTATCTTGTGAAATTATTCAGTTTAGGCCATGACATCCATATCCTTCTGCCTTAAGCTTTGCAACTTCTTAAATGTCTGAATTGCATGATCACTTGGCAAAAATTGACTCTTAATCTTTGACACCATCCTATCCCATGAACTGATTTTTGTTTTTCCTTTTTTCACTCTTTCCTCTTGAACATAATTCCACCATGTAAGAGCAGTACCTTTCAACTTATTCTTGGAAAATTTTACCTTTTGTTCTTGAGCAACCTCTTTGTATTCAAAGTAGTTGTCCAATGCATCAATCCAGTCTAATACCTCTTCAGCATCCAACTTTCCATTATACATTAACACATCTATTTTCTCACCAAAAGAATCTCCTCTAATATCCTTGAGAATTTTCACCATCCTTCTCTCTTCAGGGTCCAATTCATTATCTTGGACTCTACCTAGAGGGTTTTCATTCTCACCCTCTTCCTCTTCCTCCTAGTCACTTTCCTCTTCAGTGGCCTTTCATCTTCTTTGCTTTGTCTCAAATGCTGGAAATCTGACTAAGATTGCTTCTTGGGACTCCTTTAACAACTTAATCTCTCTTGCAAGTACTACACTACCTTTAGGAGGAATCTTGTCCTTTCAAATTCCAACCTTTCTCTTCTTAAATCTTCAAATTTTCACCTTTAAAAGATATAACACCTATGCTCTGATACCAATTGATGTAGATCAGGGAGGAAAAACTTCCAACAATCATGATTAGGTCAAATTCAAATAATCTCCAATCACATAAATCTCAATTTTGTTGTCCTACTCATCATCCACTCTCATTTCCTTGTAGTACTCCAAATAGTGCAAATTATGCATATCTTTCAAAATACTCATCAAACCCAAAAGAGGATTTTCTTTTTAGACACCCTTTAAGGCCTTTGGGAACATACCTCCAAAGATCACCAGGGTCCTTTAGAGCATATTCCTCAAATTATTGCTGCTACGTTGCCCCTCAAGCCAATTAGGCCATTTTAACAAAGCAACTACCCTTAAATATTTTCCCCAACCACAAAAATTAATTCTTAGACCTCAAATACATAGAATCAACAACTTTTAATCAGAGAAACAACCACAAGTTCCTCAAAACTCAAAACCCTTGTTTGTGCCAATTTAGGCTAAGTTTCACGAGGGTTTATTGAAACTAGATGTTCCAAAGCCTGTTTCACCCTACCAACTCATCAAACACATAATACTAAGTCTTCAAATGCTCCCCAAGTCATCACCCAACCTTTACCACTACATTTTATGCAAACTCCCACTCTTAGCCATTACCTTTCAAGCAAAAACTCATAAAATATCACCTAGGGCAGCATAAAAAAACCCTTCAAATAACTTTCCCTGCTCTTGGAACCTCCATAAATGTCTAGATATACCATAATGCACCCATTCCACTGAGCTAGAAGCAATTCTAATGGTGGAATGGGTGATTATTATATTTTAATTGCCTTCAAACCCTCAAACAGGGCTTTATAGACCCGAATCCCAATAAAATTCTTCAATCACTATGAAATTGAATAAAATAAAAACCAATATGTTGTTACTTCATATATCCACAAAACACAATGCAATTTGGATAAAAAAAAAATTGTACAGAGTTGTATGGTCCCTTGGAGTAGCAGATTGCTAAAAAATACACACAAAAATAATGGTTTTTTATTGCTTTTCTTCAACAAAGTTTCAATAGATAGATTACATGAAGTTCTTGAAGCATATATAAACTCATCCCTCCAAAAAAAAACTAAGAAAACTAACCAAACTACCTTTTGGGCTTCATGACCGTTGGCCTTCCTTTTCTTACATTTTTTGCAATTTTGCAATTTTGCACCAACATGACAACTTTTGAAAAGTATTTAACACCTTTTGCAAAATAAACCCTCTATGACCCTAGTTACATTCTAAATGGTCTATTATGACCTTATTTGCATGAAAAAAGACTCTATCACCCCCAAAAAAAGCCCTTATGTACAAAATGGACTAACATGGTGCCCCTGCACCAATATCTTATAAATAACATAAGTGATTAATTATGCTCGAAGATCGCTAATTAAGCTCAAAGATGGAAAAGTGATTAATATTATATTAAGCAGATTATGTCATGTTCTTTAATTTTTTTCTTCAAACTCCTAAAACTTAATACTAAGAAAAAAATAAAGTATGCACCACAACAATCAACCAATGAACATCATATTTTACATGGAAAACCCTTTAAAGGGAAAAACCATAGTGAGGATTAACTCACTATATATCATAATCAGTTACAATAGATGACAACTTAAAGAACTCACTATCCAAACAATAGGAGGGACCACTACCTAAGGAATACCACTTCTTCCTAGATTATAAATGAACATACAAAAATGGCACACTACCAGAGTTTGAACTATATAAAATGCATCTTCTATATGTTAAAGATACAGTTCCTTGTTCTGCTTAGAAAATTAAATTTACATACTTCATCCTTCACTGTCGCTCTTATGTGAATGCACAAGATTACCACTATCACCTTATTCTCTTCTCCATACATACACACACATGAAGTTTCCTTCTCTATACATATATATCTTCCATAAATATTCATACCCACAATTAGGTCAGCCTAATCGAATGAAACATGTGACCCAAAACCTAGAGGCTCAAAACTCTAACACACATGCCTTGTGGAAGTAATCAAAGCATTTTATTTACCAAAATATGTCAGCATGACCTATAAATACTCCTTTAATTCTGCTCCATACACTATTTAGTTTCACATTACCTCAAAAACCTTAGGTCGACACTACACAAACAAACTAATAAAATAAGAGCTAAAGAAACCAACTGTTCATCCAAAACTTGATGCACGGATCACAAAACCACTTGAAACACAAAATGCACACACATATGAAATCTCCAAGCACTTTCTGAAATCTGCAACATACAATGATAATCCATGGTGGAATGCAGAGCATTCCAGCATGAACTCTTCTACTGTAACTCCATCACTACTTAGTCTGATACTCTGTCATTAATATCTTCTATTGTGAAAGACATAAAACCCTAAAAAAATAGATATATAATCCTTCAATATGTACCATTATTACCTCAAAACTGCATGACAAGATAATACAAAGTGGAACAATGTGGACCACAAAACATTTTCTCTGTTACATTGAAAATGCACTCTCATTCTAAGACTTAGCCAATTTATCAAAAAACACTTGGTCTTCTTTGGACTAATACACCATAAATTCGACAATGGTTTGACATCAATGAAAACACCATACACCATCATGCACCATCATTCTCATGTTTCCAACAATGAAGGTGGTCATTTGGGACCCATAAGAAAAGACACCATTTATCTACTAACACCAGTAGACACTAGAAAACCTCATAATTTACTAAGCCTTGGAGTTGATAGAAAGTCCAAGGGCATGAAAATCCAAATAGTATAATTAGATTTATTCTAGTTTCAAATCTTTAGTGTGAGATATAATCACAACCACTACACAAGAACTTCTTTATTGTTCAAGATTCAATCCATAAAGAAGATGTTGGAGAACCTAGTTCTACTAGTGGGGATGCTACAAGTATTAGTAGTAGACAAAATATAGTAAAACAACCAAATATTCAGAAGAGGACATGAGAAACAAATAATCCAAAAAATATCAGTGAACAAGGCCATGAATGAAATGTGAAATGCTTGATGATTTCATTTGTGCACAGTAGGAAAATTCATACATGGAGAGTTACAATTATTTCAATTATAATATTTTAACCAAAATAATTGATGTCTAAGAAAAAACAATGTAATTATGCTAACATTCCTCCCTTATTACATCGTTCTTGCAAATATACTCTTGACACCTGAAATTTCACCTTTCCAAGAGACGCCCCTTAAGGTTTACACAACACAAATAGAAAATATAACAAAAAATGTTGATTACCCAAAAAAATGCACATTCTTGAGAATATTTTTCTTTCAAGAAATACATCCTTAATTAGGTGGAACTCCATCAAGCTACCTCATAGCTCTTGTAAGGGTGTAGCTCTTGATCTCAATTCTTGAGTTTTTGAATTACCACCTCCCTAGACTCTCAAATCATAAATCCCTTGAATTATTGGACAACAATCCATTGATCCATGATGTTGTCTCATGACCCTTGGAAGGGTATAATTTTGTAGGTCACAACTCCCAAACTATCTAGGAAACAATAATATTAAGTTCACCTAATCACTTACCTATTTGCAAAAAAAATCTTCATAATATATACATTCTTCAATTATATCAACATAAAAAGAAAAAGTTAAAAATATTATTCTCATGCAATTCATCATATCTACATGAGAAGTTGACTTGAGGTGATAAAAAAACTCCATCCTCCAATGCCTTTGATCTCCAATCAGACCCTTTAGATATTAATGACCAAATAAAATATTAATGGCTATGAATGCATCATTAGTAAATGCATAAATGCGTGGATCAATATGGATTTCAAATTCAATCGATAACACATCCATTACAATAAAAACCTTTAATGCATCTAGGATGACCATTCTCTTTTTCTTATCATAAGCCTTTAGCCTAGTGAACACTAATTCCCCTTGCTTTGTCTTGTATGGAATCATTCCTCTAATTTTTCTCCTTATTTCAAAAAATCCCACTACACTGTTAATTTAAAATTGACATCTATGGGTTTTCAATGAACTATTTAATAAAACTTTCATTAGATTCAAAAAATCAATCACTACCCATTTTTCATAAAACCATTTGACTAAAAGAAAATCAAAGATTTAACATTTTCTTAAATTACTTCACCAAATAGAACTTCCAATATTATCTCAAACCCTAACCTCTCCTTGCACTCAAAATAATTTTTTTGAGGAATATTTGAATTGTTAATGTGCAATAAATAATTCCACTCATTTTCTTGATGATAACTTTCAAACTTCATGCTGCCACAACAATCAAAGCTTCCTAGGGAAAAACCATTAATTTTATTCAAGTGTAAATTCTTGTATTGGTATGATCTTGTTCTATGAATATGTGCTTATGATTACAATTTTATCTCCTTTACAAATGTTTAAACCCTAAGCTCTATCACATTTATTGAGGAAAGTCTTGAATTTGAAACACATCTATTGGAACCTCTTTATTTTAATCTTGATTGAAAATAAGAGCACATCAGCTCCGATTTCAATTTCCAAGAGAAACTTATTTGAATTTCCTAGTTTTGTGTTAAAAATGACTAAGATTGATCCTCACATACTTGAAATTAGAGAGAATCAAATAGTCCCCTTGATGAAGGAGCTCTGCCTATTATTTTGATTGTATGGAACAAATTACTTGTGCTCAAAAGTAAAGGATTTATTGTTCATCACTCTAGTGGCAACCTTGCTTTTAGAGTTGATAGTTGCACTTCAAATCCCACCAGTGAGATGATTCTCATGGATGACATAGGAAACAATATGCTCATACTAAAATGAAAGGCATACTACTCTCCTTCCCCACTGCAAACCTTCTTAACCATCCACACATAAATGTTTCATTTATCTCACACTACTATATAAAACTAGGTGCAAGAAAACATATCAAAGGCACAAAGATAAGTGTGTTAGAAAATGGTCAGTGTTCCCCTCGGGATTTGTGACATGGAATAATCACCTCTTGTGGATCTATTAACTCTGGAAGTTGTATCAGGCATTAACAGGTCGATCATTCGGTGCAATGGAAACCATGGGCCAACAAGTGGTATTAGAGCCAAAGGTGCTGAGTTCGAATCCCCTCGGGTAACGTTGAGGGGGATTTTGTTGGAAAATGGTCAGTGCTCCTCTCGAGATTCGTGACATGGACTAATCACCTCCCATGGATCCATTAACTCTAACAGTTGTATCAGGCATTAATAGGTTGATTTTTTGGTACAAAAACAATTGTGGGCTAACAAAGTGACACTCTAATACCATAATAAAAGAATAAATTTTCAATGATTTCATTCATGCATAATAGGTGAATTGTTGCAAGTATGAATGTATTTGGTGGTGTTTTCATTAATGTTGTCATTGATGTAAACACAATTCAAAGTGATTGTAGGTGGTACATGTATATTTGAGATACTGTAGAATTGTTGAGAGTACATGGAGCTATATTTATGGTGTTGCAGATGTGCTGATTTAAAGTAATTTTGAGAAAATTAATAAACAATGAAGATAGAGTTGTGTGTGTGTTTTGAGTGTCTCTGATAATGTGCTCTATATTGATCCTATGCTTGTGCAGATCTGTAGTATTGTTTATGGACTTCAATGGATAATATATGTTGAGTTTTTGCTTCTTGGTTGTGTAAGGAAAAGCAACAATGCAGAAACACTTTCCTAACACTAAAACCACAGAGGAGACATGCAAAGACCAGTTTTAAAACATTAAAACACTTAAGATGAACACATGTAGGGTAACAAGAGTAACATAAATAAAACAATTTAAGAGATAACACCAAATTTATGTGGGAAATTCCTTTCGGGAAAAAACCATCCACACCAAGAGAAAGACACTTTGTATTACACTAAGCAAAAGGTTACATACAAAGTTATAGTCCTCTTACTCTGATAGTTAGCTCACAGCAACACTTGATTTTTCATGCACTCACCGTTACAATGCTACTTTTGCATACAGTGAATACAAAACTCATCTTCAGTATCCTAATTTTTCTTATCTCTTTGACTTCTAGTCAAGACCGACTATTACAAGTCTCCATACAACCACCAATTAGGGTGCATTCATTTCAGTTCTTCACTAACACGCCAAATCGATCTTAGATCAGATCCACCTACAATCCTGCATCGAGCCACCCCCACAATAAATTTGTTGCAAAGAAAATACTAAATTTGGGCTATCCCAATTGCCAAAAACTGATCTCATATGATTGCATAATATATCGCTTTTCATCGATCCAACTTCTAGCAATAAATGTTGTTTTGCAACAACGGTGCAAAAAAAACCAATAAGAAATTGCCACATGTCGCACTGCTATTCATTCCACCACTTGATCAAGCAATGATCAGTCAATGGTCATCGGGCTCTAAAAACCCTTCACCATTGCTAACTCTTTCATCACATTCTGAGTCGACAATAATCCGCTATCACCAAAACACCGACTTCCAGCTCTATCGGGTCCCACAAGCCACACGTCTGCTACTCAGGAGGTTCCGAGGCATCTAGGAGGGAATCACCAAGATTCCCATGAGCACTTCTCAGAATGAGCTTTCAAGGCTACCACATGTCCATCGTTCATGCACTTCACTTGGCTTACGTGGAAGCTGCTGGAGCTCCTTTAGGGAATCTCTAGCGACATCCACTAGATTCCCCAGAGAAATTCCTAGGCACATAAAAATGTCCATGATCGAACAACCCTTCACATAAAGAAGCTTGAGGCCCACCTTCTCTTCATTGCGCTCACCTCTTTCACAAGTTTCCACACATCCACCACTCGCGCACTCCACTTAGCTTATGTGGAAGCCACTGGAGTTGCTTCAGGGAATCTCTAGCAGCATGCACTAGATTCCCTAAGGAACTCTCGAGGCACAAACAAGTATCCATGGTTGGACAGTCCTTCTACTGATAAATGACTGCACTGCTGATAAAGCCAAGGCTAGCAAACAAACTGCTAACTCTACACCCGTCGGCCCATCACTGTGGCAACCCTCAGAGTCTCACTGATCAGACTAACTCTTAGTGACCAAAGGGTCAAGCCAACCATATGAGAACACCGTGTTAAAGCAATAAGGGAAAAACATTTGTCAAGCCCTTAACAGAGGTCCAAGCTAGTAAATTGAGGCACATTTTCCAACAAGCTCCCACTTGATGAAGACTTATTGGCTTCCTCCAGACTTAAAATTCATTTGTGATCATAGGCCCCAAGGCCCATCAAACTTGGACATCATTTGAACTTGTCCATGCTTACTGGCTTTGTCAATGCATTAACAACATTCTTCAGAGTATCCACCTTTTCTAAAGAAACCTTTCCATCCTCTACCATATCTCTCACAAAGTGATACTGCACATTGATATGCTTCGTTCTAACATGGAAAGTTGGATTTTTTGCCAAAAAAATGGCACTCTAATTATCACAAAAAATAGTAATTTGTCTTGCATTAAAACCAATATCATAACTTTAAGCGGCTGAGCCAAACAACTTCTTTGTAGGCGTGAGTCACTACCATGTATTCTGTCTTCATCATGGACAAAGAGACTAAAGCCTATCGCTTGCTCATCCAACTGATTGCACCACCATTTAACATGAAAGTATATCCACTGGTGGATCTTCTACTGTCAATTTCCACTGCCCAATCAGAGTCCACATATCCACGAATGATGAGAGTTCTCTATGATGCAACCAAATTTCCATGGTAATACATAGTGCATTCTGAGGTACCTATGAGATAACTAAACACTCTCTTTAAAACATCCCAATGTGTCCTTCCTGGATTTGTCATAAATTGGCTGAGTACTCCCACTGCTTGGGAAATGTTTGGCCTTGTAAAAACCATCACATACATTAAACTACCAACAATACTTGCATAAGGCACTCTGGTCATGTCCTCCATCTCAGTAGTAGATTTTGGACAATCTTCAACAGATAGCTTCGTTCCCTGCAAGAATGGAACAACTAGTTCCTTGCAATAACTCATATCAAATCTCTCCAGAATAGTTTTGATGTACTTACTCTAGTTGACCCAAAGCTTTCTGCCCTTTATGTCCCTAGTTATCTCCATCCCCAAAATATACCATGTTGCACCCAGATCTTTCATTTCGAACTTTCCAGACAACTGAGATTTAAAATCAAAAATCATAGACTTACTATTTCCTATGAACAACATATCATCCATGTATAGGGTAATAATAAACACATGATCATTTTCAATTTTATAATACACACAATGATCAGATTTTGATCTCACAAATCCCATAGACAACACAAAGGTGTCAAAATTATGGTACCACATTCTAGGAGACTGCTTCGAACCAAACAAAGATTTATTTAAGTTGTAGATGAGGATTTCTTTACCTTTTTCAACGAAGTGCTTAGGCTGGGACATGAAGATTTCTTCTTCCAACTCTCCATGGAGAAAAGTAGTTTTCACATCCATCTGTTCGATCTCTTAGTCATACCTGACTACAAGTGACAACAAAAATCTGATAGATGTCAGCTTAGCTATAGGGGAAAATATTTCTCCATAATCAATTCCCTCTACCTGGGAATACCCCTTTGCAACAACCTCACTTTATTCTTCTCAGCATTTCCCTCAAGACCGGTCTTGTTCTTAAATACCCATTTACAACCAACATAATTTATTCCTTCAGAAAAAGGTACCAAATCCTAGGTTTCATTCTTTTCCAATGATTCCATTTCTTCATTCATGGCTTGCAATTAGGAATTTTCATTGGGCATATTAATTACCTCTTTAATAGTCCTAGGCTCCTTAGTACTAGTAATTAAAGCATAGGCACAATTCGAATCCAAAATGGAGAAACCATACCTATCAGGTTGTTGTTTTTGACGTGTAGACCTTCTCACTAGCTGAGATTGTGGTTCTTCATCTTCGAAACTCTCAAAGCTGCTAGAGCTCTCCCCAGTGTCTTGTACACCATGTAGTTCTCCCTTTTCTGGAGTTTGAGGAATCTCAACTACATCATCCTTCTTTTCTCTTTGATCTGTCTCTAGCTATGGATTAGTTTTTGAAGGTTTCAACTGATAAAATATTATACTTCTATTGTACAAAACCTTCTGAGTGACGAGATTCCAAAGCTTGTATCCCTTCACACCAAAACCATAGCCAATGAAGATACACTTAACAACCTTGTTATCCAACTTAGATCTTTTCTCATTTGGCACATATGCATATGCCTCATAGACAAAGACACAAACATGTCTCAAAGAGGGCTTCTTACCAGACCACACTTCCAAAGGTGTCTTATCAACAAGAGCAGAGCAAGGAGAATGATTTACTAGGTAACATGTTGTAGCCATGGCCTCAACCCATAACTTATGCTCCAGACCAGCACTGCTCAACATACTCCTTTCCTTTTCCATCAATGTCATGTTCAACCTTTCAGCAACTCCATTTTGCTATGGAGTATAAGGTGTAGTTTTATGCCTTTTAATCCCATGGTCTTTAGAGTATCTATCAAAATATGTAGAACAAAACTCATCGCCATTATCCATGCTCAAACATTTTATTTTCCTTCTAGTCTGATTCTCTACCAAGTTTTTAAACTCTTTAAAATGACTGAACACTTCTAATTTACTTTTAAGAAAGTATATAAATGCCCTTCTCGAGTAGTCATCAATAAAAGAAACATAGTATCTAGACTTCGATAATGAAGGAAAATTAACTAGACCAAACACATCAAAATGGACATAGTCTAGTACACCAGAAGATTTATCAGAACTCGAGGAAAAGGAAACACATTGTTGCTTTCCATAAATGCAGTCTTCACAAAAATTGAGCTCAAGATTACAATCTACAAGCCTTTCAACAATCTTTTTATTTTTCAACTTTTTTAAACCTTTCTCACCTATGTGACCGAGTCTATGATTGCACAACATGGTCTTCTCTACTAGGAATTTCACCTCCATCGCATTTGCAGCCAGAGAAGCATCTTCATCCTTCTCTATAGGAGTAGCTTTGCATGAATTTACAAATATGTTGTTACATTGAATAGGACGTGCATCCAACTTGTATAGAGTGCCAGTACGTACACCCTTAGCTAGCACCATTGCACCTCTAGCCATCTTACATCCTTTAATCGCGAAAGAAACTTCTACACCAACATCATTCAACTTACTAACATAAATTAAGTTATGAGCTAGACTTGGTATGTGCAATACACCACCAATCCCTTTTATTCTACCATCAGGGAACTGTATCTTGACTCTACCTTGACCAACAATCTCCAATGTTAAATCATTTTATAGGTACACCTTTCCACCATCATACTTCTCGTACTTAGTGAACCATTCTCTATGAGACATCATGTGAAAGGATGCACCCGAGTCAATTAGCCATACATCATCTGATACTTGAGTTTCCAAGGCTGCAATGAAGGCATTTACATCACTCCGAGAAGACTACCCATAATTCCAACATTTCACCTTGGAATTTTTACCAGGGGATTTTAATCTCCCTACAGATTTAGATTTGGACTTCTTGTCCTTCTTCTTGCCTTTCTCCTTCGATCTACCTTGAACAACAAGGGCCTCTTTGGCCATCTCAGAAGACTTTTTCCGCATCTCTTCAGAAAAAAGCGAAGCAACCACATCTTCCATCTTTAAAGTAGTAGTCATAATTCCAATAGCCATCACCAAATTATCCCAAATGTCAGGTAATGAACATAACAGGAGCATGCAATGATCCTCCTCCTCAATTTTTACACCCACAGACACCAATTGAGCAACGCTCATATTAAACGAGTTTAGATGGTCTACAATAGATGTGCCTTTATCCATCTTCAAGGAGTACAACTTCTTCCTCAGGAATAACCTATTTACTAGAGAATTTCCCTGATAAATATCACCAAGCTTCTTCCATAATGAAACTGTGAACTTCTCCTCATGGTCATTCAATAGTACAAATTCATCCAGAAAAAGTCTTATCAGACCTCTCACTTTTCTATCTATGAGGTCCCAATGTTCTTGTTTCATAATTTGTGGCATAGTTCCAGACACTGCTACCCAGAGGTCTCTATCCACTAACAGGTCTTCCACTTTGAGTTTCCACAAATCGAAGTTTCCGCCATTCAATTTCTCAATATCAAATCTTCCTGATGTACTCACCATATTAGATAGAACTAAGTTCTAACTTTGCAAGACTCCCACTAGAACAGTATTAGCACAAAAAACCATCCCTACTAACAAGGATAACACAGCTGGCTAGGCTCTGATACAACTTGTAAGGAAAAGAAACAGTGCGGAAATGATGTCCTAATGCTAAAACCACAGAGGAGACGTGCAAACACTAGTTTTAAAACATTACAAAACTTAAGATGAACACATGCAAGGTAACAAAAGTAACATAGATAAAATGATTTCAGAGATAACACCAGATTTACATGGGAAAATCCTTTTAGGAAAAAACCCACAACACCAAGAGAAAGACACTTTGTATTATAGTAAGAAAAAGGTTACATATAGAGTTACAATCCTTGTACTCTGATAGTTAGCTCACAACAACACTTGATTTTTCATGCATCCATTGTTACAATGCTATTTTTGCATACAGTGAATACAAAACTCATCTTCAGTATCCTGCTTTTTCTCATCTCTTCGACTTCTAGTCAAGACTGACTATTACAAGTCTCCATACAACCACCAATTAGGGTGCATTCATTTCAGTTCGTCACTGACATGCTAAATCGATCTCGGATCGGATCCACCTGTAATCCTACATCAAGCCACCCCCGCAATAAATTTGTTGCAGAGAAAATACTAAATTCGAGCTCTACCAACCGCCAAAAACTGATCTCATATGATTGCATAATATATCGCTTTTCATTGATCCAACTTCTAACAATAAATGTTGTTTTGCAACAACGGTGCAAAAACAACCAATAAGAAATCACAACCTATCACACTACTATTAATTCTACTGCTTGACCGAGCAATGATCAGTCAATGATCATCAGGCTCTGAAAACCCTTCGCCATCACTAACTCTTTCATCACATTCCAAGCCGGCAATAATCCGCTATTGCCAAAACACCAACCTTCAGCTCTATTGGGTCCCACAAGCCATGCATCCACTTCTCAGAAGGTTCCAAGGCATTCAGGAGTGAATCACCAAGATTCTCATGAGCCCTTCTCAGAATGAGCTTCCAAGGCTGCCACGTATCCACCGCTCATGCACTCTGCTTGGCTTACATGGAAGCTGTTGGAGCTCCTTCAGGGAATCTCTAGCAAAATCTGCTAGATTCCCCAAGGAACTCCCGAGGTGTAGATGAGTGTCCATGTCCGGAAAACCCTTCACATAAAGTAGCTTGAGGCCCACCTTCTCTTCACTGCACTCACCTCTTTGACAGGCTGCCACACATCCACTGCTCACACACTTTGCTTGGATTACTTGTAAGCTACTGGAGCTCCTTCAGGGAATCTATAGCGGCATCCATTAGATTCCCTAAGGAAATCCCAAGTTGCAGAAAATTGTCCACAACTAGACTGTCCTTCCACCAATAGAGGACTGTACTGCCAGTAAAGCCAAGGCCATAAAACAAACCGCGAACTCTACGCCCGTTGGCCCATTGCTGTGGCAACCGTCAGAGTCTTGCCGATCAGACTAAGTCTCAATTACCAAAGGGTCAAGCCAACCAAATGAGAACATTGCATTAAAGTGATAAGGGAAAAAAAATCGTCAAGCCCTTAATAGAGGTCCAAGCTAGTAATTTGACGCACATTTTCCAATAGGTTGATGGAGAGTGAAAGATGTGTTCACCAGTGTGTGAACCGGTTTGGAATAATTGTTTGTCTGTGGATTGAGAGATATGTCGCTACTTTTTAATTTTATCATGGTTTGTCTCAGATCTTGTAGCTCTGAAAGATGGTTAATATTGATGTTATCTATGTTCTGGAAACTATGCTCATGGTTTGGTGCTCTGGAAGACCTGTTCTAGAGCTACTCTGTGTGTCTACATAGTCTAGTTGTATTGTTGAAGAGTGTTTTGTGTACAAAGATTGTTGTAGTTGCTATGAATTTATCTAAATGTTTCTAAGAAGTATTCCAATTTTTGGTGAACCGTGTTGTGTGATCCATGTGTCATCATCTTGCTGTGGATGTGCATACATCAAAGTTCATTGGCATATTCATTATGTTTGGTCGACTTGGTGTTTACATGTTACATGTAGAATAAGCATCGATTAAAGAAGTGTGTGATTGATCCAAGATGTTGTTTGGGTCCTAATTAAGTATGTAATTGGTCCACTCTCATTCTTATCCACCGACAGAATGTTGAGTTGTTGGTCTAATTTGAATTTGTAAAATAAAGGATGTGTAGCTGAATTTAGAGAAAGTTTTCAAGATCAAAGATGGTATAAATACAAGTCAAGATGTTGCAAATTGGAAGCATGAGTGTGAAAATGAAAGTGTGTGAAAGTGAATCAAGGCAACAATACTTTGATGTGTTAGATTCCTGAAAGCAGTGAGTTGATGGCTTCTGCAATCCTTTGATCAGGCTGCAAATGTGTGCAACCTATTGTGGTGGATTTTCTATTGTATTTATTTGTTTGTAGGTAGTGAGCCTTTCTATCTAGACAATGAGTCCTTTTTAGGTAGTGAGCCCTCTAGCAGTGAGCCTTTGTATCCAAATTTTGCATTACTATTATATTGTGAGTTAATCCTCAACATGGTTTTTTCCTCATTGGGTTTTTGATGTAAATTTAGTGTCTCTGGTATTTGCATTATATTATCTACATTTCATGTTTATAATTAATAATAGATTAGGGTTAAAGTGGAATGGATTAAGATTAGAAGTAAAAGTAATTTGGTACAACTGATTCAACCCTCCTTAGTTGTATTGTGCATTTCAACAATTGGTATTAGAGCTTTGGTTCATCAGAGAAGATCCTAGCTACTTGAGGTAGATCAAATGGTGTACAAGTTTCAAATACCTATATTTGATGGAGCTGACTACAGTGATTGGAAACTGCAGATGAGAGGTTACATGATCTCTCTTGGTTTCAAGACTTGGAACGTTGTTGAGACAAAATATGTTGAACCAACTAGTGGTCCTTCTTCTGTAGATGATATTTCTACCTATGAGAAGAATGAAAAAGTAGGGAGTGCTATCTTTAGTGCCTTATCTAAAATTGAATGGACAAAAGTTATTTCTTTAGGCTTACTTATGAAGTATGGGAAAAGTTGAAAGATATCTATGAAGGAAATGAAAGACAAATTATCAAGGAAGCTAATAAAAAAGTGCTTATTTGAGAACTTGACAATGAAAGAAGGTGAAGACATTGCAAGATACTATCAGAAAGTTGAAATTGCAGCAAATGAAATCAGAAATCAAGGTGGTACCACAAAATATGAAGATATAATAGTGAAGATATTGATGACCCTACCAGAGAATTATGGTGACAAGGTCTCTTCTATTGAAGAAATGTATGATCCAAAGACATTCGCTAAAGAAAAAGTATTTGGTACCTTGATAGAATTTGAGATGAAGAAGTTTGGAAGAGAAAGGGATAAAGTTGAAACATCCTTCAAAGCAACTAAGATAGAAGATGATTCAGATAGTGATGGTTCAAAAGAGTTGGAAGTAAACTTTACAAGGAAATTGAAGAAAGGTACCAAAAGTACAAAGGCATGTTACCTTTTAACTATTTCAAATGTGGAAATATTGGCCACTATGCTTCAAGATGTCCAAATAGAGCTATACAGAAGAAGAAGAAAGATAATAATAAAGAAAAAAAGGACATAAAGTTCAAGAAATTGTATTATGTTAGAGAAGATGCTCGAATTTATGACGATGGGTCTAATTTTGAGGATGATAAAGATGAATGCTTGTTTCTAGCCTTGGAGAATAAATCTGTGTCTACTAACCATGGAAGATGTGCAAGGGAATCTAGTCTGAAGAACAAGAAGGATGAGATGGGAGGTACTTTGATTACTACATTTCATGCTAGACAGGATTAAGACTATTGGGTAATTGACAATGGATGTTCAAATTATATGACTAGAGACACGAGTAAGTTCCCTAAACTTGAAAAGTATGGAGTATTATTTATGTTTGGAGATGATTCTAGTGCTAAGATTGTTGGAAAAGGAACAATTAGTCTTGATGGAAAACATAGTATTGATGATGTCTATTATGTTAAGGGCTTAAGGCATAATATTTTAAGTTTTGGACAAATGTGTAGCAAAGGATTTAAGATTGTGTTTTAAGATAACACTTGTGAGATCAGAAAAGGGTCCAGAACTATGGTAGCTATAGGAAGAAGAACTTATGGGAACATCTATCAACTTAAGAGAGGTGATGGTCGGTGCTTTGTTTCTCAAGTTAATGAAAGTTGGCTATGGCACCGAAGGATGAGACATGTAAGCTTTGACAACTTGATCAGGGTTAGTTCAAGAGAAGTTATTAGGGATTTGCATAGAATCACAAAGCCTACCTATTCTATTTGCAGAAGTTGCCAATTGGGAAAACAAACAAGATGCAATTTTAAAGAAAAATAACAATCATCTATTGAAATGTTGGAATTGATTCACACATACCTCTATGCTCCCACAAGAATAGGAAGCCTTAATGGTGATAGGTATTTTGTGCTTTTGATTGATGATTACTCTAGAATGACATGGGTTACTTTTCTTAAGGAGAAATCTCAAGCTATAGATAGATTCAAAGTGTTCAAAGCAAGAGCAGAGAATGAAGTAAACTTGAGAATCAAATGTTTAAGGATTGATAGAGGTGGAGAATTCACTTCTGGTGAGTTTAATGCATTTTTTGAAGAGAATGGTATAAAAAGACATTACTCTGCTCCTAGAAATCCTCAACAAAATGGAGTTGTGGAAAGGAAGAATTGAACTATTCAAGAGGTTGCAAGGACTATGATGAAAAAGGAAAATATTCCTGATGTATATTGGAGAGAAGCAATCCACAGTGTTGTTTACATTCTTAAAAGAGTTCAAATCAGAGGTAACAACACACAAACTCCTTATGAACTATGGACTGGTAAGATTCCTACTATTAAGTACTTTAAGGTGTTTGGAAGGAAATGTTAAATTAAAAGAGATGATGAGAACCTTGGAAAGTTTTATGCAAGATGTGATGAAGGTATTTTTCTTGGATATTTAACTAACAATAAACCATATAGATGCTTCAATAAAAGACTGAGGAAAATAGTTGAAAGTGAAAATGTAAGAGTTGATCAGAGAATGTACATATGTATGAGTGGTGGACTGCTATATCTTACTGCTACTATACCAGATATCATGCGTGTAGTATGTTTGGTTTCTAGATTTCAAGCAGAACCTAAAGAGACACATTTTATAGCTGTGAGGAGGATATTCAAATATCTATAGGGGACTCTAGATTATGGTCTATGGTATCCTAAGGATACTAATTTCACCTTGAATGCCTAAATTGATGCAGATTGGGGTGGTTGTGTAGATGAACAAAAGAGTACAAGTGGTGGTGAATTCTTTCTTGGAGGAAGATTGGTCTCATGGTTAAGCAAGAAAAAAGATTCAATTTTTTTGTCCACTACAGAAGCTGAGTATATTGCAGCAACATCCCATTGTATGTTAAAAATGAAGGTAAATTTGTAGCTTAAAACTTGTAAAACTATGTGTCTGTAGATCTAATTAAGTATTCTTTATCACAATTGTTTGTGCATGATTAATCTGTTTAGATCAATTCTTTGTAAATGATTATTCTCTATAGATCAATTTTATCATTTATAGAACTAGACAAAATATTTTAGAAGAATGTAGATAGAAGATAAAAGTGACACAAAATATACATGGAGAAAACCTTTCAAGAAAAAACTCCACCACAAGTGATAGTGCTTGTATTATTTAACCTTAGAATAAGATTACAAAAACATTGTATCAATCCTTGATTGATATGCTTCCTTTTTCTTCAACAATGCTTCTTCACAACCTGCAGTAAAATTTCTTGAAAATCTTATGCAATTGCTGCAATATATAGACAATAATGAGCATTGTAAACTCCTAAGAGTTGACAATCACAACAGAATAAAGCTCCTCTAAAAATCCTATGCCTAAATTATGCAAGTAGGTTCCACACTATAACATGAAGTCAAAACCAAAGTCTCCTCAATTTAGGTGCTCCAAATTGAACACTTAACTGAACTCTGGTCATGAAGATATCTTGGAAGCTTCATCTCAAATTTGGCACCCAAGAATGGGTCCCACTTAATAGAGCCTTGTAAATATCTTCTCATGCAAAAGGTTTTAATTGAAAGATGCCAATGTGGGCTCCCAAGGTGTGCCCAAGTCAATCTTAGTTAAATTTATGCATGATTGATCATCCCCACTTAACTAAAAGTATCCACTTGTTATCTATCATGCAATTGAAGTCATTGGTTAAGTCAACTAGTATACGAATCAAAATAACTACATGCAACTGAAGATAACTGAATCATAACTGAACTAAATTGAACTAAACTAAACTAAATTGAACTAAATTGAACTTAACTGAACTAATACTGAATTGATACTGCCACTCCACTCTTGTAAATATCAATCTCTATTTTGTAGGAATAAGACATGCATTATTGAAGTGTTATCAATCCTCCAAACAATCAACTAATGCAATGTGGGTTCCACCTTCCATGTGGGTACCCCATGTGCTCCTATCTTGTAGAAGCTCAAAATGGATGTCCCCACATGTTCCTATTATTTAGGAATAATTAAAAATATCAATTTACATGTTCATGTCATTCAAATTTAATCTCTTTCTAATCCTAGTGTTAGGAAACACTTTCGAAGGATTTAGGAGATACATGAAATATGTTTAGGATTGCAATTAAATGGCATCCTATTCCCAACATTCTCCCACTTTACATTATACATTGCAATTATTCTAAACAAGAAATCATTTTATAAATCAAGTACATGACTCAATGCCAATGGCCTTCTTGCACCAAGAGAGCTTATCCATAGGAATTGGTTTTGTGAGATAATCTACAACATTGATGAAAGTGTGAACTTTCTCATTCAATACCTTCCCACTCTCAACCATTTCCCACACAAAGTGATAGTAAATATCAGCATGCTTAGTACAAGCATGATATATAGGATTTTTAGCTAAACAAATAGCACTCTGACTATCACATTCAAGTCTAATTTGCTTGCAATTAAAACCAATACCTTTCCCAAGTCTTAGTAACCAAATTGCCTCTTTAGAGGTATGTGTAGCAGCCATGTACTATACTTCTATGGTGGAAAAATCAACCATGGGCTGCCTCTTAATCATCCAACTAACTGCAGCTCCAAAAAAAGTAAATACATAGCTACTTGTTGACCTCGAACTATTCAGATCTCCTGCCCAATCTGAATCAAAAAAACCTTATATGTCCAATGATTTGTGCATAATATCAATATCATTAGCACCATGATAAACCAAACCATAATTAGAAGTACCTCGTAAATATCTAAACACCCTCTTAACATAAGTCCAATGTTCTTTACTAGGGTTAGACATAAACCTACTTAGAACTACCACTCCTTGGGTTATATCTAGTCTTGCACATACCATTACATACATCAAACTACAAATTGCACTAGAAAATGGAATTTCAAACATTTCGTTATGATCAAAATCAGATTTAGAACTCATGTCTAAACATAAATTCATGCCAACTAGTAAAGGAATATCAATTGGTTTACTGTCCTGCATGTTAAACTGTTTCAAAATAGTATCAACATAGTTGCTTTAACTTAAAAAAAGCTTTTTGTTACCTCTATCTCTATTGATCTCCATACTAAGGATATATTTTGTAGCCCCTAGATATTTCATCTCAAATGTGTTTGAGATTTGTGCTTTCAATTCTTTGATCATTACTTTGCTATTACCAATAAACAACATGTCATCAACATAGAAGATAATATTTATGTAAACAAAATGATCTTCCTCACTCCTAACATAACCAATTTTTAATGCAAAAGCATCAAAATTCTAGTACCACATTCTAGGTGACTGTATCAATCCATATAAAGATCTCTTTAAACTACAAATGAAATATTCTTTTCCTTTTACAAAAAAACCATTAGGTTGCCTTGTATAAATGCCCTCATCAAGATCCCCATTCAAGAAAGAAGTTTTCACATCCATCTGTTCTATCTCAAATTCATAAGCAATAACAATAGATAAAAAGAATCTAATAGAAGTTAATTTAGCAACAGGAGAGAAGATTTCATTAAATTCAACTCCCTCTCTCTAGGAGTAGCCCTTGGCTACTAATCTAGCCTTGTACCTTTGGATGTTAAAATCTACTCCAAATTTGTTTTTAAAGATCCATTTACAACCAATGACCTTTCTTCATTTAGGAAAAATCTCAAGATCCCAAGTGTCACAAGCATCCAAGGAATCCATTTCCTCATGCATATCTTGTGACCAAAGCTTGTTCTCATCTAAAAGTAAAGATTCCCTGTAAGAACTAGGTTCATCATTAGTACTCATCAAAGAAAATATACAACATAAATTAGGTGGGCTATACCTATCAACAAGATTTCATTAACTTGTGGACCTTCTCAAAGAAGGTTCTTCTTGTTCCTCAATATTCTCATCATAAACATCTATCTCATAGCTTTATGAACTCTCCTCATCCAATCCATCCAATTGTTCTTCTACATATGCATCTTCATGCTTCTCAATTTTTATCTCAAAATGCACTATTTGAGAAGTATCCTTCTCCTTTGGTTGTTATTCTCCAGTATAAGCTCTAAATTCCCTAAAAATCACATCCTTAGATAGAGTAATTTTTCGGGTTAGAGGATTCCAAAGCTTGTAACCTTTTACATTTCTAGCATAGCCTATGATTATGCATTTATGTGCTTTTGGATCCAACTTAGACCACTTTTCTTTAGGAACATGAAAAAAATCCTCACAACCAAAGATCCTTAAATGTGCAACTCTAGGTTTCCTACTTAACCACATTTCATAAGGGGTTTAATCTTCAATACATGAACTAGAAGATCTATTGATTAAATAACAAGAAGTACATACTGCCTTAGCCCAAAGGCACCGATCTAGCTTAACACTACTTAACATACTCCTAGCTCTTTCCATTAAGGTTTGGTTCATCCTTTCTGCTATTGTGAACCCCTAAACCTGCAAATGCACAAGAACAACAAACATGGTTAATGTTAGATCAAAATGCATGCAAATATGAAGGATTCCCCATAAAATCCACCTATTTAAACTAATATTAGGAAATGAAGAACAAACTCAAATAATATGAATGTAAATCCTAATATAGCCAATAGATTGATGATCCCATGGGGGAATTGGTGCCAATGGAGTGTTGCAATTGACCCTTTCCCAATTCCCATGTTGCAATGTAGATTGACGAAGAAATGGTCAAATCTCCAAAGAGATTTGAGCATAACCTTGGTGCAAATATGAAAATGTGATGAATGATTGGATGAAATGAGCAAAATAGTTCTCAATTGAAGAGAGTAACTTTGCATGTGAATTATGGATGAAGATTGAGAGGAGAGGTATCCAATTTATAGACTTCTATTTGGAAGAAGTAAGCAAGATTGAGCAATGTGGGACAAAATATAATCCAATGGCATTGTGCCACTTGTCCACATGTGATTGGATGAGGAATGAGAACATTTTGGCCAATGTGCATGATAAATGCATAAATTTGAATTTGAAATGGTGAGTTGACTTGTTGACGAGGGAAGAGAAGTGAAGTTAATGTCACTTGGCTCAAGGTCAAGGACATGTAAGAGGCATTGAATGCCTTGTTGGAAGGACCAAGTCCACTTGGCCTTTTTGAATTCAAATGAGGGAATATTCCTTTTTGATGCTTTGTGAGGGAAAATAGATAAGTTAATAAATCAAAGTAATTGATTTATTGTGCAAATTGCATTCTGTAGAGGATTTTAGTGAGAGAGATTAAGTTAATCATGGATTTGATTAACTTAATGAAGAGTTAGGTGATGTGACAATTTTAGACTTAGATTTATGAATTGATTTAAGTCAAGAATTGAGAGGAAATGATTTATCAAATAAATGATTTAATTTATTTAATCAAGAAGGAATATGTTAGATTAAATCAAATCAGGTTTAATTTATTTAATTTAATAGAAGGAATTTAGAGATTTTAATTAAATAAAATGATTTATTTAATTAAACAAGGATGCAATGGTTAATTAAATTAATTGATTGATTTAATCATTGAAAGAGGCAGACTTAATCCAATAAATAATGATTTATTAAATTAAGGGATAGCATGTGATGAAATGCTGAGAATGTGATTTAAGAGGAAATGTTGTTAGTAATCAGGATCAGGTGTGTTAAAACGAACTTGTACATTTTCCATGTCTACATTTTGCCCCTTTTTGAAGCAATGTACTTGTTGCATTGATTCAAAGAATAAACTGTTGTGATCAAAGGTCTGGGATTTTTTGAATTTTTTCAGATGCCCCAATGTTGCCCCAATGGAAGGATATTGTTGGATATTGCTCCTTTGAGAGATCGGACGAAAATTTTGAATTTTTGGATGATTTCGCGAAAAAGATGACAAGGTGTCCAACAGGCCAAAAATGCCCCAGAATGCCAAAAAAATGCATTAAAATGCCAAAAGGGATGTAGAATGACTCTCGGTTGGATGAAAATAGGTTCGGGGGACCAAAACTCCCTCTGGAATGTCAAATAGGTCAAAAAAATCCTAATTTTTAGGCTTAAATAGACCTCAAGGGGTCATTTTCAATTCATTTGCAATCCTAACCTTTCACAAATTGACATTTGAGCTTTAAGTCTTAGACAAAATGGTGCAACGAGAGTTTCCCCTGCATGTGTCAGAGCGGGTACAAGTATATCAACGACCAGTCACCGCAGGACCCGTGGTATGTACCCTTATCCCACTTTTATTTTTCTTGTTTTACGCGTATTTATTAGGGTTTAGGTATGATTGAGTCAACGCGGCGCAATATTGCACTGTGGAAAATTTCTAAACTGGCTCGTGTGGTCCCATATAGGGCCGCATGTGTATAGAGCGCACAATGAAATTGGTGCTTAGGGATTTTCAGTTTATAAAGTCGGTCACTCGCTCAAACAACACTGCACAGGCCAATTAGCTGTCTAAGTCCGCCATGCGACGTACTTTGCAAAATTTTGCTATCTAAATCCACTGCGCGACTGTGTTTGGAGACTTACAGACTACGCCGCTTTTGCAAACAGCGCCGCTTTTGCTGTTTCAAAAGCGAAAGGTAATATAGACACTAGATTTTTTCTAGGGAAGCTGACGTAGTACTTTTCCTTGTGCAGGAGACACCCGAGGTTATTCATTCAAGGGAGCACTGATGGCCAGTACTTGAGTGATTAGGTGATATGCACATATTTCTCCAAGAGCAGCTTGGATTCTTGGTCTGTGGTTCATTGCCTATGTCCCTCCTGTGCGAGCACATCTGGGTATGATGCATGCTTTGGCCGAGCAGTGGCATAGCGAAACCTCATCTTTTCATTTTCCTACTGGTGAGGCCACTATCACTCTTGAGGATGTCTGGCGCATCCTACAACTACCCATTCATGGAGAGCGAGTGATTTATGATTTGGAGGAGGGGAGGGATGCTTGCTTCAATGTCATGGGTGTGGACAAGCTCATGCTCTATGATGGTTAGATAGATTTGGAGAGGTACTAGGGTATAGCCCCTACTTACAGCCTGCTTGTGGCCGCCATTATTTCTGGCCTTGTAGCTCCTGATCGGTGCAGCCGATATTTCAGTCCAGGTTGGAGACTAGCATGGTAGTAGATGTGCGCTTGCTGAGTGTGTTATGCCTGGGTCCCAGTACTGCTGGCCTTCTTATACAGGGATTTGCATGAGTTTTCTTATTTGGAGGGTCAGGCTCTTGGGGCTGGATTGACTCTTCTTCATGTTTGGGTATTTGAGCGAATTCCAGTGCTTCGCCCATTTGTGATACCAGTTACTTTAGATATTGATGATCCTTTGGTGTGGCAATATGGTGAGGTGACGATTTGCTTCACCCACATGGGTACAAACAACATAGCTCACTGGCAACTAGTTCTAGATGAGATGACAGTATTCATTTGGAGGTCGTATATGGGTATGGGCCCATGGATGGATGATGCAGAGCAGCTCTTCTTTGCTCTCCAGGATAGATTTATGCAAGGTCGAGAGCATACTTTGATAGAGAGATACCTTCCTGACTAGGTGGCCAGACAATTCGGGGAAGTGCAGGATATACCTGATGCTCAGTATACAACCATCTTTGCCCGTACGGCAAGGGAGATAGCATGGGGACAACCCATTCCAGCAGATGAGGCAGTGACCTCATTTAGGCAGTTGGTGGCTTGACCGTGGGCATATGATTAGGGGCCAGTAGATGCAGGGGTGACTCCAATGTACAGGGCATGGTTCAGGCCGCCAGTGAGATTGACATTTCTAGTGACAATGCTTCCACATCGCAGGTCGAGAGGTAGGTCAACAGGTAGGGGTCGGGGAGGTGTACCACCTCCTCATCAGTCACCTCCGAGGGATCCCACATAGCATGTGGTAGGATAGGATGGGCAGCCCCATGTGCCAGCACAATAGCAGCCAGTAGTATAGCCAACGGGCCAGCCAGATGCCCGTGACATATTGATTCAACAGTTACAGGGGCAGGTACAGGTTCTGACAGGTGAGCTGGATGAGGCCCGACAACAGGTTGCTAAAGTTACAACAAAGAGAGACCTGACACGATCTGAGAGGGATCAAGAGATGGGATGACGTAGGCAGTTAGAGAGTGTTGCTTCCACATCTTGGGGCTGATTAGTTGATATCTGAGATTATAGGGATACTATCAGAGAGGCCGAGTACTATTGACATCATTATGGATAGGTAGTACCATAAGGTAGCAGAGTGCCAGACTTTTCCCAATAGATAGGGAGGCGACCGATAGAGGCACATGGTGAGAGACAAGATGGGGAGGGTAGCAGCCAGTAGGGCTAGCCCCCCTTTTGATCATAGGATAGTTTGCTTCATTTTTGATATACAGGCTACAATATTTTGGCCTTATTGTATTATGTACTCAATGTACACCTGATCCGATTTGTATCATAACAGTATTTTTTGATGATATATATGAGATGATTCGCCCTTTTATGATATGTATGGTGCACATGTATGATATGCAAATGTATGATGCTTATGAGATGTTATGAGATGTTTCTATTCCTATGCTTTATGTTATGCAACGTATGTAATGGATGCATTTCTTTTTGTATATTTTTCATGTTTTATGGATGTAGTGCATATTAATGATGGTAATGGATGCAAATGATAATTAACATAAATGATAATGTATGATGTAATGTTTTCTTAAGATGTTTAGAATAACAAATTTATATTATTCTTCATAACTTAAGATAATGATATGATGCAATGTGTTCTAATGCTGATGATTGTGTGGATGCAGGGTTTATGCATGGGCAATGTTTTGATTACTGTTATGATACCATGTTAGTCTGGAAAGAAGGTAGAAGAAACGTAGAGTTAATGAATTAGTGAGGATTGAGACGGTGATTTGTATTGCTACGAATTGGGATTTTCAAAGGGTCAATTGCATTATGTTTGATAACACAGATAGGTACGATGCATCAAGGTATAAAGGACTAGGGTGGCGTGGTACCTAGTGTGATGGACTTTGACTCGACAATCAAATAGGAGTATTATTGTTCACACTTAACATACATACTTCATTCAAGATGCAACTCAGACATTCTAAACATCTCGGACCAAAACACATAAAAGAAAGCTTTCCTATGTGGTCAACAAGATATCTAAAGCATCTTCCCTACAAAACAAACAAAATATACATGACTAAGTTATTTTACAAGGATATGCAACAAGCACAACAAATAGAAAGATAATGATCATTGCCCCCATTTCTTTCTCTCTAAACCTATTTTGTTTAGGCATCATCAAGAGGTCCTTGAAATGAGTGCAACATAAGATAAGTCAAAAAAGACCAAGATAAAGTAAATAGACAAGCTAATGTTCTTCGTACCGCTAGCCAAGACTAACTACTATGAGGGATACCTAATGCTTATGTCCATCGTAGGAAAGCTTCATCCTAGGACATGTTGTGATTAGGGTTTTGGTGGGACTGATTGGGTGATAAGCTATTGATATTCCGAGTTGACCAACTTGCTTGCTTACTGACTTAGGCTTAAGACTCTGACAATTAGGGTGCTCTCTTCTGAATGTGCTAGAATTGCTTCTGACTAACTTACCAAAGGGTGAAGGTGACGATTGATTTTATTATGAGTGAAATGATCACGGGTGAAAGTGAGATGAAATGGATGCACCATTTTGGATTTTTAGAATATTTTGAGGCTATTTTTGGTATTTTCAAGATTTATGATGAACAGACTAACATAAAGACCTATCCTAGGGGTCTCGGGAGCTGATCCATAGATTAGCCTTGCCTACGTTATATATGCAAAGACCACGTAGTTTGACTGACAATAGACTTGACTCAATGATAAGATGGACAAACGGATTGCCATTTTATTGCTTAAAGGACTGACTTAAGATGCAGACTAGATGGGTAAATGGATTGCCAATGCAACGGACACCTAAGGATTGACCCTAACTGTCTTGGGGGATGATCAAAGATCAACCTTGCCTATGGTCAAGCTCAGAGATGATGTAGTTCGACAAGGTGGAAGACTGACAAGACTCAATGATGAACTTTTGAAGATTTTCTGATATTTGGAATGATTTGGATGTTTTTTATTTTTGATGAATTTTTTTGAATGTTTTGAGATTTTTCACATGATTTTGATGATTTGGATATGAATATGTGATGGTATCAGTGCTTTGTTTTTGGATTTTTTTGAAAACCAAGCTTAGTATTGATCAATCAGATTGATGAATTGATAGTTTGACTAAGTGTGTTAAGTCAAACAAAAGTGAAAATGCACTTGTAAAATCTAGGAAGTTGTGTTATCCTAGAGTAAACTTGTACAAAAGAGGATGGTTTGACTAAGTGTGTTAAGTCAAATGAGGTGATTATGAATTGGATAACTTGGCTAAGTGTGTTAAGCCAAACAAAGATGATAATGCACCTGTAAACTCTAGGAAGTTGTGTTATCCTAGAGTAAAATTGTGCAAAAAGATGATAGTTTGACTAAGTGTGTTAAGTCAAACAAGGTGATGATTGATTGGATTCGATTGATCAAGATTGATGAAGCTTGATTTGGAAAAAAATTGTTTTGATGATTTGATGTGATGCTGACGTGCACATTAGATGCAACTGATATGGATTGTTTGGATTGATGTTCGATGAAATATAAAGCTTGATAAGGAACACCTTCTTGTCAAAATATGCCATGGGCTAGTAATTTAGATTTTTAAGTGGTGGTGGTGGGTTGGATATGGTGTTGATTGTTGGGATTTCTTAGATGGTTGCCACCTGCTGTTGCGATATCGATGGAAAAATGGGATGATTTGGTATGATGTTTTGATTTGGCATTATAGGTTGACTTTGAACATTTTTGTGGTTGGGAATCATATTGCCTTGATTTAGGTACTTTGATTTTGTGTGGTGTTACCTTCACTTGGATCAATACCTAGAGTCGTCAACATATTGCTTGGATTTTGAACAACATTGATGGGATTTGCAAACATGTCTACCCCAAAATTTACCAAGTGTGGATTTGAAATGGTCATGTTTGGTAAAGTTGCACTTGGCATGTATGGATTTGGTGGGATAATTTTGTTTGGAAAACTCATGCATTGAGCGTTTCGTTGATAGATTTACAGATTTGGACTTCGATTTAAATCTATCATTGGGAAAGGTGTTCCAAATATTAGATTGGGCATACTCACATTCGTATCGTTGATGTTTGGAGGAGATAATGATACCATGTTTGAATTGCATAAATGTGAGTTTCGATAATCAATTGGCATTATGAGACTTGGATAGTTTGGTTGAATTGAATTGCTCATGATGGGTGGATCAAGTTTATATTCCATGTCCCTCTTGTGTTGTGATCTTGTTTGAACCATAAAATGAAGATCAATTTTCAAGAATGTAAGAGATGAACCTCTAATCCTTTAGATCGGTCTAAACCTTAAGTTCAAAGAAGCAAAGAACTAGGATAATTGAAGGATCAAAGCAATGATGAGGATGAGATAAATGAAAGCTGAGTGATACGGATGAATGGAACTCTTAAAGAAACTTTGAAGGAAATGCTAAACTTTTTAGGACTTTGATTGATCATGATTGGATTGATAGTTTGACTAAATGTCTTAAGTAAAAAAAAATGTGATAAATGCACTTGTAAACCCTAGGAAGTTGTGTTATCCTAGAGTGGACTTGTACATAAGAGGATGGTTTGACTAAGTGCGTTAAGTCAAATGAGGTGATTATGGATTTGATAATTTGGCTGTGTATTAAGCCAAACAAGATGAACTCATAAACCTTAGGAAGTTGTGTTATCCTAAAGAAAACTCATGTATAAGATGATGATTTGACTAGGTGTGTTAATTCAAACAAAGTGGTTTTGATTTTGCCTAACAGTTTAGCATAAAATATGTTTACAAAGTTTCTAAGAGTTGTTGGTGAGGTGATTTTTTGACTGATTTTGATGGTTGAGAGATGGATGACAATGATTGAATTTGATCCTAGACATGAACTAGATAACACTTCTTCTTACAAGACCTCGGTGTTGAAGAATACGCTATAATTCATATGGGAGGAAAGCAAACCTTTCAAAATGTAAGGGATTATGTTGATAGTAAAACTCATACAACTCAGGATTGTTCCTTGAAGATTTTCTATAAAATTTGTAGACCAATCTCTCTTTGAATTTGAAAAGTCTCTCAAGATGCTCCTCACGAGCTTTCAGACCAAGCTTTTTGAACTTCGGTTTTGGGATTTTGATCATGTGGGAAATCATGTTAGAAAATGCATGTGTAATCCAATTTGTCTTTTATCTTGTCTTAGTGAATTCCTTTTACCAAAAGTACTTGCTTGATTATGTTTTCAAACTGTATGTCTAATGTCCCACTTTATTTCTCACCCCACAAAGTCCATTGTGTGGAAATCGAGAAAAATAGGGTAAAAGTTATCTATGTTTAACCTTGTTGAAAACAAATGACGATAGAATTCAAGCACTTAGAAACCTCTAGGGATAGAATCCCTAGGGAGAGCAAGAGTGCTTAAATTCATCAAAGATATTTGTCTCCTGAAAGGGGTTTGAAATTTGAAGGTTTTGTGAATGTTCATTTTCAAGTGTTTTCGAGAACCAAGCAATGTGTTCTTTTCTTTCAAGTACTTTTACAATCTTAGGATGATGAGGCAATATCTTGTTGGGTTCCCACTTGGATAAATCCAGCTACACATATCTTGTGCGAATGGCTAAATGCTTGACCACACTGGCTCCCCTCCACGACACTCACTTATTCGGGTCAGCCAAGCATTAGTACCCATGAATCTCCCATGGCATACTTTCCATTTCCACAACAAGACCGCATGTATAACGTGGGGTGGCTTCAAAGGACATGATCTTTTGCACCAACAAGATAGACAAGGTTTTGGCCTTTTTCTAAATAAAGGGTTCTAATTTGGGCATTCCATTCATGGGGGATTATCCAACATCGGCGAGAGTCCATTGTTGTCCATCTCATTAGAATAATCCTCGTCATTCTTGAACTTTCCTCAAGAATCCACACTTATATACTAGCTGGAAGTCGCTTGGCTTTAGCATGTTCCCGGTTGGGTCATTCCCTTGGGTGATTACTTTTTCCCACAAGGCAGGCCCTCTAAGATAAACAAAAGCGAGCTAACATATCCCGTCGTTCACACAACCTTTGTTGAAAAACAAAGGGGAAAACCTTCGCCATATGTCATGCTCACACTCGCATGTTTTGTTCAATTTTAAGTGCCCAAATTGAAATGTGGAGGAAATATTTTTAACAACCTAATATCACTAAAATTTTTTTGATTCTCAAGATCACAATGAAGCACGAGAGAAGCGCATACACATTTTGAATGATATTAACTTGTAAAAAAGATTGCAAAACATGGAAAACATTTGTTCATTTTAAACCTCAAAGCAATGATGACTTATTTTTAAGCACCAAATGAAGTGTGAGTTTGCCTTTCTCAATTGTTACCTTTTAAACAAAATCTAGTGTATTTGCCTAAAGTTCTTTTTAGCCCCTTGACAACTTTTGAAAAGAAATTTGATTGTTCTTTTTAGAGCCCAATGGAAATTTAGTGTCCTAAGGTCAAAGATTTTTAACAAATTTCTTAAAGAGTGTTGAAGAACACTTTAGTGTTTAAAACCACTTTGTACAAAATAAGCATGGTGTCATGAAAAATTTGATTGTTCTTTTTAAAACCCAAAGTAAAGTTAGTGTTCCTAAGGTCAAACATTTCTAACAAATTTCTTAAAAAATGTTAAAGAACACTTTTAGTGTTTAAAAACACTTTGGTTTGGTGCACATGATATAATGATGACTTCTTCCTTTGCTCCAACCTGCAAAATGATAGAAAAACAGAGAGCAATAAAGATAGGAAATCAAATTAAAGGTTAAAAAATTTCAAATTTAAAAGGCACATGTCAATTTAAAATTTTACTGTCTTCCCACAGCGGAGTTTGGAAGAAAGGCGGCGCTATATAGCGCCGCGTGGCTGACTTTGGACGGTGCTCTACAGAGGCAGAGAGCACAAAAGCAGCATGACAAAGGCCCGTGATGCAATTTGGAAGCGGCCTAGTTTGAGAATTTGAAATTTTTAGGCAAGAAAGGTGACACAGTGGAGTTTGGAGAAGGCATGACGCAATATAGTGCCATGGTGATGAAAGCGGCTAAGTTAGGACCTATGTGGTGGACTTAGGATTTTTTTTTTAAATGACAAGTGGGAATCCACGATGGTGTTTGAAGGATTCAACCGCGAGTGAATATGGCGCCGCGGGGCTGTATGCGGTGAAGTATTGCACTGCAGAGCTAAAAGCGGTGCGATATAGCACCTCGTGGGCTAGTTTGCCTGTATCTGCAAGAAAATGTTAGAAACCACAAAATTTTAAAAATGTGATTTAATTTTTTGATTCAAGCCCTCCTTCTAGCACCAAAATGTGAACCCTTAAACCTGCAAATGCACAAGAACAACAAACATGGTTAATGTTAGATCAAAATGCATGCAAATATGAAGGATTCCCCATAAAATCCACCTATTTAAACTAATATTAGGAAATGAAGAACAAACTCAAATAATATGAAAGTAAATCCTAATCTAGCCAATAGATTGATGATCCCATGGGGGAATTGGTGCCAATGGAGTGTTGCAATTGGCCCTTTCCCAATTCCTATGTTGCAATGTAGATTGATGAAGAAATGGTCAAATCTCCAAAGATATTTGAGCATAACCTTGGTGCAAATATGAAAATGTGATGAATGCTTGGATGAAATGAGCAAAATTAGTTCTCGATTGAACAGAGTAACTTTTCATGTGAATTGTAGATGAAGATTGAGAGGAGAGGTCTCCAATTTATAGACTTCTATTTGGAAGAAGTGAGCAAGATTGAACAATGTGGGACAAAAGATAATCCAATGGCATTGTTCCACTTGTCCACATGTGATTGGATGAGGAATGAGCACATTTTGGCCAATGTGCATGATAAATGCATAAATTTGAATTTGAAATGGTGAGTTGACTTGTTGAAGAGGGAAGAGAAGTGAGGTTAATGCCACTTGGATCAAGGTCAAGGACATGTAAGAGGCATTGAATGCCTTGTTGGAAGGACCAAGTCTACTTGGCCTTTTTGAATTCAAATGAGGGAATATTCCCTTTTGATGCTTTGTGAGGGAAAATAGATGAGTTAATAAATCAAAGTAATTGATTTATTGTGTAAGTTGCATTCTGTAGAGGATTTTAGTGAGAGAGATTAAGTTAATCATGGATTTGATTAATTTAATGAAGAGTTAGGTGATGTGACAATTTTAGACTTAGATTTATGAATTGATTTAAGTCAAGAATTGAGAGGAAATGATTTATCAAATAAATGATTTGATTTATTTAATCAAAAAGGAATATGTTAGATTAAACCAAATAAGGTTTAATTTATTTAATTTAATAGAAGGACTTTAGATATTTTAATTAAATAAAATGATTTATTTAATTAAACAAGGATGCAATGGTTAATTAAATTAATCGATTAATTTAATCATTCAAAGAGGCATACTTAATCCAATAAATAATGATTTATTAAATTAAGGGATAGAATGTGATGAAATGTTGAGAATGTGATTTAAGAAGAAACCCCATTAGTAATCGAGATCAGGTGTGCCAAAACGAACTTGTACATTTTCCATGTCTACAGCTACTCCATTTTCTTGAGGTGTAAATGGAGTAGTTTTATGTCTCACAATTCCTACATGCTTACAATAATTCGAATTCCTTAGAAAAATATTCACCACCATTATCTGATCTCAACACTTTTATCTTATGATCTGATTGTTTCTCAACTAAAGCCTTAAATTATTTAAACTTATTGAACACACCAGATTTGTTATGCATAAATAGATCCAAGTATATCTTGAGACATCATCAGTAAATGTGACATAATATCTATATTTTCCAATAGATTCAGTATCCATAGGACCCATAACATCTGAGTGAATAATCCCTAATAATATTTTAGCTTTATTTGTTCCCTTAGGAAATGAAGATCTAGATTGCTTTCCAAACACACAATGCTCACAAAAATCATTTTTTCCAATTTTATAATCAAGAATACCATCGGCCAATTTCTTATTAAGAATGGTCCTAGTAGATTTTTCACCAATTTGGCCCAATCTATGGTGCGACAACATACATGTATTTTCAGCTTTAGTTACATAGGCCGATTTATTCAAATTGGAGGTATTCAACTTAAACAAAGTCTGAATCTGATATCCTTTAGCAACCACCATATTCCCTTTCACTAATCTACAACCACTTTTATCAAATGTCACATGCATTTCAGAATCATTAAACTTAGATATAGAAAGTAGATTTCTAAGAAGTCTTGAAATATGTAAAACATTATTAAGGGTGTTAACCCTACCATCATTCAAACACAACTTTACCTCTCCTTTGCCCACAATATTTGTTGTGCTATTATCTCCAAAGAAGACATTCCCTCCATCATATTCAGTAAACTTAAAGAACCACTCCTTGTTAGGAGTCATATGATAGGAGCAATTTGAATCAATAAGCCAAGAGTCATCACTAACATTTCTACATGAAGTGATCAATGCATCATTACCGTCATCTGTGGATTTCTCTGTAGAAGCATCATAACTCTTTTTCTTGCTCTTACAATCCTTCTTTATATGTCCTAGTTTCCCAAAGTTCCAACACTTTACCTTACTCTTACCAAGGGTTTTAGGCCATCCTTTCGACTTACCCTTTCCTTTCTTGTCTCCTTTGGGTTCTTTTCCCGTAGGCCTACCTCTTACGAACAAGGCATCTTGGGAACCCAATTTAGACTTCCTCTTCATATCCTCCAATAAGAGAGTGGGAATTATATTGTCCATCTTAGGATCTACACCACTACCACTGATAGAAATAATTATATTTTGCTAGGATTATGGTAAAGAAGAAAGTAACAAAATACATTTATATTCATCTTCTATCTTTACATCTATAGATGTTAACTAACTCAGAATAAAATTGAAAGCACTTAAATGAGGTGGAAAAAAATCACTATTTTTCATCTTTAAAGAATACAACTATCTTTTCAGATACAAATTATTAGTAAATTTTTTGGTTTGATAGATATCACCTATTCTCTTCCATAATTTATATGTGGTAGTTTCATCTGAAACATTCAAGAGAACAACATGAACAAGACATAGTCTTATGGTTTCTCTTGCCTTCTTATCAAGCTTACCCTAATCCTCATCTAGCATAGATGAAGGAGTATTTTTATCATTACAAATAACTAACCACTGATCTCTCTCTTCAAGGAGATCCTCCAATTTTAGTTTCCACATCTCATAACTAGATCCATTGAATCTTTCAATATCTAGATGAGAAGTAGAATTCATTGCAACACACTTCTTTTACAAATCTACAATAACACAATAGTAAAAGCTCCCACTATAGCCAAAAATCCTTCAAACTCTTAAGAGAAAGGTATCCCAAACTCTACCCAACCATTAGCTCTGATACCAAATGTTGAAAATGAAGGTAAATTTGTAGCTTAAAACTTGGAAAACTATGTGATTGTACATCTAATTAAGTATTCTTTGTCACAATTATTTGTGCATGATTAATCTATTTGGATCAATTCTTTTTAAATGATTCATGTAGACAAAAGATAAAACTAACACAACGTATATGTGGAAAAACCCTTTCAAGAAAAAACTCCACTAGAACCAGTAGTTCTTGTATTATTTAACCTTAGAATAAGATTACAATAACACTATATCAATCCATGATTGATATGCTTCCTTTTTATTCAACAATGCTTCTTTACAACCTTCAATAAACTTTCTTGAAAATCTTATGAAATTTCTGCAATATATAGACAATAATGAGCATTGTAAACTCCTAAGAGTTGACAATTACAAGAGAATAAAGCTCCCCTCAAAAACCTATGCCTAAATTGTGCAAGTAGAGTTCCACATTGTAACATGAAGTCAAAACTAAAGTCTCCTCAATTTAGGCACCCCAAAATGAACACTTAACTGAATTCTGGTCATGAAGATATCTTGGAAGCTTCACCTCAAAGTTGGCACCCAAGAATGGGTCCCACTTAATAGAGCCTTGTAAACATCTTCTCATGTAAAAGGTGTTAACTGAAAGATGCCAACTTGGGCACCCAAGGTGTTCCCAAGTCAATCTTAGTTAACTGAAACATATCTCTCCATCAATTCATGCAAAATTTATGCGTGATTGATCATCCCCACTTAACTGAAAGTATCCACTTGTTATCTATCATGCAACTGAAGTCACTAGTCAATTCAACTAGTATACAACTCAAAATAGCTACATGCAATTGAAGATAACTGAACCATAACTAAACTGAACTAAACTGAACTAAACTGAATTGATTTGAACTGATACTTCCACTTCACTCTTGTAAATATCAATCCCTATTTTATAGGAATAATACATGCATTACTGAACTGTTATCAATCCTCCAAATAGTTAACTAAATCAAGGTGGGTTTCACCTTCCATGTGGGCACCCCATGTGCTCCTATCTTGTAGGAGCTCAAAATGGATGTGCCCACATGTTCCTATTATTTAGGAATAATCACAAATGTCAATTTACATATTCATATCATTTGAATTTCATCTCATTCTAATCTTAGTGTTAGGAAACACTTTCCAACGACTTAGGAGATACATGAAATATGTTTAGGATTACAATTAAATGACATCCTATTAAGTGATAATAAAAGTGCAACAAAAATTTCAAAGAATCTAGTGATGAATTCGAGGACAAAGCATATATCTATCAAATATCATTTCTTAAGGGAAAAGGTATTAGAAAATGAATTCAAACTTGAATATGTGTCTACTAAGGATCAGATTGCAGATATATTTACTAAGGCTCTTTTGAAGGGTACTTTTGAGTATCTTAGGGGGAAGTTAGGGGTTACTACCCCTCCTTCCTTAAACTAAGTGCACATGGAGGTGTATTAGTCTAGTGGATCTACAAATTCTTCATTTGTTTGGATAGATGATTGAGGTCTACTCCTCAGGGGGAGTAGAGAGTATCATTGTTGTAGTATGAGATGTGGGTGCAATCCTAAGGGGAATTGATCAGAGCTTTATATGGTAGAAGTTTCATCCAAAAAAATTATTTTCCATTGATGTCAAAGGGGGAGAGAGAATCATGTGAAAAAGCCTATTTAAATCTAGGGAGAGAGAGTCATGTGAAAAAGTTGAAAGGGAGAGAGAATCTTGCAAGGAGAAAAGAGTGCATAAATATTGTGAAGGTTGTCTATTCTGAAAAAGAAAGGGAAGAAGAAGCAGGAGAGTGTGTATGTTGTCTTTGATGGTTTTTCACATCATGTGTTGCCATCAATGACAAAGGGGAAGATTGTTGCAAATATGAATGTGTTTGGTGGTATTGTCATTAATATTCTCATTGATGTCAACATAGTTAAGAGTGATTGTAGGTAGTACATGTGTAGTTGAGATACTATAGAAGTGTTGATAGTACATGGAGCTATCTTTATGGTATTTTAGATGTGTTGATGTCAAGTGCTTTTGAGAAAATTAATAAACAATGAACACATAGTTGTGTGTGTTTTGAGTGTGCTTCAGTAATGTGCTATGAATTTCTTCTTTATTGATCCTATACCTGTGAAGATATATAGTATTTTTTATGGACTTCAATGGATAATATATCTTGAGTTTTATCTTTTTGGTTGATGGGGAGTGAAATATGTGTTCATTGGCATGTGAATCGATTTGGTAGAACTATTTGTTTGTGGATTGGGAGATATGTCTCTTCTCTGTAGTCTTTTGGTGTTTTGTCTCAGATCTTGTAGATCTGGAATAAGGTTAATATTGATTTTATCTATGTTTTGGAAAACATTCTTATGGTTTAGTGCTTCGTAAGACCTGTTCTAGAGCTATTGTGTGTGTCTACATGGTCTAGTCTAACTGTCAAAGAGTGTTCTATGTATAAAGATTGTTGTAGTTGTTGCAGATGTATCTGAAGGTTTCTAAGAAGTATTCCAGTGTCTGGTGAAGCATGTTGTGTGATCCACATGTCATCATCTTGTTGTGGATGTGTGTACTTCAAAGTTAATTGGCGTTTTCATTAGGTTTGGCTAACCTAGTGTTTACACATTACATGGAGAATAAGCATTGATTAAGGAAGTGTGATTGATCCAAGATGTTGTTTGGGTCCTAATTAAGTATGTAATTGGTCCATTCTCATTCTTATCCACTGTGGGAATGTTGAGTTTCCAGCCTAATTTGATTTTGTAAACTAAAGGATGTGTAGCCGACCTTGGAGAAATTTTTATAGATTGAAGATGGTATAAATACAAGTCAAGATGTTGCGAATTGGAAGTATGAGTGTAAAGTGTGCGAAGAAAGTGTGAAAAGTAGAGTGTGTGAAAGTGAATCAAGGTAGCAGTACTTCGATGTGTTAGATTCTTGAAAATACTGGGTTGATGGTGTCTGCAATCCTTTGATTAGGCTGCAAATGTGTGGAACCTGTTGTTGTGGATTTTCTATTATCTTTCTTTGTTTGTAGGAAGTGAACCTCCTTTTGGATAGTGGGTCCTATTTTTAGGTAGTGAGCCTTTGTATTTGGACAGTGAGTCCTTTTTGGGTTGTGAGCCTTTGTATTTGGTTTTTGTATTACTATTATATTATGAGTTAATCCTCACTGTGGTTTTTCCCTCATTGGGTTTTCCATGTAATTTGGTGTGTCAGGTATTTTGTTTCTATTATCTGCATTTCATGTTTATACTTAATAATAGATTAGAGTTAAAGTGAAATTGATTAAGATCATAAGTAAAATTAATTTGGTACAACTGATTCACCCCCCTTTGAGTTGTCTTGTGCATTTCAACACGAATCTATACAAGGAGAGTTACAGTTATTTCAATTGTGATAGTTTAACTAGCATAACAGTTGTCTAAGTTTAAATAATGTAATTATGCTACAAATGAAAAGAGGCTAAATATTATGATAGAACCAATTATCTCCACTTCGACATGAAATAAATTATCTTCAATAGGAACCCCTCTTATTGGTAGTGATATTGGGGCATGAATAGCTAATCCTTTCACTCGAACAATTATCTAAATACACCCAACATTATAACTACTCATTCTCCCTTCAAGCATAAAATTGTGTGAATGGTCTCAATTTTTTAGTACAAACCTAAGTTTAATAAGAAAACCAAAAAGTCTATTAGAAATAAGATGAAAGAGCTAAAGATAATAGTGTTGTAACTTTAGAGGTTCCAAGAATCATGATATTGACTACATATGGCCTAGATATAGAAACCATGGAGTATGTTCTTGTTGTTCCAAAATTTCAAAATGAACTAGAGGATAGATGCATTGATCTAAGTATAAAGTAAGCACTAGTCAGATACACAAACTTCTCAAAAAGTGGAAGTGTTTTCTTTGATTCTTAGAATTTATCACAATTGGCACTTACTGTTGAACACTTAGAATACTGAGAGGGGGGTGAACCAACATTCTATTAAAATTTTGAGCACAAATTATCCAATCACCAGAACATACTAACATAAATAAATAATGAAAGCATGAAACATCAACAAGCTCACATAGCACATGAGCACCAAGATTTTTATGTAGAAAACCCAAAAAGAGAAAAACTACAGTGAGGGTTAGCTCACAATATATTATATCTAGATATAGTATATTACAGGGGCTCACTGCCAGGATGCACTATCCTTATAAGGCTCATAGCTTGAGATAGATACAAAATAAAGATAGCTACTTAGCCAAAATGTGAACTAATAAAAGTACACCTTCCTTGTGCTGAATTATAGATCCCTTGAAGCTCTAAATATAGAGTATTTCTCTAGTTAGTCGTCACTCAATAATTCTTCTCTTATTCTAATATCACACCTTTTAATTTGCATGTTCGCACAATATGAGACCTCTCACACCTGATTTACAGCTTATTCCTTTCTTTCCATACATCAACTCAAAAATTTCTTGCATATATATTACCCAATTACATCTGCATACATCAATTAGGTTTTCCTAATTAGATGTAATCAAAATAATTCAAAAATAGCTTTGTTGGCTTCACACAAGATTCAAAAGCTTCTTCATGCTCAAACCAAATGTCTAATACTTAATTTAGGTTGGCATGGAACTAAAATAGATCCTACAAACATCTGTAAAGTATACTTAATGTTCACAACATATATCATGTATTAGGTTGGCTAGGAATTGAACCTAATCACAAAACATTCAATCATACATACACTTCTCCATACATGTGACTTCAAGACTTAATATTTCTTGAAATTCACACTTTGTTGACATCAGTGAGTTTATCTTTGAAACCACAACACAATATAATTCTTCTCAAAGAAATGTAGAATCTCCCACACTAACATTCTATATAGAGAAAATACTATGATACACAAAGTTGAATTCTGTCAATGATATCTTCCAGACTATTTCATGAAACATCACAAAATATTGATTTTACTTGAATCTCATAGAATTCAAACCATGGTTAAAAATGTAGAGTGAGATCACTTAGTGTGGTGGAGTGCGGACCCAAAAATGATGCACTAAACCACATAATAGTCAATAGAAGCACTTAGTTAATATTATTTACAACCATATTTACCAAACCAACTAATTATGTACACATATTTTCAGTACCACTTCCAAATCATACTTGGTTGATGATAACAATGTTGAAATCAATGAAAAAACTAGATCAAGCAGTATTATGCAACTCATGCTCATGTTTCCAACCTTTCCAAAAATTCCAACAATCTCCTTCCAACAATTTCCCCCTTTGTCACTGATGGCAACATGCATAATATGAATAAGAGATCTCACCTCTTCATTCACTCCTTTCTCCCCCTTTGACATCAATGGAAAAGGGTGTGCCAAAAATTTGTATGCTCCCCCTTAGGACGTCAACCCAAAATTTGTTTACCTTATATATAGATAATTATGTATATATCAAAATTTGAAAAACTTGTTAAATCATGATAAATAGTTACCCTGAGGATGCAAAAACTATAAGCTTCTGAAAAGTGTCTTGCCATTTAGACTTTCCTTCTTCCCACGATATCTTTGTTTTAGTAAGAGTCCTATATATAAATTAAAGTTATAATAGGGATTTTTCTCTTTCTTTCAGAGTACTAGGATCAAAGTATGAGAGCTTATTAGTACTGCCAAGAGAACTTGAGAATAGTATATACATTGCCTTAACTAAGTCCTTTAGCTTTATAATTTTCTTGATCATTTAATCTCTTTGAATCTGTAGGGTGAAGAATTTTTCATGAAGCTCCATTATAGAGATCCAAGTTTGATTGTCATTATCTTGCACTGGATCATAAGAATTTGTAGCTATGTTTATCTGGTTCTCATGTTATCCTTCATACTTCAAGTGATGTTTTTCCATTTCATGCAATATGATAGTATGTTCTTTGCTTCTTTTGCATAGTCTTACACTCATGTCAAGCATTTTGTATATTTCTTTGAGATATTCACCAGATTATTTATTTGATCCCATGTCATAGTTTTAGCTTCAATTTGAATTTCCAATTCAGAGACATATTCTTTAAGGGATTTGATTAGGAGATTGAGATTTTGCAAAGTAGATAATGAAACATCAACACTTGCACCAATGATTACCTCTTGTAGAGCTCTTATGGCTTCATCCAAACTTTGTATATCTGTAGACTCGAAACTAATCTCATGCACTCTTTCAATATCAAAAAATTCATATTGTTGCAAGTATGGATGTGTTTGGTGGTGTTATCATTAATGGTGTCATTGATGTCAACACAAATTTGTGTATTTTCCAAGTGCTTTTGAGAAAAATTGAGAAATAATGAAAGCAGGATTAAAACTATGTTCTGTGTGTGCTCCGGTATTGTGGTCCACATTTCTTCTATGTTAATCCTATTCCTATGCAGATCTGTACGTGTGTTCATAATCTTTAATGAATCATATATATTGAGTGTCAACTTTTGGTTTGATGAAGAGAATAAGATATGTTCACTAGTGTGTGAACTGGTTTTCCAGAACTATTTGTTTGTGGATTGGGAGAAATGTTTTGGCTCTACAGTCTTCTGGTATTTGGTTTTAGATCATGCAGATCTGAGAAATGACTTTTTGATGGTTTTTGTGTGCTAAAAAAATTTCTTATGGTTTTGTGCTCCGGAAGACCTGCTCCAGGGTCTCTGTGTTTTTGTTGGTTGTCCCAATTGAACTGGTGAAGTGTTCTCTGTGAATTAATTTTGTTGAAGTTATTGCGGATGCATCTGAGTTGTTCTTAGAGATGGTAAAATGATTGGTAAAGAGTTTTGAGCAATCCACATGTGCTTATCTTGTTGGAGATGCATGTACTTCAAAGATCATTGGTGTTTTCATTAGGTTTGGCCAACCTGGTGTCTACACATTACATTTGGATTTTGCATCAACTTGAGGAAGCGTGTGTGAGCTTCAATATGTTATTTGGGTCCTAAATTAAATATGTAGTTGGTCCCCTCACATTCTTATCCACTACGAGAATGTTGAGTAGCCGACCTAGTTTGAATTTGTAAATGAAATTGTATAGTCGACCTTGGAAAATTTTCCTGAGGTTGAAGATGGAATAAATGAAAGTTAAGTTGTAGAGAATTTCATATCCATCCATCATTCAATTTGAGCAAGAGAAGAGTGTGTGAACAAGTGTGAAAAGCAGAGTGTGGTGAGAAAATTGTGGCAACAGTACTTCATTGTATTCATAATCTTATGATCAAGTTGAAAAGTGTGTGGAACTCCTAGTGGTGGATCTTTATCTATTTCTTTGTATTTTTCTATAGATAGTGAGCCTCTCTTTCTGGACAGTGAGTCCTAAGGTAGTGAGCCTTTGTATTTGGGTAGTGAGCAATCTGACAGTGATCTTTTGTATGCAATATTGCATTACTACTATATTGTGAGTTAATCCTCACCATGGTTTTTCCCTCATTAGGATTTTCCACGTAAATTTGGTGTCTGGTATTGTGTTTCTATTATCTTCATTTTATGTTCACACTTAATAATAGATTGGAGATAAAGTGGAATTGATTAAGTTAAGAAGTAAAGAATTTGATACAACTAATTCACACCCCCTCTCAGTTATCTTGTGCATTTCAACAATTGGTATTAGAGCTCTGGTTCCTCAGTGAAAATCTTAACCACTTGAGGTAGATCAGATGGCACATAAGTTGCATCTTCCTATGTTTGATGGAGTTTATTATAGTGGTTGGAAAGAACAAATGGGAAGTTATCTAATTTCATTCAGTTTTAATACCTAGAAATCTTTGGAGACAAAGTATGTGATTCCAGCAACCAGATCTTCCTCTATTGATGAGGTTGCAGCTTTTGAAGAAAATTAAAGAGAAAGGTTTGCTATCTTTAGTGCTTTATCTAAAAATGAAAGAGTGAAATTAATTTCTTTGGATACAACAAATGAAGTATGGACAAAACTGAAAGATATTTATGAAGGGAATGAGAGAGTAAAGTTGTCAAGGAAACTAACTGCTAAGCAAAAAATTGAGAATCTGAGAATGGAAGATGGAGAAGACATTGCAAGCTATTATTGTTAGAAACCAAGATCATACATGAAAACCAAAAGGCCTTCCACAGAAGATAAAAACAATAAAAAGCAAGAGTTTTGCATGTAGATGTGCAAATTGATATATTCAGAATTAAGAAATTACAAGACATGATTTTTTTTATAAAATCAATGTATGCAACCCTAATGTTGACCTAAAAAGGAAACCCTAGTGTGTACACTTAATAATTAATCAATTATTAATGTGCCTAAGTTTAGCTTAAGTAACTAAAGGAATAAGTGACTTAATTAATTAACCAATATGATATAATTAATTAAGTGTAATAAATTATTACTCTAACACCCTCTTAAGATCAACTTAGGAAGTAGCTAAAACACTATAAAAAAGATGCATGAAAGAAAAGATGGGTCCCAACAACTAGGCCTGATCAGGTACCCATGTATAAATACAATAATGAGGTAGAGAAGGAAAACCCAGTGGGACAAAACCCCCCTACAATGAGATGACATGCTGCAAAGAAGCACTGGAAGAACACTATGGAGTAACACTGGAACCAAAATCCGGCAAGCAAGGAAAGATACTTCTATTTACAAGAAACCATATTGGAATCATTATAATGCAACAATAGACCTGATGCCACAGAACACTCGAAAAATCCAAATGGGAATAAACCTGGAATCTATGAAACAATAGTTGATTATTGAATGATGTGATATTGAAATGAAGTGCAAATATATAGGTTGCACCCTCCCAACTGCCAAAATATCCAAGTAATCTCCAAAAATCCCATCGGGCCAAATCTAGAATAATGCTAAACCTGGTATAGATATAGAAAAAATTGCATGGATAGCAACATAAAGCTCCTCAATACCTTTCCAATGCCACAAAGATAGCGAAAATCGAAGATCATGGCAAAAGGTTATGAGCACGGAAGTGATAAATGAACATCTGACTTCAAACATCAATAAATTCAGCTAAATAGAAAAATACTGAAAATTAAACTATACCACAAGATAGTTCTCGGAACCATCTTTCTAGCGATATCTCGTTTTCTCGATTTCGATACCGTATGCCCAAGTTATGCCAAAAAGAAAAAAAAACCGCTCCTTGAAGGAAAATCAGGACTAGGAGGGGGCAAAGAGGGTCGTACGGCTGCTGATGTCATCATTTCTTGAGCATAAATTTGATAGCCATCTGGTCGTCACCGCAAAAAATGGGCCCCCTGCAAAAAAATTGATGGTCGTCGGCATTGCCCTCAGTTCTGCATATGATCTCTTCAGGGGCTAGATCTAGCCAGGGGCAAGGCGTAGAGCTTCCGGTCCCCTATAGGACCGGAGACAAAGGAGGAGAAGCCTACAGGGGCTGCATACTGGCCGGCGGAGGAATGGAGGTGGGGACTAGTGGTGATGGTGGACTAGCGGCCACTTGGGGACCACCAGGTGGCAAGCAGATTTGAACTGGAGGCATAGGTTTTCCTATAAAAAAATGGTTTTTTATTTTTATTTTGAAATCCACGCCTCGGAAAGCATGCTGGGGAGGTCGTACGGCCTCCCTAGGAAAAAAAATTGCCTCAAAAACCAACTACTCAAAAATTGATGATTTGATAGGCATTTCTAGGGTTTTGGTGCACTATGAACGTGATGGCAGTGTCCGTTTTGCTCCAAGATGCTCTGAAAAATTGGCTACTCCCAGAGCTTTGAAAAAATCACTGAGCTTGAAACCCTCACAGATTTCTTCAACGATGACCAAAATCAGTAAAATGAAAGCCAATCTTGATTTTTTCCAGTGCTCTGAATCCAATGGTGAAGCTCAATCTGATCTAAAATGCCACATAGATGAACTCAAGGCATGATACCCTTGAGGAATCCCGAAAAAACTTTGCAATGATTTTCTCCAAAATCTGAGAAGGGGTTGCATGTGAAGGCTCTGATACCATGTTAGAAACCAAGATCAGACATGCAAACCAAAAGGCCTTCCAGAGATGAAAAAATAATAAAAAGAAAGAGCTTTGCATGAAGATGTGCAAATTGTTATATTCAGAATTAAGAAATTACAAGAGATGATTTGATTTATAAAAGCAATGTATGCAACCCTAATCTTGACCTAAAAAGGAAACCCTAGTGTGCACACTTAATAATTAATTAATTATTAATGTGCCTAAGTTTAGCTTAAGTAAATAAAGGAATAAGTGACTTAATTAATTAACCAATATGATATAATTAATCAAGTGTAATAACTTATTACTCTAACAATTATCAGAGAGTTAAAACTATATAAACTAGAACCAAGAATCAAGGTGGTACGATGAAGGATGAAGATATAATTGAGAAGATATTGATGACCTTAGTAGAAAATTACAGTGACAAAGTATCTTCTCTTGAAAAATAGTATGATCCAAAGACATTCACTAAAGAACATCTATTTGGTGTCTTGACTGCATTTGAAATGAGAAAATTTGCAAGAGATAAGGAGAAGACTGAAACAACCTTTAAAGCCACGAAGATAGAAGAAGAAGATGATGATGATACAAAATATTTTGAAGCAAATTTCACATGGAGACTGAAGAAAGGTACTGGTAAATACAAAGGTAAGTTACCTTTTAAGTGTTTCAGTTGTGGAAATATTCGTCATTATGCATCAAGATGTCCTAATAGAGCTACACAAAAAAAGAACAAGTTTAATAACAATAATTACAAGGATAAGAAGGATAGGGAGCTCAAGAAGTTGTATTATGTTAAAGAAGATGCAAGAATTTCTGATGATGAATTCAAACTTGAGGAAGATAAAGATGAATGTTTGTTCCTAGCCCTAGAAAATAAATGTGCAAAAGAACCTAGTCGAGAGTGTAAGAAGGATGAATCAGAAGGTACTCTTGTAACTTCTTTTCATTCCAGACATGATGAAGACTTTTGGGTAATTGACAGTGGATGTTCAAATCATATGACTAGAGATAAGAGTAAGTTTACTAAACTTGAGAAGTATGATGGAGGTATAGTCATGTTTGGAGATGATTCTGGTGCTAAGATTGATGGAAAAGGAACAATTAGCTTTGATGGAAAACATAATACTGATGATGTCTATTATGTAAAGGGTTTACAGAATAATCTCTTAAGTGTTGGAAAAATGTGTAGCAAAGGTTTTAAGCTTGTGTTTTACGATAACACTTGTGAGATCAAAAAACGATCTGCAACTATGGTTGCAACTGGAAGAAGAACTCATGGAAACATCTATCAACTCAAAGGTGGTGATGGTCAGTGTTTTTTTTCTCAAATAAATGAGAGTTGGCTCTAGTACCGGAGGATGGGACATGTGAATTTTGACAATCTGGTTAGGATTAGTAATTAAGAAGTTGTGAGAGATCTACCTAGAACCATGAAGCCTTAAAATTCAATCTGCAGAAGTTTTTTAGATGGGAAAACAAAAAAGGAAGAGTTTTAAAGCAAAGGATTAGTCATCTACCAAAATGTTAGGATTAATCCATACAAACCTTTGTGGTCCTACAAGAATAGGAAGTCTAAGTGGTGACATGTACTTTATGCTTTTGATTGATGATTACTCTAGGATGACATGGGTTACATTTCTTAGAGAAAAGTCTCAGGCACTTGATAGATTCAAAGTGTTTAAGGAAAGAGTAGAAAATGAAGTAGAGAGAAAGAACCTTGCAGCAGAATGGAGTTGTAGAGAGAAAGAACTAGACTATGCAAGAGGCTGCCAGAACTATGATGAAAGAATTAAATGTTCCTAATGTGTATTGGAGAGAAGTTATTCAAACTACTATTTACATTCTCAACAGAGTTCAAGTTAGAGGTAACAACATGAAGACCCCTTATGAACTATGGAATTGTAAGACTCCTACTATAAAATGATTTAAGGTATTTGGAAGTAGATGTTATATTAGAAGAGATGAAGAAACTCTTGGAAAATTTAATGCTAGATGTGATGAACAAATTTTCCTTGGATATTCAAGTAACAGTAGGCTTATATATGTTTTAATAAAATACTAAGAAAAATCATTGAAAATAATAATATAAAGGTTGATGAAGCTATGTATAGAACAATGGAAATAACTGAAGTTGAATCTATTGTGCAGTTTTTGCATAGATGCCCCACTAAAAGTAGGGACCCTCTTTCTTACTCTTTTGGTTTTTCGCTTTTTGTGTCTTGGCCCTTCAATTTTGAGGATTCGCTCGCTTGGGCATGTTCTTGGATATTTTATCTTGCTCAATTATGGGGCCCCCCTTTTTGATTTACGTTGAAACCTTAAGTTTCGGGTTCATTTCGGGTTTTTCACTGTTTCCAGGAAAATCCACCCTTGGCAGAATTTCTCGATTTTCTTCCGAAGCTCGGTGAAAGCTGATATTCATTGAAAATTCAGAGATTTTGGCATTCCATGGAATTTTGTCCTAACTGGATTTCCCCGGTTTGTCCGTTGCTTTGTCGAGTTCCCGGGTTTGGTTTGACTTGTCTTGTCGAATGCATTAATGCTCGATTATACCTTCTTTTGGGGTAGTGTTATGTCAAATTTTGGAAATTTTTATGCCATTTGAATTTCATTTGCTTCCTATTTTGGTTGGAGTGCTTAGTCTTGAGTGTTGGTTGCTGAGTTGTGCATTTGAGATCAGATTCGATTGTTGCAGTTGGATTTTCTGGGTGCCATTTGCATTCTGCTCCGATTTTGTGGTTTCTTATCAGCTTCCTTTATTTTAATTTCTCTATTCTCATGGTATGTACATGATACTTTATCTCTATCATGATTGAAATGAATTGTTGCATGATGTGTGCGTACATGTTGTGAGTTGAAGCATTGGTATACTGGGGTTTTGCAGTTGATTCTTGGGTTTTTGGTTTTCATTTGGGGCACCTTCCTACTGTTCATGTTGCCATGTTCTTTCTTGTTGAATGCATGAGTTTCTTTGGTACTTTGGGTTTGCTTTTGCTTTGAGTTCCTGCCCGTTTTAGTATTATTTCAAAGCTCGAGGTATTTTCCATTTTGTTCGAGGGACATTCCTGGGTGAGTGCGTTGAGATCATATTTTGGCTTTATCCCAGGGTAGCTATCCTATCTTGGCCATGTCGAACATTCTATAGGCCCTTGCGGGCACGAAAGTGGAGCCCAAGTTTTTTTGTGCGCTCATGGTAGAGGTTTAGGGTTTTGTACCTAGGGCATAACAAATCCCTCTTGGTTTGTTGGGAGGTGGTTTTGGAATTCAGGGATGATCTGTAGGAGGTCTAAATCGAGTTGGTCCAAGCTCCTATTCCTCAAATTTGTGATCGTTCGATCAATTTGAGTGAGTTCGAGAGAAAGTGCAGGTGTTCAGGTTTTCAGAGTCTTCACGGAATTAATTATTTTTCGGAATTCCATAATTTCCTATTTTCTCTTTGATTTTTGGTATGTGCTTTCATCCGGGTTTTTGCCTGCTTCATGGATTTTTGTTACATTTGGATTTCCCCGTGTTGTCCCTTGCTTGGTCGTTTTCCCAAAATTTGGCTTAAGTGGTAAAATTGCATTGACTTCTCTAGAATCAGTGCCCTCAGTATTTTCCTGCATGGTCTTGATTCTTTCATTTTCCCAGGAATTCTTAAATTGTTGTCATTTTCGGGGATTTTTGTCTAAGGCGGATTTTCCCAAGGTCTTCCTAAAAATGAATAACCAAGAGATTGCATGAATGATTGCTTGGTTGTTATGCATTTGATGTTTACTTTGACTTGTTTTAAGGTGTATCATGTGATTTCTTGGTTAAATTGATTGATCATATGATGGATTGGATGCTTGTGTGCTTGCTTCACTGGATTCCGCCTGGTCTAAATTTTCCTAGAATTCCTCTAAGCCTGGATTCCATGAGGGGGTTAAAAACCCGAGCTTTGAGATAGTTAAGTTTATAAGGGGTTTTGAGCATTGTTCTTATTATGGATCCTATCTTGAGGAATGTGTTTATCATTTATGATGGATTTAGTTGAATTTTATGATATGATGGATCTTATTTTGATGTCCTCATTATATGCAAGTAGAATAAGGTTAGGTTGTTGCTGGGTAGAACAAGGGAAAGGTGATGGATCCAAATGCTAAAGGTTTAGGTATTTTTGAGGCAGAGAGAGTAAAGATGGAAATCAAGAGTAGAATCCTAGATAGCAAGCTGAATTCCATCTGGTCGAGGATCACTGATACAAATTTTGGAATGTGGGACTATGAAGAGTTCAAGGCAGGGATAGCAGCACAAAACTTCCCTTTGTTAGCCAAGAGGGCACTGGAGTCTGGGTTGGCACATGTGGCTAGATTTCCTTCTACAGTCCAGTGTTATGAGTTGGTGCTTGAGTGTGCCAGGCACTATGAAAAAGGTACACAAAGAATAGTTGGTCCTCGAGGAAGAATTGTGGCAAACTTCAACCCTATATCTATAGCTTGGACCTTTGACATGCCTAATCAGTCACATGTTGTGGCCTTCAACATGGATTTAGAAAAGAAGCATTATGAGGATAACATTGTCAAGTCTCAATAGGTAATCAATTCTTGGTTGGACAAACCCAAGTCCCACTTCTCCAAGCTGCCCAAGCAGTTGTTCAAACTCAAGTTCAAGAGGGAATACTATGATTCTATCACACTCCTCAGCAGAGTAGTAGGATTGAAAAGTATAGGAGTATTTGAGAGTTGGATGTTCATTGTCATTGCACGAATGGAGCAAGGGGTAGATTATCACTGGGGAAGAATTATAAGTGCAATGCTACATGAGTAGATGAGTAATGTCCTGTAGACAAAGACCTTCACAATTACCTCCTATTTGGTTTATGCACTTGCAAGATTCCACCCATATAAGGAACTGAGCACCCGAGGTGTGTTTGGGAAAGATGTGATTTATGAGGTGTATCCACAACTACACATGGGTGGTAGAAGCTAGAGGAGGGTGAATGATGCATTCACCATGTACATCACTAGGTAGTTGTAGGGTGTTGAGCATGTTCGAATTTCAAAAAAGGCCAAGGAATTAATCAAAAGATTTGGGGCTTGGTTCATTTAGTTTCCCACCTTTTCTTATATTAGGATTGATGGTTGTCAGAGGGCTCCATATAGACTTCCAAGATACCCTACAGACCATATTATATTGCTGGAGGTCACAATGCAAATTTGTGACTTTGATGTTATTGTAAAAGGGGAGAAGCACAAGAGTAGATTTGGTAATGACTTCCCTCTGAAGAGAGGCACTAGTGAGGTGTGCTCTTCCATCCAATCAGCCCATGCTTCTGAAGAAGAAATGGGCACTCTTGGTCTCTCCTTCCATTCCAAAAGAGCCAGGTTTAATATAACTAGTGAAGCACAGAAGAAGGCTAGTAGGGACTATATCCACAAGGATGACATAGAGGACTACTGGGCTAACATTAATGATAAATTTGAAGTGAGAAAGAAGAAGTTCTCCAGGCTTCTAGTGAGCCTACTGTGGTTGTATAACATTAAGGTTGTTCTTGATCAGGTTGAGGAGGATGGGAATCTCATCCAAGGTCATATTTTTGAGGCTATAAAGGACAAGCCTGCTGAAGAGGTTGATTGGCTGGAGGAGGAAAAGACAAAATTAAGACACAACATGGCTGCAGTCAACAAATACACCAAGTTATGGCTCAAGCACAGGATGTTAGAGTTGGAAAGTGAAGGTGTTCCTTGCACCTATGACTTAATGGGAGACTTGGAGTTTCACTCTTCTTCTGAAGAGTCACATGAACAAGATCCCAAAGGTAAATCGAAGGTGGGCTCTCCTTTGAAGATCAAGGTTAGAGATGTTCAAGTAGGAGAAGTAGGGAAATAGAGAAAGCCCATAGCAAAGAAGAGGAGGCATGAAAAGAAGAAGGGTGCTAAGAAAGAGGAAGATTCAAAAGAAGAAGTAGAGGCCAGTATCTCTTTACTCAAGAAGAGGAGACTTGTCAGGTTGTCACACAAGGAAAATAAAACTTCTAAGGAGGATAAAGAGGATGAGCCACCTATGGTGGAGGTAGAGAGCTCAGGGGAGAAGACACTAGTGTATACTAGGAGGTCAAGGACTCCTTCCCCCAAAGATGTTGCACCTAAAGGAAGTATTCCTATGACTGCTCCTACCATCGAGCATGAGTACATCCCTTCTTCTCATGAGACTGGCAGTGTGCCAAATGAACCTAAAGATGTAGAGTATCCTAAGGATCTGGGAGAGGAAGAAGTCCAAGAGGGTGAGATCTACAATGCTGAGGCAGAAATTGGAAAAGTAATGTAATCTCCTTTGGTGGCATATGCGGATTCGCCTATAGAAATTCATGAGGATAAATATCCTCAAAAGGAGGAGATACTAGCCAAGATTCCCTCACCAACACAATAAAAAGGGGAGGAGCACTATTAGGAAAAGGAGGAACCAGTTAGGGAGGTCCTTGAGGAGCCAAGTATTGAAAAGGGTGCACCCAGTGTTCAATGAGAACAAGATAATGGGAAAGATAAGGTATAGTCAGAGTTTATTGTTCTAGACTGGTTAGACAAAGAATTAAGGAGAAAGAATATTGTAGCGGATGACACTCCTCCCAATTGGGATGACCTACTGACTAATATTGGAAAGGGAAAGACAAAGAAGAAAGTGAAAGTCGTTTCCAGGATTGAGAGAGATGGAGCGAACAATAGAGTGGTCCATATTGCTACTCCTGCTCCTAATAAGGATAGAGATGATGTAAATGGAAAAGACTACAATATGCAGACCTTCAATCTTGGGCATGCCTCCATGGAGCAGGATATTGAGGAGTACAAAGGCTCTAGTGATGTGATCCTTGGCTGATTGATGATGGAGGTGCAGACTAAGCGTGAGTTGGAGAAGGAGAATGAGAATCTCAAGAAATATTTGGAGGAGTTGATGAAACCCTTGCAATCCGTTAGTTCTTCTTTATCTGCTGCAAGCTTCCTACGTCAGGAAACAATATCAGATCTTGAAAAGATGAAGGGCACCACACATGCTACAGCTAGTTGGTTGTAGGGAGTGCAAACCAAAGTGGAAAATGCCATCAAGGACATCCTGTCAACTACAGGGGATGCAATGAGATCAATATATTGGCTAAATACTGTGCTAGCCCAACATAAGGAGGATGTGGATCTCTTGCTGTAGAAGACCATGACTATTATGGAGTAAACCTAGAAAAAATTGTTGAAGGATGGAATTCTTCCTTCCTCAAGAGTTGCAGAACCTTGGGAGTGGTTCAAAATTCTGTAGATGAGACAAAATGTCTCAAAGAAAATATGCAAATAGAGAAGGAAGATTCATGACACTTTGATTGGTATTTATGATAAGTGTATCTCTTTCTTTGAGGTGATGACAGGGAGGAAGAAGTTTTCTCTGAAGCATCTTAACTTGGAGCAGCTGAGGAAGTGGTGGCATGATGTCTATTCTCCAATCAATAAGGGCCCTATTAGTGAACATCAACTAGATGATGTTGCAACTTATATTGTAGTCATTGACAGGTATCAAATGAATAAGGTTGAGTGGGATAATATAGTGAACCAATCAAGAGATGACATCAAGTGCCTTGAGAGGAGGATTAGGGTTTTTCTTGTGCCACCTATTGCTAACCAAGATAAGCTGTTATTGGTGGTGCATGATAAAGTGGAGCGAGCTAAGGACAAAGGGGGGAAGTAGTTAATGCAGGGCTACATTGGAATTTGTTCTTCCCAATTATTTTCTCCTCTTTCTTTTCATGCATTGGATTGAGTTTTTGAGACCCTAGGCCAACTTGGATGAAATTGGTGCAAATTGCACATTTCATGTTATTTTTGAATATCTTTTGGCCGACCTGTTGTGTGGCATGTATTATTATAAACCCTAATTGGGTCGACCTATCTTTAGGGGGGGGTCTCTCTATAAGTTTGGCATTATGCCTCATTTGTAAGGGTGATGAGAAGTTAGAAGAATTTCATACTAAGATCGAATTGTAGAAGCAAGAATTAGAGTTAGAATTTAATTTATTTTCAAGCAAGCGTTATAACAAAAGACAAGAATTGTTGCTACTTTGGGTGATTTTTTACAAGCAAAGACATTGTGATTTGGTGCCTTTCTTGTGTTGAGTTTTATCTGGCATGGTTCTTGATCTTGTATCTTTTAAATTGCTTAAGTGATCTAATGTTTGATGGTTTGATAATATTTAGGGTTTTATGCTTGAAGTGTTTGCAATGATCTCTACTCCACACTTTTTGTAGTTAGTTGATTGTTAACTACTTTACAAAGTTAGTCTAGACTTATAACTGTGCTTACTTCAATTATAAATATTTTTTCATTTGAATTGCAATAGGGTTGTCTTGAATGGATATGCATGATTTGAAAATCTTTAACACCTTAGTAGATTGCAGATTTATATGGGTTAAATAGGAATCAGTTTTTGAGGGATTGGTCCATTTCAAGTATCTTATCTTCTACATTGTTAATCTCAGGGTTAGAATTAGTCTTAGAATTACCTCTGAAACCTTTATCTTTTGTTATTTATTTTATTATCTGAGTTAATTTTAGGTCTTGAAGTATCAATATATTGCCAGATCTGATAAACTGGAGCTCAACATTTGCTTGTAGTAAGGTCCCTTTGTGATTACTAGCATTTTCACATTATCTCTGAGTTGTTTTATTTGCATTGTCAAGACCTGACATTAGAGGCCTTGGGGTTATCTCTTTGTCCATAGAAATTAACCTTTCAAGAGAGATAGGATGCCATATTCTGTTTGAGTTGTTGCTGTGCAGAAAACACCATCAACAGATTGGCGCTAGAAGGAGGGCCTTGAATAAGCAAGCTGAATCAATTTTTTCTACCATTTCTCTTGAGAGGTCTAGAAGAAGAACTATATCTACTCTAGAAGAAGATGAATTTCAAGAATTGAAAGCCCCTAATAGGTAAAGAAGGACCAAAATAGGGGGAAAATCATAATCCACTCAACCACTTCCATCATCCCCATCATCCTCATCTTCATCAGGATCATCCTCATCCGATTATGAATTAATTCCCATTCCGCAGCCCCAACCAGCCATAAATCATCCATTGTTGCCTCCACCTCCACCAATGGCTTTCCTTGCCAACAATCCATCTCCCTTGATTTTCAATAATTAGAATGTCATACCCAAGAAGGCTGAGCACTTTTTCTCTAAGTTCCATGCAAATGATCCCAATAGGACAACAAAGGAGCATATCAGGATTTTCCAGACTTGTCTGAGGGATAGAGGAATTAACCATGAGGATGTTGCATGCAGGATTTTCCCTTATTCCCTGGGGTAAGAGGCCTTTTATTGGTATAATCACTTACCTGCTGCTTCGATCAATAATTGGCCAGAACTGGAGACTGCATTTCTATAGAAGTTTAAGGCAACATTTATCAGGACCTTTGCCATCCTTAGGGTCTGTTGCTCACCTTGGACAAGTCCAAGCTCTCAACTAGGCTTTGAATAATCATGCTCCCATAATGAATCCAATATCCTCATTGTATTTGGTTGTGCATCCAGGTCCTCCAATAAATCAAGCTCAACCAATGACCTCTTATCCTCAACAAAGGGCCAAGAAACCCCTTCATCTACAACAATAGGCTAGTTTCCCTACATATTTGCAGAATTCAAAAGTCTTGAATAAGGCTGTTGGTTTTGGAGGAGCATCTAGGTACCCTCCTGGTAGTGTGAATTTAACACCACATAATGGTCTGGATAAGGAACAGTTGGATGAGCTATTTGGGCAGGTGAATAAACTTAATATGTGGATGACTTATTTGAGAAATCATAATAGTCAGCTTCATGCTACTTAGAAAAACATGCAATCGAATTAAAATAGGGAGAACAAGGATGTTGCTAGAGGACAAACCTTTGATAGAGGACAGTATTATGACATGAATCAAAATTTTGAAAGAGGACAAGGCTCTGGCCAAAATTATGATAGGGGACAACAGGGTGGACAAGGATTTGATAGAAGGCAACCACCTAGGCAAAATAAGCCATGGAATACTGGACCTAATAATGGAGGGGTTCCCACTCCATTGGATCAACTCTCTACTCTGGAGAAGCTTCCAAGTGGTGTGTATTTAGTAGAGTCAACTTTTTCTGGATGGTGCAAGCTCCATAAGACAAGCCAACATTCTGAGTTAGATTACTCTAAGTTTCAGACTCCTGCTTCCATCTTTCAGTATGAAGTTGAGAAAAATTCCAATGGTCAGGAGATTGTTCCCTCAAATCGGTATGATTCTCTAGTAATGGTACTTAGTCATGCCCCATTCCCAAAAGGTGAAGAAAATGAACCAGAAGGAGAGTCTAGTGACCACAAAAAAGAAACAAAATAGGTGCTAAATGAAGATGAATTCTCTTAGTTGTTTAATGAGGAAAATGAGAATGACAATGGTCCCTTGGATGAGGAGGAAGTTGAGTTGAAGAATTTCATATGTTCTAGCAACCTATATAGAAATATGATTTAAGGAATAGGCCTAACAGGAGTCCACAAGGAGGAGGCCCTTTCACTACTCCACCAAACCCACAAGCTAGTAATAACCTATCTTACCCTCATGTGCCAACACAATAATTATCAAAGGGAAACAATGTTGAAGTTTTAAAATACAGATAGGTTGGTGGTTGCAAGGAGGCTCATGTTCATATGAATGTGGAACAGTTGGGCGAATATGTAACTGAAGAATTCAAGAAAGTAAAGATAAGTCTTTTTTCTTTTTAGTTATTAAGAGTCCCTGCTATTAGGAATTCTTTTTTAGGATCTTTTAATCCAAATACGGCACGACTAGGAGTAACGGCCTGTGGGGCAGTTCCCAGATCTTTTAATTCATAGGCACCCAAAGACCCAGGCCAGGTCCCACCTATAGAGAAAGGGATAGATAAAGATAAGAGTCAGGTCACACAAGCTGACACCCAGTTGAGTCCGTTTCAAGGCAGGATGGAAACCAATCCTTTCCTAATTTTTGTTCGTATCTTTGGGAAGAATTTGCATAATTATCTTTTGGATTCAGAGGCATCTACAAATTTTATGCCTTTTCCTATTTGTAAAGCATTGGGTATTACTCCTATTGCCTCTCAAAAGAAGGTCACTCAATTGGATAAGACAGAGGTAAGTGTAGTAGGAGAATTGAACATGATCCCCACACAAATCGCATAAGATCCTAGGGTGTAATAGGTAATCAAAATTCAGGTTACTGATATTCTTGATACCTATGGTTTGATTCTCGGTCGAGATTTATCTAAGGCATTGAATGGGTATACATCTATAGACCATTCTCACATGTGGCTACCATGGAAAGGAGTTCCAAATCATATTAGAATTGAAAGAGAGCCTAGAATGAAGTACGTAATCACTGAATACTAGAATACTTCGAATGAGGTATTAGTATCAAAAGTCAGCATGGGGAATTATGTGTTGGCTGCATCAGCCTCATATACAGAGGAGGTCTTTATGCTGCAGGGCCCCTTTTGTGAATCTACATTGGAATCTAGTTGTCATAAGGAAGTTTATATGAGGCAAGATGATATCATATAAGAGGTCATTAGTTTTGGAAGATTGAGTGAACAAATAGATGAAACTGATGACCAAGAGGAATGGCAGCTTAGTTTGCTAGATAAATTTCAAGAGTTCATCCAGAGGTGTGTGGCGAATCAAATTCACCCTAGAAAGAATATGAATTTTGAAGAACTGTTGGTTCCCAATTGGTTCAGAGTCCATGATGCTCCTCATTCTGAGGTAGAATGTGTCTTATGTCAGACAATAGTGAAGCATGTATAGAGGTGCATTAACCCAGTCCCAACTCTTAGGCTCAATATATAGAAAGAATTAAATAATGACAAGGGTAAAGGCCTCCTGACTATAGTAAGAATAAGGATAACTCAAAGCGATTGGAGACTAATGGTTGTTGGATGTTAATATTCAATGGATCCAAATCCAAGCAGGGTGCTGGAGCAGGATTTGAATTAATTAGCCCTAAAGGTAAGAGTTATTTTGTTGCTCACAGACTCCAATTTCAATTTACTAATAATGTCACTAAATATGAAGCTTTAATCCATGGGTTTCTAATGGCATAAAGGAATAAAGTTAAGATATTACAAGTTTTTGAAGATTTTGAGTTGGTAGTCAGGCAGGTGAGGAAATAGTATTCATGTCGTGATAGGAGGATGACTAATTATAGGCATAGAGTGTGGGATATTATTGAGGGATTTGATGCTTTCAACATGTAGTTGATCCCTCAAAGTAGGAATCATGTTGCGGATTCTCTGGCACAGGCTGCTAGTACATTGCAACCTTTATCACTTTCAGGACTAAAGAAGTTTTATATTGAACTCACTCCAGTACCTTCAGTGCCTGAAAACATTACCAACTTCTAGGTATTTGAAGATGATAAGCATATTTTAGATTTTATTATGAGTTGTGATGTGTTTTCTTCTCAAGTGATTAATGAGATAGAGCCTCAAGAGGCAAAAATGGACTTAGGGGGAGTCATCAACCTGAAGGCCAACACTATCCCAAAAGGTATGGTGCAGCTAGAATGAATTTTTGATTTGGATAAGATAAGAGATCATGAACAACAAGTAAAAAGGGAGTCTCTCAACAGCCAATGTGAAACATACAATATGGGGAGACCAAATGACATGAAGAGCGTTTTTATTGGTAAGGTATGTAATCTAGAGGAAAGAAAAGGGATTATTGATGCTTTATACACATATCACGATGTGATGGCCTGGAGTTATGAAGATTTAAAGACATATGATACTTCAATCATTACACACACCATTCCCTTGAAGTCAAATGTCAAACCATTCAGACAAAGACAATGACCAATTAATGCTCTGTTAGAACCCATCATTCAGAAGGAAGTACAAAATATACTTTCAACACAAATTATGTTTCCAGTGAGGAATTCAACCTGGGTTGCGAATTTGGTTCCAGTAAGAAAAAAGAATGGAGAAATCAGGCTATGTGTGGACTTTAGGAATCTTAACAGAGCGCCAGAGAAGGATAATTATCCAGTTCCTTCATTGGATGAAGTACTTCAGATTGTCAATGAATCCCAGATGATGTCTTTTCTGGATGGGTATTCTGGATACAACCAAGTCATGGTACAATATGAGGACAGACATAAAACTGCGTTCACTATGAAATGGGGGACTTGTTCTTACAGAAGAATCCCTGTTGGGTTGATGAATGCTGGAGCTACATTTTAGAGAGCTATGGATATTGCTTTTAAGGAAAAAATTGGTAAGTGCATTATTTAAATGGATGATTTGACAGTCTTCTCCAAGAAGTGAGGTAATTACATAACAGATTCATGCAAGGTGTTCCAAAGGTGCAGAGAGTTTGGAATTTCACTTAACCCAAAGAAGTACATTTTTGGGGTTGTAGAAGGAAAATTATTAGGACATATTATTTCATAACAGGGTATCACTACTGATCCTAAGCGAATAGAGGCTATCTTGAAGATTCAACCTCCTACAAGTAAGAAAGAAATGAATTCATTCTTTGGGAGGATTAACTTTGTTAGAAATTTTATCACTGGATTTGTAGAGATAGTGAAGCCCTTGAATGCTATGCTGAAATAAGAGGAAAAAGTGGAATGGAGTGCAGAAGCCTAGGAGGCATTTACAAAAATTAAGAAAGTTATTGTTGAGGAACCAGTGTTGGTGAGTCCATATTATGCTAAGCCTTTTTACATAAATTCATTTGCTTCTGATCACTCTTGTGCTAGAAGGTTAACCCAAAATTCTGATCAAGGTGATGAGCATCCTATAGCCTTCATGAGTACCCCTTTAAAGGATGCAGAGTTCAGATATCACAATGTGGAAAAGCATGCCTATGCTTTGGTCAGATCAGTGAAAAAGTTTAGACACTCTATTATGAGGAATATAGTCTTTTCCATAGTGCTTGATCCTATGATCAAGCTATTGCTAATGCAAAATGAGTTAGGTGAACTAAGGGCTAAATGGGTAACTATGTTGCAGGAATATGATATTGAGATTTAGCCCATGAAATTGGTGAGAGGGCAAGAACTGACAAAGACAATGGCTGAGATAGGTCCTGATCTCACAGCTCAACACTATTATCTCCAAGAGGTATTTCTAGGCAGCTGGTATGATGAAATCATTGATTATTTATTGAATCAGCAATGCCTTGATCACCTTAATGCAGTTCAGAGGTGGGCCATGTGCTTGAAGAGTGGTAGTTTTATGATGAAAGGAGTTGTCCTGTACAAGAAAAATTATGAGGGCATGTACCTAAGGTGTATGGGGAAGGAAGAAGCTACCAGAGTGATGATTGAATTCCATGAAAGGTATGGCACAGGTCATGGTTCTGCATTATCCACTGCCAATCAGATCCTGAGGACATGTTATTATTGACCTGCTTTGTTTAAGGATGTGCACCATCATGTGAGAACTTTTCATATATGTCAGACTACAATAACTAAGGAGAAATGCACAACCCTTCCACTTCGGCCAGTCATAGAGGTGAAACCATTTGCATAGTGGGGAATGGACTTCATAGGTCCAATTAACCCACCTTCTTCTGCAGGCCACCAGTACATTCTAACCATAATTGATTATTTTACTCAATGGATTGAGGCTCTTGCATGTAAGCAATGTACTTTTGATGTGGTAATCAATTTCCTTGAGTTAGGTATTATTAACCATTTTGGTTGTCCATTGGCTTTAGTTTGTGATAATGGTCCTGCATTTGCATCACTGAAACTTTCTAATTGGGCTTTTGATCATGGAATTTTCATAAAATTTGCATCAAATTAGTACCCTCAAGGTAATGGCCTAGCTGAGTCCTCTAATAAAAATATTTTGACGGTCATCCATAAGTTACTAGGGAAGAATCCTAAGGATTGGCACACCTAGCTTAGATTTTCTCTCTTGGTAGACCGTACTAGACAGAAGGCATCCATAGGTACCTCTCCTTATCACCTAGTGTGTGGTTTGGAACCTGCGTTTTCCATCCAATTAAAGATCCCTACCCTGCAGTTCATTAATGAATACTATGATGAGGAGGATAAGCACAGAGCCTGTTTGGCTGAGTTGTTACACTTTGAAGAGAAGAGATACAAAGCCCTTGAAAACTTTGCTACACATCAGGGTGTATTTAAAAAATAGTTTGATAGGAGAGCCACAGTAAAAGCCTTTAGAATCTCTGGCTTGTTTCTCTACTGGGATAAAGCCCATGACCGTAAGGGAGAGCATAAAAAATTTGACAAACTCTGGCTTGGCCCTTATCAGATTTTAGAAATTCTGGGAGATAATGCTTTTTGCTTGGAAACCTTCACTGGTGAGGATATCCCACTGCCTGTGAATGGGTAGTATTTGAAGCATTACTTCCAGTCTTGAGCTATTTGCAGCTCTCTCTTGTATATAGTTAGAGTAGGTTTTTTTTCTGCTTTTCTTTTCTTGTTTTCTTTGGTTAGCATAGGTTTGCTTTGGTTGGTTTTGCTTTCCATTTTGATTTTTGCTTTTGGGTTTCTGTCTTTCTTGGGGCTGTTGCATTTGCATAACAGGCTGCTCACCTAGGTTTTTTTTAGAAATTTCTTTTACAAGCTCTAATTAGTTTTTCAAAGTCAAGTAGTGGAATTCCTTTATCTGATGTCTTTTTTACTTAGAATTAGAATCACTTGTTTTGAATGAACTTCTGGAATATTTTTGGGTCTCACACTTTCACATAAAATTTAAAGATTCTGGAATTACATACAGTTCCTATGTAATTTGGTCTGGTGAAAAATCTTATATTCTGCTTTAGTGCCACTATGTTCCTCATCCCTAAGTGTAAGTTTCATTACTTACGAGGTGAAAGAAAGGTTTATACAAAATGTTTAAAAAAGAAAAAAAAGAAAGTATTGAAAATCAAAACAATCCTCACCTTATCAGGGGTATCCTAGTATCTCTATTGAAGTATAGACGTCTGGCTAGTAGTAGAGCTATGCTTGGGAGGTTCATAGCGATAACCTCATCGGGGCTATGGACGCTTGACTCGCAATGAGGCTCTATCCAGGTTGCTTTTGAGGTTAGAATTTTTTATGTAGCCTGGTCAAACTTGCTCAGGTTCCCACTACACCTAAGGAATAGGAAATAAATGCAAATACACACACTTGGACCCTAGTATAGGAAGAGATCTTCTTGCTTGTGGTTTTTGAAACTTTGTTCATAGGTGACTTAATGTAAGGACTAAAATTGGAGATTCTGGGTTCTTGATTCTAGTTTGTTCTTGAAATTCTCTGGAGCATTTCTCTAGTAGAGTCACCATTTGTTGTGCAGTTTTTGCACACATGACCCACTGAAAGTAGGGACCCTCTTTCTTGCTCTTTTGGTTTTTTGCTTTTGGTGTCTTGGCCCTTCCATTTTGAGGATTTGCTTGCTTTGGAATGTGCTTGGATTTTTATCTTTCCCACTTTTGGGGCCCCCTTTTTGATTTATATTGAAACCTTGAGTTTCGGGTTCATTTCAGGTTTTTCACTATTTCCGGGAAAATCCACTCCTTGTGAAATTTCTCGATTTCCTTCAAAAGCTTGGTGGCAGCTGCTATTCATTGAAAATCCATAGATTTTGGCATTCCACGGAATTTCATCCTAACCAAATTTCACTGATTTGTTCGTTGCTTTGTCGGATTCTCGAGTTTGGTTTGACTTGTCTTGTCGAATGCACTAATGCTCGATTATATCTTCTTTTGGGGCAGTGTTAAGTTGACTTTTGGGAAGTTTTATGCCATTTAAATTTCATTTGCTTCCTATTTGGGTTGGAGTGCTTAGTCTTGAGTGTTGGTTGCTAGGTTGCACGTTTGAGATTGGATTTGATTGTTGCAGTTGGATTTTCTAGGCACCATTTGCATTCTACTCAAACTTTGTGGTTTCTTGCCAGCTTCCTTTGTTTCAATTTCTCTATTCTCATAGTATGTACATGATACTTTCTCTCTTTCATGATTGAAATGAATTGATGTATGATGTGTGCGTACATGCTGTGAGTCAGAGCACTAGAATGCTGGGGTTTTGCAATTGATGCTTGGATTTTTGGTTTTCTCTTGGGGCACCTTCTTGTTGTTCATGTTGCCAGGTTCTTGTTTGTTAAATGCATGAGATAATTTGGCACTTTGGGTTTGCTTTGGGATTGAGTTCTTTCTCCTTTTAGTGTTATTTCAAAGTTGGAGGTATTTTCCATTTTGTTCAAGGGCCATTCCTGTGCGAGTGCCTTGAGGTCATCTTTCAGCTTTATCTCGAGGTAGCTTGCCTATCTTAGCCATGTTGAACCTTCTGTAGGCCCTTGCGATCAAGCAAGTGGAGCGTAAGTTTTTCAGTGTGCTCATGGAGGAGGTTTAGGGTTTGGTACCTAGGGCATAACCAATCCCTCTTGATTTGTTGGGAGGTGGTTTTGGAATTCAAGGATGATCTATAGGAGGTCTAAATCAAGTTTGTCCAAGCTCCTGTTCCTCAAATTTGTGATCATTAGATGAATTTGAGTGATGTTGAGAGAAAGTGCAGGTGTTCGGGTTTTCAAAGTATTCGCGGAATTCATTATCTGCCAGAATTCCCCAATTTCCTATTTTCTCTTTGATTTTTGATATGTGCTTTGATCTAGGTTTTTGCCTGCTTCGTGGATTTTTGTTACCTTTGGATTTCCCCAAGTTGTCCCTTGCTTGGTCGTTCTCCTGAAATTTGGCTTAAGTGGTAAAATTGCATTGACTTCGCTAGAATCCGTGCCCTTAGTATTTTCCCACATGTTCTTGATTCTTTCATTTTCCTAGAAATTCTTAAACGATTATCATTTTTGGGGATTTCTATCTAAGGAAGATTTTCTCGAGGTCTTGCTGAAAATGAAGAATCAAGAGATTGCATGAATGATTACTTGGTTGTTATGCATTTGATGATTAATTTGTCTTCTTTTAAGGTGTATCATGTGATTTCTTGGTTAAATTGATTGATCATATCATGGATTGGATGCTTGTGTACTTCCTTCACTGGATTCCGCCTCGTCTGAATTTTCCTAGAATTACTCTCCAGCCTGAATTCCACAAGGGGGTTAAAAACCCGAGCTTTGAGACAGTTAAGTTTATAAGGGGTTTTGAGCATTGTTCTTATTATGGATCCTATCTTGAGGAATGAGTTTATCATTTATGATGGATTTAGTTGAATTTTATGATATGATGGATCTTATTTTGATGTCTTCATTATATGCAGGAAGAATTAGGTCAGGCTATTGCTGGGCAGAACAAGGGAAAGATGATGGATCCAAATGCTAAAGGTTAAGGTATTTTCAAGGCAGAGAGAGTAAAGATGGAAATCAAGAGTAGAATCCCAGATAGCAAGCTGACTTCCATCTAGTTGGGGATCACTAATACAAATGTTGGAATGTGGGACTATGAAGAGTTCAAGGTAGGGATGGCAACACAAAACCTCCCTTTGTTAGCTAGAAGGACATTGGAGTCTGGGTTGAGATATGTGGCTAGATTTCTTTCTATGGTCCAGTGTTATGAGTTGGTGCTTGAGTGCGCCAGGCACTATGACAAAGGTACACAAAGAATAGTTGGTCCTTAGGGAAGAATTGTGGCTAACTTCAACCCTGTATCTATAGCCTGGACCTTTGACATGCCTGATTGGTCACATGTTGTGGCCTTCGACATGGATTTAGCAAAGAAGCATTATGAGGAGAACATTTTCAAGTCTCAATAGGTAATCAATTCTTGGCTGGAGAAACCCAAGTCCCACTTCTCCAATCTGCCCAGGTATTTGTTCAGACTCAAGTTCAGGAGGGAATACTATGATGATATCACACTCCTCAACAGAGTAGTAGGATTGAAAAGTGCAGGAGTATTTGAGAGTTGGATGTTCAACGTCATTGCACGGATGGAGCAAGGTGTAGATTATCATTGGGAAGGCATTATAATTGCAATGTTGCATGAGCAGATGAGCAATGTCTTGAAGACAAAGACTGTCACAATGACCTCCTATTTGGTGTATGCAATTGCAAGATTCCACCCATATAAGGGACTGAGCACCCGAGCTGTGTTTGGGCAAGATGTGATCTATGAAGTGTATCCACAACTACACGTGGGTGGTGGAAGCTATAGGAGGGTGAATGTTGCATTCACCATATACATCAATAGGTTGATGCAAGGTGCTGAGCATGTTCAAATTTTGGACAAGGCCAAGGAATTAATCAAAAGGTTTGGGGCTTGGTTCATTTAGTTTCCCACCTTTTCTTATATTAGGATTGATGGTTGTTAGAGGGCTACATACAGACTTCCAAGATACCTTATAGACCACGTTATACTGCTGGAGGTCAAAAGGAAAATTTGTGACTTTGATGTTATTATAAAAGGGGAGAAGCACAAGAATGGATTTGGTAATGATTTCCCTCTGAAGATAAGCACTAGTGAGGTGTGCTCTTCCATCCAATCAACCCATGATTCCAAAGAAGAAATGAGAACTTTTGGTCTCTCCTTCCTTTCCAAAAGAGCCAGGTTTGATATAATTGGTGAAGCATAGAAGAAGGCTAGCAGGGAGTATAGCCACAAGGATGACATAGAGGACTACTGGGCTAACATTAATGATGAATTTGAAGCGAGAAAGAAGTTCTCTAGGCTGTCGGTGAGCCTAGTGCGGTTCTATAACATTAAAGTTGTTCCTGATCAGGTTGAGGAGGATGGGAATCTCATTGAAGGTCATATTTTTGAGGCTGTGAAGGACAAGCTAGTTGGAGAGGTTGATTGGCAGGAGGAGGAAAAGACAGAATTAGGACAGATCATGGCTCCAATCATCAAATACATGAAGTTATGGCTCAAGCACAGGATGTTAGAGTTAGAAAGTGAAGGTGTGCCTTCCACCTGTGACTTAATGGGAGACTTGAAGTCTCACTCTACTTCTGAAGAGTCACATGAGTAGGATCCTAAAGGTAAATTCAAGGTGGGATCTCCTTTCAATATCAAGGTTAGGGATGGTCAGGTAGGAGAAGCAGGGAAACAGAGAGAGCCCATAGAAAAGAAGAGGAGGCATGTTGAAAAGAAGAAGGGCACTGATAAAGAGGAAGAGGAAAAAGAAGTAGTAGAGGCCACTATCCCTTTACTCAAGAAGAGGAGACTTGTGAGGTTGTCACACAAGGAAAAGAAAAATTCTAAGAAGGATAAAGAGGATGAGCCACCTATGGTGGAGGTAGAGAGCTCGGGGGAGAAGACACAGATGTATACTAGGAGGTCAAGGACTCCTTCCCCCAAAGATGTTGCACCTACAGAAAGTATTCCTATGACTACTCCTACCATCGAACATGAGGACATCCCTTTCTTCTCATGAGACTGATAGTGTTCCAGATGAACCTAAAGATGTAGAGGATCCTAAGGACCTAGGAGAGGAAGAATTTCAGGAGGGTGACCTCTACAATGTTGAGGCATAAATTGACAAAGTAATGCAGTCTCCTTTGGTGGCATATGTGGATTTGCTTGCAGAAATTAATGAGGATAAATCTCCTCAAAAGGAGAAGATACCAGCCAAGATTCCCTCACTAGCACAATAAAAAGGGGAGGAGCACTGTCAAGAAAAGGAGGATCCAGTTAGGGAGGTCCCTGAGGAGCCAAGTATTGAAAAGGGTGCATCTAGTGTTCAATAAGAACAAGATGATGGGCAGGATAAGGTACAGTCAGAGTCTATTGTTCTAGACTAGTTAGACAAAGAATTAAAGAGCAAGCAGATTGTTGTGGATGACACTCCTCCCTATTGGGATGACCTAGTAGCTAATATTGGAAAGGGAAAGACAAAGAAGAAAGCCAAAGTCATTTCCTAGATTGAGAGAGATGGGGTGAACAATAGAGTGGTCCACATTGCTACTCCTACTCCTGATAAGGATAGAGATGATGTAACTAGAAATACTACAATGTGCAAACCTTCAATCTTGGGCATGCCTCCATAGAGCAGGATATTGAGGAGTACGAAGGCTCCGGTGATGTGATCCTTGGCCATTTGAGGAAGGAGGTACAGACTAAGCATGAGTTGGAGAAGGAGAATGAGAAGCTCAAGAAATATTTGGAGTTGGTGAAACCCTTGCAATCCATAAGTTCTTCTTCATCTGCTGCAAGCTTCCTACCTTAGGAAACAATATCAGAGCTTGAAACGATGAAGGGCACCACACATGCTACATCTAGTTGGTTGCAGGGAGTGCAGACCAAAGGGGACAATGCCATCAAGGACATCCTATCAACTGCAGGGGATGCAATGAGATCAATAGATTGGATAAAGACTATTCTAGCACAGGATAAGGAGGATGTGGATCTCTCACTATAGAAGACAAGGACTATCATGGAGTACATCAAGGAAAAAATGGAGAAGTATGGAATTCTTCCTTCCTCAAGAGTTGTAGAACCTTGGGAGTGGTTCAAAATTTTGTAGATGAGACAAAAGGCCTCAAAGAAAATATGCAAATAGAGAAGGAAAATTGAGGACACTTTGACAGGTATTTATGATAAGTGTATCTCTTTTATTTGAGGTGATGACAGGGAGGAAGAAGTTTGCTTTGAAGCATCTTAACTTGGAGAAACTGAGGAAGTGGTGGTGAGATGTCTATTCTCGAATCAATGAGGGCCCTATTACTGAACATCCGCTAGATGATGTTGCAACTTATATTGTAGTCATTGACAGATATCAAATGAATAAGGCTGAGTGGGATAATATAGTGAATCAATCAAGAGATGACATCAAGTGCCTTGAGAGGATTTTTAAATGTTTTTCCTATGCCACCTATTGTCGACTAGGATAAGGTGTTATTGTTGGTGCATGATAAAGTGGAGCGATCTAAGGACAAAGGGGGGGAGTAGTTAATGCAGGGCTACATTTGAATTTGTGCTTCCCCATTATTTTCTCCTCTTTCTTTGCATGCATTGGATCGAGTTTTTGAGACCCCAGGCCGACTTGGATGAAATTGGTGCAAATTGCACCTTTCATGTTATTTTTGAATATCTTTTGGCCGACCTATTGTGTGGTGTGTATTATTATAAACCTTAATTGGGTTGACCTATCTTGGGGGGGGGAGGGGTTCTCTATAAGTTTGGAATTATTCCTCATTTGTAATGGTAATGAGAATTTAGAAGAATTTCATACTAAGAGAAAATTGTAGAAGAAAGAATTAGAGCTAGAATTTAATTTATTCTCAAGCAAGTGTTATAACAGAAGACTGGAATTGTTGCTAGTTTGGGTGATTTAATACAAGCAAATACATTATGATTTGGTGCCTTTCTTGTGTTGAGTTTTATCTAGCATGGTTCTTGATCTTGTATCTTTAAAATTTCTTAAGTGATATGATGTTAGATGGTTTGATAATGTTTAGGTTTTTATGCTTGAAGTGTTTGCAGCGATCTCTAGTCCATACTTTTTGCAATTAGCTGATTGTTAGCTACTTTGCAAAGTTAGCCTAGACTTATAACTATGCTTAGTTCAATTATAAATATTTGTTCATTTCAATTGCAATAGGGTTGTATTGAATGAATATGCATGATTTGAAAATATTTAAGACCTTAGAATATTGCACTATTTTTGTAAGATTGCACATTTATTTGGGTTAAACAGGAATCAATTTTTTAGGGATTGGTCCATTTCAAGTATCTTATCTTCTGCATTATTAATCTTAGGGTTAGAATTAGTCTTAGAATTACCTCTGAAACCTTTATCTTTTGTTATTTCTTTTATTATCTGAGTTAATTTTAGGTCTTGAAGTATCAATATATTGCGAGATCTGATAAAATCGAGTTCAACATTTGCTTGTAGTAAGGTCCCTTTGTGATTACCAACATTTTCACATTATCTTTGAGTTTTTTTATTTGCATTGTCAAGACCTGACATTAGAGACCTTGGGGTTATCTCTTTGTCCATAGAAATTAACATTTCAAGAGAGATAGGATACCATATTCTATCTAAGTTGTTGTTGTGCAGAAAACACCACCAACAGAACCTCATGAGCCTATCTGTGTACAAATACAAGAAGAAGAAAAGGAAGAGAAATAACAAAGTGATGAGGAGGTAGAAACTTAGGAACCTGCACCTAAGACTCCTAAATATGTTTAGAAAAATGATGCAGAGCTAGGAGCATTGAAAACACATATCACAAAACCTTCATAGTCTTCATTTGACTAACTCAAAACATCTTGAACTCACCTTCCTTTGACACTTATTCAATTATAGTTCCCTCAAAAATCAACAAAGATCAACTTATTTCACTATATACCATGGCACTTTTGCTACAAGCATTAACTTTTGTCTTCAAATTCATAACTAAATCAAAACAAAGCATATGCCACCTTCATTTGAGTCAAAATAACAAACAAATACTTTCACAATGTCGGCGCTTCCATTTACTATTAACTCTTTATGACTATCCTAGAGTACATTTGTGGCATCTACAAGCCATCAAGCACCAAAATTTGATCCCAAGACACATAATTCCTTCAATATGTGGAACAACTTAAAAAGACCTAATTCAACATGTATAAACTCTTCCCAAACCCCAAGAACACAGTTTAGGTGTGATTCCTTCATTACTATGCCCTCTTCCTAGTAGGTCTGCCATAGGTCTGTTAGATATTTTCTTCAAACACAAACCCTTATCACTAATTGTAAACAACTTTTAAGATACCCCTTAATGTTCCTTAGAACATATCAAAAGTATAGCATATGTTTTAGAGAAAATTTCTCAATCTAGGATTGATTGCTACTAGCATAGGCCTAACTAGGTCTCAAGTCCAAGAGGGTTTATTTTATATATAGGTCCCAATCATGTTTTACCTTGATCAATGGTTTAAACATGTTTAGTTTTACTTAATAAAGCTTAATAAACCATTATATTCCCATTTCAATAAGGATTTTGTAAAACCCCAAGTTATGTTTCCTTAAATGCTCTATTTCAGACTGTAAACTCAAAAAAACTAGTCAAAACTTCAATCTATAATGCCTTAATCCTTGTTTCCTTGACTAAAATCCATTTGAATATGAAATAACATACTATTAAGATTAATCGCACAAAGAATTAGGAGGTTTCATCATATAAATAAAGAGAAATCCAATTTAGTTACCTTGCTGATTACCCTAACAAGGGGTTTGAACCATTTTTAGAAAGTATGCCATATCTGTCTCATTTCTCCATGAAATCAAACAAGAACAAAATAAAAATGAAGTAGAAACACATTACCAACTTCTCCAATGACTTCCCCTATAGTATCAGGTTGTACATGGCCATACAGGAGCAAATAAACATGTTTTTACAGTGTTTTCTGATGAAAACCAGATTTCCATTTTTGTTCTTGCATTAAAAATCAAGTTCTCCCTCTTGACTCAACCTGTGAGAGGCTTATTTATGACTTGAAAACAAAAATAACTCATAAAAAATACCCACAACTAATTCTAATCTCCATCTAACTAATGAACTTATTATTTACTTAATTTATTTCTTTTACCTTGACAACAAGGTTTACAAGGTTTGGTGTTTCCACCTTTTGAATAAATTATCCTATTTCCTATGAAATTATTAAAATGGTCTTGAAAGACCTTTTTTAATGATCCCTAGGTGATTTTAAATACTTATTACAATTTTGGCCTCATGGAGGCATGTAATCAAACAGGTGCTCCTACACCAAACTCTCGGGGGCAAAATAATTCAAGCCCCTTTGAATTGTCTTCTTCATGGTCTTCCAGTTACTTTGCACTTTTTCATTTGTCTTTCCAATCATCTTTGGTCTTTTATTCCTTTTCTTCTTATTATGCCTTCTCCTATCAATCATTCTTGCAACTTGGAGGTCCCAAAATTCTATCAGATCATCGTACACCTTTCCTTGTCCTTCATAACCTGCACATGCATAATACAAAGAAAAATTAGAAACAAAATGTTGAGACCTTGAGGTCTCCTCCTTGTCATCTTGTACTTCAAACTCCTCTTCACCCATGACCAACTTATCATTTCCCTCCAAAATTAATTCACTTGCAACCTCAATGTTATTGTCTCCTTCTACCTTGATGAGTCCTTCTTCCTCTTCTTTGACCTATCCATTACCAACCTTACTATCCCATATTGTGCCCATAAGTTCCCTTCTTCATATTTGATTGAATTTTCTACCTTCTTTTGTTTTCTTTGCTTCTTCATAATCTTCTTTAGAGGCCATCTTAACCTCTTTGGCCTTGGTATATTCCAACTCCTTTGTGCTTCCTTAAGAATTTGGTTTTCCTTGGCTAATCTTTCCACTTTTATGCTCATCTCTTCCAAGGCTTTCTCAAACTCTATTTGTCTTGCTTTCTTTCTTTCCTTCTTTCTCAACTTTTTCTCCTCTCTTTTCTTTGTCCTTCATGAATCCTCGGCCTACATATATCTTTCCAATCTTCTCAACAAAACCATCTTAACAGTATGCCTCACCTAGGTTTGTCTACTCACCTAATCTCTTGGACTTTCTCACTAAACCAACCTGCAAATAACCACACACACAAACCACAAACAACTTTCCCAGAGCAACTTAAGGCTCTGATACCAAATTGATGCAGAGCTAGGAGGATCCAAACCACATCTCAAAAAACCTTCACAATCTTCATTTGACTAACTCAAAACATCTTGAACTCACCTTCCTTTGACACACTTATTCAACTATATTTCCCTTAAACATCAACAAAGATCAACTTCTTTCACTATACACCATTGTACATTTTCTACAAGGATTAAATTTTATCTTCAGAGGCATAACCAAATCAAACCAAAGCATATTTCACCTTCATTTGAGTCTAAATAACAAACAAATACTTTGACAATGTATGCCCTTTCATTTACTTTTAACTCTTTACGACTGTCCTAGAGTACATATGTGGCATCTACAAACCATCAAGCACCAAAATTTGATCCCAAGACACATAAAATTCCTTCAATATGTGGATCAACTTTGAAAGACCTAATTCAACATGTATAAACTCTTTCCAAATCCCAAGAACACAATTTAGGTGTGATTCCTTCATTACTCTACCCTCTTCCTAGTAGGTCTGCCATAGGTCTATTAGAGATTTTATTCAAATACACACCCTTATCACTGACTCTAAACAACTTTTAAGATACCCCTTAATGTTCTTTAGAATATATCAAAATTATAGAAAATGTTGTTCTGGAGAAAATTGCTCAATCTAGGACTAATCGCTACCAGCATAGGCCTAATTAGGTCTCAAGTCCAAGAGGGTTTATTGTATATATAGGTTCCAATCATGTTTTCCCTTGATCAACGGTTCAAACATGTTTATTTTGACTTACTGAAGCTTAATAAACCATTATATGCCCATTTCCTTAAGAATTTTGTAAGACCCCAAGTTAGGTTTCCTTAAATGCTCTGTTTCAGATTGTAAACTCAAAAAAAACTAGTAAAAACTTCAATTTATAATACCTTAATCCTTTTTTCCTCGACTCAAATCCATTTGAATATGAAATAACATACTATTAAGATTAATCTCACAAAGAATCGGGAGTTCTCATCATATAAATGAAGAGAAATCCAATTTAGTTACCTTGTTGATTACCCTAACAAGGGGTTTGAACCATTTTTAGAAAACATGCCATATCTCTCTCATTTCTCCATGAAATCGAACAACACCAAAATAAAAATTAAGTAGAAACACATTACCAACTTCTCCAATGGCTGCCCCTATAGTATCAGGTCATACATGGCCATACAAGATAAAATAAACATGGTTTTATAGTGGTTTTTGATGAAAATCAGATTTCCATTTATGTTCTTGCATTACAAATCAAGTTGTCTCTCTTGCCTCATCTTGTGAGAGGCTTATTTATGCCTTGAAAATAAAAATAACTCATAAAAAACACCCACAACTGATTCTAACCTCCATCTAACTAATGAACTTATCATTTACTTAATTTCTCTCTTTTACCTTGACAACAAGGTTTACAAGGTTTATTTTTTCCACCTTTTGAATAACTTATCCTATTTCCTATCAAATAATTAAAATGGTCTTGAAAGACCTTATTTAGTGATCCCTAGGAAGTTTTGAATACTTATTACAATTTTGGCCTCATGGATCCATGTAATCAAATAGGTGCTCCTGCACCAAAAATTCATCTAGAGGAATAGATAATTGGAGATAAAAGTGAAGGAGTGAAGACAAGAAGCAAAGTGGTTGAGGTAAACTTGTGTTTACTTTCTAAAATAGAACCTAAGACTGTGAATGAAGCATGCGATGATGATAGTTGGGTTAGAGCAATGAAAGAGGAACTACATCAGATAGAAAAGAATGAGACATGGGAACTAGTCCCTAGACCTACAAACAAGAATGTAATTGGTTCTAAATGGGTATTCAAAAACAAATTGAATGAAGATGGTGAAGTGGTAAGGAATAAAGCAAGACTTTTATGCAAAGGATATTCATAGGTTGAAGGAATAGATTTTGAAGAAACTTTTGCACCTATAGCAAGAATGAAAGCCATTTGAATGTTCTTGGCATTTTCAACTCATAAAGACTTCAAAGTATATTAGATGGATACCAAATTTGCATTTCTAAATGGAGAATTGGAAGAAGAAGTGTATACAGAGCAACCCGAAGGTTTTTCACTACTAGATACACCGAACATGGTTTTCAAACTAAAGAAGGCATTATATGGACTGATGGTATGCAAGATTTGATAGATACTTGAAAAGAAAGGATTTAGCAAAGTGTCCGTAGACAACAATATTTGCTTCAAGATTGAGAAAGAAAAGATTTTGATAGTTGTGGTATATGTTGATGACATAATCTTTGGTGGAAATGAAGGTATGTGTAAGATTTTTGCTAAAAAAATGCAAAAATAATTTGAAATGTCTATGATTGGTGAACTAAATTTCTTCCTTGGACTTCAAGTAAATCAAACTAACAAAGAGATATTCATTTTACAGTCTAAGTATGTTAAGGAGTTGTTAAGAATTTTGGGATGGATGAATCTAAACCAATGTGTAACCCTATGGTAACTAGATGAAAGCTAAGTATGGATGATGAAATTGCTAAAGTTGATTAGAGCATGTACACATCCATGATTGGTGGAATTTTGTATCTTACTACTACTAGACCATACATTATGCATGCAGTATGCTTAGTTGCAAGATTTCAAGTAGAACCAAAGGAAGCACATGTTAAATTTGTGAAGAGGATATTCAAATATCTTAAAGGAACTCCGGACTATGGACTATGGTATCCGAAGGACAATTATTTCACTTTGAATGCCTACACTGATGCTGATTGGGTTGGATGTATAGATGACCAAAAGAGCACAATTGGAGGAGCATTCTTCCTTGGAGGAAGATTAGTTTCATGGTTGAGGAAGAAAAATGATTCAATTTCTCTATCCACTACATAAGCATAATATATTGTAGCAGCATCTTGTTGTACACAAGTACTTTGGATGAAGAAAAATTTGATGGACATAGGTGTGGTAAGTGATGAACCTACTTCTATTTATTGTGACAATACAAGTGCTATAAACATTTTAAAGAATCCAGTGATGCATTTCAGAACAAATCATATATCTATGAAGTATCACTTCTTGAGGGAGAAGGTATTGAGGAATGAAGTTAGACTTGAATATGTACCTACCAAAGAAAAAGTTGCAGAAATATTCACTAAGGCCCTTTTGAAGTATACTTTTGAGTATCTAAGAGGTAAGTTAGGGGTCACTGCCCCTCTTCTTTGAACTAAGTGTGCATGGAGGTGCATCAGTCCAGTGGATTCACAAACCTTTTGTTCTGGACTGATGATTGAGGTCTACTCCTCAGGGGGAGTAGAGAAGTGAATTGTTGTAGCATGTAATGTGGGTATACTCCTTAGGGGGAGTGAAAAGAGCTTTATATGGCAAGAATTCCCTTGTCCATTGATTTCAAAGGGAGAGAGAGAATCATGTGAAAATTTTACGCTTGGCAGGTTGTCACCTCTAAAAATCATGTAGCAAGTGGGAGAGAGAATCGTGTGAAAATTTTATGCTTGACAAGTTGTCACTTCTAAGAATCATGTATGTTATCTTTGATGGTTTTTCACATCATGTGTTGACATCAATGACAAAGGGGGAAATTTGGTGGTGTTTTCATTAATTTTGTCATTGATTTCAACACAAATTTATGTATTTTCCAAGTGCTTTTGAGAAAATTTGAGAAATAATGAAAGTAGGATTAAAAGTGTGTTTTGAGTGTGCTTCGGTGTTGCGGTCTACATTTCTTCTGTGTTAATCCTATACTTATGAGGATCTGTAGGTGTGTTCATAAGATTTAAGGAATCACATATACTAAGTGTCACCTTTTGGTTTGATCAAGAGAAGATATGTTCATCGGTGTGTGAACTGGTTTTCCAGAACTATTTATTTGTGGATTGGGAGAACTTTTTTGGCTTCACAATCTTTTGATATTTGGTTTCAGATCTTGTAGATCTGGGAGATGAATATTTTTTATGGTTTCTATGTTTTGACAAAATTTCTTGTGGTTGGCACTCCAGAAGATTTGTTCTAGAGTCTCTGTATTTTTGCTGGTTGTCCCGATTGAACTGGTGAAGTGTTCTCTATGAATGAAGTTTTTTGAAGTTGCTACAGATGTATCTTAGTTATTCTCAGAGATGGTAAAATTACTGGAGAAGCATGTTGAGCAATCCACATGTGTTTATCTTGCTAGAGATGCACATACTTCAAATATCATTGGTTTTTTCATTAGGTTTGGCTGACCTGGTGTCTACATGTTACATTTGGCTTTTGCATAAACTTGAGGAAGCATGTGTGAGCTTCAAGATGTTATTTGGGTCCTAAATTAAATATGTATTTGTTACCCTCACATTCTTATCCACCGCGGGAATGCTGAGTAGTTGACCTAGTTTAAATTTTAAAATGAAATTATATAGCTAACCTTGGAAAATGTTCCTGAGGTTGAAGATGGTATAAATGCAAGTTAAGTTGTAGTGAATTTCATATCCATCCATCATTTGATTCAACCAAGAGAAGAGTGTGCAAACAAGTGTGAAAAGCAAAGTGTGGTGAGAAAATTGTGGCAATAATACATCATTGTATTCATAATCTTCTGATCTAGTTGCGAAGTGTGTGGAACTCCTAGTGGTGGATCTTTATCTATTTCTTTGAATTTTTCTATAGGTAGTGAGCCTCTCTTTCTAGATAGTGAGTTCTAAGGTAGTGAGCCCTTAATCTGGGTAGTGATCCTTTGTATTTGGGTAGTGATCCCTCTAGCAGCGAGCCTTTGTATCCGTTATTGCATTACTACTATATTGTGAGTTAATCCTCACCATGGTTTTTCCCTCATTAGGGTTTTCCATGTATATCTATTGTCTTTGGTATTGCGTTTCTATTATCTACATTTTATGTTCATACTTAATAACAGATTGGAGATAAGGTAGAATTTATTATGTTAAGAAGTAAAGAATTTGATACAACTGATTCACCCCTCCCCCCTCTTAGTTTTCTTGTGCTTTCAACACTTGTTTGATTCTACCAGCAATAAGAGGTCTTTCTGTAACTTTTCTCTTTTTACCAGCTCTCTTAGAGCTAGTGGAGGCCTCTGTACTCATCTTCGTTCTTCCAAAATATCCAAGACTACTCATAAGAGCTTCTGCATAGCTAACTATTTCATCCTTTGACTCTTCATAATCCAATTATGATATCCAAATGGTTCTAGGTTTACTAGTTTCAATCAAGCAAAAATTTGTGAAGACAAGAAAGTTAATGTCTTCTGAATATCTTCTCACCACTTCTCTAGGAATCCTCATTCTCTTATTCATCCTACTCTAAAGTACTCCAAAGAAAGCTACAAGGTCATCTTCCTGAGCATTCAAACTTCCAGGATTTATCATGTACTTTTCTATTTGGTGTGCAATTAGTTCAAAATCTATCCAATTTACTTGTCCAATAACCGATACTTCTTTCATGAAGTAGAGCAATAGGAAAATTACAAGGGTTTCATACTAGAATGTTCACTTCTTCTTTTTCTTAATGTCTCTTAGGTTCTCCATTAATTATTTTCAGAGCAACTCACAAAGGTCATAGTCAACATTGTTCTCAATCATATCAAGAGCCATATGAACTATAATAGGGGGGACAAAGCTTACACTATTTGACCGATAAATTTTTTGACCAATAAGTATAGTTGCAATCTAACCATTGGGTTTGTAATAGAGTTCACTATAATTTCCTTTTGTTCAACAGTAGCATGTTTTTTCTCCACTATATCCTTTGTATCGACTATATTTTGATCAAGAACTAGTCTGAATCACCACAAACTAGTTACATCCTTGATTACTTCCTTTTTTATTGAGTGAGGGCCATCAATCCATATGGATTGGTCATGAATTCTACTTAGTACTATTCTGACGTACTTCTCATTCTAAAAATTTAGAAACTTCCACCAGACACCCAATCTCTTGTCACTTAGTATTTTGAACTCAGGTTTTAGGGTACCTTCATTTTCTCCCAATTCATTTGTCCATATAATAGATAACCTACCAAGTGACACTTCTTTGATTTTCCCATGAATATATGTTCTAATATCCTTAATAGATAAAACCCCAATAGGAGTGCGAGAAAATGCACCCATAGGATCAATTGACAACACTTTAGCAAAATGTCTCTTAAGTACTAGTCGTGGTGATTGTGAATTCCATTATATTTAATCTCTTTTAGAGAATTGATCTGGAAGACAAAAATATGCATGATTTGTAAAAATACCACTTGAATAGCTTGATGAACCAGGGTCTTGATGTTTAGCTTTCAGAAGATGCTCTGAGTCCTTCGACACCTCTTTTTCCTTCATTTCTTCTTTGGATGCCTTTGAATAAATGAATTTTACTTTGCACTAATGTATTTAACTCTCTCATTTGACCTAACCCATGCAATGAATGCTTTAGATCGAAAAGTTGATGTTCCTAAAATTGTGTGTACAAACATCTTTCCATGCTCTGCAAATTTTCGCATTCCAATATTTTGTTTCACAACTTTCTTTTATAGCTTTAGAAATTCCTTTTCCATGATATATATTCATGCCACATCTTAGCACCTCATATTTCTAGGGAGCTATTAGAATTTTATGTTGTTTCTCCCCCTAAGCTCATGCCTTGGTTTAATTTTCAATTGAATTATCTACACCAAAGAGAGGCACAAATGCAATTGAAATTCCTGATTCATCTTTGTTCTCAGATTCTTATTTCTTTCTCCATATCTTATTCATTTCCATCATAACTTTAGTAGGATCAAATTCCTTAACAGGTTCATTCCCCTTTCCTGGATTATACTGTCTTCTATTTTTGCTTCTGCATAGAATCTTGAAATATGTCTAGGCTTGTTGTAAATGTGGCATACAACATTTTTCTGACCAAATTAACTTCTATTCATCTTTTATTTTCACTGGTTAGCCTTATGTCCAAATATATTGCATGTATAATAGTAGCCATTGAAAGATTGAAACATTCTACTAATATAATGTATATTCACCATTTGACTTTTGCATTCAACACTTCTATGTCCAAATTTCTTGCATGCAAAACATTATCTAGAGAAGGATCTAGCATTTTATTTCATTTTACTTCTATGTTCTACTACCTTGTGTCCAAATTTATTGCATGAAAAAAAAAACCATTGAAATATGGGTACCTTTGAGTATTTGGTTGTTTGATAGGAGGTCTTCTAGCATTGCTTCTTCAATTTTTGAATTGTCTCCTATTTCCTTGAGTCTTCTTTTGATTGTCAACTTCATTAGGTGGCTTATTTTCCTTTGAACTTTGTCTTTCTTCAAGTCTCAAACCACCTTTATCCTTAGATGGCTTTTGTATTGCAATCAATTCATCAAGCATTGTAGCACTTGTTTTGAATTTTTCCTCATGTATTCTTGCATTTTCCAAATTTGATATGAGATTTATCACTTCTTGTTCAAGTCTTGAGCATTCTTCAGTCTTTCTTTGTACCAATACTTTCAAAAATTCCTTAATCCTTCCTTTTTCTTCTATTTGCACTTTTAGTCTAGTGCTTTCTTCATTTGCTTGCTTCAATTGTGGATTGACTGCCCTATGTTTTTCTCTGAACTTTTTTATTTGTTCTCTCAACTTTTTGATGCATTCATTTGCTTCTACTAGCTTTTCCTTTAGACTTTTTTTTTCTGAGTTTCAACTCTTTCAAGATATTCAAGAGCAACAATAAGTTCTTTTTTTTCAAACATCCAGTCATCTTCTTTATATTCAATTGCAAAAATTTCTTCTAGAGGAATATGACACTTTTTGTCAGCCATGTGTTCAAAATCCAAGATCTTCCTCAAGTTGTTAGGCTTTTCAAAAATAAATAATGAAAGAATGAAACATCAAAAATCTCACATAACACATGAACACTAGGATTTTTATATGGAAAAACCATGGTGAGGGTTAGCTCACAATATATTATATCTAGATATAGTATAGTACAAGGGCTCACTTCTAGGTTGCACTATCCTTATAAGGATCATAGCTAGAGAAAGATACAAAATAAAGATGGCTACTTATCTAAAATGTGAACTGATAAAAGTACACCTTCCTTGTGTTGAATTTCAATTCCCTTGAATCTCTAAATATAAAGTATTTCTCTTCTTAGCAACTCCGCTTAACAATTATGCTCTTATTCTAGTCTCACATCTCTGAATTTGCATGTTTGCACAATATGAGACCTCTCACACTTAATTTAAAAATTATGCCTTTCTATCCATACATCAACTCAAAAATGTCTTTCATATATACCCAATTACATCTGCATACATCAATTAGGTTGGCCTAATTGGATGTAACAAAAATTAATTCAAAAATAGCTTTATCAACTTCACACAAGATTCAAAAACTTCTTCATGCTCAAATCAAATGTTCAATACTTAATTTAGGTTGGCATGGACCTAAAATAGATCCTACAAACATCTATAAAGTATATTTAATCTTCACAACATATATCATTTATTAGGTCAGCCAAGAATTAGACCTAATCACAAAACTTTCAATCATACATACACTTCTCCATACATGTGACTTCAAGACTCAATATTTCTTCAAATTCACACTTCACCAACATAGTGAGTTTATCTTTAGAACCACAACACAAAATAATTCTTCTCAAATAAATGCATAATCTCCCACACTGACATGGTAAATAGAGAAAATATTGCGATACACAGAGTTGAACTCTATCAATGATATCTTCCAAACTATTTCACAAAACATCACATAATCTTGATTTTACCTGAATATGATAGAATAAATCATGGTTAAAAAAAAAAAAGATCACTTAGTGCGGTGGATTACATACCCAAAAAATGATGCACTGAACCACAAAAAATTTAGCAAAAGCACTTAGTTAATATCATGTACAAAATAAGTAATCAACATTGATGTCAACATCAGGAAGTATTATGCAACTCATGCTCATGTTGCCAACCTTTATAGAACTTCCAACACTTACACATTAAATCTTTAAAAATTCGAGTAATATGGAAGTTAGAATTTTGAGTCTAGTTTTCAAATATGTAATCTAATTTTTAATAGGAATGTATAAAAACCACATTTAAAAGCCGCATTTTTAGGACCATACCATGCACGTGTATAGACACCATAATTTGACCTAAAAAAATAATTTTCTAATATCTTTTGGGGAAAGATGTGTAATAAACTAAATATTTGTGAAGATATTTTTTAATATTTTTTTCTAAATATATTTTTTTATTGATTTTTATTGGCCCTAATTGTTGTTTTTGAAAACCCTCACATACAAAAACCATAACTTGACATAAACTAATCTTTAAAAAAAAAAAAGCAATGTGTAAATATTTTTTATAGATTGATGCCATATAATTTTTTTTACAAGAAAATTAACAAATTAAAAGTTATTAAAAAAAAAAAACTTGACATTTCTAGTCTATTGACCAATTTCCTTAGAAATTAATAAAAAAATTAAAAAAATCCAATCATAAAAAATACATATTTGAAAACTAGACATCATGATCTATAATGAGTTTTAATTTCAAAAAACAATTTTGAAAAAAAATCCATTAGCTATATTGCCAAAGTTATTTCTCTTGCCATTGTCATGACCTTTGTAGTTGCAGGTCTAAGGCTAAAAGTTAGGTTACCATGCCTTTCCCAAGCCTAAAAAAACCAAAAATAGGGTTGGGAATTCATTTTTTGTAGAACATGCATCCACTTTAAAATGGGTACCTATTCTATTTTTAGAACGAGTACCCATTTTAAAGAGGGAACATGATCTATTTTTAGAATGGGTGCTCGTTTTAAAGTGGAAACCCATTCTATTTTTTGAATGGGTGCCTGTTTAGGCTGGAGTCCCCATTCCTTTTGACATTTTTTATTTGCATAAAATTTTCCCTCTTTGTGGACCCAACTTCCTACACTTACCCCAAGTAGATTTTAGAGAAATGAAAATTTGTGACAAAATTAATGTTTCTAAAAGGAAAAATGATGTAGTACATGTAAATCATTGCTAAAGTCAGAAAAAGAAAAAAATAGGTTACAAAATAAAATAGAAAAGTTACAAGTAGAGGTAGTAAATGAGAAAACAAGGAGGAAAGTAGCAAACAAAAAGAGCATTAATTTTAGAAAAAGGATAAAAATCTCTACCTTTACATAGATACAAATACAAGAAATATAAATGAAAAAACAAAGGTGTAATCAAATGAATTGAAACAAAGGTTATATGAAAGCACAAATAATTATGATAATGAAAGAGATAATTAAAAATAATTACAACAAAAACCAATACAAGTTCCTTAGCAAATATAGTGCAAGTAAAAGTAGAGAAAGCAAAAGAAAAACACAACATTGGGAACAAAAAGTAGAGGAAGACAAAAAAATAGTGAAGAATTATGACTAGGATTTATGAAATAAAGTCTTCCAACAACAATATATATATATTTTTTAGAAACACATTGATTCATATAAAAGATATATAAGAAATGAGAAAATCTAGGAGATATGAAACAAGCACAAGTGAACAATATGAGCTATTGTATTTAGTCAACCCAAATTGCAATGAGGACAAAGCCTTGCATATATAATCAAGGAAGAGGCAATCCACCTATGATGGGGATTGAAAAGTGGCACAAATGAGTAGGCAAGTGTCCTATAGGTGTCAGCCTTAGGATCACTAGGAATGTGAAAACCACCAACCTCTTTGACCAAGTAATCAACATTGATGTCAAGTGTTGAGTGACCTTTGAGGTGAGATGGAAAGTCTTCCAACCTCAAATAGGTAGCACATGAGGTTTACCAAATAACTTGGTAACCTTCAGAGGCTTAAAGGTTGCACACATGTTAGACACGATGTTGTCTAACCTCATCAACCTAAGTACACTTAAGTATAGTGAATAGATAAATTATTCAATCTAACACCCCCTTAAGTGATACTTCGGGAGATAAAAAAGTTCAAATAGATATAAATAAAATGAAATAGGTCCCAACTAGAGGCCATGTTAGGTACCCATATACAATGTTTCTCATTTAAGTGGAGTAAAGGAGAAAACCGCGTGGGAATAAAACTCCTCCCCAAAAAAATAAAGAGAAGGATTTAAGGCCTTTTGAAAAGATATCCCTTGATGATAGGCATATGATGATGAAGAACTTCTGAAGTGTGTAGAAGTTGTAAAATTTGATGATGATGAACTGGTGTTTGCTGGAATCAATGGATCTCCAAGAAATGTAGATAAAAATAAGATAAAAAACACGGCATGAGTGAACATATGAACACTACTCAACCATGTAGAAAAATTCAATCAAACTCTATGCAGTTGAAAATATAGATAGTATTATGATTAGGAGTATTAAAATCTCAGAAAATATGATCCACTGAAATAATCCCCCATACAAGACATCAAGATAGATGGTGCATGAGACCTACCAAAAAGAAGATTCATCCACTACCTCATTGAAAGAATCATTAACATAGCACATCGTAGTCCCCCCTTAATACTAACAGAATAAGCAAACCAACTAAAATCGGGCACAAAAAATGTGCAAGCAATGTAGAGATGTGGTGCAGGAGCAACTTGCTCTCAAAAATATCTTCAAAAGGCTAAATTGCAAAAAATGAATTTTTAAATGTAAAATTTATGAAAAAGGCCATGTAAAGAATAAATTGAATGTATTCAAGCCATGTAATAGGTCCTAGGTGGTCAAAGTAATAAAAATATGCAAAACTTGCAAATATTGCAATATTGTCAAAAGTTGCTAAAATTGGGGAAAACAAGAAAAACAAGAATGTAAAGAGTCAAAAGGAAGTTTCAATTGATGGAGAAGTTGTAGAGTCAGTTATTAAGAGGGAAAAAATTATAAAAAATAGGAAAAGGATGAGAACAAGCATATTTATTGTATTTTTGAATTAAAAAGTGAATAATACCACTGTTTCTGAGTTTTGCAACATTCTTTCCATTGTTTTTATCTTTGTACTGATAGGTTAGGAATATCAAGGGATAATACTCATGTGATCTCATTCAGGAAAGAGTTAAGTTTCATTTGAAAGAATGGGAGGTTAGTTTTTTACAGAGGGTTTGAGAGTCTTTAAGTAATTCTATGGCCACTCCACCAATGTACGGTTATTTGGTCAGTGGAATGGAATTATTTTAATTCCCTTTCAATATTAGATGTGTGTGTGAGTGCAGGGGTAAACAAGAATGTAGGATATGATGCTACTTCAAAGCAAAATTCTAAGTTTTTCCTTCAAAAATGATGCCTCCATGACATAAAGAGGTGAATTAACACTTACCAAGGTTTGGAGATAGATTACAATTTTCATGTAGACTTATTTATAGGTGTTAGTAAAAATTGTTGGTGATTTGGAGGTTTGCAATTTATGTTTCCAAGAAACCCTCATATAATTGCCTAAAATTAAGGGTTTTAAAATTTAGTAGGCAAATGGGCCCCTCAGTCCATAAAAATTGAAAAATCTTGAGTTTTGAGGCACAACTAAAGACTATTTAAGGTTATATGTTAACTTGGTGTGGATTAGAGATTATCTTCTTTATTAAATTGGCCTATTTGGGCTCTTTGACAGTGTATAGGCTAGTTTTCTGATAATTGATTCTAAGCAATGGAATTTGGATTTTGGGCATGTTAAAATTGGGGGGAAAGGGTCTCAAAATATGTGTTGAGTTTGTAATTATTCTTTGTGTTTGAAATGAAATCACCCAATTTGAGGGTATGTTGACCTACTAAGGATATAGTGGATTATTGCTCAAAAGAAAGAATATGCCAAAATTATGTTATTTGTGAATGGAACTATGTTGAAATTGAATGGAACTATGTTGAAATTGTTTACACAATGGTGTTGAAGTTAGATCAATGCTTGGTTAGTGATTGAAAGAAAACTTTTTTAATTTGATGGTTTTGGACAAGGTTAACCCTAAGTGCAAAATAGGGTTTGAATGCTATAAAGAACAATACTGTAAAAACAAAGATATAGTTGATTGTTTGGGGTTGCATCTATCAAAGTAAAGGTGTTAAAGAGGTCTTTGTGTCTAGTTAGAATTTTGAAACCATAGTATATTGTTATGGTACTTTGAAAAATGTGGGATCATGGTGGAAAATAGTGTTTGGAAGCATAAAGTTGAAGTTCTAATAAGACTGAGTCACATGGTAGTGTAGATGGCTTGTTTTTGCTAGTTAATGATATTGAATGGTCTGGTAGAAGTCTAAAAGCCAGTTATGAAGATTAGTTGTCCATTGCCTTATTGAGAAGAGTTGAAAAAATGAATAGAGAAAGAGACGTATGGTTCTATTTTTCTTAATTTGGTTTTATGATGGTAAAGATGAATTGGATTCTGACAAGAGTGTAGAATACTGTTTTTAGGAATGGATGATTGATAGCCTTGTGAATGGATAAGAATAAATTGATGAATTTTGATGAAAAGATAAAGGAATTTTCTTGCTTGTTTAATTTGATATTCTCCAATAAGGTTTGGGTCAGAATTACCCTTGAAAGTTGTTGGATGTTGGTAGATGCTCTGCATCAAGATGTATAAGAAACTAAAAAAGGGTGTGCATTAAGTCAGAAACGAATGAGGTGAGAATCACAAGAAGAAATTGTTGTGATGTTAAATCATAAGGTCCATAAATATGATATCAAAGATCATGGCTCTACAAAACCCCCATCCCCCATTACACTTTATAATTGTGTAAGTACAAATTTACTAAATTCCCTTCCTAATGGAACACTTCAGCTTTTTGGCACTTTATATGAGTGCATTTACTTTTGGTTTATGAGTTCTTACAAGTTTATTGTGGTGATGTGGATTAAGAAGACATATTCCTTAGAAACCTCAAAAGTGACAAAAACTAAAAATCAAAACCCCCGTATTCAAGGAATGACCCTCTTTGCCAAATTCATTGCAAAATAAAAAATTAACTTCTCTTTTATAAATTTTTAACTAAGGTAAACAATTTCAACCTCCCCTATAAACACTTTCCCTTTTTCAAATTCATTGTAAAAGAAAAAATTTATTCCTCTTTTACAAATTTATAACCAAGACAAAAAAATATAACTCCCCCTTTAAATGACCTCCCCTTGAACTCTTTATTGAACAAATAGTTTACCTCGAAGGCGTATCCAATTTGAAAGAGGCCAACCTGAAATTTGCAATCAATGGTATAGGTTTTGTAATAGGCCTTAGTAAATGATCAAACTCATCAATCTCACTAATTATTTTCCTTTGATTTTCTACCACCTTTATGATGCATTGAATCCTACTTGTAGAATGATTGGCTAGACTGTCTACCTGGCACTGGGTAAAGGTCAAAACTCTCCTCTACTTGAGATATCTTGTATCTTCTGAAATGGAATACTGTGTACTTGATTGATAAGAAAGTAGGTGGTAATTTTATTTTAATAAACATACTCTAAAACCCTCGTCACATCCTTATGCATAGCTCAACCATTGCTTGTAAATAATCTTCGAACCCTGACTTAGTTTCTATACCTTTTTCATCTCAGAGCGAGAATCGAATTATTGGGATTACATTCAAATTATAAGTCTTGCGGATGTATTTCTTGGGTTTCTTGGGGTTCCAAAGAATTTTCTAAAAGTAGTTTAGTATATTTTATAGGATTCCTTCTATGACCAGATGAGAAAGTCAGGGTTTGGGGGAATTTAGGATCTAAAGGATTTATTATCATGGCTAAAAAGGTGGTAGTTGCAGTGACAAGGAATTTAAGAAAGTCGGTATTTGAGAAGGTGGATGAGCTACATCCAAGGATGACGGGGCACACGATGGTGGTGAAGGTGGTTATTTTGAAGCTGGTACTACAAAGGGTGCACCCTAACCCTACAGGGATTACCAACCTCTTCTATATATGCATCGTCGAGCTCCTCATTGGAGACGATACTGGTGTAATCATATTCAAAGCCAAAAATGAACAAGGTAATCTTAATTTCTTTTATGGTTTCTAGAAATGTATGTATAGTTGTTGGGGTTTCAAAGTTAATTCTATCTATTGATGAAAAAGGTTGGAGTTTGAAATTTTGTGTCTTATCAGCCCTTTTTCTCTCCGGTTTTTGGAACGTATACTCGAGGATTCTGAAGAAACACTAGGATTTTCCCTTCTTTCAACTGATAAATTCTTGTAGGGTAAGTTTTTTGGTTTAAAAGGTTGTTTCAGTGAAGGTTTACTTGAGTAAAGGGTGCTTTTATAAAACATTTTGACTAAACCTGCATGGCTACATTCATATAGAACACAAGCAAAGCTTATAATGTTAGGTACTACTCTAGAGTGCTTCATTAATTCAAATATTTTGAGAGAATCCTTATAAAATCCATATATCGTGCATATCATACAATAATTGCATTCCATGAGATGACATCTCTTTGGGGAATTTTGTCAAATAGTTCACATGCCTTTTCTATGCTTCCACATTTTTCATACATGTCCACTAGGGCAGTTACAACTACAACATCTGATAAAATTCTTGTATTCTTTATGCTTTTATGGATGTCCATACCCTATTCTAATGCTCCTATTTTTGCATAGGCAAGAAGAATTCTAGAAAAAGTTGTGGATTTTGTATTTACATGTGCCAATTGCATTTTTTTGAAAGTTTCTAAAAATTTTAAAAAACCCATTTTGTGCATATCCTGCAATCATTGCATGCCATGAGATAGCCTCTCTTTGAGGCATTTTGAACCTCTCTTTCATTATGTCAAATAGTTTACGTGCATTTTCTATGCTTCCAAAATTTGCATAAATTTCTACCAAAATCCTCCTTCCATGATGCTATAATGGATGTCCATACCCAGTTCCAAAGCTCCCATTTTGACATAGGTAGGGAGGACACTGGCCAAGGTTGTGGAATTTGTCTTTACACCTACCAATTGCATTTTCTTGAAATTTTGTAAAGAATTTTCAACAAAACCATATTCTACATATCCAACAAACATAGATGACGTATATTTAGGTAGTCTTTAAATATCTCATGTAATAACATACAATTTAATAACTTCAATTAAAAAATCAAGAAAAATGACCAAGTTATCAATTCACTTCAAATCCATCTGTACAATATTTTAGGTACATACCTACTTCATTCTACATAGATATTTAGCAATAAATTTTGGAGTAAACAAACCAAAGCCAACGAAGAGGGCAGCAATAGTACAAAGGAGAATATATGAACTCAATGGAAAAATATTGATGCACCAACTCCTTTGTAACATTAAGAGAATCCTTGTGCTTTTAATGCCTCTAAAACCACAAAAATGTGTTGTGAATTCACTGCACCCAGTTGCACAAGTATTTGAAAAATAATAAGATATATGCCACATACATCATTCACAGCCACACACCCACACCCACACATCATTTCTATATGTACAAAACTAAGGTACAAGGTAGGGCATATGGCATAATAGAAACTAATCAAAAATGAAAATGGATACCGTGTAGCCATTTGTATTCTCTTTTCCATTAAATTCCACCAGTCAATAGGCATGCATATATCTTCTCAACTTATTGATTGACACAACTAAACTAATTAAATGTTTCTGAGAATTAGGCCACTTGAATTGCCACATTAACTAATCATTCATGGGTGTCCTTTCAACACATTAATTATCCTCAAGATTTACAGGCTATTTTCATACCACAAAGTGTTGCAAGGTGTCACCCTTGGTCTCCTTAGCATGGGCTAGCACGGCGCTCGGGCTTCATGACATGGTTTAACCACCTCTTATGGATCTTGGATCTTGTATAAATCCAATGGTTGTATCAGGCATTAACAGGTCAATCTTTTGGTGCAACGACAGTCATATTTGCAACAATTGGTATTAGAACTGAGGTCACAGGTTTGAACCCCTTTCTTACACTGGGGTAGGATTGTTGCGAGGTGTCGCCCTTGGCCTCCTTGGCAGGGCTCCATGACATTGTTTAACCACCTCTTGTGGATCTTGGATCTTGTATAAATCCAGTGGTTGTATTAGGCATTAACAGGTCAATCTTTTGGTGCAATGACAGTTGTCTTTGCAACACAAAGTTCTTCCCTAATTATCTAAAGCATCAATAGTATAGAAAATTAGAGGGCACAAGCATACATCAGGAATGGGAAATTCAAGATTCTTAGTATGCATTCCTTCTAATGCCCCTCAATTATTATACTTTCACTATTATTATGAATGTCATGATATACCTCATAAGTTAATCATATATGGCGTACAAATTTCTTACTCATACCATTTGTGCCTCTTTTGCAACCACATGGGCACAAACCTAGGGATTGCAAAGAGATAAAGACTCATAAATATGTAACATTTATTCATCATTGGAGATTCTAGCATTCCCTCTAATGCCCCTCAATTATGATACTTTCATTATTGTTATGAATATCATAATATACCTTATAAGTTTATCATATTTGATAATAGTACAAAGGAGCATTTATGAACTCATTGGAAAAATATTGATACACCAAATCCTTTGTAATATTAAGAGAATCCTTATGCTTTTAATGCCTTTGAAACCACAAAAATGTGCTATGAATTCACTACACCCAGTTGCACAATTATTTGCAAAATAATAAGATATATGCTACATACATCATTCACACCCACACATCATGTTTATATCTACATAATTGAGATGCAAAGTAAGGAATATGACATAATAGCAACCAATCCAAAATGAAAATGGATACCGTGTTTCCATTTGTATTCTCTTTTCCATTAAATTCCAGCAGTCAATAGGCATGTTGATGAGCGCCAAATCGCCTGAGAACCACATAAATCAAAACAATAGATACCAACATAGAAGATGTGAGACAGAAAAATAACTCAATTTCAATTAATTTTAGGAAATGAAATTATAGATTCAAAACTTATGTGCTACAATCTCGTTGGCTTGATTCATTACAACAAAATCAACTTTGAAAATAAAATACATTATTTAGAGCCACAATCTGCACTAATGGAGCCACCTTCTACAACCCCCACTTAACCCTTTTATTTTACCCAATAACTTCCCTAGAGTGTTCTAGAAAGTGTAATTTTCCCTTTTGTTTTGGCATTAAAAAGTCACACTATTTGATTTCTTTCCTAGGAAGATATTTTAATGAAATTCAATTTTTAGTGGGGTAGCTTCTCATGGCCATAACTTTTTATCCGATCGTCAGATTTCCAATTGTAATATATCATTGGAAAGCTTATGAAAAGATCTACAACCATCTTTCACTAGATATAAATGATCAGAGATTTTCCATCTTGTTCTGGGGGTCCAAAGGGCCTCAATTTCTAGTTTTGAACTTCATTAAAGAAATTCCTAGGGATGAAAATTTAATATCTTCCAAACAGTACAAGATTTAAAGATGAGTCTTTCACCAAAAATCTTATTTTCCAATTTCACTCCTTGGGGTCAACTTTTTGTGTCCATACGACCCGAATAGGTCGATTTACGAAAAATAGTCGGTGGCTTTTTTTGGCTATTTCAAACTTCTAACTATCCCAAAGACTGCATGAGTTGCCATGGGCCCTAAGACAACTAAAGAAACTACAAACAAATGAAAACACAATATTTTTGGGTGATGCAAGATTTCTCTTACACTACTAGATGCTCCTGCATCACACACAAATATCTTCTCAACTTATTTCAACTGACACAACTAAACTAACTAAATGTTTTTGAGAAGTAGGCCAACTGAAATGCCACACTGACTAATCATTCATGGGTGTCCTTTCAACACATTAGTTATCCTCAAGATTTGCAGGTTGTTTCAAACCACAAAGTTCTTCCCCAATTATCTAAGGCATCAATAGTATAATGAATTGCAAGGCACAAACATACATCAGGAATGGGAAATTTAAGATTTTGTGTATGTATTCCTTCTAATGCCCCTCAATTATGAAACTTTCACTATTGTTATGAATGTCATAATATACCTCATAAGTTAATTATATATGGCATACAAAATTATTACTCATACCATTTGTGCCTCTTTTTCAACCACATGGGCACAATCCTAGGGCTTGTAAAGACATAAAGACTCATAAATATGTAGCATGCATTCATCATTTGATATTCTAGTGTTCCTTCTATTTCCCCTCAATTATGATACTTCCATTATTGTTATGAATATCATAATATACCTTATAAGTTTATCATATATGGAATACAAATTTTCCACTCATGCCATTTGTGTCTCATTTTCAATCACATGGGCACAAACCTAGGGCTTACAAAGACATAAAGTCTCATAAATATGTAGCATTCACTCATCATTTTATATTCTAAAATGATAGATTAACCATAAAGTTTGGACTTTTTTCATGTTCTCAGCCTTTGGATCTCACTCCTAATTCAAGCAAACTGAGGATACATGTTGCAAATGGCTTCATGAGGTCAATTGATAGAGATAAATATAAGGGTAGATATAGTACATTGATGAGTACTACAATGATTACTAGATATGTACAAAATCGGTTTTGTGGAAAGGCATTTAATTTTTTTCAGAAAATACAAATGGTAGGTGTCAAGCCAAATTCAATGACCTTTTCCATCATTCTCCCAGCTTGTCACAAAATGGGAACTTTCAAAGAGGGTACATACATCCATGAAATATAAATGGAAAAGGGGATTTTTGTCTCATGTTGTAGTGGCAAAATCCTTGATAAATATATATACAAAATTTGTGGAATAATACATAAGGCACATCATGTGTTTGAAAAAATGTGTCAAAAATTTTAGATGGAATTGTTGGAATTGCAGTTGGGGTAATTGTTTATCTCAAAAAATTCCATGCCAAAAGAAACAAAAATGCTGGTACATTATAGACAGTATCATTTTTTTGGGAAATACTGGAATGGACTAGGCACTCTCAATGGAAAACCATTTTTTTAAAAATTTATTTTGCATTTAAGCATATGAATAAATTGAATGGTCATTTATAATTTAAAGTTGTAACATTCATTAGTTTTTGGTCGCAATTTTTTATGTTCTATTCAAATTCTTATTCTTGCATTATTATCAATGGTCACCAGTCTTTGTCTTTTGGTCTATTTCATTCATGATCAATATGATCAATCCTCGAAATATTTTTGCACACCCTAGTTGTTACACATTCAATTTTCTACTTTTTAGTATGTTTCTCTTTGCATTACTTAAATCAAAATGTTTTCTTTTAAGATTTATTTATGTTCTACTTCAAGATAAAAAAATATGCATAATGTTGCTTTAGTTTTTGCCTTTTTTGGCTTGTTAAATTCCACTTTTCTGGGTCCAACCTTCAACTGTACATGCACCTAGGTTCATTGGAGTACACCAAACCTTGGATACTTGATGACATGGTTTTTTACACAATTTGAATACTTTATCATGTCTTTTGGGTTTTGAACCTAGGGCTTTGCTTTGAAATATGTTTTTCTTTTACAACTTGAGCTCATCCCATTCGGTTTTAGTTTTGCATTTTAAGAACCATCATTTTCAAGATTGTTTTATGAGTTTTCAAATTAAATATTAAAACAATATTTTTTTTTAAAATCAAATACTTCTCACAAATTTGTCATTATAATGAGATTTTACGATATCGTGCTACATTGTCTTACTGTAGGGGTATCAAGTTGAAGGAACCTCGAGTGAGAAAAAGAGGCCAAGGAATAGGAAGAGAAGGAAATAAAAAGTAGTCTAGTTTGGAGAGGAAACTATTTGATATTATGGACTTCCATTATGTGACGTTTTACTAGGAAGAATTGGTCATGGCGGGTTATAAGTTTATCACTTTATTTATCTAGTAGATGGATTTGGAGAGTTCATATTCTACATAGAATTCAAATATGAAAATGACCTACAGTAGGTGTTTGTGTCTTATTGGATTTCTACACCTAAAATTCCTTGCATATGTTTGGAGATATATAGTACAATAAAGTTTGAGAATGTAGTATGCCTAATTTGCTTGTTTTTCATTTAATAATTTAGGTAATTGTGGCCATCTAATTTTGTTGATACGATTTAACTTGTGCTGCATTGACATTTCTCACAATCTTCTTCATTGAAGTATTTAACATTCTTTCTTGTTGGAAGGGATATTATATCTCAAGGCCACTGTGGACCTTTATTTAATATTTTCTCCATAAGACAAAGGCAGTATATCATATATTTTTGAGAGTAATATATCTTCATCATTAAGGTATTTGACAATATTTCTTGTTGGAAAGGATCTTATATCTCAAGGCCACTATGGAGAATTATTTAATATTTTCTCCATAAGACAAAGGCAACATATCATGTATTATCTAGAAAGGTATAGTTCTTTAGATGTAAATCAATGCTTTTATATTCATAAAATGTTGAGAAACTATACATAGTGCTTCTTGTGCACAAGATACCATATAATTTTAATTTCTCACTTCAACATAAGTTATATTTATTGAAAGCTTAATTATTTTACTTATGAAACGTTTAGGCTACATTCACATGCTCTTTATTCTCTTATTCTTCACGTTGTATAAATTTCTTATCATTTAATGTACTTTGATTAGTACCATGATTTTTTTTATAAATTTGTTAACTTTTATAGATTGTAGATACATGCATATTTTATCCTTGCAATATTTAGTACTACTTATGCCATCAATGCCCTTGCAATACTACATCGTACATGTTTACAATAGAAAATTCATGATTAATACCATCATGTAAACACAACACTTTAGAAATGTTTTTTTATTGCTTATCTATATGGGAGACCCCAAATGGCCCTATCAATTTCTTTGCTTTAAAATCAAAACTACACATAAATTTTATAGCAATCAATTACACAGGTTTGAATGTTGGTGATGTTGGTAAATGTTCATTTAAAGTATTAGTGACATGAATAATCAATACTTAAATTTAAATCTAAGTTTTCCAATGTTTAATTAAACATGCACTCCATTGTAGATATGGGCCAATTTCAAATCATTTAATGAAAATAAATTTGGTGATTGTTTGTGTTTCTTGTGGATTTTGTTTATGAGAGTTGCTTCAACCAATCATCCATTTATGGAAAAAATAATAACTCATAAAATAACTGGATTAACCAATTGAAATAGAACCAAAATTTAAGAGGTTGCTTTCATAGATGATGGTTATTAAAGTAGATTAAGCTGAGGGAAATATCACATCTTGATAGTAGTGGTGTATTTAAATACCCACTTCTATTGTAGCTCGTCACCTTAACTACCTTTGAGCACTTAGAATAATATTTTATATAGGAATCTCATCACTAGAGAATTATAAGGAATTATGTCCATAAATAAATCCTTATATACATTGTTGTTTACAAATTTTTAGTAGATAAAGAATGGTTTGCTAGTAAAAAATTTAGGTATTCTTCTTGTCAAAAATGAAGCAATATGGGAAGAAAGGAAAGAGTTTAAGGAGATTATAAAGGTTTATTATTAAATATTATATTTTATAAAATGTAAATTTAGTTTAAAAATAATATGTTATAATTTATTTTATGACCCCAAAGAAGACAACATGTTGACAACAACTTCCTTTGTGTCAAATCTCCCACATGCATGTATAGAGGTCGAAGAAGTGCACTCTTTTCTACAACAAGGTGTGGGAAAACCAACACCAATCATTGAATGGTCACCCCTTTATCCATTGCCTACAAATGAATACACCACTGAAGGATTATTTATGATGGCACTCCCCACTTTGTTTCCAAAAGGAAAAGCTACATTCAAACAACAACATATCAAATCAATTAAATTACATGAATATGCTCTCTATCTTCTAAGGTACCATGATAATAGGTGTATAGGAGTGAATTTTCACCCCTAATGCAAATTCCCATTCTACCCCTTTCCACTTTAGAAAACCACTCAGAGGCTGAATTCCACATAAGCCCGTTGTTCCCATCACACTTGGTGCCTATTTTGAGTGTCGATGGAGGCGTTTCTGTCGAGGATGCCCATGCAGTGCACAGAAATTTATGTGGTGCGCTTACGTCCCTAGCATATACCTGCGGCTAGAGTCTACAGAGACATTACACTTCCTATTAGAAGTTGAAGTGTAACACCTCCCTTCGTCTAGTTGACTCGAATATGGTTGTTTCTTCCATTCTTCCTTCATATTCTTCATTCATCCATCTATTTTGATCTTATGGCCATCTCTTAAGCATCTCTTAGCGTTCTAGCACTCATCCAAAAGCTTTGTAGTAGCATCTCACACTCCATAGCAGCAATATATCACTTCATCACTTCGATAGAGAAAGTGCAGGATGAATCCATTACAATAGAGGCTTGAGTTTGTCTCATATTTCTCCTCCATTAGCATTGAGTGCTTTGGATGGAGGTGGTAAGCTCCTCACTCATCTTCTCTATTGTTTGGTTGAGTTATCATGTACTATTTTGTAGTGTCTTTGGTGTAATTTTCTTGTATTTCCCTCTTTATCATATTATTTCTACAACATTGTAAACTTGGTTGTCCATGGAGGTGGAAACACCAAAACAAGGGCCAGACTAAGGCAAACCCATAAATAGCCCCCCAACATTTTCCCTCTTTTTTGTGTGTGGGTGGAGAGATCTTGGAGCAATTTGGTGAAAAGGTTATTGTGTGAGATCATCTTCGTCACCTTTGCAGTAATTTACTTTCTTTATCACATTCGTCTTTATGTTTCATATTTCATTGTCTTATTCTACACCTTTAGAAACTCGTAACTAGGTTGTTAGTCCACTTTTTAGAGGTTATACCTTGTCTCCCTGGTTTTCTAGCCATACAAATGCTAGTGCACCTAAGAGATGCCAGTGGCCATGCTATCATTCCAAAATCATGATTTTGTCCTTTGATAGAGAGCTATCTTAGACATAGAGTTGACCCTAAAAAATTGACTCACCTAGTCTCCTTTCAACTCTCAGGTTTTTAGAGTGATCAAAGGACCTTATAGTCCTCATCATTATCATCTCATCCATCCTAAAACTCCTATATACTGAGGTAAGTTAGGGCAGCCATATAATACTCTTGGCCTTTCATGATTTGGGCCCGACCTTGCAATGGTTGGCACCCCTCTCTTACATTTTTGGTGAACCTAACGTGAATTGTTTTGGTTCCATTGTGTGATACTGAAAGTCCCTTTCTTCATGTCCTAGGAGCATTGTAGATGTGAGTGTTGTGAGAATTTCACCTTGCAACCCAACTTGTGACCCCTAGTAGGTGTAGTTAGAAGGTTCCAAAGGTGTTACATGACGAAACCAGAATTGGGTCACTATCTTATCCCGTAAGCTCTAGGAGACTCTATAGAAGTACTATTTAGAGTGCCTAATGGCCTCTTTCTTAAATCAACCTATTTCCTCTATACAACCTATGAGTAGTGGTACTCGTATAACCTTCACTTCATAGGACCTATCAATGGGCTTTAATAGGGGACCATCTCCTCTTTACATTCCTGCAAGGATAAATGGGAATATTGTGGTAGGTGTTCTCATTGATCTGACATCTCAAATAAATATCATAACTAAGGAGATCATGTTAATCAAATTCATTCATAAGGATGGGTATGATGCACTTGAAAGCATCATCTGCACTCACGATGGAATTTTTGTACCTCCCATAGGGAGTATTGTCCTATCGGTCCTTATCGGACCTAAATTCGGGAATGTTAAGTTTGACATCATCTCGGGGTCTAAAATATTTAGGGTGAAGCTAGGCATCCCCTGTCTGGTAGCTATGAATGCAGTTCCCTTGGTTTTACACAAGTGTTTAAAATTTGTTCATGGAGGTTTGGTACACGTTGTCCATGACACCAGTTATAGACCACCGGTTGCATGTGGTAGCTATACCTTAGATTAATTTTGGCCTACACCTTTTGGTCCTCTCTTGCCTAGGGAGGACCTCCTATATCACACATATCAAAACTATAAGAAAGGACGTTCTAGGACGAAAGTGAGATACCCTAATTTTCCTTATGCTATTTCACATAGGGATTTCCTGAAACATGACAGTGATGCTGCCAAGGCATGTAGAAGAGAAGTGGTCTCAAGATCCTTCTTCTTTCTCTATCATTGCTCAACCCGATGCTTCCTCTCGCTCTCCTATAGTACCATCTGCTTTTGTCTGGCATTTTCAAGAGAACCCTATGGTGCTCACTTAGTGAAAGGCCAAGCATCCTACATTTTGGCTTCTTGTCTTATCCACAGTGTCGACGCCCGCTCAGTATTATAGAAAGAAAGCCACCGTGGAGATTTCTCTATGTCTCGGCCCCCGCAACCTCCTATTGTTCCTGCTCCTAAAAAAGTGAATGGGAAGAGGCTCATTGTTGAGGTACTAGAATCAATTTCCCCTATTATTCCTGAACCTATCCCTCTTGTTCCCATCCAAGAGTTTGTCCCTCTACTAGAAATAGCTATGGGGACCAATCCCATGGTTGAGCAAGATCCCTCTGTTCCTTCGCAACCTTCATCTTCTAGTTTGAAGAGTCACAGAAACCACCTTGCATATGAATGCAAGCACCAATGAAAGGCTCTTTTGGCTGAGCAAGCTTCCTTATAGGAGAAGGAAGAAGAGATGACCTTTCCTGCATCAGGACCTACTACCGTGTCCTCCTCTCTCTTCCCTTCTATTTATGTCCAAACTAGCTTTGTATCACTTCTGGCTTCCATTGTGAGTGCACATGTTCCCAGTAAGGTGTAGGTGTTCATCGCTCCTTCGGTGAAGCCACCTCTACTAATGTCCATTTCAGATGTCTCGCCTTTTTCAAAACCCATAGATATGATTAACAATTTAGTTTTATCTACTACGTTTCTTTCTTCCTCTTTCTTTGCATTTTTTTCTTTTTCTATGGGGAGTTCGCCTCCTCTGATGAAGAAAAAGGTAGATAGTGGTCCCTCCAGAAACAGAGGATGTACGAGGAGCCCACCTTCTCTGAAAGGTGGTCATGCGTTGACTTGTTCTGTCCTAGTGATGGAACTAATCCTATCCTAACCTGAGTTTGTCACCGCTCCTGAGTCTCTTGGTGAGCCTAATGGTGAACCTTGAGTGCAAACCCCTTCACTTGTTGAGGTAAAAAATGGAACTCCCATTAAGTCCATGTTTAATTTGGTGGATGAAGTTCTGACCTTGTCAGTGATCTTCACAAGCTCGTTGAACTTAGACCTAAAAGAGTTAAGTGATAGAGACCTCATAGGTCCTTCTTCCTTGGCCCTTGTTGTGGGAGGATTGGAAGCACCTCCCCTTAACATTACACCATTGCAGGCTTGTCATTTTTCCCCCTACATTGATCTAGAGTGGGAAGCTGAGGACCTCTTGGTTGACCAATGTTAGGGGGAGACCCTCTTCTTAATCCTTAGATTAGATGTATGTTTTGAAAGGAAAAACAACAGTGCAAAAAATCTCTCCTAAGACTAAAACCATAGAGGAGTATTGCAAAGGCATATTTTAAAACTTTAAAACACTTAAGATGAACACATACAAGAAAGCAAGAGTTACAAAAAATAACAATCATAGAGATAACACCAGATTTACATGGGAAAACCCTTATGGGAAAAAACCCACTGGACCAAGAGCAATCACTTTGTATTATAGTAAAATCTTACATTCAAAGTTAACAGACTTCTCTCTCTGATCATCAACTCACAACAACAGACTTCAGTTCAACTACTTTCACTGTTACAATACCTTTATCGCATACAATGAATTCACTATCTTTTTCATCACCTTAGTGACTATATCCATGTATCCCACTATTACAAGTATTTCATACATATTTAACCAACCAACCAATTGGGTGCCATTATTATGAACCTTCCTTATAATAGATGAATCTGATCGCTTCTAACCAAGTCACCCTGCAATCACACATTGGGTCATCCACAGATTAATTCTCTTTGCCATAATTAGATCCTATCACCTACCGAATTGAGCCTTGCAGTTAATTATTTCACCACTTCAAACTTTTTCCAATCAGTCATTGATTACTTGCCATGTGTCGCCTTCCTATTCGTCCACCGCTTCCATTCAAGTTAGACCGGTCAACACAAATGCCAAACTCCTCTTACTGTGCTACCTCACCAAGCCAAAGAGACCATTACAGTATGGTGGTGTCACCTAGGTACCACCCATTTCCTTCTCATCTTTCACGGTCTGGCGGTAGACATATCACACCACCGCGATAGACAAAAGGAGCCGCCATGGTATGGCGGTGGGCACTTGAACACCCATCTGCCACCTTCACCACGCCACTGTTGAGATCGGATCCCCTTCGTAGTATTGTAGTTCCACCGCTCAACTGCGAGGTTGAACAAAGCCTCTCATGGTATGGAGGTAACTGCTAGAACTGACCGTCAAACCCACCTCGCTACCACGCCCCGACCGCTAGACCTCTGTGGTAAGGAGGTAAGCATCATCTCTGACCGCCAAGGCTTACCACACCACCCCGACATGGCCAAAAGGCCATTGTGGTATGGTGGTAAGCAATCTTCACTGACTGTCTTCTTTCACAACGACCACCATGCCTCCTTCAAGTAACCTCCACTGTAGGGAGGTAAACCTTCAAATTGACCGCACAGTCAACCGTGCTACTTCCAACTCAAGACAAAGACCTCACGGTATGGCAGTAACGCCACCAAACCATGGAAAGAGAAACAAAGGCCCGTGGTATGGTGGTAAACCATGCTACCATGCCTCTAAGAAGAAATCCTAGCAGTAGGGAGGTAAAGTCTACAAAAGGCTACAAAATGCTAAGTCTTTTACAAAGGTTCAAGCCAGAAGTTGAGGCACCTGTTCCCAAAAATTTCCCACTTGACGAAGACTTCTTGGCTTCCTCTAGACTTTGAATTTACTGATGATCATAGGCCCCAAGGCCCATCGAATTTTTGCACCATCTAAACTTTTTCATGCTCACTAGCTTCGTTAATGCATCAGCAACATTCTTCAAGGTGTCAACCTTTTCCAAATAGAACTTTCCATCCTCCACCATGTCTCTAACAAAGTGATACTGCACATCAATTTGCTTTGTCTTGGCATGGAAAGTAGGGTTCTTTGCCAAAAAAATGGCACTCTGACTGTCACAACAAATTGTAATTTTCCCTACATTAAAACCAATATCAAAACACAAATGAATAAGCCAAACAACTTCTTTGTAGGTGTGTGTTGTTTCCATGTATTTTTCCTCTGTAGTGGAAAAAGTGACTATAGCCTGTCACTTGCTCATCCAACTGACTGCACCACCATTTAACATGAAAGTGTATCCACTAGTGGATCTCCTGCTATCAATGTCCCCTACCTAATCAGAGTTCACATATCCATGAATTTTGAGAGTTCTCTGTGATGCAACCAAGTTGCCATGGTAACACAAAGCATATTTTGAAGTACCCTTTAAATATTTAAACACTCTCTTCACAACATCCCAATGTGTCCTTCCTAGATTTTCCATAAAATGGCTAATAACTCCCACTACTTGGGCAATGTCTAGCCTTGTACAAACCATTACATACATTAGACTGCCAACAACACTTGCATAAGGCACCCTGGTCATGTCCTCCATCTCAGTAGCAGATTTTGGATAGTCTTCAACAAATAGCTTTGTTCCTTGCATAAATAGAAGAACTAGTTGCTTGCAATCATTCATGCCAAATCTCTCCAGAATAGTGTTAACATACTTACTCTAGCTAACCCAAAGCTTTCTACTCATTTTGTTCCTGGTTATTTCCATCCCTAGAATATACCTTGCTGCACCCAGATCTTTCATTTCGAACTTTGCAGACAATTGAGATTTAAGATCAGAAATCATAGACTTACTATTCCCTATGAACAACATATCATCCACATACAGGGTAATGATAAGCACACAATCATTCTTAGATTTATAATAAACACAATGATCAAATTTTGATCTCACAAATCTCATAGACAACACAAAAGTGTCAAATTTCGGGTACCACATTCCAGGAGATTGCTTCAAACCATACATATATTTCTTTAATTTGCAGACTAGACTTTCTTTACCTTCTTCAATGAAGTGCTCAGGCTAGGACATATAAATATATTCTTCTAGCTCTCCATGGAGAAATTTTGTCTTCACATCCATCTTCTCGATCTCTAAGTCATACGCTGCTACCAATGACAAAAGAAATCTGATAGATGTCAGCTTTTCTACAGGGGAAAATATTTCTCCATAATCAATTCCCTCAATCTAGGAAAATCCCTTTGCAACCAACCTTGCCTTATATTTTTCAACACTGCCATCTAGACCCGTCTTCTTCTTAAATACCCATTTACAGCCAACAGGCTTTCGCCCTTCAGGAAAAGGTACCAAACCCCAAGATTCATTTTTCTTCAATGATTCCATTTCTTCATTCATGGCTTCCAACCAGGAATTTGAATCACACATGTTGATAGCTTCTTTCATAGTCCTAGGCTCATCAGTGCTAGTAATCAAAGCATAGACACAGTTCAAATCTAACATAGAGAAACCATACCTATCAGGTTGTCATTTTTCATGTGTAGACCTTCTTATTGGCTGAGGTTGTGGTTCTTCATCTTCATAACTCTTAGAGCTTCTTGAACTCTCCTCAGTTTCAAGTACACCATGTAGTTCCTTTTTTTCTGGAGGCTGATGAATTTCAAATACATCATTCTTCTTTTCTCCTTTTTTTGTCTCTAGTTGTGGATCAGCTACTAAAGGTTTCAGCTCAGGAAATATTACACTTATGTTGTACAAAAACTTTTTAGTATTAGGATTCCAAAGCTTGTATCCCTTCGCACTGACACCATAGCCAATGAAGATACATTTAACAACCTTGTTCTCCAACTTTGATCTTTTCTCATTTGACACATAAGCATATGTGTCATAGCTAAAGACACAAATATGTCTCAAAAGGGCTTCTTACCAGACAACGCTTCCAAAGGTGTTTTATCAACAAGAGTAGAACAAGGTGAATGATTTACTAGGTAACATGTTGTAGCCACAGCCTCAACCCAAAACTTCTTCTCCAAACCAGCACTGCTCAACATACTTCTCTATCTCTCCATTAACGTTTTGTTCAACCTTTTAGCAACTCCATTCTGTTGTGGACTATAAGGTGTAGTTTTATGCCTTTTAATTCCATGGTCTTTATAGTACCTTTCAAAATCTGCAGAACAAAACTCACCACCATTATCCGTCGTCAAAAATTTAATTTTCTTTCCAGTTTGATTTTCTACAAAAGTTTTGAATTCTTTAAACCGACTGAACACTTTTGATTTACT
>CM021102.1:174837455-174865989 GCA_007115665.2 Sequoiadendron giganteum
CAATAATACATTAAAGAAAATCTCTAGTCCCAGTTATGAATTGTTAACAAAATTACAAGTCAGTTACTATAAATTACAACAAAGTGCATTTCCAACAAATGAATAATGGAGCCTATAACATAAGCTGGTAAAATCATTTTATAATATGAGTTCCCAATTGAGCATTGTCCATACTTATTTTTGAGCAATATATTATAATAATTTTATGTATTTCTTCATTTGAAAATTAATATAAGAATCAAATTGATTTGTGCATTCAAATTATCTATAGTATTTAATTACTTAATAAGGAAAACTTTAATTTCTAGATACACATTAAATATTTATAGTTTGTAATATATGCTATTGCTACTAATTAGTATGCATTTAGTTGAATTCTTGTAAATATTATCACACAATAATAATATAAAAAATTAATATGTTAACTGTTAATGGAAATCAAAAAATTAAATTTAGATTTTAAAATAAAATAAAACTTGAAAATAATGTTTGAAATTTAGATTCTAAAATAGTGCATTAGAAAATTATACTAAGTTAATTTGTTATTTTAAATAGAAACTAAAAAATGTGTATTAATGATAGACAAATAATAAATCATCAATAACAATTTGGAATATGAAATAGAATATAATTACGTAATACATGCCAAATCTCTTTTAATTGGTAAATCATCTCCTCACTTTAAATATGAGATTGAGAGCCATCTTGATCTTGGTCTCTATTTTCTTCTATTTTCATGAGTCCACAAGTAAGTGCATCTCATCACTACTAACACATGTGTTATTTATTGTGTCATGTGTGCTAGTGTTATTTGAAGTTTTGCACAATGGGCTATTCTTTCACATATGGATAGTATAGATTCTCAATCCCCTTCCGAAATGAAATTTTTTGATATCGCATCTAGATATACACATCCTCAAGAAAATTTCAAAATTATTATTAACTTTGTTTCTTCTCATTGATTTCAAGAATCCTAATGTGCTAAAAAAATATCCTCCTCCACCAACCCCAATATCATGATTTGATATAGATTGACAAGTTTGAATTTTTTTAATACTAAATCACACAATATTCCACTTTGACTTAAGGTTTACCAAAAATTTGTTATTGTTTCAACATGGATGGGAAACTCTATTAGTTTACATTATTTCATTATTGATGCTACAAAATGGGTTGATTATTTTGGAAGCTTAGATTTATAAATATATTTCCTTTTATCTTATCCATTGAATGTTAAATTTTGGAAAATTGATTGGCCAAGGTTTTTAAATTCTTATGAAAATTAGGTGGTTTAAAATTAATCTAGCATTGAGGATACACAGTAGACATGGATTCAAGTAATGTATTTTGATGTAATCACTCTCTCATCTCTACAAAAAGATATCTTGTAATATCCTTTAAAGTAGTACTTACAGATTTAACAATCTTGTCAAAAGCTTCACTTTTAAAATTTTATATGGATATGCATTTGACCTTGGAAAAGTGGTTCATTGGTATTTCATATCCCTGCATAAAGATACATAAATCCATGTTTTCATTAAACTATAACAAAATAGCAATATTGTTAACATTTTAATCAAGTGCTAGCTCTTAAAATTTGGACTTACGAATGCTTTTTTGATAGATATAGATTATCAAATATCAAAAATATTATTTTACCTAGCTTTGTATATTCTAAAGTATAGATATTTTTTTTATTTTTTACAAGATTTTTTATTTCCTCCAACATGGGAAAAAATCCAAATAAAAAATTAGAATTTTCTTTATGTCACTTAACCTATAAAAGAGTTTAGGAGTTTTATCAATTGTGAGGTGATGTTTACATTACTCCAATAAAGGTTTGATATTTTATAAAAAATATTTATGATAGCCCATACAAGAAGATCCATTTGATATCATCATCCTTAAGAATCATGTTTCCTATAGTTATTCCCTTGGTGAAATGTTAAAATTATAAAAATACTCAGGACTTTGATAGAAGTATCAGTGGAGCTCACAAACTATGATCTTCAACTTTTAATAATACAAAAAACTTCTCACAAAAATAAATTCTAAATTCATTATATAATCCATGCAATGAATGAAAATCATGTATGACAAATTTAAGATAAATTATAGCTTTACAAAAAGGTCATACTTATGACCTTGCATTATTGAAGCTCCATTACCCTTACACACACCAATTTTTTGGAAATTGTGTAGCATTTGATACCTCCAATTTCATTCAAAAAATTCTTAATGAATTAAATATGAGTTATGATGTTGCATTCTCCTTCATTTTATGAATAGAGTAGATTATGTTGGCAATCATTTTTTCTATAGTATGCACATGCATAAATTCCCAAGAAGTATTATCTATTATTGTAAATTCATCTAAAGATAATGTAATTAAAATTAAATCTTTTTTTTTTTGTACATCTTATATTTCTACCTTAGCATGACAACTTTACCATTCCCAACCCCTATTTATTGACCAAAGTGTGTTAGGAAAGTTAGGAACACCTATTAAAAATAATAATTTATTATATTCCAGGCAGTCTATCATAGGACATCCTCTAATCAAAATATGAAAGCCCACACTCAAATGAATAATTTTTTAATTTTACTTCTTCCATCATCTTTCTAAATTAAGCTTCAATTGAACCTCGGCATGCAGTAAACTTCACATTTATTTTCGTATGAATATTATATTCTAGGGCATGCTTAAGACAAAAAAAATCTTTATTTATTTTCCATATAATCACTAATATTTCCTTTCCATGTATGCTTTGTTTCTCATAAACTTTACCAATATATTTTCCCATGGTGTCAAATTTGTTCAAACTTCTTGTCCCTACCATATTTCCAACTATAAATATTATTCTTAAATTTTATGGGAGGTTCATATTTTCTTACATTATCCACCAATTCAATCAATGTGTACTTTAACACCTAATCAATCTAAAAAATCATTATCATATTCCATGCATTTTGCCCCTTTTGTGTAAGAACTGTATTTTTCCTATCCCTTGTCAAGGTCAACTTATTAAAACTATCATTCCTACTACCTTGATACTCTTGCAAGTGAGTAAGATAATATAGGGAATTGTCGTCAAACTTACTCCAAACTTCTTCTAAGTTATTACCTCAAGTTCATTAATAAATGGTGCAAATAATGAAATGTTATAGCTCGATCTTCATTCGATGGATGACAAGCATTGCCAAATATTACATTATGTTTATAGATTTTGATGAGCTCCATTTACCACTTTTAGAAATTTTATTCCTACTTGAAATATCTCATGAATTAAAAGCTACAAAAAAAATTCCTTTTCTTTAAGCACATGATTCACCATCGCAAACTCAACACTAACAATTTTTTGTATCATTTATATTATGTAACAATGAAAATAAATAGTAAACAAACAAAATCAACAATGAGTCATAAAATAAAAATCCTTAGGGCCTATATTTATCCCTACTCAAAATCATCCATAATAATGAAACCAAATTGGAAAATATATAAATAAACATGAGGAATTTAATATTATAAAATAATAAATAAATTATCACTTGCCTTTAGAATTTTATTGACTCACTAATGCTTATAGTTATAACTTGTCTCTAATCCAAATTGAGAAAATAATTGAGAACAATGTGAAATATTAATTTAGAGTCAATTGTATTGATATGAATTCATATTTGGTAAATCCTTTATTCTGATTCTAAAATAGAGTACAAATCTAGTAATTCCCCACATAATTGTAAAATGGTGGAATGACCATTTGAAAAATCATGTGTGATCATAAATGGTCCTTATAAATGTTGGGTGAATCAAATTGTGTGTGCACGCGAGTGTGTGTGAGTGTGTGATCGTAAATGGATCTTGTAAATGTTGAGTGAATCGAATTGTGTGTGTGAGAGAGAGAGAGTGTGTGTGTGTGTGTTATGGGTCTCAAGTTGAATATGGCACTATGATTAATGTTTCATTATATTTGTACTGTCAAAATTTATCCTCATACACAATAAAATTTTAATGCTATTGATGAATATGTTGGTAAATTAAAACATGACTCTAAAATTCTAGGTGATTCCCTATTACACATGTAGGTTACTATGGTAAAAAAATTAATTAAAAATGCCTTATAAATAAATTGGTAGTGTATTAACATGTATTTGACTGATAATTCATAAAAGCCTAGCATTTGGGACATGACTAGTTGTAATAAATTCGACAAATTTGAATTGGTGAAAATGAACTATGCGTCAATGGACAAAGATTCACCACTAAAAAATCTTTGATCTACCTAATTATCCTTCTATCTCTTTTAAAAGGGTTTGAATGTTAGATTGAGTAAGTGGAAGTTAAAATTTTAAACTAATAAAAAATAGATTTAAATACAAATGATCTCAATCTTCTTTCTATCAAAAAATAATTTAAACATATTTATATCATTAACTTAAATGACAAATAATTTTAATAAATCACACCGATTTTCCTAATTAACTTATTCTTATTAAATATAAAGAATTACAATACCATTATGAATTTAGCTACAATATTAATTGTTATTAACTGATTAGAATCCATGACTTGGTCTATGGTCAAGCATCCTCTATTGGATATAAGTATCTCCTTAAAAGGAGTGGAATAAAAATATTATTTTTCAAAGATTTAAAGAGGAGATTTCTAGTATTCATTGTAGGGACTTTAGGAATTTAGCTATAATATTATATGTTATTAACTGATTAGAATCCATGACTTGGTCTATGGTCAAACATCCTCTATTGGATAGGAGTATCTCCTTAAAAAGAGTGGAATAAAAATATTATTTCTCAAAGATTTAAAGAGGAGATTCCTAGTATTCATTCTAGGGACTTTAGGCAAATGCTTGAGAAGGCATGGGGGAGCAATTAAAGAGTCCTCCATAAGGAGAGAATGACACTTAACTTCAAAGACCTTCATCTTAGAAGGAGTCAAGCTTACCTTTATCTTATCAATAAATTTAAACACAGTTCTCTTAGAACTTAAACAATTTGTCATTGTATCCAAGAATATTGAATGGAATGACCTTCATGGCTCTCCAAGTTTAAGCATGGAATCAACTTACAGTGAATCTGGCTATCACCTAAAAACAGCTTGTTATTTTTTTAAAAGATGACGAAACTATGCCATCAACAGTATAATTGAATCGAAGAAAAAATCTGGTTTTCTTAAAATTTCATTAAAGAGCTTTGTTGAAACACTCATGAGAGCTTCCAGTTTACTAGGGATTCACGATGCTGCTCAGTCCAGCTCAGTCGCTTTCATGATTTCGTCAGAGAAAACATCTGATTTTCAGGCTGGACAAATACATAGAAAGCAAATTTATTGGCTTCAATTACGGATTGAATCGAGACATATATAATGAACAAATTTATTTGCAGAAGATCAGGAATGAATCCAGCAAAATTAACAAACTGGGTATCGGTGAACGACATCAACCCAGGGATTCCCAGTCTAAGAAGGACCCAAATCACGAAGAGCCTTCCAAACAATGGAGTTACATTTGAATCCAGTACCGAAGGCAATCATCCACACTTTGTCCCCTTTCTTGATCCGCTGCTTGGCTTCAAAATACGCCAATTGATACATCACCAAGCTGCTCGAGGTATTCCCAAACCTATGCAGAACCATGCGCGCAGGCTCCACCAAATATTCACTTAATCCGAGGCTTCCACTGATCTTGTTTATCACGGCCTTTCCTCCCGTATGAATACAGAAATGCTCAAAAGCCTGACGAAAATCGGGAACGTAAGGCTTCATGTCCATCCGGAGAAAATTAATGCCCACAAGAGACAACACATATTTCAGCTGATCTGAATACGGCAGAACCAGCGGAGCCAAAGATCTGATATGGTCATGGAGCCCTTCACCGGCCACTCTGATGACATCTTTGGAGAGCGACATACCCACCCAACCATCCTCGTCCTCCTCCTGGAATGCTGCACAGTATGACTTATCATCTGCCCCTCTGTGCGTTCGCAGAGTCTGAAGAAGCTCCAGCTTAAACCGCTTTGTATTCGCTGCTCTACTTGACAATATCACAGAAGCACCGCCCACTCTGAAAATAGAGTTGGTAACAAGCATGGATCTGTTGTCGCCATAATAAATATTGAGTGTGATATTCTCCGTTATTACAACCAGAGCATAACCATTTCTCGGAAGTGTTCTCAGCAAGTCGCTGGCTGTTTGAATTGCTATGACACCAGAGCTGCACCCCTTGCCAGAGAAGTTCAGGATCTTAACATCCTCTTTCATACCATAACGGTTAGCGAGCATGGCCGCACTGTACAGGCCGGGCTTAAACACCACACACTAAGCGTTGACGCTTACTGTTGGTCCCGCCCTTAGTTGCAAACTCTTTTTTTCCGTTTCCACGTTGCTTTCTGTATTAACTGCTTACATCGTAACTGTTTTTTCGTAGATTAGAGTTTAAAAAATCAAATACTATTTTCATATAGTACTTATTATATATTTTTCTCAACTGCGTTGCAATCGTGATGCTTAACCGTTATTAATTTATTATTATTGTTTTTTATAAAATCAAATTATACACAGTATTATATATTTTTATTATATAAATTCTATATGTAAATAATATTATATTATATTGTATTATAAATACTAGTATGCATATATTAATTAATAATATATATAGAGAAAGCTGAAAGTTATCAATACTTAACATTGTTTATTATAATATTAATTAATAAAATATATTAAAAACTAATAATATATATAAAAAACTATTTAAACATACATATCTTAGTTTGTAATTTTAAAAACTATTTATTGAGAAGTTTTTAGTTTAAATCTTTTTCGAAAAATAGAAAAAAAAAGAATTATTTTATGTGTTTGTTATTCTTAAGCAGCACATACTTCCACCTACTTGTCATTTTCAATGAAGCTTCAAAAAGTTTACGAATATTCCTTTGTTGCTTTCACTATATAACGTTTTCAACATAATTATATAAAATATTATAATATAAATATGATATTATAATTTGTAAATATCTAAATATTATATTATCATATTTATATAATAAATAATAAGTGTAATATAAATATAAATATAAAAATAATATTTTAATATATTTATAATTATGATATAAATGTAATATACAATTATAATATTATAATATAAATATATAAATAATAGCTTATAGTTTATAATATATATTTAATTAGGGTTAGATAAGCATTATAACTCAATTAGAATTCAAACGGAGTTATAATGAGGGTTGTGGTTATAGATGGTTATAGTTATGGTTACTATTATGGTTAGGATAAAATTAGGGTTGATTTGAGGTTATGGTACAATTATAACTAGGGTTGGGGTTACAATAACAATTATTAGTATAATTATTATTATTATATTTAAGCAGGATTAGAGTAATAATTGAGGTACAAATTAAGTTTGAATTAATGTTACAATAAACTTTACTATTAGCATTAAGGTTACCATCTTGATTAGTAATAGACTTAAAATTATAGTAAGACTTACAATAGAGCTCAAGACCTACATCTTTAATATGAGTATGTGACAAAGATTTTGGAAGGCCTTTCTTCCTTATAACCCAAACATAACCCTAATTCTAACTTTTTTCCTAACCTTAATCCTAACCATAATTCTAACCTTCACACTCATTGTTAATAATATAATTAATATTTAAGATAATTATTAATTAGTATTATTATAATAAATTTATATTATTTAAATTAAATTTATGAAAAAATAATTATATCATTAAGTGTAAAATTAAATGTAATTAAAAATTAAGTTTAAATTTAACTTTATTATATAATTTCAAAAGTATTTATATAACATTGTTGTTACTTATGTACATTTATTTTCATCAATTGCATCACATTTGTAATAAATATACATAAGTAACAACAATGTTATATAAATACTTACCTAACCCTAATTAAATATATATTATAAACTATAAACTATTATTTATATATTTATATTTAAATATTATATTTATAATATCATATTTTTATATTATATATTATAAATATATATTTTTATATTATAATATTATATTTATATCATATATTATAAATTATATTATACATATAATAAAATATTATTTATATATTTATATTTTATTGCATTTATTATCTAAATATGATAATATAATATTTAGATATTTATATTTAATATCATATTTATATATTTATTATATAAATATTTATACAATATTTACGATACAATATAATATAAGATTATTTACATATAAAAAATTATATAATAAATATAAAAATATAATATAAATCTAAATATATAATACTTTGTATGATTTGATTTTATAATACTTTGTCAAAATGTTCTAGAATAGTTTTGTTTTAATTTGTTGTGGTTGGAAAATTTTAGCAACAATAGTCAATATGATGGAGCAAATTACAAAGAGTAAAATAGAAATATATAGGCATCTTGGATGCTTGACTCAAGAAATTGACATACCTAAGAGGTCATCAATTGACTCTTCCCAATGAAGAGGTGAGTTAACTTAGTGTAATTGAAACATAGGTGGAATTGACTAAATAGATATGCCATTATTTCTTATATCCAAAGTAAACTTTATTGACTAAATCCAATATTACACTTTGATAAAAACTATCTTAGACAAAGTATAATATTTGTACACCAACAATTTTTCCCATAATCCAAAATATCAACAGTCCGCACACATGCAAAGTAAGAAGAATATTTTATAATGGAACATATTTGAAACATAAGTAATGACACATGGACAGGAATGGTAAATGACATAATTATGCTAAATGAAATAGTCTATAAAAGACAATAACATACAAAAAAAATTCTAATAGATAATTGGGAGGGGAGGCCACTATTGGGGAGCCAAGTTGTGGCTCAAACCTGGGCCAACATTGGGAAGTCTGAGGGTTTTAACATTAAGGACTTAATAACATTAAGATTGGAAAAAATAGAAACATGTGTTCAATTCAGATTAGGGCTTTAACTTCCCAATTGTCAGTGGTTCAATCGCTTTGATCTTGGTGACATTTTCATTCCATATGAGAGGCCTTTTGTGGAATTTATCATTACTCAATGGTGTGATTACCAAGCTACTACAAGAAAGAATGTATCAAGATTCTGAAATGAACTATTCTTTAACATAAGTACAAAGTCAAACTATCATTTACTAAAAGACAAAGAAAAGCATGTCGTTCTGGGCTTGACTAGGGATTTCCTAAACACACTCTGCCATGAAATACAAGTTTAATGTGAAGCTAAAGGATATAAATCAGAAGAAAACAAAAAAAAATTAATGGACATGAATACCTCTCCTAGTGCACACATGAAGATATTGCAATTGTTCATTTGTTTGCTTTCAATTTTAAACTGTTCGCTTTCAATTGTTGATTTGTTTCCTCTGAATTTTAAATTGTCAGCTTACAATTATAACTGTGCAAAGTTGAATATTGTTAACAATACAAGCATACTTAACAAAAAGAGTTTGTAAATATTTTAATTGAACATGTGGAATGCTTGAACTACCATGTGTTCTGGGGATGTGACAAATTATGTAGGTATGATAATGGTATCGGAAAATTCATTTGTTTAAAATGTTTTGTTATATAATTTGCATCTACACTTTAAAAATATACAAGTATTTGTTAAATTAAAAAAAATCTTAACTCTCATTAGTTAGAATTTTTGTTTCCTTAAGTTTTTAAGTGTTTTTTCTATAACAAATATAGTGAATATTTATTTTTCTTTCTTAATAAAATTTTCACACTATTAATTGAGTTTATTTTCAAATTACATTTATTTATTTATTTTCTTAAAAATGAATTTTATTAGTACTATTTTATTTCAAGGATTATAGTTAGAATTGGGGTTATGATAAAATTAGAGTTATGATATAGAGTTTGATTTGATTTAAGATTAAAAATAGGGTTACAATTAGGATTATAATTAATATTAGTATTAAGGTTATCTAGTTAGAGTGAAGGTTATAATTATAATTAGAATTACATTCAAATTTTAAATTAAATTGTATACATTAAAAATAATATTATTATATATACATTATTTATTGCTATATATATTTAATAGGACCAATGTTATTTCTAAATATTAAAATACTCATAGATTCTCATTATATAGCTACTTAACACTATCCATTAATTATAGCTTTATTTTTTAAAAGATAATTTATATATATATATTAATATTTCTCCTTTCCCTTTACTTTAAAAATATATTTTTTAAATTTGATATCCCACAACCTTTTTATAAAAAAATAGTTTTAAATTTCTAAAATAATTAAAATAATTATAAAATAACTTTTAGCTAAATAAAATATGAAATAACTTTTTAATTAAACAATGTAAATTAAATTAAATCATTCTTAAATGATTTTAAAGTAAAATAAAATAACTTTTAGGTAAACTAAGTAATTATAAAATAATTCTTAATAACTCTTCACATTAAAAAACTAATGTAAATAAAATAAAATTGTTAAATAATTATTAATTAAAATAAATTAACTTTGAAGTAAATAATAAAATTTCTACATAAATAAAATCACTCTTCAATAAATAAAATAACTTTAAGTAGAAAATAGATAATAATTTATTACTATTGATATTTAAATAGTTTGATATTTTTTATGTTTATTATGGTTTTGTGGCGGAAAAATGTTGTGATAAAAATATTTATAGTTAGCATTCCCTCAAAAAAATTTAGCCAATCAAATTGGAGAAAAATAATTTTTAGAATTTGTAAAGTTAAAAATCTTACATTTAACTTTAAGAAAATTCAAATATAATGTATTAAAATAAAAATATAATGAATAAAAAATAAAATACTGAAATTTAATTGAAAAAAATAATGTAAATAAAATAAAATTGTTAAATAATTATAAATTAAAATAAATTAATTTTGAAATAAATAATATAATTTCTACATAAATAAAATCACTCTTCAATAAATAAAATAACTCTAAGTAGAAAATAGATAATAATGTATTAGTATTGATATTTAAATAGTTTGATATTTTTTATGTTTATAATGGTTTTGTGGTCCAAAAATGTTGCATAAAAACTATTTGTAGGTAGCATTCTTGAGAATCCGCCCTTATGGCTCAAAATTTTTTAGCCAATCAAATTGAAGAAAAATAATTTTTGAAATTTGAAAAGTTAAAATTCATGCATTTAACTTAAAAACAATTCAAGTATAATATATTAAAATAAAAATATAATGTATACAAAACAAAATAATGAAATTTGATTGGCTACAAGCAAAACATTTAATCACTAGTTAAAGCACAGGTGGTGCCTATAGTTTCCTTGACAGGAACTAATAAATTAATAACAGTTAGCATCACGATTGCAATGCAGTTGAGAAAACAGTTACGATGTGAGTGCAGTTAATACTGACAGAAATGGAAGAAACGGAGAAACGAAGTTTGTAACTAAAGATGGGGCCCACACTAAGCGTCAACACTTAGTGTGTGGTGTTTAAGCCCGGGCCCACTGTACATGTTGCATGTGACTAGCACGATGTCAATATCTATGCCGCTTAAGCTAGTGTTCCCAAACGCCTCATCCACTGCCCCAAACATGACTGTTTATGCTTCCTCTCGAGCAGCTTCCAGAGTTTCCACTGGGTTTTCTTGAAAGATGAAAGGTGGCAAGTATATCTCCTCACCCACGCCTGATTTTAGGTAAATGTTCTTCATGAACTCTACGCTCTTCTCGCTAAACTTTTCACCCCTCATTGCCAAATACTGTGAGAGTTCATAGTTACATTTTAGGTCATCTGCGGGCTTGAAGCAGGAAAAACCAACCATGAAAATTCTTCGAGGCTTCAACATATGGTAAATTAACTGTTAATCACGTGAAGCAAATGGAAGGTGTCGGCAGTAGAACAACTCCATTGGCCTTATTTAATGTGGAAGCTTCTATCACCACCAAACAAAGTGATCAGGTCAACATTAATATTTAAGACAAAAACTCCTCCAACTACCACCAACGTGCAGACCATGCGAATTTTAGAAACATGTGTTTAATCCAGGAGTCCAGAGAATTCTAAGACCTTTATTTATAGAGGCATATGTAATTGATTTTGTAGCAAGCAGAAAGAAGAAAAAGCTCTATTTGTTGAGCAATAGTAGAATGGTGTTTTTGAGTTCTTCTGTTATATATTGGTGTGTATGTACATAGTGATTTTTATAATTTTTGTTGGAAGGTCTTATGCACTCTGTTTTTTTTTGTTTCTTTGGCTAATTTTACTGTGAATATTTTCACTACTATATATTGGTTTTTTTGTTGTCATCACACACATCCTTTGTTGCTAGTCCTAACAACTAGTATCAAGCTAGGCTGTTGGAAGTTTTGGTGTGTGTAGGGCTTTGTTGAGAAAGAATGGAGGTAGCAGCAGTGAGTGATATGGAGAAATTAAAGGGGGTTAATTTTTCCCTATGAAAATCCCAAATGGAAGATATACCGATTTTAAAGGATCAATATTTGCCAATAAAGGGAATAGCAAAGAAACCCACAACGATGGCAGATGAAGATTGGAACAAGTTGGATACAAAGGCTATTGCAACCATCTGCCAATATCTGGCTAAAGATGTGTATTTTAATGTTGCAGGAGAGAAGACAACAACAGATCTATGGAAAAAGCTACATGATTTGTATTAGAAAAACATAGCTTCAAATAAGATTTTCTTGATGAAGAAATTATATAATCTTAAGATGAAGGAGGGTGCTTCGGTTGTAGAACATTTAAATGAATTTAATATCATTACTAGTCAACTTGCCTCAGTTAAAATTGTTTTGGATGATGAAATTAGAGCTATTTTACGAATGTGTTCTATGTCAAATAGCTGGGAAAATTTGATTGTCGCTATGAGCACTTCAGTGCCTGCAGGAACCCTGAAGTTTTATGATGTCGGCAACAACATAATAAATGAGGAGTTGCGACAAAAGTCAATTGCAGAAAACTAGGGAGGAGAAGCTCTAGCTCTAGCTAATCCTAGTAGGAGGATTGATCGAGGCTATCAAGGATGCTCAAAATCAAGAGGCCAATCCAAATAAAAAAGGGACATGATCACTTGTTATCATTGTGGAAAGTCAGGGCACATGAAGAGAGAGTGTCGAGTCTGGAAGCAAAGCTAGAAAGATCAAAATCATAAGCCAACTAGCAAAAATGAAGGTGAGACCATTGCTATAGCTACAAATGGAAATGTTTTACTTACTATTTTAGTGGATGATGTATGCCTGAATACCTCTAGCAGTAGCTTTGATTGGATCCTTGATTTTGGGGCATCTCACTATGTAACTCCATGCAAAGAGAATTTTGTTGCATATACTCTTGGTGATTATGGTAGAGTGCATTTGGGAAATAATCATTTTTGCAGCATTGTTGGAGTGGGAGATGTCAAGATCAAGACGAAGGAAGGAAAATGTATCCTACTGAAAGAAGTTAGGCATGTACCAGAAATGTGCATGAGCCTGATCTCTGTGTGACGATTGGATGATGAAGGATATTTTGCAAGCTTTGAAAAAGGTGGCTAAGAACTCAGCAAAGGAGCATTGGTCGTGGCTAAAGGACCCAAGACCAGGACTTTGTATACATTGATGACAATGATAGAAAGATCAGATACAGTTGTTGTTGCAAAAGAAGGAAACTCAACAAATCTATGGCATAGGCACTTGGGTCATATGAGTGAGAAGGGCCTAAAAATCCTCATGGGCAAAAATTTGCTACCAGGTTTGAAATCTTATAATCTTGATCTTTGTGAGCATTGTATTTATGGTAGGCAACGAAGAGTGTCATTTCTTAGAGGTGGTCATGACTAGAAGAAAACTCTGTTAGAATTAATACACTTGGATGTATTTGTGCCTGTTAATAGTAAATCATTAGGAGGAGAATCATACTTTGTAACATTCATAGATGATGCATCTGGAAAGGTTTGGGCCTACCCCATAAAAAGAAAAGATGACGTATTTGAGATATTTCAAAAGTTCCATGCTTTTGTTGAAAGATAAACTAACAAATTGCTCAAGTGCTTGAGGACAGATAATGGTGGATAATACTGCCCAAATGCATTCAAGGAATATTGTAACAGGTTTGGAATTAAGAATGAGAAGACTGTCCTTGGTACTTCTCAACATAATGGTGTTGCAGAAAGGATGAATCATACTATCATGGAGAATGTGAGGAGTATGTTGTCAAATTCTGGTTTAGAAAAGCATTTTTGGGTAGAAGTAGTGAGAATAGCTCCTATTATCTCATAAATCGATCTCCTACTAGAGCCTTGGATGATGAATTTCCTGAAGAATTTTGGATTAGTAAGAAGGTGAATTATTCTCACTTGAAAATATTTGGATGTGAAGCATTTGTGCATATTCCCAAAAAGAATAGGACTAAGCTAGGTGATAAATCTATGAAATGCATTTTCTTGAGATATGTAGATGTTGAATTTGGTTATCATTTATGGGATCTAGTTAAACATAAGATTATAAGAAGCAGGGATGTTATATTTAATGAGTTAGAGATGTTTAAGAGGACTACAAGTAGTTTGGAGGTTAAGAAAATTGTTGACAGGTTTGATGAACAACAAGAAAATATCCTGCCAATGCAAGAAAATGGGCAGCAAGATCAAGAGTATGATGAACAACAAGAGGAGAATGTGGACCAAGAAGAAGAAGAAACCTTGCAGGAGCCTTTATAAGAGATTCAACCTGAAAACACAACATCACAATTGGTTCGCAGATCCACTAGGCCTCATAAGCCTTCACAATGGTATACACCCTCAGACTATATTCTATTAACCGATGAAGGTGAACTTGATGGTTTTCAAGAAGCTTGTAAAGATGAGCATAGCAAATAATGGAAGAAAGCAATGGAGGAAGAAATGAACTCATTGCTAGAAAATAGAACTTGGGAGTTGGTAAAGCTTCCAAAAGGAAGAAAATCCTTACAAAACAAATGGGTGTACAAGATCAAGCATGTGGGTGACAAGAAGAAGGAAAGATACAAAGCAAGGTTGGTAGTGAAGGGATTTTATTAGAAAGAAGGTATTGACTTCACTAAAATATTTTCACTTGTTGTTAAAATATCATCCATTAGAGTTATTCTTGGTCTTACTACTGCTTTAGACTTGGAGTGTGAACAATTAGATGTAAAGACATCCTTCCTTCATGGAGATTTGGAAGAAGATATTTACATGGATCAACCAGAAGGATTTAAGATAAAACGTAAAGAGAAACTGGTTTGCAGGTTGAAGAAGAGTCTCTATGGGTTGAAATAGGCTCCTCACCAATGGTATAAGAAAATTGATTCATTTATGTTGGAGCATGGTTTTAATAGACTAGAGGTTGATCATTGTGTCTACATCAAGAGATATGATTAGGGAAATTTCATTATATTACTATTATATGTGGATGATATGTTAGTTTTTGGACAAGATAAGAATATGATTAACAGGTTAAAAAAGGATTTGGGCAGTCAGTTTGCAATGAAGGATTTGGGTCTAGCACAACAAATATTAGGCATGAAGATCATTCGTGATAGAAAGAATAAAAAATTGTGGCTGTCACAAGAAAAATATATTGAAAAGGTGCTAGGCAGATTTGATATGAAGGATGCCAAGCTATTTGGTACACCTCTTGCTTCTCATTTCAAATTGAGTATTGATTTATGTCCTTGTGATGACAAGGAGAAGGAGGAAATGAAAAATATTCATTATGCTTCAGCAGTTGGTAGCTTGATGTATGCCATGGTATCCACTCATCCAGATATTTCACATTCAGTGGGAGTAGTGAGCAGGTTCCTTGCAAATCCGGGAAAACAACATTGGCAAGCTATAAAGTGGATTTTTAGGTATCTCAAGGGTACTATTCATTACTGAACTTATGTTTTGGCAATACTGATATGGTGCTTGAATGATTTACAGATGTAGATATGGCTGGAGACCTGGACACTACAAAGTCCACCACTGGTTATTTGTATGCATTTGTAGGTGTTGTGGTATCTTGGGTATCCAGGCTGCAATGAGTAGTATCTCTCTCCAGTACAGAGGTAGAGTATATAGCTACGACAAAATCTTGCAAAGAGATGTTATGGATGCAACGATTCCTAGGAGAGCTAGGAATAAAATAAGCTAGACATTCCAAAAACTAACCTCACATCACTAGCCCACTAGGTCCGCATATGAAATAAGCTAGACATTGTTGTTAGTGCCACCATTTATAACCTTAAGATCTCTTTGTAGAAAAGTGTATTCTCAGGCTGCTATATATATAATCTTATAGGCAGTAAAGTCAAATTAGTAAGGGTAGTCCAGGTTTCCAAGCTCTCAGTTTGTCAAAAGGAAAGTAAATGGAGATTGACCTTTCATTGATGACTGACACCTGCCCCACACATTAGTTAGGTAATATATTGTGGGTCTATGGAAGACTCAATTAATTTCATGCTTTCATGGTCCACTTGGGCGACATCTAACATGACATGAGGATGCACATGGTCCACTTGTAGGGTTATATATGAATGTACAGTGGCATAATTCACCTTGTTACCCATCGGCATACGTTGTCTAGTAATCGACAAAGCGAGAGACCTTTGACTCCTGCCCACTATCACTAATGTCCGCATACAAAATGGTCAAAAGAAAGGAGGTTGAATAAACAAACCATCTAAGGTATAGGATTCATTGTCAATAGCTTGGAATGCCTTCCCGCGAGCTTGGAGTGCATGTACACCATCCCCTACATGAGTTATTCGAGTCAATCTAGAAATTCAATACATTGTATGCATCTCCCTAGGGAAGTTGTATACTAGGCTATTAAAAGCAGGCCTAAAATTAGAGTCACAACTTGCCTATGCAAGAGGATTTATATGATGGTTTTGTCATTTTCCAAGTTGAGCACATACATGCACATTAAATGAGCAATGTCTATCGAGTTTCAGGAATGCATCAGGGCATGGATACCTAACACATCATGCATCATGCATCTGAATAGACTAACATTGCCTACCTCCTGCCAATGTCGTGCTTGTCAAATCAACCATCATCGCCTTCAAACTCAAATAATTTCATCTTGCCTTAGCGATAGCTTTGGATTTCCCCAAAAAATAGAAGTTAAATATGACAGATGGATTTGGCTTTCCCCCAAAATTAAATGCGACAGAAATTAAATACAACAAAAATTTCCCGCAGATTGTGCAATGATTTTGCCAACTACCTACTGTAATGAAAAATCATATGAAAAATCAAACCTAAATCCTTGGAAATATGTGGAAAATAAGGTGAAAATATATTTACCACATTACTTCGATGTTAATCTATGATTTAAACTCTCTTAATGTTAGTTAAAAAACAAATTGACTAAGTTACATAAATATTAGATTCATGTCTTTCAGTTTTCACCAAGTAAATTGATTAAGTAATATAAAATGAATGCATAAATTTAAGAGTTTCATTATCTATCCTTGACATAATTTATTTGGGAATTAAATTTTAAGAATGAAATTAATACAACCAGTTAAATTTAGCTTTTTAGTTTTTATTATCTCTACTTTCTAAGACTTGGCAAATTTCTTAAGTATGGATTATTAAAGAAGTAAACAACATTTACTTTTGTTCTTGTTTGTACTAGGTTTGCGTTTAAAAATAGAATTTGCAATTAGGATAAAGAAAATGTATAAAAGGAAAGAGAATTATAGGGAGAAAGAGGGTGTTGGCTATCCAGCCCCAGGAATGCATCGGGGCATGGATGCCTAACACATCATGCATCATGCATCTGAATAGACTAGCGTTGCCTACCTCCTATCAGTGTCATGCTTGTCAAATCAACCACCACCACCTTCAAACTCAGATCATTTTTTCTTGCCTCCAGTGATAGCTTTGAATTTAATGAAAAATCCCATCCAATTAAATTTGTAGATTTTCTAGCGGGCTGTGCAGTAAATATTGCCAACTACTTAAATTTGCACCTAAAATTCCCATTGTTGATCAAAATCAATGCATTTGGTAGAAAATAAAATTAGTTTTGTCCCAACAATCACCATTTTATCTAGGAGAAATCATAGAGTTTCAACTATATTGGAGCACTCACATAGAATTTGGTATTGGAAGATTTGTGACAACCTGAAGGAGTTGTGCGTAGTTTTCATGGATTAATCTAAGGTACCCACTAGTGGCGCACCTAAAATCATATATTAACATTAAATGATCTGATTTGTAATACTAATTTTTTTTAAATAGCATTAGGTATATTTGACGCAAAAAAATTCTATCATACGGTTTTCATTCTATTGTTTTTTCTATGTGTTGATAAAATAGCCCCTACTTAACAAGGAATTAGAAATAGGGATTTTTTTAAAGCTATAAATACAAAAAATGATAAATTAAAATATGATTTATGTTTTGGTTGGGTAGGCTCGTCTATCACTATTTATGTCATGGCTCCTCATATATATATATATATATATATATATATATATATTACCATGATTATTAATATGCCCAAAAAAATATTTACTCTATCTCTGCTACTTGTAATGAGAAAGTAGACGGAGGTCTAGACATTTCACAATATTCTATGTTTATTTCACTCTTTTTTAATTTTTTTAATCTTATCAAACTGGAAAAATAAGTTTATATATTTTTTAAGCTTTTTATTTGATTAAAAATTATTCTATTCTTATTTCGCCCCTTTTTTATTTTTTTTAATCTTGTCAAAATGGAAAAATAAGTGTATATATTTTTTAAGCTTTTTATTTGATTAAAAAAGTTAATTTGGGAGTTGTTACTTATGCTCTTCATTATAATACTTTAAAAAATAAATAGTTATTGTATTTTTATTAGTCAAATTTTACTTTTTATTATTGAAGAAGATCATGTTTAAAAATATTCATAAAGATTTGCAATATCACACATTAGATGGAAGATTAGAAACATGAGTTTGAATAAAATTATTTTAAAAAAAAAATATTATTATTAAGTCTTATAGGTTAATGGATCTTATTTCTTTATAGCACAAAATTTCATTCCTTTTAATAATAAATTTGAATCTTCTTAAACAATTATTTAACAAATATAGTATCCACAATAAATTTCTAAACAATTCTTTAACAAATGAAAGGTATTGACAAATATTCTACATGATATAAGCTCATTTGAGTTTACATATAGACATAATCATAACACCTTTGAGTACTAATTATATTAATAGAAAAACAAATTGTAATTTTTAAATTACGTAGTAAATTTTTAATTTTTGTCTAAATATAAATTTAATAAACATATTAACAATAATTTAAGATAGTATTTTTTATTAGATAAAAGGGGAAAACTAGGTCCCTTCCCTTACAAAGCTTGAAATGACCAATAGTTCATGATCAAAATACCAAGAGTCTAATAACACTACTAGATTCAAAATAGATAATAACTAACAACATAAGAAACACAATAATAACAATAATAATAATCCAACTAGCTACCTAGAGACCCAACCAATTCATGAAGGTTTGAAATAGCCTCCCCTTCTTTGGATATAATGTGAAACTTGACCTTTAGTGAATCAAACTCATCACTTGTATCAACCCTTGTAGATTTCCCTGTCATTGAACTTTACCTCTCTTAATAGGTTGATTCATTTTGATAGGGGAAATTTCATTTTTAGTTTTTAATCTTTGGTATCCTTTTCTTGGAGTTTATCCTCTTTTATAATTAATGCCCTTTCTCTTGACTAGTTGTTTCCCCGCTTGGTCCTGATTTCTTCAATCTAGGTCTTAATAGTAATAGGGTTCTTTTTTGGGTTTTTGGTACTAGTAGTATTGCTTGAAGATCTTGGGCTCATGTTAACCATGCTTTGTTCTTCTTGGAAATAACTATCGTTAGACATAGAATTAACACTATCCTTATCCTTAGAGTTTTCATTTTTAGATTCCCTAGGTTCATAAGGTTGTCCTCTTCCCCACTAGAAAACACTACATTAATCTCATCTAATTTGGAATTTTCTTTCATTAAAGTCTAGTTGATCTCTTATTCTTTTTTGGGTTGGACTGACCACTTCATCCCTTTCACACCAATCTCATCTTTGTTCATGGTCTTAGATAAAAAAAAATCCTCAACCATGGAGGCTTGGAGACCACAAACCTTCTTGACTAGCCTCTCAGCCATAACCCTCACCATAGCTTGTTCTTTTTGACAAGAGATGGGCAAAAACTTTAGTGATTTTCTTGAGTTTTTAGGTAGGTATTTTGAACACTTTCAAATGATAGTTAGCCATATTAGGAAAGTTGTTAAGTTAGCCATAGTAGGATAATGGTGGATTTGTTACACAAGATCTCCTTCATGGAGTTCTCAAGAGATGACATTAGGTAATACAAGAATATTATGAGAAAATTATGTTAGAGATGCTTTAATAGAGAAAAATAGTATGTGACTACACATTAAAATCCTCCTTCTAGTAAAAAGTATCTTATAATATGGTAACTTACCTCACTCCAAGGGCTTGGGAGGTCCTCTCTCTTATATTTGTTTTATAATTTCACAAGCCTATTATCTCCCACATGGAAAGAATTGATGCAATATTTATCTCTAATACTCTTCAAGTGTTTAAATTGCTTTCCCTTTGTGGAGAGGCCAACGGTTGCACTGAAGAGATGTTCAACCACCTTGAAATAGATTCCTCTAATATTGACCTTTTATTCATTATGTGATTGAGAAAATTTACAAAGAGGGAGGGTTCAAAGCCTCTCATGGATTCAAAATATGAGTCAACACCACCTTTCTTGAAGATTTTATGATTCATTTCTTTCCAAACCTCCCAATAAATATGTGAGGGAAAAAAATCCACATCTACATAATAACATGATGGCTAAAGGATGCATACCAAATTTCAATTATTGTTTCAATAGAATAGGGCATAACACAATTTTCTTTATTTTTTTGAATACAATTTCCTATAATTATTTAGTATAATTAGAATAGAAGAAGAGGTGGTCCATTATTTTTTTGTTGAAATAACAAAAAATACATCTTTTGAGAAGTGATAGTCCAATATTTACAAATTTATATGGGTGATAGTTTTATCATGTGCAATAGTCAACCAAAAGTAGTTAAATTTTAGGATTAATTTCCTATGTTAGATCTTATTCCATCTTGTTTTACTACTTGGATTTTTGAGCTAGATGGTGTATCCAAATTTTATTAACTACCTTCCCTTGTGGTCCTTACACCAAAAAGTATTGTCCCATGATAGAAAAAAGGGAGTCTAATAACTTTTATTTTTGGTTGTATTTGAGAGACAGGTATAACAAAATCACTAACAACAAAATCCTATAGGTCTATCCACCTAGTTGGACTAAGACTTATTTAACTATATAACCTTCTACTAAGCTATCAAATATCTCCCAACTTTTGAATTGCATTCCAATAGCTAAACAGATTATAGCTTTGCTAGCATTATTCTAAGAATCTTTAGGAATTTTCTCAGTAGATAAAAAAAATATTAATGTCTCTTCCTTGAAAACATATAGCTTTCATGATATGCACCCAATATTTGTTGTCCTTCATGAACCCCCACCCAAATTTTACTATAAAAACTCTATTTAGTTTTTGGTTTTTTCTTAAACCAAGCCCCCCACTATCCTTAGTTTTGTAAACTATGTCCCAATGGACAAGCACCAATATTTTCTTCTCCACCTTTCTAGTCCAAAGAAACCTTTACTAAATTTTCTCATTTTTTATAGAATGAACTTAGGGATATTGTTGAAATAAAGGAAGTACATTGGTATGCTTTGAAGAGATGTCTTAAGTAGCTAAAACTTTCCAAATTGACTAAGAAGTTTACCCTTCCACCATGTGAGTTTCTTCTAAATTATTTCCACTAGGTTTCATTCCAATATTACGTTCTAAGTTTCTTGACCATGAGGGTGAGGGCTGATGCAAGAAGTTGGGTCCACAAAGCTCAAAAAGTGAGTGTTTTCGCTGTTTTTCAGAATTTGTCACACTTGGACTGAAAATTTGAGGCACTTACACAATGAATCTTAAAAAAAGTCAGTAAAATAAAACTTATCATTTTGAATCTAGTTTCCAAATATGTAATTTATTCAAATGCCCAGATGATAGAAATTAAATTTTGATAGGGATGTATAAAAACCTTTTTCTAAAAGTCTCTTTTTTTACCATACCATGCATGTGTATGGACACCACTTTTTGACCCAAATAAAATTATTTTTCTAATTCCTTTTGGGGAAAGAAAGCTAACAACATGAAGATTTATGAGGATTTGTTTTTGTAATTTTTTTTTATTAAATTTTTATTGGCCTTAATTGTTGTTTTTAAAAATCAACGTGTAAGGACAACATAATTGGACCTAAACTAAACATTTTTTAAATCTTTTTTTTTCATTGTGTAGATAATTGTCTGAAGATTGATGCCATATAATTGTTTTTACAAGAAACTTAACCAAAAAAGAGTTATTAAAAAATTAAAAAAGCCTGATATTTCAAGTTTAAGGACTAGTTTGCTTAGAAATTAATTAAAAAATAAGAAATATAATCCAATATTAATAAAAAATTATATATTTGGAAACTAGAGATCATTTTCTCTAATGTGTTTTAATTTTATAGATTGATTCAGAAAAAAAGTCCATCAACCATATTGCCAAAGTTGGACATTCTTCTTCAACCTGCCTTAGTTTTTTAGTTGTAGGTCAAAGGCTAAGGGTCGGATTGCCAAGCCATTCCCGAGACTAAAACCAAGGCTACATGTAGGTTGGAGATTCAAATTTTTAATAACGCATATGCATTTTTTTAAATGCGTACGCGTTACAAAACGCATATGCATTCTTTATTTGTTTGATTATTTTAAAAAATAAATGCTTTTTAGAAACGCTTACGCATTTTGCATTTCAAAACACATACACATTTTAAAATGGGTACAGGTTTCTAAAAAGCATTTATTTTTTAAAATAAATGACTTGTATGTGTTATAAAACACATACACGTTTTTAGCGCATACACATTTTCCTAGGCTCGAGTACTCGATGCATAATGCATATACATTTTTTAATAATGCGTATGCGTTTTCTACAAGATTTTTTTTTTGGCCGAAACTTCCACTCTTTGTGGACCTAACTTCTTGATTTTACCCATGAGTGTTGGTGTAAATAGTGACTTTATCAAATTAGTTTGCTATTAACCTATCTAAGAGAGTCCTATTAACATTGCTTAAGCCTCCACTTAGGGACTTCTATAATTTTGTCTCACTTCATGTGGTTGAGACACATGTCTTCACTTGTGAGACACCTCTTGCATGCAAACTGGCTACTCACTAGAATACTTGTCAATGTGTGAGCTAACAAGTGTTTCATTATTGAAGGGTTAGTCAGTCATTGTGTTCGACTTGGATACCTTCATCACCTTTCGTATATATGCAGGGTTACTTTGTACATTCAAATCACCTGTTGTATCAATCTCTTGATAATATCATCAAGCTTATTGTGTGCATGTATTTTGTGGAAGCTTTTGATTTTTTTCTTTATGATCTAGGAAATCATAACATGGTATGAGAGCCATGCAAGAAAAACCCTTCCCAAAATCTTGCATCTAACCTATTATAGAGTTCCATGCAATTTGATTTGCATGTAATCTTAATCCTTGTTTGGGTGTGATCTCAAATTTTATTTGGGTTTAATGTGATTCACATGCACCTATATAGAAATACAAATATTTCACATCCACGTGACTATTCGTAAATAATGTTAAATAATAAATTTATAGATATTTTAAGTGCATCTACATATTTTAAACATAACATCCAAATGCACTTGTATCATATTTTTCTACAAATCTAGTTCACACATTAAATCCTGCAATTACAAAATTTTGACTTTCAATCAAATAAATTCCAAAATAAAGAAGTATCATGCTTACTCCTAGCTGCATATAGGATATTAATAAGGAAGAAAATTCCTTATCATTCAAATACCTCTCCAAAAGGAATCAATGACTTATCTATACTATTCCTCATTATAATAAATTCATGAGGGTTAATCATGCTCTTTCTATGTGGATATTAATATTTTTGGAGGGAGATATGGCTAAAACATTAGTAGATGCTGCCAAATTTGAGATTAGTAAGCATGGGAAATAGTTTATGCAATTCCCAAAATTATCCTACATTAGAATGTAAGGATTCATTTGTGCTCCATATAAGAATCCTAGGAATCCCAATAATAAGATTATCTTGCTACAAGTATTTAGATAATTGGTGGGCACTCATGTGCATTTATAGTCCAGGCATAGATTCAGAGTTCAATTCCCCATTGTTCTTAGCATATCATCACTTAGTATATTATGTATATTAATATACACACCTACTCTTTATAAATAGTGAATAGAGAGACAAGTGAGAAGAATGAAAAACACATCACACATCTACTCTAACAAATATTATATCAAACTTCACATATATAAATTTTCTATTATATTTCTTGTAGATGTACCTCTATTAGAGATATGTAACAAGAGCACCACTAGGATGTATTGGAAACATATTGTATTGTTTTTAGTTATACTCATAGTTGGTAGTATGTATTTAGTTCATGCAAAAATTAACATCTATAATTCAATAAACCATTTTTGGGACTCATTTGATAAACATAGAATTTTATTTTTGTCTCTAATGCTAGTATATTTGGTGAAATCATGGAGCTTAGCTATATATACATGTAAGATAACAATATCATGGAGTGAATAGAAAAAATGATATATTTTCTCATACAATTTTTAAACAATATAGAGGACTACTAACTATATTAATTTTATTCAGAATGGGTATAAAGTGTAAATGGAAACCACTCATTGAACTACATGTGCAAGACATTCCCAACCAAGGAAATCATTTCTCAAGTGAGGACCTTGAATGGACACTTATTGGAGATGATGACAATATCGACTTATATGTTGCAATCCCTCTTGAGAGACTCCCTCACTTTATCGAAGGAGAAAGTTTACTAGATAGTATAAAAACAACATTTATATGTAAATATCATAAAGAGAACAACACACCAAAACCTACCATTCACACTACCAAGAAATAATCCAAGTTTCCTAGATTAAATAAGTATGTCATTTTTATATTTAATTTTTTATATGAACTAATATATATGTCTTTTTCTGTGAATAAATAGATATTGGTGTGCTTTTGGCCCAGACGATCAAAGAAGTAAATATGAAAACATGGAAAGAACACAAAGGTTTATCCAAAAAATGGGTTGTCAAACTCACTTTTATGTTAGGGTCATGTATGGTAGACCACAAGTTGCATTAATTATTTATAATTATTGGATCCATTGTGATGCCAATGGTGAGGTTTTCCATAGAAAGGATGACCCTTCTGGTGATCCAAGGAGCAGTTTTGCATCGAGGTTATCAAATGAATTCAAATCATATATTGAGTCTTTATTACTAATGGGTGTGGGGATCAACACAATATGTGCACACTACTTAGACCATGGTTTGACTAAGTTGATGAATAAGAGGGATGCATGTTTGTTGAGGAAGGATGTGTTGAATGCATGGAAAATAGTGTGCTCCATTTGATCCCAAAAGAATGAAGATGATGAAATAAGTGTCAGTTTGTGGCATGTAGAGGAGAAGGATAAATTCTTCTACTATAAAAGACCAAGCACCATGGAAAATGTTCCATTTATCATAGGCATCCAAACACCATGGACGCAAGAAATGATGGTCATGCATTCACACAACTCAATTATTGCAATGGACTCAACATTTTCAACAAACAAAGATGGCGTAAGTAAATCAACATTTACTATAAATTTTTAGATTTTATTTTATCATTGATTTAGTTATTTAAAAATATGAATTTATTAATGTTTAATTCATGTGTACTATCAATTATATACCTTGCTTTTTTTTTATGAACAAGAGGCTGGTGTACCTATTGCATGGGCCATATCCCCAAGAAATAAAGTTGAGGATCTAAATGAATGGCTAATAGAAGTTTATAAATGAGGGAAAAAATTTCTAGAATACTGGAATGCCAATGCATTCATGATAGATGATTCTAGTGCGGAGATTGAAGCTATCAAGTTTTTATTAGCCATAGTTTTTATATTTAAACTTCAATCAACTCATTATAATTTATTAATATTTAGTTTATAAAAATATATATTTCATAGTTTATAGCTTAAAATAGTTTGAATATAACATTTTATTTTGTCATAATTTACTTATCAAATTTTATAATGTAACTTGTAGATTACCATTTCAATGTCAGGTACTTTTATGTATTTGGCATGTACACAAAGCATGCCTAAAAAATGTGTATAGGTAAGTCAATATTTAATTAAAATATGTGGAAAATTATGTGTTTGAACCCCATAGATTGTTATTATCTTTTACAATCTAGGTATGCCAACAATAAGGATGTTGGTACAAATATTTTTGATAGATTGGTTGAGATAATGTATGCAATGAGTGACAATGTAGACATCACTACTTACCTAATAAAAAAATTCATGGAGGAATTCAAAGAAGAGAAGAAATTTATTGATTGCTTCCAAAAATATAAGTGGTGTCATGATGAGGCTCCTATTGGTAAGTTTGTTAGATTATTCATTTTGGTTTGTATGCATTTACATCATTAAAGTTATTTTTTATGTTTACTAAGGTATTTTTACTATTTTTTGTATAGAAATGTGGGAAAAATACTTTTGAAACTTATCTCATGCAAATCATGAAACCAATGCTTCCATAGACTCATACCACCTCCACATCAAGAGCCATTATCTAAGTGATTGTGCTAAGAAATGTACACGGAGAATGGATTGGCTTGTCCATACACTTCTTCATAGGGTAGAGCCATTTTATAAAAATAAAAGATATTTGCAATCATATAGATTTTTAACTAACTTTAAAAATGAAAGATATTATAGTACTACATTAGAGAGGTCCAAAAAAATACCCGATACAGATTTTTATCCATATGATCTCCTCCCTAACACATATAGGATAAGAAGTCAATTTGTTCCAATGAAATGGTATCTTGTTAGGAAATTCAGACTAGATTTACATGTATGTGATTGTCAGTGGGAAAAAAGGGGAAACACATGCAAACATGTGTTAAATATTTTAGATCTCCTAAAGAGAAACATAGCAAATGAGCAAGATCAAGTTTTTGGTAAGATTCATTTAACATTTAAGTATTATATTTATATTTTAAATGATATATTTTTCTCAAAACTAACTAAAATAATCTTTTTGAATTACAGATGAAGTGACATTAAAATCCCCTTCACTAAGAGATCATGAAAATAATGATAAGTCTTCTAAGGTTATGCACATTAGATACCCTTTGGATTACTCTCCCGAGCCTAAACTTATCATTTATCCACCCTCTCAAAAACCACAAGTTCAAAACAAACCCGTCCTTATCCTCGAACCACCTAAGAACAATGTTTTGTGACAACCGAGTTACAATATCATTGCTCATACATATAACACTAGGAACAATCCATAGGTTCCAAAACAAACACCTTCAACATCCCTCCCATTACCTAACCCTATCTTACTAGGTCCTCCTCATTTTCCCTCACATAGCAGGAAGGAGTATGACCTTGTTGAACAACTTAAGAATACTCCTGCAAAGATATCCCTATAGGACCTAATTCAAAATTCACCTAATTATCACACTATGCTTCAAACCGCCTTACAAAAAGTTCCTATCCATTCTAATGCACAACCAAATGACATAACGATCCCAATTAGAGGAATAAATGCTAACATTATTTTCCACCAAAGTGAAGTCCCTCCTTTGGAAGTGAAAAAATAACATGATGCTTTCATGATCATAGCTCAATACAATATGATAGGGATAAAGTGAACCCTTGTTGACAATGGCTCAGACTTAAATGTGTGTAGTGTAAACCTTTTGGATAAGCTTAGTGTCGATAAATAAAAAATCTAGGGCATGTGTAGGATCATCATGGAAAAAATAGGCCCTTAAGTGGCGATGAAAATTCAGAAAATCAGAGTTAGGCAACTTGACGTAAACATTTGATTAAGTTATCTATATTATTTCAAAAATATGTAAGAATAGAATCTGTAGCAAATTGAATGTAGTTTCTAAACTACTAGGTTTATTTGAAAAAAAACTATTTAGTGAAAATTTGAAATTTCAATTCAATAGTACTTAAATTTCAGGGAAAAAATAAGAAGTAGGTGTTTGTCTAACCACCCTAACCACAATAAAATGATAATATTTTAGATATAAATAGAGGACTCATGTCCTGATGTGATGCATATTTTTTGTAATTTTTTTCCAAGTAAAAAATTAATTATTAATTTTTTATTACAACTTCTAAAAAATATAAAAACTCGTATGTCTGACCACCTTAACTTGGTCAAAACTTCATGAAATTCATTTTTTTTAATCCTATAGTATGAGAAGCATAGAATGTGATGCATATTTCAAATTCAAAAAATATGAT
>CM021102.1:174866089-175109850 GCA_007115665.2 Sequoiadendron giganteum
AAAATTCATGATATCAGGTCTAGTTTGAGTCAAATAAAGCAATCCACCAATCATTGATTTGTATCTAGTCTAATTTTCCTTTGGAGAATCATCATTTGTTGTCAACTTACATTCAGTCACCATGGGTGTACTGACTGGCTTTGAATCTTCCATACCAAACTTATTTAGTAGTTCTTTCACATACTTGGATTGAGATATGAAGATCCCTTTATCTAACTAAGTAATTTGTAATCCTAAAAATAATTTCATCTCTCCAATCATTGACATCTCAAACTCATTTTGCATCTCATTAGCAAACTTCATGCACAAACCATCATCACCTCCAAAAATGATATCATCAACAAAGACTTCCACAAAAAAATCTTTATCATCATCAATCTTGAAATAGAGATTACTATCAACAATAACATTGTTAAATCCAAGCTTCAGGAAATACTTATCCAATCTGGCATACCAAGCTGTAGGGGCTTGTTTGAGTCCATACAATACTTTCTTCAACCGAAAAACCATATCTCCCTGACCAGTCAATTAAAATCCATCAAGTTGATCAAAATACACCTCTTCTTCCAATTTTCCATTTAGAAATGATGACTTGACATCCATCTGATAAACTTTGTAGTTTTTGTAAGAAGCATAAGCAAGAAATAGTCTCACAGCTTCAATTCTAGCAACAGGAGCAAAAGTTTCTTCAAAGTCAATTCCCTTAATCTGAGAATATCCTTTTCACACCAATCTTGATTTTTTTATAATAAATTCACCTTGTTCATTCATTTTGTTTCTAAAGACCCATTTAGTTCCAATTACATTTTTGTCCTTAGGTCTAGGAACAAGAATCTATGTATTATTCTTCTCAATTTTTTGTACTTCTTCTTTCATTGCTTCAATCCAATCTTCATTTTTGCATGCTTCATTGACATTACGTGGCTCAGTCTTTGAAATCAAACAATATTCTTCTGCAATTCTTCTCCTAGTCTGGACACCTTTTTTCTTATCACCTATAATCTATTTTTCTGAATGATTTAATCTCACATACCTTGGAGTCTTAGAATGTTCTTGAATTTCAGGCTCTTGTGATCTCTCTTTTGTACTTTCACTAGTCTCTCCTTCTTCTTGATCTTCTTGATTCACCAAAATGATCTGAACTTGATTTAAAGTCTGACTCTTGTTTGTACTGTCATTCTAATCATCAGAATCATATCCAGAAGTTCTGGATGGTCTAGGAATATCTTCATCAACCTTAACACTTTCATTTTCAACCATTTTCTTCAATCTCTTGGTTTAGCACCGGTAGACCTTACTCTTAGTAGAATAACCAAGAAATATTCCTTCATCACTTCTAGCATCAAACTTTCCTATATCTTTGTCTCTTCTGATATAGCATTTACTCCCAAAGATTTTGAAATATCTAACAGTAGGCTTATGACCAAACCATAGCTCAATAGGAGTCTTACTAGTATTACCTTTGACTTGTACCTAGTTGAAGATATAAACAACAATACTCATAGCTTCTCTCCAATAGATATGAGGAAAATTTCCTTCCAACATCATATTTCTAGTAGCATCTTGAACTGTCATATTCTTCCTTTCCACAACTCATTTTGTTGAGGGGTCCTCGATGCAGAAAATTGTCTCTTTATCCCATATTCTTCACAAAAATAATTAAACTCACTAGAAGTGAATTCACCACCTCTATCTGATCTCATACACTTAATCTTCAAACCTGTCTTTGTCTCAACCATAGTCGTAAAGATCTTGAAATTCTATAGAGATTTAGATTTCTCCCTTAAGAAAGTAACCCACGTCATCCTAGAATAATCATCAATAAGCAACATGAAATACCTGTAACCTGTTGGTGTTTTATCCAGCTAAGGCTTTGTGATTCCCTAAGAGGTAGCCAACCTCTATATTCAAGAACTAAAAAAAGTTATAGGCCAACTAACGATATTCATTCAAAGACCGAGATCTCCTACACTTTTGGCTCTATGAAACCAAGGAGGGTTTTCCTAAGTGTGTTCATAAAAATGTTTTATGATTGTAAGAACACTTGTTCATACAGATACAGTCCCCACCAATGCATTTAGATAGAAATTACCCTGGTTGTGGCAAACCAAAGAATAATAACAATTATAAAAAATAAATGAGACTAAAAATTAACATAAGACTTATATCTCAAAAGAGATAGGGTTTGATATTTTAAATTGTTCAGATCTTGAACCACCATACTTAGAACTACAGCTTTGCACCTCAAAAAATATTGAAGAAATTACCTAGTGTCTCATCCATTGTGTGGGATTCATACAAAACATAACCTAGACATCATGAACTTATCACCATAATGATTTACACTATGAGATTTTCAGTTTCTTTTTCAAAACAGTACTCCTTAATGAATCCTGAGTATATCATCACAAACCTGTATCATCACAAACCTATAACTCATTTTCAAGCATTTGATTAACTCATTAAGTTAAAGCAATAAAATGAAGTACACATTCAAATATACCATTGAAGTTGAATGAATAAACCATTGATAAACTCATTCACAATCCATGACATGTAACCAGGAGAGCAATTGTTCTAATAGATTTCTATTTGCTTCAATATCTATTATTACATAAGACAATCTTGCTTGTTTCATAATATTCCCAACCTAGAAATATTTACTAGTTAATACCTTCAAAAACCCCATAGTAAAAGTTGATTGTACATACACTAAGCTTTAGGACACAAAAATCTGACCATAACAATGAGTCGTAAAATATCCTTTATAGAACAAGAGAGCAACAAGCATCGGGCTCCATTATTAACTTCAAAATGAAATTCGTTCTAATGAAATGAAATTAGAATTCACATTCCAATAATATTCCTCATCATTAGAAGTAACAATAAATGATCTGAGGAATCAAAATGGTTACACCCCAGTAACCAGTCGGAGGAAAAAAAAATACCGTGCCACACACACACACGTCCACATCAAAACGAACCACCAGAACAACATTAGATAGCAAAAGAGCACCACCCTAGCAACACACATGACCCACTAGGATCACTTAGCCAACACATGACCTCGGTACAAGCGACCGCTCCTAGTTCTCGCTTCAGTGTGAAGTGAAACCATTGTCTTTTTCTTGTCCATACTAGCACTAGTCCCAACAACACAACACAGCGCCATTTTAGTAATTGGGGAAACCACAAGGACCTCCTCATTGACCCCCACGAGTTCAGTCATGGCTGGAAGATAATAACGATAATCTTAGTTAGTCTCGGACCTATCACTACTAGAATTTGAAGAGAGCACAACAGCGGAATTTCAGCACCCAGACGACTTGCCCACACCTTGGGCAATTGCTTCAGGAGCACCAGGAACAGGTTGTTCCGCTTTGCACTAAAAATTCCTCATGCACTACAAACATCCATTGAAAATATGTAGCTCAAAACCAAAAACAAATCAACCATCTGCAAAAAGACCAACTCAAAATGTGATGATAACACCGAGCAATTTAGTAGGCATTTATAGAGAAAACTAGTGTAGGAAATATTAATTGCCCAAATGTTGTATGAGCATGCAAGCGATCAGTGGCTGATGTCACCACCAAAAAATTATTCCATGCTTATGGAACAATGGTGTACAACCCATCATTGCATTTATTAGGAGGATACTGGTCGCACACAAGGAGATTAGGAGGAGATCCATTGAAAAACCCATGCCATTAATAACCTTCAGAGCACAAAAATTTCTCACATGAGTGAACAATAATATTTTGAAATCAAACCGTTGATGTGAAAAGGATCTAGCAAGTCACATGACTCAAATTGAGTTAATGATCGTTGAAAATCCACATCACTGCCTGGGAAAAACAACAACCAATCACACCCCTTGAAAATAGGAAGTCGTGAACGGGCGACAAGCCCCACCTAGCCCCTATTGTTCTGAGAGCCAAGCCACATTCCACCACTTCGCAAACCTCATGGTACATTTGAGAATATTAATTTGATTGTGTGAGGCCTGTGAGGGGCAGTCATCATTAATCCCTGTCATTTAATTCCCATCGGTGAAAAGAAATCCACCTATCATTGCTAGCACATCAAAAGAGGGCCCCACCTCTTTACTTGATAGATGGTGACATCTCGCACACCTCGCACTAGTTTGGTGACATTAGCAGACAAACCTGCAAAGTCCACGAGGAATGGTCCAGATCAAAACTCATGATCAGATGGTCCACTAAGCTGCATAGAAATAAATATAATATAATGGTGGGGCCGACCGGAAAAAACCTCGATGACACAAAAATTTAGGCCTAAGTGGCAAAGAGAAGACCAATAGGTCGGGTGAAAAGGGGATAGTAAGAGCATGAAGGAAAGGCTTAGTCAAATGACTTAAGTGACCGATAACCCTCAACAATAGGTCAATGCTAAAATATAACATGAGGCTTAAAAAGGTACCAATCAATTTCACCATGGGTGACCAAAACCCTAAACCCTAAGCATTAGACCTCCAACCTCGAAAAGTAACCAGTCATGCCCAAATTAGGCATAATTTTGACAAATTTTAAAAATCCCATCAGTGGCTCCAACTAGAGATGTATGCCCCCTATGGGCATAGCAAGATTCTAGAATCTCTAGTTTCGCAAACCAGATCACCAAATAACACAAGTACCTTGACGAATGTTCTACCATGCTTGTCAATTGAAACTTGTTTATATCCAACTTGGTGGCCCCAGGCCACCAAACAAGAGAAATCAAATTTTACCCCTATCAAAAACAAAATTCTCTGTTACCTGGAGTAAACCAAGTTTGCAAATTTTACCTCATGATTCTTCTAAGTTACTAGAGTAGTCAGTATGCATGGAAGTATCATAATGTTTTCTAATACTCCTGTGCATTTGATTAGTCAGCACACTGTATCCAAACATTAACTATAATGTATGAACATAATGACATTTTTCCTTGTCTTGCTCCCGATCATGCTTCATTGAATGCTTACTCAATTGAGCTGAGAAACATAAACATTCATAATCTATCTGGTCCTTGACATCACACATCTTAGCATCAACATCAACTCGCACATCGAACTAAAAAATGTCATAGAAAATTGTGTGCATGTTACACAAACCCTCATTGCACAAAAAGGAAGATACATGACTTGGGAATCCTCACCTTGGTGCTTTCCACATAAGCCTGGCTGGTAGCACCTATGTTCAGACATTTTGGAACACATCCTGATACTACAGAGGTGGGAAATATAAGTTACATCTTTCTCCAGTGAATGCATAAACACATTCATCTCAGGCCCCTTAGTATACATCTCCTCCTGCATTTCTTCATCCATTCCCAAATGAAAAACCTCAAAAATAGAGTCAAACACATCAATTTCAGCATGGGCAATAGAGAAACAACAGTATGCACTGGCCTCCTTGTGCTCAACACCACCTTCTATATGTGTTAATTTATAAGTGAAAATTTTAGCACAACTTGAAAACTTTTCACCAACAATATCAATGTCACCTTCATTATAAGCTGAAAAAAATTCACTAGCAATATCAATGTCAGAAGTTAACAACAAATAGATCTCAGCTTCATACAAATAGTCAGGAAAATCAATAGTACCAATATATTCATCAATATGTTGGTTATCTCAGGTATTAGTCTTTTGATCACACACCTTATTGTCTTCAAATTCTTCAACATTTTCATAACAAACTTGTTCCATTACTAGTACAACTAGGATATACTCTAAACATTCATCATTTGAAAGTTGTCCACCCATTTGGAAACAAGTAAAATCATGAGGCTCCATATTACCATACAACTCTGGTAAAGGAAGAGGCTCCACTTCATCCTCGATAATGCAATCATCACTTCTAAAATTATAATCACTAGCCTGTAACAAAATCTCAGATATGTGCATTACAATCATGATAAGGAAAAATAATGGGTGTCTCACCTAATCCTTCATCACTTTGTCCCTCAAGCTCTTGTGCAGTTGTCCAACTTTCTTCAAAAGGGAAAGCATTATCTTCATTTTGTGTAGCTATACCCTTGGTTGATTCTGCAATCTCTATCCATTTAAGGACTTGTGTCAAGTTAGCAGGTTTCAAATCATCTGGAAGAGAACTCAACCCCGGTTCATAGTTCACAAAATAAGTCAATGCATTCAAAATCATCAGGTCTGAGACCTCTAGGAATTTTTACCAAAGCATCCAAAAATCTTAAGAAAAACTCATATGGTGATTCTTCCTCTTGTCTCTTCATCTCATACAATTCTGGCGCAAAAGAAGTTTGATCATCACCACTCAAATTGTACTGGCTTTCAACTTGGATCTCATTATCATCACACTATAATGGTGGATATATTATAGTTGCCAAATTATTCCTATCATAATGAGTGTTCTGTGAAGCCAACTCTGAAAGTTTACTAGTACGAGTTATACCAGGGTAATCAATACTTGTAGCCAGATACCCTTTCATCATTGAGTATTTCATGTTGTTCTCAATCTCCATAGCCATTTGATATGCCTAGTGTAGGGTTGTAGGTTCTTTATCCCTTAATAAGTAACCCATCCTTTTGTCAAAAGCACCAAGATACACAACCAAGCATTCAACCTCACTTGGTCTTATTTCTCTAGGAATTTTTCTTAAAGATTTTGAAAATATGAGATTAAAATACAGGACTAGCTCATCTTCTTGTATGTGGATTATCATAAAACCTTTTCTTAATATGTTGGGATTGACTCTTTCACCAAATTGTTCAATAAAAACTATCACCAACTGATTCCATGAGTTAACCGAAAAGGTAGGAAGATATGAAAACTAATCCCTAGCATCACCCCTCAAGGATTGCACAAACAACTTCATAACAACATCCTCATGATTGACTTCATAATCCCCCATTACATCTACAAAATCTGGTAGATCCTTAGAGGTAGATTATGCACTTTTCCCTATGTATTTAGGCAAATACTTCATAATCTTCTTAGGAATTAGATTAGGGAAACCACTGATATTACTAAAAATAAAAGGCATATACCGTTGAGTCACAAAACCCCTTGAAGGGCTTAATGAGACTTGTTCCCTTTGCATATTTATGTCTAACTTCTCATATGGGAAACCACTTATACCCATTTAAATATTGTCAAAAGCAATACATGTTTATTAAACATATCATTTACCATTTCAACCATGATTCGATTAGTGACTGAAATAATTATACCTTGCTTTTAGAAGTATGATACAACATAAATATGTTTTGCAAGTCCTTTTACATATTGTATCATTAGAAGTATGGAAAATCTAATCATTGTTCCTTTCTTGATGCTAGAACATCTAATTTGGAACCATTTATCATCCTTAATTACAAACACCCCTTACAATCATAATAGTGATTTATTTAGATTTAATAAGAATACCTGGTAATTTTGGCAGCATTTGTTAATCTTCTCTTTCTGACTATAAATATGACAGATCTAGGACTTTTCCTTCATATATCAACTGGTTCTTCAGACAGAGTCGCCACCTCTTCAACAAAGGACTGAATTTCAAAAGAATATGAAATTCATTTTCAAAGCTTGTCACATCTTGGGTATTTGTCCACAACAGAGTCATACCTCAAATATTCTAAAATCATGTTGCTACCAAACTCTTCTAACCATAACCTGTCACCATCCAAACTTAACATTCAGCTCCATTTAAAAAAATGATTTTGGACAACCGTCTCCAACTGCTATGGTTTTTCTTTTCTCTTTTAAAAAAAAAAAATTATCTGAAGTTCTCCCCAATAAAACCACCATTCAACTAGTGATTCGGGAAGAGAGCCTATTTCACTAGGATTAACCTTTATGGTTACAAGTAATATGTCAATTATTATAATAAAATTTATAACAGTACTGTCTGCAACCAAAAATTCTGAGTCTTTCTCCAGTGGAACACCACAGATCATAGGATTTTTTTAACTTCAACAACTTCTTCCTCCTGGGATGAAAAATTTCAGTATTTGAACTAAGTTCAAAATGGAAAATCATTTGAATCTATGTAATGACTCTTAAGGCTAAATTCTACAATCAAAATTTTCACAGATTTTCAACCTCTAGTTACAGAAATAATTCAAAACTTTAATGACTCTATAATAGCACCATCTGAAACCAAAACCTCTAAGTTCATCCCCAGTAGAGTCGCCATTCTATTGGTGTTTTTTCTAGCTAAGGCTTTGTAATTCCCTAAGAGGTAGCCAACCTCTATATTCAAGAACTAACAAAGTTAGTGGTCAACTAACGAGATTCAGTCAAAGACCAAGATCTCCTACACTTTTGGCTCTGTAAAACCAAGGAGGGTTTTACTAAGTGTGTTCATAATTTTTTTTATGATTGTAAGAACACTTCTTCATACAGATACAGTCCCCACCAACGCATTTAGATAGAATTACCCTGGTTGTGGCAAACGAAAGAATAATAATAATTATTAAAAAGCAATGAGACTAAAAATTAATGTAAGATTTATATCTCAAAAGAGATAGAGTTTGATATTTTAAATTGTTTAGATCTTGAACAACCATAGTTAGAACTACAGCCTTGCACCTTAAAAAATCTTGAAGAAATTACTTAGTGTCTCATCCATTGGGCAGGAGTCATACAAAACATAACCCAGACATCATGAACTTATCACCATAATGATTTACACTATGAGATTTTTAATTTCTTTTTTAAAGCAGTACTCCTTAATGAATCCTGAGTATATCATCACAAACCTATAACTCATTTTCAAGCTTTTGATTAACTCATTAAGTTAAAGAAAGAAAATGAGGTACACATTCAAATATACCATTGAATATGAATGAATAAACCATTATAAACTCATTCACAATCCATGACATGTAACCAGGAGAGCAATTGTTCTAATAGATTTTTATTTTCTTTAATATCTGTTATTACATAAGCAAATCTTGCTTGTTTTGTAATATTCCCGACCTAGAAATATTTACTAGTTAATATCTTCAAAAAAACCATAGTAAAAGCTGACTGTACATACACTAAGCTTCAAGACACAAAAATATGACCATAAGAATGAATCATAAAATATCCTTTATAGAACAGGAGAGAAACAAGCATCGGGCTCCATTGTTAACTTCAAAATTAATTTCATTCTAATGAAATGAAATTCGAATTCACATTCCAAAAATATTCCTCATCATTAGAAGTAACAATAAATGATCTGAGGAATCAAAACAGTTACAACCCAGTAACTAGTTGGAGGAAAAAATAAAAGACCGTGCCACACACGCACACGTCCACATCAAAATGAACCACCAAAATAGCATCAAACAACAAAAGAGCACCACCCCAACAAGACACATGACCCTCTAGCATCATTTAGCCAACACATGGCCCCGATATAGGTGACCGCTCCTGGTTCTCGCTTCAGTGTGAAGTGAAACCATTCTCTTTTTCTTGTCCATACTGACACTAGTCCCAACAACACGACACAGTGCCATTGTAGTAATTGGGGAAACCACAAGGACCTCCTCATTGACCCCCATGAGCTCGATCATGGCCACAAGATAATAATGATAATTTGAGTCAGTCTCAGACCCATCGCTACCAGAGCTTGAAGAGAGAAAAATCGAGGAATTGCAGTGCCTAGACCGCTTTCCCACACCTTGGGCAATCGCTTCAAGAGCACTAGGAGCAGGTTGTTCCTCTTTGCGCTGTGAATTCCTCACGCCCACTCTAGCACTTTGTTGCACTACGAACATATCCATTGAAAATGCGTCACTCGAAACCACAAACAAATCAATCATCTGCAAACCTACCAACTCAAAATGCGATGATAACACTGAGCAATTTAGTAGGCATTTATAGAGCAAACTGGTAAAGGAAATATTAATTGCCCAAATGTTGTATGAGCATGTGAGTGATTGGTGGCTAATGCCGCCACTAGAAAATTATTCCAGGCTTATGGAACAACAACGTACATCCCATCATTGCATTTATCAAGAGGATACCAGTCGCATGCAAGGAGATTAGGAGGAGATCCACTAAAAAACCCGCGCCATTAATAACCTTCAGAGCACAAAAATTTCTTACACAGGTGAATAGTAACCTTTTGAAATCAAACCGTTGATGTGAAAAGGACTTGGAAAATTGGACGACTCAGATTGAGTCAATGATCGTTGAAAATCCACATCATTGCTTGGGAAAAACAACAGCCAAGCACTCCCCTTGAAAATAGGAAGCCGCAAATGGGTGGCAGGCCCCACCTAGCCCCTGTTGTTCTAAGAGCCAAGCCATGTGTCACTACTTTGCAAACCTCATAGTACCTTTAAGAATATTAATCCGATCATGTGAGGCCTGCAAGGGGTAGTCATCATTAATCCCCATCATTTAATTCCCATTGGTGAAAAGACATCCGCCTGTCATTGTTGGCGCATCAGGAGAGGGCCCCACCTCTGTACTTGATAGATGGCGGCATCTCGCACACCTCGCACTAGTTTGGTGGCAGCAATGGACAAACCTATGAGGTCCATGAGGAATGGTCTAAATCAAAATCCGTAATCAGATGGTCCGCCAAGCTGTATAGAAATAAATATAATATAACAATGGGGCTGGTCAAAAAAACCCTCGGTGGCATAAAAATTTAGGCCTAAGTGGCAAAGAGAAGAACAATAGGTCGGGTGAAAAGGGACCGGTAAGAGCATGAAGGAAAGGCTCAGCCAGAGGACTCAAGTGACCGGTAACCCTCAACAATAGGTCAATGCTAAAATATAACGTGAGGGTTAAAAAGGTACCAATCAATTTCACCATGGGTGACCAAAACCCTGAACCCTAAGCACTAGACCTCTAGCCTCAAAAAGTAACTAGTCATGCCCAAATTAGGCAATTTTTTGACAAATTTTTAAAATCCCATCACAACCTTGTAAACTTTTGATTCTAGCAGGACCACACAAGTCAATATGCACAAGCTCCAACAATTCATTTGAACAATGGTGTTTTCTCCAAAATGAAATTCTATCTTTCTTTCCTAACTAGCATTCCTTGCATATGGAATTAGTAGGCTTTACCAACTTTGGAAGATCTCTCACTACCTAAGAAGAACTTATCTTGATAATATTATCAAATTTTACATGACACATTCTTCTATTCCACAACCAATTTTCATCAACTTGAGCAATCAGACAAATTTTACTAGCAGCATTCAGATGAAAGATGTTACCTTTTATTTTTGTACTTGAAGCAATCTTATTTCTATAACTCCCCAATATTTTACACTTTCCATCCTTGAATTGAATATTGTATCCCTTATCATCCATCTATCCAACACTCAAAAGATTATGCTTCAAACCTTTGGCATAAAGAACATCATCAGTATTATGCTTACCATCAAAAGAAATACATCCTCTGCCACAAATTATACCACCATTGTTATCACCAAATCTTACAACACCACCATCATAATTTTCTAGGCTTACAAATTTTATTTTATCACCTGTCATGTGATGTGAACATCCACTATCAATTACCCATTCATCTTTTTCTTCAACTCGAGCAACTAGGGCTTTCTCCACATTTGTACAACTAGTCGATTCAGTAGACACATGATTATTTTCCTTGATAGAAATAAATATAAACTCATATTCACTTATATTCCCTTTTTTAGATTCATCATCTCTCACACCTTCATCAATAGCATAATAACACTTCTTTTGAAATCTAGGATTGTTATGTCTTGGCTTAGGAACTCTTTCTGGACATCTTGATGTAAAATGACCTATCTCATTGCAAGAAAAACACTTAATAGGAAACTTTCCTTTATACTTACCTTCTCCTTTGGCTTCCCTTTTGACAATAAGTGCTTCAAGCTCATTCAGTTCTCTTTCTTCTTCTTCCATATACTTAAATACCTTTCTAGAAGAAATTTCACCCAGATCATATCTCTGCTTGTCTCTCCCAGAAGTAGTAGCTTTAAATGTAGATTCTATCTTAGGAAGGGCATCACCGAATTCACTCAACTGAAAAGAAGTAAGTTTACCAATCGGCATATCTCTGGTTACATTTGTCATAGTATGAAGCTCATCAATAGTTGTATCTTTAACTTTGTATGCAATAGGCAAGGATCTAAGCACTTTAGCAACAATCTCTCATTCATCCAATTGTCCACCAGCACATGTGATACCACACACAAGTTCATTCACTCTTTGCATGAAAATAGTAATATTCTCATCATCACCCATTTTCAATATTTCATATTTCCCTTTCAAACTTTGTAGCTTAGCAATCTTCACATTAGCATCACCTTCATATAAGGTTTCCATCTTTTTCCAAATCTCATAAGCAATCTTCAGATCCATAATGTTTGTCATCTCAGAATCAGTCAAAGTACTCAACAATGCTTCCTTAGCCCTGTTATTATATTCAACATCCCTAATCTTAGCAGTAGTAGTAGGACCATTCTGAGGAATAACATACCTATTACTTGTAATGTTCCAGTAGGATTCACCAATGCATCTTAGATGACACTCCATTTGAGTCTTCCACAAAGAATAATTTTCTTCATCAAATCTCAGACTATCCTTCTTATATGTCACCATCATAGATCACCTCAAGTTGTTAAACTTCTTCCAAGGAACTTGCTCTAATACCAATTGTTGGCAACACAATGGCAGACAACTGAGAGTGGGGGTGAATCAGTTTTCATATAATTTCAAATTTATTAAACTTATTAACCCTTATTTTAAGATTTGATTAATAACCATGAAAGCATAAATCAACAACACATCAGAAACACACATAACACCAATATTTTTTACATGAAAATCCTGTTAGGGGAAAAACCATGGTGGAGGTCAGTCCACAAGTTTATACCCTGTTAAAAGTATAAGAAGAATAAATGGGGAATGCACATGCATTGAGGAACACTGCCTAGAGCTCACTGCTCAAATATAAAGGAAGAATCACTGTCTTACAGAAATATTCAGATTAAATCTATCTAAAGATTTTGAACTGAGAAAATAGCATATGCTAATGCTTGATTACAGTTTTGGTTAAGCACATGAACACTTCTTCACTCTTCTTCACACTCTTGTTTGTCTTCGAATGATTTAAACCTTATTCACACATATTACTCACACACTTTACATCACACATGTCTCAAATGAGATAAAAAATTGCTCATATATATTCACAACAAGAAATTATACTGCTAGATGTCAGCTTCAACAAAATAATAAAGTGAATGCAAACTATCGGCCCAAAACAATAAAGATTATTAATGCGGATCATCCAAGGTCGGCCACAACATAGTAGAGACCCAAAACAATATCCTCAAACACAAAACACCTTCAAATATTCTTTCTCAAAGATCCACAACATGCTTCAATCACCATGTAAAACATGAACACGTATGAGAATATCACGGATCGTGAGCACAACGATCAATGCAGACATGCAACACAAATAGAGAATGATCTAGAAATGTCCAAAAACATCACAAGAACATATGCAACAACTCAGATTACCATAATCACATTATCTTCTTCCATAAACACTAGCTATAGTAACAATATAACTGTCGAAACACATAAACTCATAGCTCACTCAAATCTTCATGCGCTCCTCTAAAAATTTCGGTGAATAAAATAGATAGGCTTGAAAAAAAACCCTTTAATCCACAACTTCTCACCATCAACATACTTAACTTTCCATCATATTTATCTTCACTTCTTCAGAGACAACTTGTAACATATTTTATTACAATTTTCTCAATATCCTTGACATATATAGTCTTAAAGATATTAATGCTAATAGTGTTGACATCAATGAAAACCATGTATCAGCAAGACAACCACAACATCCAACAAGATCCTCAAGCACAAGAAAAACTAGTGGTCTTGGTTATTGTCCTTTGATAGGCATAAACAAGCCTCCACTTAACATCAATACTCTTACAAAAGATTCCTCTAAGCTGAATTTTACAATAGTGCATGTTGAATTTATAGACACTAGTTATCTTGATTATTATCATTTGAAAGAAACAAAGAAGTCATATCTTAAAATTAATTTCATCACAAAAAACACTAATGATTTGAATTCAATAGATTCTACATTTTCCTTTAAAGAAGAAAACAAAATCTCGCAATCTAAAGAGTCTTGTGTAAGTATGACATCCTATACTAAGCAAGAGATATCTTTGTCACAAAATAAAGAACCATTTTCTACTTTTGATGAAGAGAGTATATTGGTGAGACTCCTCCAAGAACACAAAATAAATTTTAATACAAATAATCATTTTGTGCATATCATAGAGTTCATGATCATTCTACTAATGAATGTAAGGATTTGAAAAACAAAATTCAATATCTTAAGGATTGTGGTGCTCTCCCTTGGGTTGAAGAACCTAGTTCATCTTTTCATTTTGGCTCATCCTTTTCTTGCACTAAGTGGGGGCAAGGGGTTAGGTAGCCTTGTCCTTGTATGTCACCTATCATTGCCTCTTTTAGCTAGTTGATCACCTTTCATGTACATAAAAGAGCAAGCTTGAGATTTGGATGACATGCCTTAAGTTAGCTCACATGTGACATACTTATTCATGATGTATTTCACTTTAGAAACATATAACTTTACATAGGTCTTTGCAAATAATCTCTCATGTCTTCTTATACGTTAAAGAAACTGGTCATAGAAATGGTGTTAGCAACCGCTTTAAAGTGGGGGCATACATCGAAACTCATGTTTCATTGTGCGATTTTCTTTCTTCTTGTGATGCGCTATTTTCTTGGTGGTGTCATTGGGTTTGATTTCCTCTGAGAGTGTGATATTTCATTGACTTATCCTCTCTTGGAGACATTAAGCACAATGTTCCCTAAGATGATACCTTGTGCAAGCTAAGAAAAATCCCTTCGAATATCCCTCTTTCTTGTGGAGTTGCATCTTTGTACCTTATTAAAGTCATGGAGGTATGGCTTTGATATGGTTTCCTAGAGCTCACCTAGTGGACAACTAGCTCCACTAGCCCATGTGATTGTACATTTTTTTTTTCCTTATCATATTCATGGAGGTATAACTTTGATATGGACCTCTTGGAGCTCACCTAGTGAACAACTAGCTTCACTAGCCCTCGTGAGCATGCATTATTGTTTGCATAGTGGACAATGTGTTCCACTTACAAACCTTTTTGGACAAATATCCTAGACCTGAACCATAGAGCATTGGACTTCCAATCAAAGATTGGTCCATTGCATTTTTTTCTTTTTCTTTGTTTCCTTTTGTGTCACAAAAAAGTGTAGCCTTGACACTTTTCACTCATTTAGGACTTTTCCCATGGATTTTTGCTTGATTTTGCTTAGATCTAATGTTGTAATGTGGCCAACACATTCACATTAGGCCTTGAATGCTTGAAAATTAAAAAAAACCTAATAATGTCTTACAAGGGTGTTGTGAAGTGTTGTAACGCACTTCCTCACTTTTCTAGGACTTTTCTACAATAATTCTCCCAAATAACCCCTTTCCAAGCCTTATTTCAAAGCGTTGTAAGGTGTTGTAACCAACCCTCACACTTTCCTAGGCTTTTCATCACTAAATTAACCATTTCTTATGATAAAATGGCCCCTTAATGCACTTATAGGTCCTACTTAAGTATGTTTCAGAAGACAGTCTTTACAAACATCACTAATCACCTTTTAATTCCCAACAACCACTTGAAATTGTCCAAGCGGACTAAGTCGCCACCTTGGGTGACTTAGTTCCATTTGGAATAAAAATGAAATTTAATCTTAATTTCTAGCAATATTTTGTCTCCTAAACCCTAAGGTCGGCCTGTGATGTGTTATTTTCGGGGAATTAAGGCATTGTAGACACGTAAAATATACATGCACCTGAATCTTGATTTCAGTAACACCGATTCATCCTGAATCATCTCCTTTACTAATAAATTTAATTGAATAATCTTTATTCAATTAAATTAATCATATTTCATCTCTTAATTAAATAAATCTTTATTTTTAATCAATCTTATAGACCCTCTTTTAATTAAATAATTCACTTTATTTAACTAAATCTCTAAAGTCATCTCTTTTAAATTAAATAAATAAATCTTTATTTGATTTAATCTAACACCACCCTCTTTAATTAAATAAATCAAACTTTATTTAATTAAGTCTAAACCATTTTTCATCTCATTTTGATTAGTTTAAATCTTAAAATCTAAATAAAATTGTCAAATTAGCTAAATTCTATCTAAATTAATCAAATCTTGATTAATCCTAATCCATCAAATCCTCTAGATTTTGCAACTTGCTCATGAATATCATTTTAATTGATTTATTAAATCTTCAATTACCTTCAAAAAGACATCAATGTTGGAATAATCTCCAAGTTTCAAAAATCCCTCCAAAAGGGTTTGTACATCCAACAAGGCATTTAAACCTGTTACATGTCATTTTTCCTTGAGCCAATTGGCATTTAATTCATCCTTCATCTCCCTCCAACTAGCCAACTTTCAAATTTTCTAATTTGAATCTAATAGTATTTATCATGCACATTGACCAAAATGTGCTCCACCTCCTTCCATTAGCATCTTGACAAGTTGCACAATGCCATTGGTCCATCTTTAATTCCACATTCATCATATTCTTCAATCCTCCATCCTTCTTTGTTATAAATAGAGGCCTCCTCTATTGCATTTGATCATCCGTAATCCATGTAAGATTACCATGCTCATTTGGATTCAAAACTTCATGCAATATCATTATCTTCAAGTTTTGAGCAAATTTCCATTTATACTTATCCATTTGCATCCATTTTCATATTTTCATAGTTAGGTTATGGAGAAATTGCACCAAGGAGCATCAAATCTTCATCATTGATCATCAAGATTGCAAGGAATTGGGAAAGGGCCATTTTCCACATCAAAATGGCACCAATTCCCCTATGGGATTGAGAGTTTATTCATTTGAATAAGATTTAATTTTTTTTTCACTGTGTTCTTAATATTGTTTTCTTGTTTTTATGTTTCAAATGAATCTCATGGGGAATTTTGATTTAGACTTGTATAATGACTAATTTTGTGTTGTTCGTTCATGATTGTGCAGGTCTAGGATCACCATTCACATTTTGGTGCTAGAAGGAGGGCCGATTTGAAGAAATTGATATATTTTTTGGTCAAATTCTCCTATTTTTTATGTTTTTTGTCTTCCTAGGTCAAATAGAGTTGTTGGAGGTCAAATAGTGCCGCTGGAGGAAATTGCAATGCATTTGCAGTCTCTGTTTTTCCAAATAGTGTCGCTAGTTTCACCAGAGTGCCGCTCGAATCCTCAAACAAAATTGTTTTTGTTCTAGTGTCATTGTTTGGACTCAAACACCACCGCATTTGCAAAGGGCGTCACCTTTCCTTTCTTTATTTTTCACCTAAACTTAAAATGGTCATATCTTGGTCATATTTTGGTCTTTTTTAGAGCTTTGTTTTTTGAAATAGGGTAGAATTTAATAAGCTATCCAATGGTGTAGGTGTTTATCAACTTTGATATAGTTAAAATTTTCAAATTTTCACCTAATCTCAAATCACAATGAAACTTGGTCTAAATTTTAGGGTTTTTATGCTTAATCATTTATTCAACCCTCATATATTCTTGTTTCTTGATTTAATCTAACATTTGAAGCTTTTATTACAAGTTTTAAAGGATCATGGAGCATGAAAATGAAAGAAAAAACATTATCACATGATTGTAACAAGTGTTTTTAAACACTTTGGGAGCAATTATAATCTCATTCTTAAGGCTTTGTTATCTTCACGTTTAAAAACTCAATAATTTTCATTTGGGCTTAAAAATTAAAATCAAAGGGATTTAAAAGAACCTTAGGCAACTTACTACATTTTGTTTTGGGCTTAACAATTGAACAAGAAAACTTCACATTTCAATCTTGGTGCTTAAAAAGAACCCATTCTTTCTTTGAAGGTTAAAATGAGCATGTGTCCTTTATGTTTTATAATCTTTTACACAAATTAATCCCATTTAAAAGGGTGTAAGCACTTCTCTCACACTTTATGGTGATATTGAGAATCAAAAGTCCTTTCTGTGACATTAAGTTGTATAAAATATTGCCTCCATATTTCAATTTGTGCTCTTAAAATTGAACAAAATCTTGTGAGTGTGAGTGGAGTATATCATGTGTGTTCTCTCTTTGTTTCTCAACAAAGATCGATCAAAATAAAGATGTACTTTATTTCTTTTCTTTATCCTTAGAGGGCCTTCCTAGTGGGAAAAAGTAATCACCCTAGGGAATGACCCAACCGGTAACACGCTAAAGCCAAGAGACTTCCAACTGGTATATAAGTGTGGGTACTTGAGGAAAGTTCAAGTATCACAAGGATTGTTCTAACAAGAAGGGCTAAAATGGTCTCTTGTCGTATGGATGGTCTCCCATGAATGAAATTCCCATATTAAAACATTTTGTTTAGAAGGCCCAAATCCCTAAATCTATTTGCTGATGCAAGAATGATCGTTCTAAAGCTGTCCCACATTTTTAAAGCTCTTGGTAGAGATGAGAAGTGTGCCATGGGAGTTTCATGGGTACTGATGCTTGGCTGACCCAAGAAGTGTTTGTTGTGGAGGGGAGCCAATGTGGTCAAGCATCTAATCATCCGCTAAGAGTAGGCATAGTTGGATTTATCCAACTGGGAACTCAACAAATATTGTTCCATTTTATCTTAGGAATGTGCATCACTTTGGAATCAAAACACTTTGATTGATCTAAAACTCTTGAAAATGAGCATTCAACCATGATCATCAAATTTCAAACCCTTTAGGAGGATCAAATTCTTTTGACAAATCCAAGTGCTCTTGCTTTCCCTATGGATTTCATCCTTAGAGGCTTCTAAGTATTTGCATTTATATCATAATTTGTTCTCACTAAAGTCAACATTAAGAAACTATTGCCTTGATTTCCTTGATTCTCATATAATAGACTTTGTGGGATGATAAGAAGTTAGGACATTAGACATTTACTTTGAAAAGATAATCACGAGAGTGTTTGTGGTAAAATTGACTCATTAAGCAAAATTAAGAACACTTAAACCCCACACATGTGTTTGGTATCTCTAGGTCATATGGTTTGAAATACTCTTAGGGAAAAGCATGTTCTTCAACATCTTGGTCTAGTAAAAAACTCCTTCTTAGGTTCATTGAGCATCAAAATCAAACACTTCATCCATCCAAACATTTCTCATCTCCATCTCACAAACAACTTTTGAACCATTGGACAAATCATTCATACTTGAATTTGGGTAAAATCCTTCAAATCAACATCAAAGTCATCGTGTTTGGCTAGGTGTGTGTAGATGCATCCTTCTCCATACACTTAGTCAAATTATCATCTTATGAGAAAGTTTATTCCATAGATAACATCCAACATCTTGGGGTCTATTTGTTCATTATCCAAATACAAATCCAAATCCAAAATCCAAATCAAATCCAAAATCCAAAATCAAATCAAATTCAAAATTCAAAAATCCAAAAGTCCTAAAGTCTAGTATCCCCTTCAAGATTTATTAAGAGTTCAATCATTCACATCATCCATCTTTCGTTTACCTCATCATCACCTTTTGATCATTATCATCCTAGGTTTTCTTTTTTTGTGCCTAAAGTTTAGATCAATCTAAGGAGTTAAAGGTTCACCTCCCATATCCTTGAAAATTCATCCTTATTTTACGGTCCAAACTAGACCTCCACACAAGAAAAAAATGGAATATAAACTTGATTCATACATCATGAGTGGTCTAAATCAACCAAACTATCAAATCCTTACAATTTTTATTGATTATCGAAACTCAAATTTATGCAATCCATACATGACATCATTATCTCTTACAAACCTCAATGATACAAAAAATGTGAGTATGCCCAATCTAAATTTTGGAACACCTTTCCTTATGGTATATTTAAATCAAAGTCCCTACAAATCTATCAACCAAACAATCAATGCATGAGTCTTCAACAAAACAACATTATCCCACAAATCCATACATGCCAAATATGAATATACCAAGTACAAGTTTACCAAACATGAACATTTCAAATCCGCACTTGGTAAAATTTGGGATAGATATGTTTGAAAATCATATAAATGTTGTTCAAAGTCCAAAAAATATGTTAACAACTCCATGTGTCAATCCAAGTCAAGGTAACACCACGCAAAATCAAAGTTACCTAAATCAAGACAACATGATTCCCAACCAAAAAAATGCTCAATTTCAACCTATAATGCCAAATCTAAACCTCATCCCAAATCAGAACATTGTCTAAAATCAATTTATCCATGATCCCATACAAACACTACAAGGATGCATTCTAAATCTGCTTGAACAAAAACCAAATCAACTATATCAAGGGTGTCAAGATCAAAATAAAGATCAAATTTTGTGAGATCAAATTGCTACACTTACCAAAATAGTTGATCCATTGTGCCAAGAGACATCTCCACCCCAAAATCAATACACTCTTAGATTGGCTGAACCATTCCATCAAAGCATTGGGTTGTGTCCCCAACCACATCAAGAAAAATATCTCCAATGTCAAGAAGTTGGATATCAAGATCAACAACATCAACAACAAACCTAATCACCACATCTAAAAGATCAATCACCACATCTCGAAGATCAATCACCACATCTCAAAGATCAATCACCACAAGGTTGATTTCAAGTACAAATCTCACAAGGCAACAAATGAAAATACACACCACTTGGGGAACTAATCGAATCGGTCATGCAACAGTTAATACAAGAAAATCTCATTAAAATCCCCATTTATGAGAATTATCAAGAGCCCCAAGTTAAACCACTAGGGTATAACAAGAAGCACCTTTGTGATTTTCACAAAATAAAGGGACACACAACATCAAATTGTATTCAACTTAAAAATCTCATCCAAGACCTTATTGATCAAAAATAATAACTATTGGGGATAATGATCAGGATTCAACCACTAGCAATAGCAGTGACAATCTCTCCTCCATAATTGTTGAAAACAATGATCAAGATCTATCCATCAATGAGCACCTTGAAGAGGTTTCTCCTCATCTGAAGATCAAATCAATATACATCAAGAGTCACTTTTTGATGATTATAAATACCCCTCAACAATATCCAACAATGATCTATTCAGAGGAGTATTAAAATTATTTGATCCTATAATTGGTGATCCTTCCACCAATGATCATGTTGAAAGTGTCTCTACATTACCTAATGAGTTAGAGGACATATCTCAAGATTTTACCCCAAAGCATGATCAACATCTTTCGTGCCAAATTCTAGCAATGGTCCTTTCCAAGACATATTGACATCCTTCGACCTCATGGTTACGGATATTGAAGCAACCTTCAACTCGACACTTGATCCAAATCCACTCAAAGATCAAGAGGATATTGAGATACTTCCCATGCCTAATGAAGATATCCAAGAACCCTTTATAAGCAATTCATCCTTTGAAACTGATCCATGTCAAAAGCAATTCTAAAATTAATCAAGATCAATAATTTGTATCTCCAAGATACTACAATGATCTAATGGGAACTCTCCTATCTATACAAGATGTCACAAATGATGATCATATCCATATAGCACATACCCCTTCATCTACCCGTGAGATGCTTTCTTTGGATGGAAATGTAGATGGTCTTCATTCAAAACAAGAGTCTCATACTCTTGATATCATTACCAAGGAACAAGAGTCTCCTACTCTTAACATTTATACACAGGATCGAGATATAGAAAAATCTAGAGACATAATAGAAATGGGTCATGAAGAAGACTTTTATAGAAGTTGTGAATTAGAAACATCCCATGAAGGCATATAAAAAATGAATCATGAGGGATACTTTTACGTGGATATTGAATCATCAACACCTTTGGGAGAAGCATTAAAATATTATACTTCACAAGATCAAGCCAAATATATCAATCAGGAATTTATCCCACTTATGGAGGGTCATATCACTTATAAACTTGGATCACTCAACTTTTTAAGGGAAAATTATCTTATCAATGAAGAATCTATCACCTTTGAAGATCCATGAAGGATCCTTATGATGAAACTGATGCCAATACTACAACCCGCCACATCACGAATCTTCATCCACCCATCACCCTATCCAAGAATTGGGACCAACATCAAAAGAAAGATTTGAATCAAAGCATTAAAAATTTCATCAAAGAAAAATAAGTAGTAAAGCATGAAGGACAGATCAAATACAAGTGGATACCAAATAATACAAAGAATGATTATCCCTATCAAACTCCATTAGTCAAAGAAAATATGGGGAAAAATAAAAAAGGGAAAAGTATCCATCAAATATGTTCACAAAGGAAAAAGAAGGCTTCTCAGGTGACATACAAATTATATCAAGCAATTGGTCCTAATTCCATGCACACTTCCATATCCATCCACTATTGCTCATATTCCCAAGTTTGGAGAGTCAAAGGTTCCAAGCTATCAACTAATCCATCTTTTATTCTTAAACAAACTCCACCATCCACACCTCCATGCATGATATCCAATTCTCACATTCACCATGCATTGGCAGCAACCCTTCATCATAAGGATTCAAAAGGTACTATATCGCGATGTGCACATAGAGACAAAGTTAACCTTGGTATCAAAAAAGTAGATCAAGAATCTCAAAAGTTGCATTAAAGTGCACATATCTTGCAAAAGAAACTTATTCGAGAAGGATATTGATGGAATATTATGAAAGAAACATCTACATCAACACCACCAGGTGGTTCAGCATGAGCTTGAAATATTTCACAAAAATCAAAAAATCAAAAAAATAAAAAAAATAAAAAAATCATGAAAATATTAAAAATAAAAATCTTCGTCTAGTGAAAACCACTATGGTGGCACTTTGGATAGGTACCATGATGAAAACCTAGAAAAAATGCATCATGAGTAGAATCGAGCATCTACATGTGCCACTTCAAAGAAAGCATCTTATCACATCCATAATAAAGCCAACATTCCATCCATAATAAATCCATTCATCCATGAACCATTTATCCAATCCATTTTCATCTATCTACAAATTTTGGTGTACACTTTAAACTTTCTTATGGTAAAATTATTGACATGGGTCATTTTCATTGATCCTATCCTACCCAATATTATCTAAGCCATGAAGCATTATCCAAATGAGCATCCTCTATTCGAACACCTTATCTTATCACAAGATAATCCTTGGCATTCTTTGCATGCTTACCATATCCATCCATCCATCCACCTACCCAAGCATCTACCCATTCCCTTTCAAACATTGCTAGACACTGGGGGTAGATATATGCATCTTGCTTTGGGAATAAATCTCTATCTATATCCTCCAACTTGTTGGGGATCCAAACATTGGAAAATATGAAATCAAATTGATCAAAGAATTTGTGAGCCAAAATCTAAATCACTAGCTCATGGCATATTTTGACAAGAAGATGTTCCTTATCAAGCTTTATCTTTCATTGAACATCAATCCAAATGATCAAATCAGACACATATAATTTAAACTTTAGTGACATCAAATCATCAAAAAAAATTTGTTCCAAATCAAGCTTCAAAATCCTAATAAGTTAAATCCAATCAATCCATCATCATCTCAAGATATCCTTCCCAATCCTCATGTTGCTTAACACTATCCTTGCATTGTTTTTTATCTTCAACAATGTTATCATCATCAATCCATCAATCTGATCAATCAACCCTAGCTTTGTTTTTAAAAAAAATCCAAAAATAGAGCACTGATATCATATCCATATCCAAATCATCAAAATCATGTCAAAATCCAAAAAATCTAAAACATCCAAAACATATCAAAATCCAAAGAACATCCAAAGCATATCAAAAATCCAAAAATAGGTCAAAAAATAAAAATAAAAGACCAAAAAAAATTGTATCTGAACTACATCATCTTTGAGCTTAAATGTAGGAAATGCTAATCTTTGATCAGCCCTTGAGACAAAAAATCCAAAAACATTCATAAAATCTCATTAAAAACCAAAAAAAATGGAAAATTTGAAAAGCAAAACATCTGTAAAACATCATGAAAATACCAAAAACAACCTCAAAACATTCAAAAACCTCAAAAAACATCTAAATACTTGAAAAAATCCATCTGTCCCATTTCGATTTCACCTGCAATAATATCATCCATAATAAATCAATTGTCAGCTTCATCCTTTGGCAAAACAAACAGAAACAAGCACAACAATCAACAAAAGAAAAATTTTGAACACAAAATCAAACTCTTGATATTTTTAGCAAACATGTCAATCGACCTTATATCAACAGCCTTTCAAAAAACCTATCAACTTTTCACCATCCACTAACATGTCCTAGGATGCATCCTTCCTACAATGGGAATTATCTTTGGCAAACACTTTGGGTACTTATCCTAAACAAAACACATCCCTTTGGCTAGGATTATGAGAACATTGGCTTGTTTGTGTACTGGATCTTTTCTTTTGATTTATCTTATTGTGCTCATTCCAATGACCTCTCAATGATTTCCAAACAAAGGGATTTAGAGAGAAAGTAATGGGGCAATGATCATTATCTTTTTATCTGTTGTGCTTTTTGGATATCCTTGTAAAATAACTTTGTCATGCGTGCTTTGTTTGGTTTGTAGGGAGGGTGTTTTAGGTGTCTTTTTTACCACATAGGAAGGATTTCTTTTCTATGTTTTGGTATTAGATGTTTAGAATATCTGAATTGCATTCTGAATGAGGTTTCATATGTCAAGTGTGAACAAGAGTACTCCTATCTAATTTGTCAAGTCAAAGTCCATCACACTAGGTGCAATGCCATCCTAGTTCTTTATACCTTGATGCATCGTGCCTATGTGTGTTATCAAACATAAGGTAAATAGCCCTTTTAAAATCCCTATTCCTAATAAGAAATACATCACTATCATCATCATGATAATCTCTAATAAAGAAGGCTTGTTGGATCTTCTTTGTATGTCTTATTTCCATGCTAACAAGGTACCATGATGGTTAATCATCATCACTAATGTATCCATCTTGCATAAAAAAAAATGTTAGCATACTGCATATCATATAGAAAAAATCATCCATCTCACATGCATTGCATAATATTTTAAGTTGTTTAAGATAATATAGATTTGTTATTCTAAGCATCTTAAAAGCATCTCACTTGCATCATCATCATCATATAGATCTATTAGTCTAACCATCCGTACATCCATCTTGAACCTCTTTGTCGCTAGATCGATCCTCAAATCGAACTTTCCGCTCAATCTCTCGAGGGGGTAGTGTACCAGTATACTTCTTTCTGTTGGGGCAACCAAAAAAATCAGATTATTTTTAAATTTGATCATGGCAAGATTATTCTTTGAACCAACGTAGCAGGTACATTGCTTCAAAGAGGGGGAAAATGTAAACACGTAAAATATACATGCACCTAATCCTGATTCCACTAACACTGGTTCATCTTGAATCATCTCCTTTACTAATCAATTTAGTTGAATAATATTTATTCAATTAAATTCATCATATTTCATCTCTTAATTAAATAAATCAAATTTATCTGATTAAGTCATCATCTCCTATTAATTAAATAAATTATTTTATTTAATTAATCTTATAGTCCCTCTTTTAATTAAATAATTCACTTTATTTAATAAAATCTCTAAAATCATCTCTTTTAAATTAAATAAATTAATCTTTATTTGATTTAATCTAACACCACCCTCTTTAATTAAATAAATCAAACTTTATTTAATTAAGTCTAAAAAAAATTTCATCTCATTTTGATTTATTTAAATCCTAAAATCTAAATCAAATTATCAAATCAGCTAAATTCTATCTAGATTAATCAAATCCTGATTAATCATAATCCTAATCCATAAAATCCTCTAGATTTTGCAACTTGCTCATGAATATCATTTTAATTTATTTATTAAATCTTCAATTACCTTCAAAAAGGCATCAATGTTGGAATATTCTCCAAGTTTACAAAATTCCTCCAAAAGGGTTTGTACATCCAACAAGACATTTAAACCTCTTACATTTCCTTTTGCCTTGAGCCAAGTGGCATTTAATTCATCCTTCATCTCCCTCCAACAAACCAACTTTCAAATTTCAAATTTGAATCTAATAGCATTTATCATGCACATTGACTGAAATGTGCTCCACCTCCTTCCATTAGCATCTTGACAAGAGGCACAATGCCATTGGTCCATCTTTAATCCCAAATTCATCTTATTCTTCAATCCTCCATCCTTCTTTGTTATAAATAGAGGCCTCCTTTATTTCATTTTATCATCCACAATCCATGTAAGATTACCATGCTCATTTGGATCCACAACTTCATGCAATATCATTATCTTCAACTTCTGAGCAATTTTCCATTCATACTTATCCATTTGCATCTATTTTCATATTTTCATAGTTAGGTTATGGAAAAATTTCACCAAGGAGCATCAAATCTTCATCATTGATCATCAAGCTTGCAAGGAATTGGAAAATGGCCATTTTCCACATCAAAATGGCACCAATTCCCCCATGGGATTGAGAGTTTGTTCATTTGAATAGGATTTGATTATTTTTTTCATTGTGTTCTTCATATTTTTTTCTTGTTTTAATGTTTCAAATGAATCTCATGGGGAATGTTGATTTAGACTTGTATAATGACTAATTTTGTGTTGTTTGTTCATGATTGTGCAGGTCTAGGATCACCATTCATAGGCATAACATGTATAAATAAGGTTTTTTCTCCTCATTCTCTCTCTCTCCCAACATCTCTCAACTTCACAAACAATCAAGAAATATATCTTCTCAAGCAAGCATCAAGAATTCAAGCACTAAGCACTTCAAAAAACACCTATTGGAGCTGATCACTTGCATATCTTAAGACTTCTTCAAAAAGGGCTTGGTGAGTTTTTGTACTTGCATGTTATTCAATCATCTTTCCCTTTTAATTATATTTCATTATCTTGGGTTTGATTACCAACATGGGGTTTGACTAAAGCAAACTCCTATTCTCTAACCCACCCTTTTCCCCTCTTTTCATGTGTGATTTGGAGGTTTGTATGCAGATTATTCAAAGAGTAAGGTGCTAAAAGGTGTCATCATTCCATCCACATCATTCCAAGTCAACAAACCCTAAAGGAGCTTGAAGATAACTTGTAGGTCAAAGTCTGAAGATTCAGACACAGGTCTCTGTTAGAAACATAAGTACAAGTGGGTACCTACAGATTCCAGCCTCGAGATTCTTGAGAACTCTAGGTGGACTAAGTCACCATCATTAGCGAATTAGTACCAGTACCAGCCCTAAAAAGTGGTTTTTGTATTTCTGGATACCCATTTTCCAAAAACTGGTTCCGACAAAGTTTCGTCAAAGCAGGACTAAGTCACCCAACATGGCATAAGTGTCCCAGTCAACATCTACTATAGAATTTAAAATATTCTAGAGCTCCTCTCCATCAACCTTTAGTTTCCAGGTGCACCACTTGTGTCTCCTTCAATTTTGTTACAATGTGCATGCATTTTAGGTCATCATTAGGTCATTTTACATAGTGTTCTCAATACATTTGCATTCTATTAGTTTACATTTCATATTTAGTTCATTTCATTACTTTGCAGCACTTAGGCACACACATCACACCTATTCAAACCCCTAATCTTGAATGAACTCCCAAGAATACTTGAGCGTGAAAGAGCCTTTCCCTATTAGCTTCTAGATGAAAAACCCTAGGAGCCCTTGGGGAATCCTCTTTCACTATTTTATTTTTGGTGGTTCATTTTGGTGAACCCGTCCTTAGAACACTTCCTTCTCACTTTTGATTTTGCATGTGCATCCTAGGAAAAATCTTGCATTGCATAGGGTTTTGCATTGTCTTGCAATCTAGGGCTCTTAAAAGTGCATTAGTGAAAAGTTCATATTAGCTTGCATCTTGCATTGAATTTTCATTGACAAAGTACAAAAAATCTGCATTTTCATTCTGTATTTACATCTAAAGGCCTAAAAATCAGAAATATCATTCAAAACTTTTTTTTTTTTTCTGAAAAATATCACTGTTGGGACTAATTCGCCAAACTGGGCAACTTAGTCCACTTGCACACTTTGCACTATAATTTTTGGAATTTCCAAAAGATTTTTTGCACCTCTTTTTTCTTTCATTTCATTTCTATTTTTGTTTCTATATTCTCTATTGTAGTGAGTTTCTTACCATTTGTTTGCTTCCATTATGGCTATGTCTTTCAAAAATATTTGGATATCTTTCAAATCCCTAGTTGATATGTCAAGTTGCACCTTTGCAACTGATCCTAATGACCTTGAACCCACTTCTGCTCAATCAAATCCTAATGGATGTCCTCTTCATGACGTTATCATTGGAGATAATGATGCTAGCATGAATCAGTTCCTTAATGATTTCCTTGACAATCTTGAAGAAAATACATCCTTCTACCCATCCATGAAACAACCTGAGCTTCCTACCATGTCACCTCTTGAAAGATTTGGTTATCTACATCCTGAAACACACAAAAAACCTAAGTTCCCTACCCAAGGTGAACCTAGTTCGTCTAAACATGCAACTACTCAACCATTTTACAATAACCAAATGAAAAATGCCTCAATCAACCTTCAACAAACCTATGGCAAAGGTTTTACAATTATGAGTAAACAAGGTGGTGACACAACAAATGAATATGAAATACACCAATTTTATGAACAACTCTCACCTGATGAAACTACCAAGGGGATAGGTTATCAAGATCCCCCTCATAACCATATGCCTCCTCAAGACTATATTCAGCTTCATGATCATGGCATGGTGATCCTTGATTCCCCTCCTCATTTGGATGTTCTCCTCCCTAAAGAACACTCACCATCTCATAACACTAACATGGACAACAATAATATCATATCATGACCTCCTACCCTATTCTCCTCTCATGAAGTGGGAGAATCTAGTAGATGCAAGAGGCCTTACAAATTATAGAAACTCAAGTTTCCTCTTCGTCCACCACCTGAATGTTAGAGGAAATTGAAAATGTTCCTAAACAGAGACCTCATTACATTGCCACCTAGGAATAGGTTGGTAATATGCCCTCGAGATGCTAATGTCCCACACTATGCATTGTTGGCTCTTAGTTGTGATTATTGTTTGTCCTTGATGACAAATCCACTTGATATGAATCTCATGGTTTTCAGTTTCAGATTGTGGTATATTTATCTTGATCTCTTGTAAGTTGTCTTCACATGATATTTGAGTGGCACATTTTATGTTTGCACAAAACATACAGGTTATGACATTGTTTCATTATGGTCAATCACTTCGTAAAGTGATTTGGTTTTGAGAAACATTACTATTGTTTGACAGTTGATCACAACATCTTTGATAGGTTCGGGAGCATAAGCACTTCATATGGTTTGGTATTGATTATCAAATTTTAATGTGGTTGAGTATGTTGATTATGCACATCTATTTATATATTCTCTATGGCTTATTGGTTTGGTATAATATTAATGCTTGTCTTTGTGGACATAAGTCGGCATCAAAAAGAGGTCTAAACCCTATCGGGTTTTCTTAAGCATATAATAGTGGTGATCTTATCACATCAGTCACTTTGCACTTACATTGAATTTGACTTTTTGTAAAGTCACTTGGAAATAATATTTGGCAGCAACTATAACTTTGTTCCACCGGCATCAATGTTGTTTTCAATATTGATTTGGAGTCAATTTTTGTATCGATCTTACTCATGAGATGACTTGGCAACTTATTTGGCATCAACAGTTTAGATGTAATAATTTAAAGTGATTATGTTGTCAACATTTTGAATGAATTTGGTAGTAGACTCATAAGCATTATGGCAGGTTGTTAATAATTGTGTTTTGATTATTCAGACTTCAAAGTTTCATTAACCTTGGCAAAGTATTCGATAGACTTGAAAGAAAGAATTTTTAGGGAAAAAGTCTTTTGTCTTCACTTTGCTTAGGGTTTGGAACCCTATCCACCACCATGGAGAGACTGTGAATGCATTTTTTTTCTTTACATCTCACCTGTTGAGTGTTGTAGTTTGTGAAGCCTGCTCACTATATGAGCTTTGCGAACACATGGAATGTCTTGTGCTTGATAAACTAAGTGTGGGTATTTGGTAAAGAAACATCAATGGAAGTTTGTACTAGATGGTTATCAAGTTTTGTTAAGGCTCATTTATTTTGTTTTCTTCTTGCATTGAATCAAGTATTTGCAATTATTTGGTTACAGTCTTGTGAATTTTTTGTGAGAAAATGTTTTCTAGCAATTTTTATCTGTTATTGGTCTTTGGATACAACCTTGTGGCTGAAGAAATTTTGTTTGGAAAAGATTCATTTATGTGTTGTAACTTGTCATTAATACGAGGGTTCTTGGATCATAATAGTTACTATAATCAGTTTGGTAAAATGTTTGATAAAGATTCATGAAAGGGTGCATAATTTTTTTGTATTCATTTATATACAGTGATTAATCATTATGTGGTTGTTGATTATTCTTTGAAGCATAAAGTGAAAAAATTCTAGAATAGATATCCTATAAATATAATGCAAAGCTATAGCCAATAGGTTTGATATGTCTAGTATTTTGGTGATTCGAGTGTGAATTTAGGATATTAGAGGTATTAGATAGAGAGGCATATGTGAGTTGATTTGAAAATAGAGAAATCCTCTAATATATTATTGTTCTAAAATTCAATGAGGGGTTGGTGCTCCCTGAAATGGGTGTTTCTAAATAAGGGGTTGATGCTCCTTGAGTGGGTGCTCTGAAATTTTCCTGTAAGGCATTGTAAGCAGTGATTTAAAAAGTTAACCCAGTATGGCAGCATTTTAGGAGTGGTTTTTCTACCCCAAGAGGGTTTTCCACTTGTCATATTATTTGTCTCATGGTCACATTTATGGTCTCTTTGCATCATTGTGATAATGCTGTAATCTTCATTGTTTTTCTTTGATACTTCTCATTTCAGTTATTTAATGGTTGCATTCAATTCATGAATGTATTTATCATTGAAATATTGAGAGCATAAATTATCTAAGTTCTATTTTATAAAAAATGTTAAAATTATTTAAGACATTGATTCACCCCCCCTCTCAGTGTCATCTTCACTCCAACAATTGGTATCAGAGCGTAGGGTCCTAATATAGGTCTAAACCACCTAGGATTGATGTTGGCTTTGGAGTTTGTTAAATATGTCACAAGCTCATGAAGGTACTTCTGTGACTAGAGCTCCATTATTTGATGGTACAAACTATGTGTTCTGGAAAATCAGAATGGAAACATATCTAATTTCAATTGATCTTTATGTTTGGAGTATAGTTTTAAATGGGTATACTATTCCACCTATAATACCCACAAATGTTGCTGAAAAAAAGAAGTATGAAACTAATACTAGAGCTAAGCATGCCATCTTGTGTGGATTAACTAAAGATGTATTCGTTAAATTCATGCATTGTAAATCTTCTCAGGAAATCTGGGAAAAACTTGAAAACCTTTATCAAGGAAATGAAAAAGTTAAACAATCGAAAATCCTTACTCTCAAACATCAATTTGAGGAAATGAGAATGAAGGATGATGAAAAAGTGGCTGAGTATTTCTTGAGAATATATGAAGTTGTTAATGCTATGAGAGGATTAGGAGAATATGTAAAATAGTTTTATGTGGTTACAAAGGTCATTAGAACTGTATAGCCTAAATATGAATCTAAGGTTTCAACCCTTGAAGAAAAGAAACATTTTGATCAACTTACCTTAGATAGTCTTCAAGGAACTCTTACTACTTATGAAATGAGAACAAGCAAAAACAATTCAATAGTAAAATAAACTACATTTAAAACTAAAAAGAAGGAAAAAGTAGATGACAGTGAGTCAGAATATTATGATTCAAAAGAAACCCACTTTGTTAGAAAACTTAAAAAGGGATCTAGAAAATACAAAGGAAAACTTCCCTTTAAGTGTTTTAACTATGGAAAAATTGGACACTTTGCATCTAAGTGCCCCCATGATGATCAAAATAGTGAGGATGAGAAATCTGATAAATTGCCTAAGAAGAAGGCCTACAAACCTAAAAGAAAATTCAATTTCAAAAAGAAGAAGAGTTTGTTTAGTAAAGATGAAAGTGGCATTGAAATACAAGACTCTTTAGTTGAGGAAGATGAGACTTTGTTTATGGTTGAAGTCAAACTACATGAAGAGATAAACAACAATGATCTAGAAGATGGTGAAATAGATCTAGAAGGTGAATTAAAATGTACCTTAAACGAAATTAAAAAAATCAAAAAACAATTTATTTCTCAAGAACAAAAATCAGATCAAGTTTTTGCTCAAGAACATATACCAGATCAAGCAATGGTCTCTCTGAAGACTCAACTTGAGGAATCTAAGAGAGTTGAGGATTGTCTTCGATTAACTGTAAGTTTCAAAGATCAAGAAATTCAAAAATTGGAATAAGAAGTTGTTTGTCTTAGAAAGAAAATTGAAGGGTATGAAAGTACTCTAAAACTTCATGAGATGCTCAGCAAGCAAAAACTGAACAAAGACAAAACTAGTGTTGGATTTGAAAAAGATGAATGTTCAATTGATTCATTAAAGCCAAAATCTAATTCACCAGATAAAATTTTCAAACCAAATAATTTTGAATATGATAAGAATCAAGTTCATTCTTTTACAAATAATAGAACATCATTCATATTCAATCCTTTCTTTTATGGTTACTGCTTCTTTTGCAACAAATTTGTCCATAAAGTGAGTACTTGGAGGCTTATGACTTCTAGAATACCAAGGTTTGGACATAAGTAGTACTTTGGTTTTGTTAATTAGGTCAGATGTTTTAAATGCAACACTTTGGGTCATACTGTCAAACAATGCAAAGCTGATCTACATAATAAACAAACAAAAATAGTTTGGAAACCTAAAAGTGTTAAAAGCATAGAGAAAACAATGCTAGTCCAAATTGCTTTTCATTCTAAAAGGACTTATGGGTCCTAGATAGTGGTTGTTCTAACCACATGACGGATGACAAGGACAAATTCATCTAACTTGAAGATTATGCTAGTGGATATGTGAAGTTTGGTGATAACACTGGTATACAGATTAGAGGTAAAGGTTCACTTATGTTAAATGAGGACACACCTATCTACAATGTGTATTATGTGGAAGGCCTAGTGCACAATTTACTTAGTGTCAGCCCAATTTCTTATAGTGGTTATCATGTTATATTTACTTCACAGGATGTGAGATCAAGAACAAGTTTGGAAAGGTTGTTGCAGCTGGGAGAAGGACTAAAGGTAATGTTTATAATTTTCTAAACACCTCTGATAATTACAATAATGAAGGTATGTGTCTAATGGGTCAAGTTGAAGAAATTTGGTTATGGCATAAAAGATTAGGACACATAAACTTTGAAAATTTGGGTAGAATCAGTAAAAATCAGAATGTTAGAGGTTTACCAGTCCTTAACAAACTAGAAAACTCTATGTGCAAATAATGTTTAAGTGGTAAACAAACTAAAGTTAGTTTCAAGACAAAAGAACATTCTTCAACAAAGCCCTTACAGCTAGTGCATACAGCTTGTGTGGCCCAACTAGAACAAGGTCAATTAATGGTGAAAAGTATTTTATGTTGTTTGTGGATGATTATACAAGAATGGTTTGGGTTGCTTTTCTTAAACATAAATCAGAGGCATTTGAAAGGTTTAAAATCTTTCATAAAATGGTTGAGAAAGAATCTGACTTAAAGCTTACATGCCTAAGATCTAATAAAGGAGGTGAGTTCACATCTCAAGAATTTATTGATTATTGTGAGCAACATGGTATTAAAAGTCAATATGCAGCCACCAGAACACCTCAACAAAATGGGGTAGTTGAATGTAAAAATAGAACTGTAAAGGAAATGACAAGAACAATGTTAGATGAGGCTAAGTTTCCTAACATGTATTGGAAAGACTTTGTTTATACAACTGTGTACATTTTAAATAGAGTGCAACTTAGGGTGAACAAAATACACTCATGAATTGTGGCATGGAAAAATTGCTTCTATAAAACATTTTAGAATCTTTGGCAGTAAGTGCTTTATCAGGAAAGATGATGAACATCTAGGCAACTTTCAATCAAAGTGTGATGAGGGTATCTTTTTGGGATACTCAACTCATAGTAAAGCCTATAAATTTTATAACAAAAGGCTTAATAAAATTATTAAGGCAGTCAATGTGGAAGTTGATGAAAGACCACATTTAGGAACTGATCTTGTGCAGGTTGATGAGTAAGAAACAAAAACAGAACTTGAGATAAAATATGAAAATGTTGAAACAACAAGTTCTAAAAATTATGTGCCCAAAACTCCTTTAAAATATATTTCTAGATATCATCCTAAAGATTAGATTATTGGTGATAGATATATTGGAGTTCAAACATGAAGAAAGACTACTAAAACTGAAGAACACACTCAAATGGCAGAGCATATAGCCTTTTGTCTAGTCAGTGAATTTGAACTTAAGAATTATGATGAAGCTCTCACAGATGAATGTTGGCTTAAAGCTATGCAGGAAGAAAAAAATTAAATTGAGAAAAATCAAACTTGGGAGTTAGTCCCAAGACCTTATGACAAGAATGTCATTGGTGGCAAGTGGATTTACAAAAATAAGCTTGATAAAAACGGCAATGTTGTTTTCAACAAGGCAATTTTATCTACAAAGGTTATGCTCAACAAGAAGGTATTGATTTTGGTGAAACCTTTGCACCTATTGCTAGACTAGAATCTATTAGAATATTCTTGTGTTATTATGTTTATAAAATATTCACTGTTTATCAAATGGATATCAAAACTTATTTTTTGAATGGCTATTTAGATGAAGAGGTCTATATGGAACAACCTGAAGGGTTTATTTGCAAAGACAAGCCTAATCATGTTTACAGGTTGAAAAAGTCCCTATATGGTTTAAAACAAGCACCTAGGGCATGTCACTCTAGGCTGGATAATCATTTGACATCAAATGGATTTGTTAGAGGAGGCGTAGACAATAATCTTTATGTTAAGATTGAAGGTACATATATTTTGGCTGTTGAAATTTATGTTGATGATACCATTTTTGGCTGCAATAATGTTGCTTTAAGTAAAAAATTCTCTCATATTATGGAATCTGAATTTGAAATGTCAATGTTGGGAGAATTGAATTTATTTCTTGGTCTTCAAGTTTCTCAACTTGAAAGTGGTATATTTCTCTCTCAAACCAATTATGCTAGAGAGATGCTTAAGAAATATCAAATGGATGGATGTCATCCTATGAGCACTCTAATGGTTGCAGGTTGCAAACTTAGTAAGGTTGATGATTATCCTGATGTAAATCAATCTAAATATAGATCCATGATTGGAAGTCTGTTATATTTAACTGCTTCTAGACCTAACATAATGCAGGTAGTTTGCATGGTTGCAAGGTTTCATGCATCACCTAAGGAATCTCATGTTACTGTTGTTAAAAGAATCTTTAAATATGTTTAGGGAACTCTTGATTATGGTATTTGGTATCCTAGAAACAATGTTTTTTCTTTAATTGCTTATATGGATGCCGACTGGGCTGGTTTTTTGGATGATAGGAAGAGAACTAGTGGTGCTACATTCCTTCTTGGTGATCATTTGGTGGCATGGCACAACAAGAAACAAGAGTCTATTTCTCTCTCCACTGCTGAGGTAGAATACATAGCTGCCACTTCTTGTTGTACTCAATTACTGTGGATGACACAAACACTATTTGATATGGGTATTATAGTTTCTAAGCTTGTTTCTATTCTCTATGATAACAGTAGAGCGATTAACATTTCTAAAAATCCTATTATGCACTCTCACACTAAAAACATTGTTATCAAGTTTCACTTTCTTTGAAAAAAAGTGTTGGCTAATGAAGTGTGTTTATAGTTTGTTGCTTCACAAGAATAGGTTGTTGATATTTTCACTAAGCCTTTATCCAAAGAAGTGTTTGAAAGGCTGAGACTTTGATTGGGAGTTATCTCTCAATCTTTACTTCATTGATTTAGCCATCTTTGGCTTAGGGGGAGCTTGTTACAACATTTTTTTATTCACAACTCTCTTTCATATTTTGTTTGTTGTTATTGTTCTACTTGCAGCTGGTTCTTATGGTTATTGGTTGGCTTCTCAATTGTTTTTCATGGCATTTCATAGTCTTCTCAGTTGTTTATTCTTTGTCTTTGAGGAAAAAAGGCGGAGAGACATTTTGGTTTTCCAATCAAGGACAAAGGGGGAGTTTTTTGGCTCTCAGTTGTGATTATTGTTTGTCCTTGATGACAAATCCACTTGATATGAGTCTCATGGTTTTCAGTTTCAGATTGTGGTATATTCAAGTTGATCTCTTGTAAGTTGTATTCACATGATATTTGAGTGGCACATTTTATGTTTGCATAAAACATACAGGTTATGACATTGTTTCATTGTGGTCAATCACTTTGTAAAGTGATTTGGTATTGATCAGCATTACTATTGTTTGACAGTTGATCACAACATCTTTGATAGGTTCAGGAGCATAAGCACTTCATATGGTTTGGTCTTGATTATCACATTTTAATGTGGTTGAGTATGTTTATTATGCACATCTATTTATATATTCTTTGTGGCTTATTGGTTTGGTATAATATTAATGCTTGTCTTTGTGGACATAAGTCGGCATAAAAAAAGAGGTCTAAACCCTATCAGGTTTTCTAAAGAATATAATAGTGGTGATCTTACCACATCAGTCACTTTTCACTTACATTGAATTTGACTATGTGTAAAGTCAATTGGAAATAATATTTGGCACCGATTATAAATTTGTTCCACCAGCATCAATGTTTTTTCGAATAATGATTTTGGAGTCAATGTTTGCATTGGCCTTACTCATGAGATGACTTGGAAAATTATTTAGCATCGACAGTTTGGATGTAATAATTTAAAGTGATTATGTTGTCGACATTTTGAATGAATTTGGTAGTGGACTCATAAGCATTATGACAAGTTGTTAATAATTGTGTTTTGATTATTCGGACTTCAAAGCTTCATTAACCTTGGAAAAGTCTTCGATAGACTTGAAAGAAAGAATTTTTAGGGAAAACATATTTTGTCTTCACTTTGCTTAGGGTTTGGAACCCTATCTGCCGCCATGGAGAGACTGTGAATGTAATTTTTTTGTTTACATCTTACCTATTGAGTATTGTGTTTGTGAAGCTTGCTCACTATATGAGCTTTGTCGACACATGAAATGTCTAGCTTGAGAAACTGAGTAAGTGTGGGTATTTGGTAAAGAAACATTAATGGTAGTTGGCACTGGATGGTTATTAGGTTTTGTTAAGGCTCATTTCTTATGTTTGCTTCTTGCATCGATTCAAGTATTTGCAATTATTGGTTATAGCCTTGTGAATTTTTTGTCATAAAATGTTTCTTGGCAGTTTTTATCTGTTATTGGTCTTTGGATACAACCTTGTGGCTGAAGACATTTTGTTTGGAAAAGATTCCTTTATGTATTGTCACCTATCATTAAAATGAGGGTTCTTGAATCATAACAGTTACTGTAATCAGTTTGATAAAATGTTCGATAAAGATTCATGAAAGGGTGCATAATTTTTTTGTATTCATTTATATACAGTGATTAATCATTGTGTGGCTGTTGATTATTCTGTAATGCATAAATTGAAAAAAATATGGAATACATATCCTGCAAATATAATGTAGAGTTATAGCCAATGGGTCTGATATGTCTGGTATTTTGGAGATTCGAGTGTGAATCTTTAGGATATTAGAGGTATTAGATAGACAGGCATATGTGAGTTGATTTGAAAATAGAGAAATCCTCTAATATATTATTGTTCTAAAATTTAATGAGGGGTTGGTGCTCCCTGAAATGGGTGTTTCTAAATAAGGGGTTGATTCTCCTTGAGTGGGTGCTCTGAAGTTTTCATGTAAGGCATTGTAAGCAGTGATTTTAAAAGATAAGCCAATATGGTAGCATTTTAGGAGTGGCTTTTGTATGCCAAGAGGGTTTTCCACTTGTCATATTATTTGTCTCATGGTCTCATTTGTGGTCTCTTTGCTTCATTATTTTAATGTTGTAATGTTCATTATTTTTCTTTGATACTTCTCATTTCAGTTATTTAATGGTTGCATTCAACTCATGAATGTATTTATCATTGAAATATTGAGAGCATAAATTATCTAAGTTTTATTTTATGGAAAATGTTAAAATTGTTTAAGACACCGATTCACCCCCCTCTCAGTCTCATCTTTACTCCAACATGCATACCATCATGTTCTCTGCCATAGAAGTGATTAGTGTCATCATTTGAGAGAGATACTAAGCAAGTATCATTTCGATGATGATAATTTCTACCCCCTCAAACCATAAACTACTATCATATGCCCTATCATGTAATGGTTGTAGAATATTCTCTTCTCACTCTTACATGATCCTCCCCATCACCCAACTCGGCTCATTCCTGCCTTGCACTCAGTGGGGGTAGGAAGTTGCTAGCCCTTCCCTAGTAATGCAAATGTCTTTGTCCCTTAGTTGTATTATTCACTTCCTGCTTATACCAACTAAGATTCAGAGGCAGATGACTTGCTTGGTAGTTGAGTAGCATTTGCCTTACTAGTCTTTTCCCTTCTCTTTTGCATGTTTTCTTGTGTGTAACATGTTCCATCATACTATTTTGTTTGTTGTTCCCTCTCTTCATGATATTCTTCTATTTGTCTCTTCATTCTTCTATATTTTGTGACTTTTCTTTCGCTTTCCTTTTGGGGATGATTCAAGGTATTGAGACAACAATGTCCCTTTCATGTTGACCCAAAAGGCTCTTTTTCTTTGTCATTTTATTTTTATTTTTCGCTTTCCTTTTGGGGATGATGCAAGGAATTAAGACTGAAATGTCTCCTTCATGTTGACCCAAAAGGCTCTTTTCCTTTTCACTTTTATTTTCTTTCCTTTTGGGGATGATGCAAGGAATTGAGACCATAATGTCTCTTTCATGTTGACCCAAAAGGCTCTTTTCCTTTTCACTTTTCTTTTTTCACTTTCCTTTTAGGGATGATGCAAGGCATTGAGACCAGAATGTCTCCTTCATGTTGACCCAAAAGGCTCTTTTCACTTTTTATTTTTCTTTTTTTGTCCTTTTGGGGACGATGCAAAGTGTCAAGACACCCTATGTCTCTTCTATGTTGACCCAAAATGATTATTTCTTAATTTTTATTTTCACTCTCTTTGTGTCCTTTCAATTCTATGTATTTGGGGAAATGATGTTAGTTTCAAGCTCTCTAAACAAACATTGCAACAACGAACATACTGACCCCAAATCCATAAATCCCTTATGTGTTTGGTGTTTTTCATTTTGGGGGCACCCCGCCCCTTTCCCTTGCATGACGTAGCCTTACTTGGAAACACATCACTTGGCACAGGGATTTCCAAGTTGTCTCTCATGTCCTTTCTTTCCTTTTGCATTTTTCATTTTTCCACTTTAAAGTAATTTCTCATAGAATGGTGTGCAGAAATTCCTTTAAAGTGGGGGCATATACTAGCATTTTTTCTTTTTCTTGGTTCTTAGTGCAGCCTTGTTTTTTCATAAAATGTGTTTGGCACTTTGTGGATGATATTGGGTATGATTTCCTTCATGAAAGTGATCTATCTTAGCATATTACATTCCTCTTAGTGGCCTGATGAGACACACTGCATCCCCAAAGTTTTGAATTTTCTATTCTTTGATTGGTCCTCTCTTGGAGACATTAGACACAATGTTCCCTAAGTTAAAGCCCTCATATGAACTAATAAATACTCCTTTGAACCTCCTTTTTCATTTCACATGTTGCATTTTTTATTTTGCATACATGGCCACCTTGCATAACATAGCTTGCATGTTTGTGGTTCCATCTTACACTTGTTCATGAGTTCCAAGCATACGAAGATTTTCTTGCCTCATGAACCTCGAAACCCCTATTATTTTGTGGTGCTTTATCAAAGTTATTAGGAGGTATAACTTTGGTATGGTTAAGCGGGAAGCCCAACCAATGGCTTGACTTTCCCCATAACCACCTGTGTGTGTGTGTGAGTGCATACCATCCATGAGTGTATGTTTATCACCCTTTTTGGCCTTCTCACCCCATGGACAACTGAAAGCTTCATTTCCCTAGAGTGAGTACACTTATTTTTGGACAAACAACCTAGATCTGATCCACAACTAGCTGGAAAAATGGTTGAAGCTTGATCTGACTTTCCCTCTCTCTTCACTCGTTCACATCACTCCCTTGTGTGATCTTTTGTACTATTGTTTGGTTTTCCATGGGATCTTGATCTTGGGGGCTTGATCACCCCTCTTGATTATAGTTGTATCATCTTACTAGCATGAGTACATTTTGATCCCTCGCGATATGCATGTCTTGGCTACTTTAGTGTGAGTTTGAAGCAAGTTCATTCTCTCACTAAAGTGGGGGCTAAATGTATCACAAAAGAGTGTATCCTTGGCACTTTTTACTCATTTGGGCCTTTTTCTCGTGGATTTTGGCTTGATTTTTCTTAGATCTAATGTTGTAATGTGGTCAACACATCCACATTAGGCCTTGAATGCTTTCCAATCAACAAAAACCTAATAATGTCATACAAGGGTGTTGTGAAGTGTTGTAACACACTTCCTCACTTTTGTAGGACTTATCTACAATAATTCACCTAAATAACCCCTTTTCAAGCCTTATTTCAAAGTGTTTTAAGGTATTGTAACCAACCCTCACACTTTCCTAGGCTTGTCATCACTAAATTAACCCTTTCTTATGATAAAATGGCCCCTTAATGCACTTATAGGTCCTACTTAAGTGTGTTTCGAAAGACAATCTTGAAAAAAATCATTAATCACCTTTTAATTCTCGACAACCACTTAAAAGTATAATTGGAGTTCACAAGAGCATTAAAAAGCAACTCATCAAGTATTTGGAGCCATCAGCAAAATTCAAGCATCATATCAAGGAGATTGTTGCATCATGTGTGTTTTTGAGCTAACATTTATGACGTAGTGTTTATGATTCAAGCAAGCAATTCAAGTCTATATCTATCAAGAATTTCAATATCTACATTCAATCTACCCACTTCACACAAGGCTACAACACCTCAAAACAAGGGTTTGGTGAGTTGTAATATTGCATGTTGTTCATTCATCATTTCCCTCCATTTCTTTATATTTCAAGGTTTAATTACCAACAAGGGGTTTGACCAAGGCAAAGCCCCATTTATTAACAATAAAAAAATATTCCTCTCTTGCATGTTTGTGATTACAGATTTAGGTTGAATACTTGATCATTTGAAGTGAAAAGTTGCATTATAAAGTTGTCATCTTCATGTAAACTCGCCTACAGGCCAAATCCAAAAGATTCGGGACCTCAAATATGAGAAGAAGGAAATGTATAGATTGGATATTAGGACCACATTCAAATATTTTAGAAATTCAAAATGGGACTAAGTTTCCACCTAGGGTGTCTTAGTCCTCCTGAGGTTATTTTTCAAAAATTCTTTCAGATCCGACTCTGACATCCAAAGACTCTACATTTGTCCCAAAAAATAGCAACATGACTAAGACAATAGTAAGTGTGTCTTAGTCCTCAATAACACTTTTTGATAGTAATTTTTCATTTCCAGAATCCTTGTTACATTTCCAACCTTCCCAGGTACACATACCCTAACTTGGTGTTGCTTAATTTCTTCTTTTTCACTCATTATTTGACTTGCTTTACTAGGTTTTTTTATTTTAATGTATACTTGACTTTTCCAAGCTTTCGCTTGGTGGTGAACCCCTCAAAGCTAAAAGAACCCCCTCCTAGGTCTTCCTCATTGATCATTGACTCACCCTTTGGGTTTGACAGTCAAAACAATTTGGATTTATAGGATATCCTTGAATGACAATAGGAGAAAAGTGGTGTTTTATGACCTATGTTGTATAGTATCACCCATTTTATTTATTGTTCATATCTTTATCGCAAGGAGCTCATTCTCATCACCTATCTCGGCTCACCCTTGTATTTCAATTAGTGGAGGAAAGGAGTTAGATAGCCTTGTCCTAGTTTTGGCATTTAATGATTGTCTCTTTGGCTAGTTTTCTGCCTTTTGTATATATTGACTGAGATTGGGATGTAGACAACTTTCTATAGGTTGACTTGCATGTTCCGTACTAGTATTTTGACTAATTTTTCATTTTCATGTTTCTTTATCTGATTACATGTCCGTAATGTGATCCCCCATGCTATTTCATTTGATGTATCTCTCTCTCTTTTTCTACATTCCTCTATATGTACCTACATTCTTCTTTATGTCATAAAAATTTTATCTTTTTCTCTTGTCTTGTTTTTTCCTTTTGGGGATGACGCAAGGCATTGAGACATTTAGGTCTCTTCCATGTTGACCCAAAGGTTTTTTCTTTATTTTCACTTTTCTTTTTTCATTCTTCTAGTTCGATGAGTATTTGGGGAATGATGACATTTTTGAGCTTTATAACAACAGTGTAACAAAGACATACTGACCTCGAATCCATAGATCCGTTATGTATCTTTGGGGGAAATACTTCCCTCCTTTTTCATGGCATAGCTTTATTTTGAAAACATATGACTTGGCATAGGGCCTTCTAAGTAAAGCTCTCATGTCTTAGGAGTAAACATTAGCTACTTTAAAGCAATTTCTCACATCAATGGTGTTAGAAACCACTTTAAAGTGGGGGCATACATCAATATTATCTTTCAACATTTTACATGTTTCATGGTGTGATTTTATTTTTTCTTGTGATCCATCCCTTTTCTTGGTGGTGTCATTGGGTTTGATGTCTTCCAAGAGTGATATTTCTTAGCATGCAACTTTCCTCTTAGTGGTGATACGACACACTGCATTCCCTAAGTTGTGAATCTTTTAATCTTGAATTATCCTCTCTTGGAGACATTGGGCAAGATCATCCCTAAGAAGAAGACCTTACATGAAAGAAGCAATATCCCATTGAACAGAAACCTATACATAATGTTCAAAAGTGTTCGGCATAATACAACTTGTTGACCTTTTGAAGCTCGAAACCCTAATTCAAGGCCACCTAGCTTAATACGCCTTGCTTGCCTATGGAGCCTTGCATTTCCATTATGGTGCCTTATTGAATTTTTTAGGAGGATGGCTTTGATATGGTATGGGATCCTAATATGATTCTCTCATTTTCCACCCCTTTTTTTTATTGCACCGTGTGGTACCTTATTGAAGTTATCAGAGGGATAGCTTTGGTATGATTATTAAAATGAGAGCCAAAACATATGCATGAATTTATCATTATACAGTGAGAGCCGACACATAAGCATGAATTTCTCACTAAGCCACTTTATTGTAAGACTCACCTAGTGGACAACCTAGAGTTTCGCTACCTCAGAGTGAGCATAAAATTGATAGTTTAGATGTGTTCCATATCACATTAGACAATTTATGCTTGATCTTCTTGAGATTTGATGTTGTATGATTGTGTATCTTTTTCATTGTTGCATATATAAGTGTCTTTAATGTCTACTTTAGTGTGGTTTTGACATGGGGTCATACTCTCATTAAAGTGGGGATAAAATGTAGTAATGGAAACAGTATCCCTTTTTCCTTAGTTTAGGAATAATTAATATTAAAATGAGTTTAATGTTTCCTTGATTTACTATTGTAATGTGTTTTACACATTCACATTAAGTTTAGGGCCCTTTTTAACTAAATGGACATAATTATACCTTATTTTTGGTGTTGTAAAGTGTATCTTTACACTTTCACACTAATATAGGGCTCTATTAATTAATTGATCTTAATTTTCCTTAATTTTCCCCTTTAATTCAAATCCAAGCCTAATTAATTGCAAATTATGAGGGATAAAACCCGATAATGCCATTACACAACACTTGATTTTAGAAGGTGTGTGTCCTAGGTTAGTGACCTAGGACCCATTCGCCACCTGATGAATGGTTCCTCACTAGGTCCTAGGACCCTATTTTCATATGAAATTTCACATCTCCTGAAGTGTGTCCTAGTTAAGTGAGCTAGGACCTATTCACCACATGGAAAATGGTTCATCACTTCGACCTAGGACCCCTCCTTGAAATATTTTTTTGCGGTATTCTAATTATTTCAAATCCTAGATTTGATGTCATATTGTGATAGTTGAATTTTGGGATTTAATGATAAGATATGTATAAATACAAGGCTATTTCACTTAGTTTAACCTAGAAAATAAAGGTTATCATAAGATTACTTTTAAAAGAGAACTATAGAGCATTCAAGGGCATATTTATTAAATATTATTATAGAAATCAAGATCCATTTCATCATGTCAAAGGAATAATGCATCATGCATGTTTTCAAGAGTTAATGTGTGTAATGTAGCATTTCAAGATCCAATTCAAGCATTGTTTCACATCATGTTCATGATCAGGATCTACATTCATTGAGGCCACTTCATGTTGATTTGCAAATTTACATTCCAAGATTTCAATTGAGGATTAGTGAGTTGTGACATTGCATTTTTTTATTCATCTTTCCTTTCATGTTTTCATTCATTTCAAGGTTTAATTACCAAAATAGGGTTTGACCAAGGAAAACCCCTATTCCCTAACAACAACATTTGTCTCCTCTTTTATGTGTGATTGAAGGTTTTAGGTTGAAGATCATTTGGAGAGAAAAATTACAAAAGTTGGAAAAGTTGTCAAAGTTGCTAAGAAAGTTACAAAATCATGGAAACCGAGCTATAGGGTTTATTTTCAACTTTTTGATAGTACTCAACTAGAATCTTGGAGTGCAAACATTGAAGAACAAAACCCATAAACTAATTTTCTAGAGCCCTAGCCATGACCCATTCGCCATAAGGTGAATGAGTCCTTAGTGAGGTTTGAAAAAGAACCTTTTACAATAGGTACATAGCATTTGGCCCTCTTAAAGTTTTTCATTTTTACAAGTATTTCGGTTAGATTTGATTTTTGTAACTCATTTACACATTATTGGTTACATATGGAATGAAAAAGAGGTGAAATTAAGTGAATCATTTTGTTCCATATTGGTTCACCTTATTTTCCTTCATTTCAGCAATAAAAATTATGAAACAATATTGATGCACTAGATATTGATATTAAAAACTTATATTTTAAAAATTATAATTTTGTCCTTTCAATAAAAAGAGTTATGTGTGACGAGATAAATGTCACTTTTTAAAAACGCTGTTTACTATAAAAAGTAAGTTATTAAATGTTACATAAAATAATTCACAATTTTTAAAAAATATATTTAGAACCTACATACAAATCCTCACAATTCACTTGTTCACATCATCTCCAAATTATTAATGGTTCAGTTGGTATAAGTTTCATAAAGTGGAATTTTGTAAAAAAATATAGATATTAATGTCCAACTTGGCCAAAAAGTGGGACATAGTGTTGTGGGCCAACTTGCCTTTGTTACCATATGCATATTATGTTCTAGGAAATTCTTAAGATGAAAAAAAACTTTATTTATTTTCCATATAATAACAAATATTTCATTTCCCTATATGTTGTTTTTCATCAACTTTACCAGCATGTCTTCCTATGGTGTAAATTTTTAGTTCAAACTTCTTGTCCCAATTATATTTCCAACTATAAATATTAAAATTACATTCTATTAGAGATTCATCTTTGTTTACATCCTCCACTAGTTCAATGAATGGGTAGTTTGTCACCTAATCAATCCAAAAATTCCTTTACATATTCCACTCATGCTCCAATTTTTATTTGGATTTTATTTTCCCCTTCTCTATAGGATCTATTTTTTTATCCCTTGTTGAAGTCAACTTATTAAATTAATCATTCCTACTAGCTTGATACTCTTGTGAGTTTGGAAGACCATCTAGGTATTTTTCATCAAACTCATTCCAAACTTCTTCTAAGTTATTATCTTTTTCATTAATAGATGGTGAAAATAATGATGTTATAAGTTGATCTTCATTTAATGGATGACAAACGTTGCCATAATATTACATTATGTTTCTAAATTTTGATAAGCTCCCTTTATCACTTCTAGGAAATTTATTCCTACTTTACATCTTTGATGAATTAAAAGATACAAAAGTGTGTGTTTTTCTTTAAGTTAATGATTCACCATCAAAAAATTAACATTGATGATTTTTTGTCTTTTATATTATGCAACAATGAAATTGAATAGTAAAAAAATAAAATCAACACAGAGGAATCATAAAATACAAATCCCTAGGGCCTAGATGTCTCCCTACTCAGAATCATCTATAATAATGAAACCAAACTGGAAAAGAGATAAATAAACATGAGGAATTCTATTTTATAAAATAAAAAATAAACTAGGGTAAGTGCATGGATCTGTGACACAATTTTGATGCCAAATTGGGAAAAAATGCAAAAAAAACTGTAGCAAGCCATATTGCGCTCGCCAAATGGCTTGAATTTTGTAATGAATTTTTTTGAGTTCTTTCTTCTTATGTTTATCTACGAGGGAGACTATATACATGAAATGAAAATTTAAGTATAAGAAAGTAAATTCCCATATGTAAATTTAAGTATAAGTTGACATTTACATATGGACATTTACTTTCTTATACTTTAAGTTGTATTTCATGTACATAGTTTCAGGATGTTTGAGAGTGGTTTCGGATCTCTAGGAGTTATAATTCAAATTCTAGTTTTTGGAAGATCTTAAAAATTTACGACTTAATCAAATTTCAGTAATCAGCATGTCAAATTTTAGTTATCAGGAGGTTAAATTTTAGTAGTCAACAAGTTGTATAATATTTCTCTCTCACTCTCTCCTCTCTTCTCTCTATCTCTCCACTCCCTCTCTCTCTCCCTTCTTCCATATCTCTCCTCTCTCTCTCTCACACACACACCTCTCTATCTCCTCCCTACATGTGCCTCCCTACCTCCCCTCTCTACTTCTCTCTATCTCTTCTCTCTCTCTACATCTCCTTCCCTCTCTACTTAGCGCTCTCTCTCTCTCTCTACCTACCTACCTCTCCCTCCATCATATGTTGAATTGGGAACATCTGATTGAAGCCTATTTATTTACAAGAATATATAACCTATTTTGTAGACGAATCGATGTTTTGGCCAATAGATCAATCAACATGGAATATTCATACTCTAGAATGGGAGCAGCAATGGGAGCCATAACTAAGAAAAGATCTAGAAAAAGAAGCAAAGTCAGAGGAAAAGATGAAGCCAAGATTCGCACTAGAACAGAATACAGGATTAGAGCCAAGGTATGAAACTTATCCTGATGATGGAGAAGAAGAAGATTATATGATGGAAGAAAATCCATTCCAAAAGAATACTGAAGATCTCAATCATGTAGATAGTTTAATTTCTATTAAGTTTTTAGATTGGCCTAGTTGGTGCCCAAAAGTCCTTTGTAAACCAATAATTGGTGTTAAATTAAAAGGTTTTAGCCAAAGTCTTTCTGCAATTTTAGATACAGAATCCACAATTAGCATTACTCAAAGTCATGTTTTACCATCTGTATATTGGGATAGTCAATAGATTACAGTAAGAGGATTTGGCAATATTAGTTGTGCAGAATAGAGCAACTAAAGTCCTTGTACACATAGATGATTTTAGTTCTCTTTATAATTTCTGGCAAGATAATAGTATAGATACTGATGTCCTCCTAGGTTGGGATTTTTTGAGTCAATTTGAATCATTTTCATTTCTTCAGACGAGGGTAATATTAGGAAATCATAAAAAAATAAAGTATTTTAATCCTCCAGATAAAGTTGAGTTTGTCCAAGTCATTAGAAGATTTGATATGAATGGGAATCTTCTTCTTGAAGATCTTGAAGATTTTTCTGTTTGGAAATCAAAGATCTTCTTGAAGGATGCCAAAGGAAAATATTACAAGATTATTTCTTCTAAAATCCAACACCTATATTTGAGTACCAAGGATGGGGAGATATTCAATTTGTTCCAAGGACAAAGCAGATTCATGTATTATCTCTAGTAATTACAAAAGGAAAATTAATTGTTTTAAAGAATTTGGTTAGATAATATAAGGAGGTTCATATTATTTTCAACTATAGAGATATTATGAGGTATTTTACACATGGATCCCACAAGCTGTAGGACCTAACTATGGTATTTAGTCTAGCCTATAAAGTTTTGTTATGCCAATCAACTCCTTTCAAAGACAGTATTGAGGAAAATACTCTTCTATTTATATTAAACTTAGTAGTCCATTTCCCATATAGCCAACTTGGTAATAGGTAAAATCCAAATAGATTTTTTAGGATTGCATCTTGACAAGGGTAACATCAAATTACAACCTCATATTCTACAAAGGATTCAAGAATTTCCTGACATCTTACAAGATAAAAAAAAAATACAAATATTTCTAGGTTGTCTTAATTTGGTTTTTTCTTAAGGAGGCTTCTCATAGCCTGGCTATCAATTCTTATAGTAAATCTTACTGGCTTAAGAAATATCTTGAACTTCTCAATGCCTTTTTTGATAGCTAATATCTCTTTCTCAAATATGTGGTATCTACTCTCAGTATCTGTAAATGTTCCTGACCGATATCCACATATATTTATTTTTCCATTTTCCTCCTTTTGTATAAGCACAGCAGTCCATCTTGTATCAGAAGCATCAATATATAAATATAGTGGTAAACTTGGAGTTGGTATTTGTAATGATGATAAATTTTGACATTTGGATTTTATGCGTTGAACAAATTTTGTTTCCTTCAAGGACCATCCTCCCTTATTTTCTTTTAAGTGCTTATGGATTGCCTTTCTATCTTCTACAAGACCTCTATAAAAGGGTGAAACATAATTAAGACAACCTAGAAATCTTTGTATTTTTTTTTTATATTGTAAGATGTTAGGAAATTCTTGAATCCTTTCTAGAATATGAGGCTATAATTTGATGTTACCCTTGTCAAGATGCAATCCTAAAATATCTATTTGGATTTTACCTATTACCATCTTTTTAGCTGATAAACATATTCTATGCTTCTTGATTGATGCATATAAATCTTCTAGGTGCTGCAAATGGCCAGATTCAGAATCAAAGAAAAAAATTATATCATCAATTTATACTACACAAAAATATTTGAGATGCCTTAGGGCTTGATCCATTCTTCTCTAAAAATAAGAAATATTTGTAGAAAGACCAAATGGCATCACATTCCATTCATGTAACCCCTATGGAACTGAGAATGCAATTTTATATCTGTCTGATTCTGTAACCTTAATTTGCCAAAATCTTGACTTGCAATCAAACTTAGAAAATATTTTATTATTAGAAACCCTCCTAATTAAATCAACACTAAATGGAAGGATGATGTCATTAATAGGTTTTCAATTTATACAAAATCTCTTCTTACCTCTTTGCTTCTCAACTCTTTTATTTACCAAAAATGCTAGACGAGAGAATGGACTTTTACAAGGACAAATAAAATGCCCTTCAAGTAACTCATTTAAATACTCGTCCATCTCCTTTACTTTTGATGGATTCATAAGATATGTTGGATCATGTGGGATTACTGATTGGCATTTTGGCATTATCTGAATCTCACACTCTTCATGATATTGCGACCAAAATTGTAATGGGTTTAAACTACAACAATCTCTTTCAAATCTTTGCCTAATTTCCTCAAATAATTATGTTGGGGATTCTGTTAGTTCTCTTACAAATTCTTTCCTTTTATCCTTACCACTATTTTCAAATTTATGATTGATAATATTTAATGCAAGAATATCAATTTGACCGTCTTCATGTCTGAAAGAAATCTTATGTTTCCAAAAATGAAGAGGTTCATACTTTGTAAGGAATAAATAACCCAACAACACATCATCTTCTAAGTCATTATATTCAATAAAATCTGTAACCAAAATTTTACCCATTATTTCAATATGTACATCCTAAGCATACCTTCCCATCTGAATTCATTCTCCATTAATAGCATAACTGTGAGGTAAGTCAGGCCTTGGCTTCCATAATTTTGGAGGAATTGCATTGTTTTTGCAAGAGATCTTCAGGAACTAGTATCCACAAATGCATCCATAGGAATTTTCTTAAATCCTAGAAAAAAAAAAATAATCCTAATATAATTGCCATTATTAGCCAACAACAAAGAGCATGCCTTATCTTTAATTTTATGTGTGCTTCTGCTACTACTCTTGTTGTTATTATCTTCAGTTTTCTCTATTGCAGATTTCTCTTCTTGGGAGTTCAATTGCTTGACTGCAAACTGTTTAGTTGTAAAATCAAAGCTAGTTGTGAGTTATGGGTTAGTAGATATCTCAATCCTTTCTTGAAACCAAAGTATTCACTTCTCTTGCATCTAATGATGATATGGAGAATTAGAAATGCTTGATAGAGATCTCAGTTTATGGGGAGTTCCTTTCTATTGCATTTTGTTGCAGATATTTTGGAGCTTCTTGGAGATCTTATAAGCTCACCATTGAGTTCAGAGCAGCCGAAAAAGTCAGAATTGGATTTTATTTCATCCAAATCAGACATCAGGTGCGAGATCTATGATGGGTTGAAGACAAAGATTTTTGAAGAGGTTTCAGAAGGTACCTAATTTTTCTAAGCATTTTAAGGCCAAACGGATTGTGCCATCGCGCTCAGAAGGCTCGAGAACCTAAAGATTGACTGTAAAATCATCGAAATCGGAGTTTGCAATTTTTTTGAGCCATTTTTTTCAACTTGTGTCGTACGGATTCCATACTATATGACTCTGCTGATTTTTTTTTAATATCATAAATTTGATGGTCAAAAGATCGTCATAGAATGTGGGCTTAAATTTGACGTTCATCTACCCATCATAAATATTGTGTTAAATTTGACGTTCAAACAATTTTCACAAATGTCACTGTCTTAAATTTGATGTCTAAATGATCGTCAGCAGGCAAACCCCTCTCCATTTGCATTTTTGATTTGGCAGTCCAACTTAAAACGGTTGTAACTTGAGCATACAAACTCCTTTTTCAATGCAATGTTTTTTATTTTGGGGTAGAATTTCACGCTCTACGTAGTGGTGTGATTGGTTTTTTCTCTAGTGATCCTAGTTTTTCAAAAATCAAGTTTTTCATCAGATTTGAAGGACAATCATCATTTTTTGAACTTCAAACAGATGTAACTTTCATGTATGACCTCAGATTGAGGTGATTCATTTTTTGAAAGTGAATATTTTTCTGAGCATTACATGATGGTTATATTTTGAGGTTATCATTTTGATATTTTTTTTTACTTTCAATATTTGAGTCCTTTTGTGGACATTGTAAAACACTAGAAAACAATTCCAGCATTGTAAACACACTAATTTATAAAGTGCCAAATAATTTTTTATTGGGGGGGATTCTTTTTGAGTGAAAAGGGGGTCTCTATTTGTGTGTGTGTGTTTTTGATCTATTCACTCATGCTCTTCTTTTCCTTCACACATGGATCATTCTAAGGTTCCTTTGCTAACACCTTATAATTATGCAACATGGCATCAAAATGAATGGAATGCCTTAATGCAACTTGGGTATACTCCATATGTTGAAAATAAGGTAGTTGAACCTACAAATGATAAGGAAAAGATAAAATGGATGCTTGAACATACAAAAGCTCTTGGATATCTTCGTAGTTTTATTTCCCTTGATCTTATGTTTCAAATTGAAGCATGTGAAAATCAACATGATGCTTGAGAAAATAAAATCTTTATATGGTACAACAAATGAATTTAAAGGCTATCAGATTGAAAATGAATTGATGAGCCTTGATCCAAAGAACTTTGGCAACATCTAGGATTATATTACTAAGATCAATGATCTGAGAGCACAATGTAAAGCATGTGGTATTGATAAAAAGGAAATTCAGTTAATCTATAATGCATTGAATAAACTTGGTCCTAAATTTGCAGCTTTTGTTTCTAGCTTTCATACTCATAGACTGCCTATGGGATCTACATATACTATTCCTTCATTTGCATCTTTTTTTTGAGATGTTAATGCATGAACAACAAAAGCTTCTTTCTATGGGTCTCATAAAGCCATCACATAATCAAGCTTTGTTTGTTGGTCAGCCTAAGGGACATAAAGAGTCAAGACAATCTGACAAGAAATCAAAGAAAAATCCACACACAAATCAAGCACAACACAAATCCTCTTCAAAGGAGGATTCATCTAAGAAGGAGAAGTTTAACTGTTCATATTGCAAGAGGACTGGATATGAAGAACATTCTTGTTATAAGAAGGATATTGATGAACTGAAACATCTTCTTAACAAGAACAACATTAATCTACCTTCTAGAATGTTTGAGTCTACTTCTTCACATTCTACACAATCGAGATCTACCAAGGATAAAGTTCATGTAGGCTTTCCTTCTAATTCGAATAAAAATAAAGGTAAAGCTCTTTGTGTTTCTACAAGTCATGAATTAGGGAAATGGCTCCTACATTATGGAGCTTCTCATCATATGATTTCTTCACAGTTTGTGTTCTCTTCTTTTGAGCCTTGTGTTATGCCACCTATCCTGATGGGAAACAACACTTAAATGAGTGTAATTGGGAAGGGTTCTATTGATATTGGGGATGGAACCTTCAATGATGTTTTGTGTGTACCTCACTTGACAAATAATCTTCTTTCCATTTATCAGATCACTCATGGTGGGGCATGAAAGACTATGGAATTCACACCCGATTTTGTTATCATCAAAGACTTCGAGAGAAGAGAGATAATTTCTACTGGGGTAGTTGATCATACATCTCGGTTATATTACTTTTCAAACTTTGCACTTGATGATGATTTTGATCCTTTGGTTCTTGATCACACTTCTAGTGTGATATTAGATTTTGAGGAGAAGTTTGGCTATTTGAATCTTGGTATTCTCACATCAGATCTAGTTATTGAGCCTTGCATTCCTTCTCCTCCACTTACTATTTCTTTTGAAGATACTGGTGTTACTACATTCATGGCTACTTGTGATTCAATGTAGCAAGATATTCATTGTCTTCTAGACACAGCTACTTGGGATGACTTCCTGACAGGTATTTCAAACTTGTTTGTGGAGTCTCATATTGCAGATTTGAGAGACATCATTGATGATATTCATCTTCTCTTTGATGGAGATGATCCTTCTTCAATTGTTGTGAGGGAGCACTTTGAATCTCTTATTCATTCTCCACATTATCATTCATCATAGTTTGACATGATTGTGGATACTTTAGAGCAGCATTTGGAGGAGGCACCTTTGTCTTTAGAGGAGGTAGTTGAGTCTTTGGATCTTGTTCTACATACATCTCTACTAGATTTTGGATTGTCATCTTCATCAGTGTGGCCTAGAATGCCTGATTTGATGGTGATAACGTTCGACACTGACATAGAGACAAATGAGTAATTTTCAAATACTTCATATATTTTGCACTTACTTCCTACATATTCCTTTCATGAATGGGAAGATAATCTTCATGCACCTTTGGTTTTGTTTCTTCCTAAGGGGAGGAATGTTGTTCGATGATTTTGGACCATCTTCTACGTTTAGTTTTGAGCATCAACCATTGACACAGTTGAATACTTGAGGGAAGGCTACATAGTCTTTCTTATCCTTTCTATTTTGGAGGGGACTTCTTCCTTGCAGGAGATTCTTCTTGTAGACATGGAAAATGTGCAAATTCGGTTCGACACACTTGATCTTGATTATTAACAACATTTCTTCCTGAATCATACTCTCAACTTTTCATCATATTTTGTCTCTTAATTTAATAAATCATTGTTTAATTAATTAAGTCTTTCTCCTTCTTTGATTAAATTAATCAATTTAATTTAATTAATCTTATGTATCTGTTTATTTAAATAAATCATTTTATTTAATTAAAGTTTCTAAAGTCCTCTTATAAAATTAAATAAATTAAACCTTATTTTATTTAATCTAACATTTTCCCACTTAATTAAATAAATCAAAATCATTTATTTAATTAAACCAATTCCTCTCAATTTTGATTTTAATTAATTCAACAATTTAGGTCAAAATTGTCACATCTCCTAAATTCCTCATTAAATTAATTAAACTTTGATTAGTTTAATCTTAATTTATGTCACATTCTCTAGAGAATGCAATTTGCACCATAAATCAATTACTTTGATTTATTAATTCATCTATTTTCTCTCACATAGCATCAAAAGGGAAGATTCCCTCAATTTGAATTCAAAAAGTCCAAGTGGATTGTACATCCAACAAGGCATTCCCTCCTCTTACATTTCCTTGTGCATTGAGCCAAGTGGAATTTATGTCATTCCTTTTTCCCTCTCACATGTCAATTCTCAAATTTGAGATTCCACCTAATTGCATTTATTGGTACTTTGGCCAAAATGTGCACAACCTTCAACCATTCACATCTTGACAAGTGGCACTTGGCCATTGGATGTTGAATGATCCCACATTGCTTTTTTTCACTCTCTTTTCTAGTTTGGAAATCTATAAATTGGAGACTTCTCTCTGCATTCAAGGATCCACAATTGGATGCAAAGTTACTCTCTGAACATTGAGAGCAATTTTTGTGCACACCATTCCACATATTAATCATTTTCAAGATTCATAGCTAGGTTATGCTCAAATATTATTTGAGGGGTTTGATTAATCTACACATCAACATTTGCAATTCAAGGATTGGGAAAGGGCTGCTTACTACACAACAAAGTGGCACCAATCCACTATGAGATAAAGGTTTGATCATGTTCTTTACATATGTTTCTGTTTAAAGTATTTTCTGCTTATTATTTGCATATATGAACATGATTAAGTATTTCACAGGGATGTTAAATTTTATGATTTGAACAGACTTGTGCTAACAACATGAAACTGGTTTAAGTATCCCCCTTGCAGATTTTAGCATTCACATTTTGGCACTAGAAGGAGGGCTTGAAGAATTTTCTTTTAACATTTTCACTTGTATCTCTATTGCAGGAAGTCTCACTTCGTTCGACGTATCTTACTATTTTATTAATAGTCATTTCTATTGTTATTCATGGTTAAAAATATTTTACAGATCATTACATGAGAAAATAGTCGTTTAAGTTTTTTACTTTTGCATATTATATGTCTGAGAAATAATTTTTTATTATGAATCATGACTTTTTATGCCTAACTGTTGATATATGCTAAAATCAAGTAATCTAAATAATCAAATCATAATTCAAACAGGCTTTGCTGCAAATTTCTTCTTCTCTCGTACTTTTTCCTTGCATTTTTTTATGCAGCCACGCTGACCATCTCCAATGCTACCATGCCTCTTAGTCCATTCACCCACGGTATAGTGGTGTCGGGCATTTTTCTCGACCTTTACTGCTGGTTTCACCGCTCTACCGCGTCGTCATTTTCCTCCACACACACTATCTCCACCACCTTTTACTGCTTCACTGCGCTATCAACCTTCCCTGCTCACGGTACCATGGTATCCACCACCATACCACAGCCCACCTCCTCACTAACCGCGGTCTTGCGGTTTGCACTTACCCCCTCTACCATGTTACCGCGATCTTGTGGTCTCCACCCTCTCAGTCTCCTGCATTACCGTGGCTTGACTATTTCTTCCCTGTGGTTGAGCGGTTAACCGTTTGATTCACTGTCACCGCACCACTATGGACACCCTCCTAACCATCAATGGTAGTGAAGTAACCACCTGTTCACCATCACCGCATCACCACGGTCTCCCACCTAACCACCAGCGGTAGTGTTGTAACTGCCCACCACTGCCACCGTGTCACCGCGACCTCTTGCTTAACTGTTCATGGTATTACGGTTAACCGCCTGACTGTCACTTGACCACCACCATGTCACCACGGTCTACTATCTTGCTATCTGTAGTATTGCGGTAAACCCACTTGACTATCTGAGCAAGCCATCACCGTGTCACCGTGGTCTCTTGTCTAACCACGAGTGGTAGCGCGGTAACTGCTAACTGCCACCGCGTTACCACGGTCATCTACCCTATTGTCAGTGGTAATGTGGTAAACCTACTGATCGACTCTACAAATCCACCACTGCGTCACCACACCACCTACCTTAACCATCTGCGGTAGGGCAGTAGAGGCTGCAAAATATACGAGAAATACAGCGGTATAAGAGAATTTTAAGCATTATAAGGGGGATAAATAATTTTTCTTATAAGAAATGGCATTTTTTAATAACCTATGTTTAAATCATGAGAGATTTTGTGAAATATTTTATTCATATTAACTTGGTATTTTCTTTTACAAGTTGATATTGGAATCAAGCCAAGGCAAAACAAGATTGAAATCCAAGATTCACAAAAGCATTTTTTATTGCTTATTTGAGCTAGATTTTTCCACTTTCATGCTTGTTTAAAAATTAATCATTTGAATTAATCATTTTGGTTAAAAAGAACCTTAGAAATTTATTAAATTTCAATTGGGCTCTAAAAATTGAACAAGGCAACTTTCACATCTCATTTTGGTGCTTTAAAACGAACTCATCATTGCTTTGAGATATAAAATGAACAAGTGTTTTTCATGTTTTGCAAACTTTCTCAGAAATTAACATCATTTAAAAGGAGTATGCACTTATCTCTCGCTTCACAATGATCTTGAGAATCAAAAGTCTTTTGGTGATATTAGTTTGTTTAAAAGATTTCCTTCACACTTTCATTTTGGGAACTTAAAATTGAAAAAAACATCTTGCGAGTGTGAGTAAACTTATTGCGTGTGTTCTCCCTTTGTTTCTAAACAAAGGCTGATCAAACTACGAAAATTTTTACTCACTTTTGTTTATCTTAGCGGTCTTGCCTTGTGGAAAAAAGTACTCACCCAAAGAAATGACCCAACCGATAACACACTAAAGCTAATTGTATTTCCAGTTGGGATATAAAAGTGGGTACTAGAACAAAAGCCAATATCACACGGTTGGCTCTGACAAGAAGGGAAGCAATGGTCTCTTGCCGCATGGGTCAGCCTCCACAAATGGAAAGTCCAAATTAAAACCCTTGTTTAGAAGGCCAAATCCTTGTCTATTTTGTTGGTGCAAAAGGTCATGTCCTTTGAGGCTGCCCCACGTTATACATGCGGTTTTGTTGTAGAGATGAAAAGTATGCCATGGGAGATTCATGGGTACTGATGCTTGGTTGACCCACGAAGTGTGTGTCATGGAGGGGAGCCAATGTGGTCAAGCATCTAGTCATCCGTATAGAATATGCGCAACTGGATTCTTCCAAGTGGGAACCCAACAAAATATTGTCTCTTCATCCTAGGGTTGTACATGTGCTTGGAAATGAAAAAATACATTGCTTGGTTCTCAAAACAGTTAAAAAACAAAAATTCACAAAGAGCTCCAAATTTCAAACCCCTTGGAGGAAACAAATATCTTTGACGAATTTAAGTACTCTTGCTTTCCCTAGGGATCATATCCTTAGAGGTTTCTAAGTGCTTGGATTTTATCATCATTTGTTTTCACTAAGGTCAACCTAGGAAAATTTTTCCCTAATTTCCTTGATTTCCACATAATGGACCTTGTGGGATGAAAAAGAAAGTGGGACATTAGACATGTAGTTTGAAACTTAATCAAGCAAGTGCTTTTGGTAAAAAGAGTTCATTAAGGAAAGATAAAAGACAAATTGGACCTCATATGTGTTGCCTCAAATGATTTCCTGAAAGCTCAAAATCCCAAAACCAAGATTCAAAACGATAAGTCTAAAAGCCTGCGAACAACATTTTGAAATTCTCCTTGAAGTCAGAGAAAGACTAGTGTATAATTTTTATAAAAAGGCTTCAAGAAACAACCCAAGTTTGTATGCATTCTACTATCAACAGAATCCTAAGCTTTTTGAAAGGTTTTCTTTCCTCACATAGGAAGTGTAGCATGTTCTTCAATACCAAGGTTTTGTAAAAAAAGAGTCGTGTCTAGGTCAAGGTCTAGTTTCAAATTCTTCACTCTCCTCCATCTCTCCATCAATCAAATCTCATCCCATCAGAAAACTTTTGAGAACTTTAGAAAAATCATTCATGCTAAACTTAAAGGCTAAATCAGCATCACTCTATCTTGGCTTAACACACCTAGCCAAATAGTCGAAACTCTTGAACAAATCTACCTCTAGGATAGTGCAACTTCCTGAGGATTACTAGTTCATGATCACCTTGGTTGGCTTAACACACTTAGCCTATCCATTCCCTTGTATGAATTTTTCCTAGGATAACACAACTTCCTAGGGTTTGCAAACTCACCACAATCTTATTTGACTTAATACATCTAGTCAAACCATCAATCCACGCCCTAAAGTTTAGCATAACCCCTCAAAAGCTTCCTCAAAGGTTTCATTCTTTCACTTCATCCATTTATCTCATCATCATCACCACCCCCTTTTTTGATCCTTTGCTTTCCCTAGTTCTTCTCTTTTGGGCTTAAAAATCAAGATTGAACGATCCCAGTTTTTATGGTCCAAACAAGATCACAACACAAGAGGAATATGGAAAACATCAATGAAATATCAACTTCCAGTGACTTGGGTCAAGTAACCATAGAAAAAAACCTTGCGGGATCAAGCAATCCCCCAAGTAGTTCTCCTCTACAATCACAAAATCTTCAAGAGGAAAACTATGAAGGGGACATCACAAATGAGGACATGGGGATGACACAATCAGAAATACTAGAAATGGTCCAAAATTCGGAGAATAATAAAATTGTCAACGCCATGTTTGAATACTTATGCACGTTAACAGAAGGAGGGATCTTGATTCCTTCTGACCTTGGCATAGGCACTAGTATGGACATGCCTCTTATGAACACATCCCTAGGTTCAACTCCAAACATCTCTCAAGAAATGCCTCAAACCATATCAACAATCACACCAACTTCCTCGCTTGTAAACAAATAAAGTGCTATGTTTCAAGAGTTACAACAGCATCACCTTGTGAACAACAAAGAGGTAAGTGTCAGCACCACATCGGAAAACTCTGTTCTAGTGAATCCATCACACCCATGCATCCCACTCACCTTCCATAATCATATGGATTCATCCTCATTCTATGCAATGCCCGCCTATTTGTTAAACATACAAACTTCTCTACCACAAGGAGAAGGTGGCTTTTTTGGAGCAACGGGATTCACTGAACCGTTCTCCTTCAAGGGGAGCATATCATCACTCCCTCCATTACCATTCACATCTGTATCACCCTTAGGGTTGGGTCTTCCCCCCCTACTCCTCACTAGTTTCTCAAATCAGGGAAATTTGAGCATCACATCGAATTCTCTCCTTTTGCCAGTGGCATCACAACAACAAGTGGAAACCACTCAAGCCACCATGGTCAACACATCAACTGGTCCCCAAATCCCTCAAAGCATACCTTCTTGTGTTGGGAGACTTATTTCATTTTCTCTCTTTTGGGGAGGATTTTTGTTCGACTAGGTTTTCTCCTTTTCTCTAATTGTGAGAGATTGGTTTGTACATGGGTACCTAACATGGCCTAGTATTTAGGACACATATTTGTGTCTTTTCACCCACCTAAGCTATGGTTAAGGGGGTTGTTGGTGTAGGTTTTTTATTTTCCTTATGTTATGGAATATTTGTTTTTCCTACACACATTATTAAGCTTGCTTAGGTTATATTGAATGGTTAGGATGAGGACATGTGGCATAATTCCATCATTCACATGTTTCATTCACACCCACATTTGGGTATTTGGATGTTACACCCTCTTTTGGAATTATTTTCCACCTCTCCATAACCATTTTTTTGTCTTTACTTGAGTAGGCATAACCATGTAATCTGGCATTTACCAAGTAGGTAAAACCTCCCACCTATTATGGGGAATGGGAGTTATTACTCCTCTTGGAATTATCTATCATTATTTTTCTATATAAAAAACACTCACCCCTCCCCTTGGCATGTATGATGGAGTGCTAGTTCAGTGTCATGGGAGTGTTGAGTTTATCCATCTCTTTTCTTGCTTTCCTTCAATCATTCTGATCTTAGGTGGTTTCACAATTGAATCTAACATGTTTAAGTTGATTTTGAAGCTCTTCCTTCTTTGTTTGGAGCTTCTCCATTCTTCATAAATGTGTATTAACATCATCTCTTTGTTCTTCTCTAGTTCTTGCCACTTTGTAGGGATCTTTGGATTTCTCGATATCTAACTTTATTTGTACATCCTTTAAAGAATTTTTTAATAATGTAACCAAAAAATCTTCATCCTCATTTGATAAGGATGCTTAAGATTTTGAACTTGAAGAAGAAACCCTTTTTTACTTGTCTCTATGTTTAACCATATTATATTTATTAGGAACTATTTCTATTAACTTATATAGATCATTCATTTCTTGAGAAACATCATGAACATTTATCACTTCCCAGTCTTGATTGTAATATTCAAACATTGCATATACCTTTGTTCTAGGATTAAGCTTTTTTGGGCAATTTGTGGCATAATGAGGTCCCTTGCAGATAAATTGTTTTACACCCCTAGGGACTTTTCTATTCCTTTTATTTAGAAAAAATGGTGGGGGTTTTTTAGGAAACTTTCATTTCTAAAAAGGAACAATATTATATTTTATTTTGGAATCATCTTTTCCATGCTTGCTCCTTTTAAATGTATATTCACCTTCATATCTAGAATCTTTTCTATGATGTGTGGAACACTTTTGACACTTACATTTCCTTCCACAACCCTTCTTTTTAAATTGCTTTATATTGGTAAAATCCTTCAACTAGTTAATTGGAGGTAATTCACAAAATTCTTTCAAATTGCAAGTATAATTGTACTCATATGTATTATTTTGTAATGCCCCTAAGAGACATTGTTTCTTCAATTTATAACCAATCAAAGGTTTGATTTCTCCAAATGTACACTAGGATATTATTTTTCCTTTCTTTTTGATAATATAATCTTCATCCCATTCACCTAAACCACAGGGAAAATAATTCAAATAATTTTCTTTTGTTGTAACATCTTTAGTTTTGTCTGCAATAATCATTTAATTCTCAAAGGCAAGATTATATTCATGGAACTTAGCCAAACTTTTTAAGTTTCATTTCCTGCAACACCTTTTTTTCCTCAGTAGCTTGGTTCTTTTTATCACCACAAAATAGATCAGTAATTGAAAACTTAAACTATTCAAAGCCTGCTACAAAAATATCATTTTTCCCATATCCATTTGTTTGACTAATTCCTCAATAATTTGTTCATCTTCATAGACTTTTGTTGTTGGTCCATCGTCTGGTAGGTTATTCCGCCAGTGTCTTAATTTTCTTGACAAAAGTCTTACCGCATACAAAACTTTTGTTGTTCCTGACCACTAACCAACTCTATCAAAGAAATTTTCTAAAGTATCTGCCGAGGTGCAAATTGTATCATATGGGTCCACTATCTTATCAATATTAAGTATATAGCCTGCTACTGCATATGGCCTTAATTGTTTAGGTTTGGCATTTTTAGACATCACCTCTTTCATTTCAACATCAAACTCAACCTTTTTAACAGTTTCCAAAGGCTCTTTTTCTTGCAATTGCTTATAATTGGTGAAATCTAATTCTACTTCTTGAATAGACTCATTTATAGTCTCTTCAGAATATTTAGATTCTTTATAGATATTAGTGTCAATTGTTATCTCCACAAATTATTTTACAGACTAATCATCATCTCTAGATTCTTTGTTAGCAAAACCAGGTTCGTTTATGTAGACTAGTTCTATGTTTTCTGTATATACATTGAGTTCTTGAAGCCAATCTCTTTTTTCTCTCTTGATTTTCTGAACTATGTTCTTTTACCTTAAGAATTTTAGTATTCATAGGTTCCTTAGGTGATTTTATGACTGTGCTTTTCCTTGTTTGAGTTCCTAACGTTTTCCCTTGTTTCTTTTCTTTATGTTTCTTAGACATGCAATTTTGGCTAGGTTATGTCTGTTGGTTATTTTTACTGTTACCAGGTTGATCTTCTAATCTACCTATGGAATTACCAATTCTAATCAAGGGCAGCTTGAAGTACCTAAACCAACTAATGAGGACTTTAGAGACCTCCTACACTTTGGGCTCTACAAGACCCGAGAGGGTAATCCCTTAATGCGTTTACAACCTCTACACCATTATCATAAACAACATTAACAATAACAAATAATCTCATTTAATAACTCAACATAATAGGATAACACTGAATAGAATTGGTTATTCATCAATATTATCAACTATTTGGAGCATGAGATAACTACAAAAACACTTCACAATAAAAGATAGTCATTGATTTGCAATTTGTAGCAAGCCCTAGGATAAGATAAACAAATATTGAACCTCGCGAATAAGTACAACTTATATTAGTGCCATATATCCATTGGAGGAGTCAAATTCATAAGAATCTAAGGGTCTATGATAGATTTAACAAATAACATATAAGATCCTTGATAATATGGCTTTACAATCTTATCAATATATATTCTAACCCAATACTACTTATCAAATCCTTATACATAACATATCCACCTACAATCCCATTCAAGCATTTTAATTAATTCTTTGAAGTAAAGCTAAAATACGAATCATACACACCACAAAAGTGAGACAAACGAAACAACCCTTGATCATTTTATTCAAGATTCAGATATGCTTATACAATGGAGACACATGGTTTTTAATTAATCATTTAAATTCAAATGCAAGTACTATCAAAAAACATCAAATCCCCTTGAGTTCAAAACCTACTATAGAATGACTCAAAAACCTAAATTGCATTTTCTCTAAAACCATTAGACTTTACAATTTACTCTGCAACTTCACCTAGACTTGACCCAAAATGTCTAACTTGCTAACCCATACTTTTGGCCTTGAAATCCTTCTTATAGAGATTGAAGGAGAAAACAAGCATCGATCCAGAGAGTACACCTATCACCAGCCACTTACACTGCCCTATGATATTTCAAAATTTGTTACAACAACAATCTCCCCAGAGAATCTTCTTGTTCATCTTGCTTGCTGAGAATGGTTGATGCAGAAAAAAAACTTCAAGAATTTCGCGCCTAGACTGTCACCAAAAATAAAACTAGAATCTGTTGTAACTGGAACAGCTGATTTGTCAACTGTTAGCAGCCTACTCTATTTCATTCCTCCTCAGTTAGATATACATTTACCCACTTCTGATACTCTTCATCAGTTGTCCAATTAAAACTAACTACATCATTTACCTTAACATTATATGGTGTATACTTGACTGCCACCTAATTTGTTTCTCTTTCAAAAGATTCCAAAAATGAGCTGGTGCTGATAATTTTTTCCATACAACTCACCAATAAATCATAATCCGAGTCATCACAAATTAATCTAATTTGAGCATTGATGACCTCATTTTCCCGATCCTGCCACTACTGGAGTGACCTGATACTTCCCTACTCATCAATTATGTCAGGTAACAATCTATCGCTCCAATCATCAAAGTTCTTCACCAACTCTTTGATCTTCCTACTCAAGTCATCTGACAAAGCCTACAAACCTTGCAATGAATTAACTAACATTTGAGTAGGCCTTAATGATTGGGTCCTATTATTTATATCAAACCTTAAGGCCTTATACATTATGTCTAATTCATTGGCCCTAGCGATCCATCTTTCAATTAATTGTACTACTACCTCCTAATCCCTATCAATGTTCTTTATTGCATCTAATAATAAAGAATATAAAGAATACACAGATGACAATCTGTCATCAACCTTCTAATTTAAATGCCCCAAAACAGCATTAACAACCTCCCTTTGCTTTAAAATTACTCCCTCCTCACTTACCTTCAAAGATTCATGTAACTCTATAATTTTGTGCATCAGCTGCTTCTTTGTAGGATCAATAGAGCATTCTATTTCTTCATCAATTGGCTCTAAAGTAGGGCTGGGGGAAGGATTTTGGCTGGGAGACCCTGGTGTAGAAATAATGTGAGAAGCAAGAGGCACTAACCTTGATGTGGAAGGAAATGTTTTTATACCCGGAGCACTTGATGTTTCCCCAATCTTCTTGTACTTGAATCTATCCACCTCAGTCTTCAGCTCAATATTCGTTTGCTGCACCTTGCTATATTCTCCAATTATGAAATTATACTTCTCCATTAGGCTTTTCTTTTCAGCCTCTTCTCTTGTAGTAGTCTTTTGGGCCAATTTGGCCACATTCACAGTCAAACTACTAGCCTTTGTGGTTGAGGTCTCTAAAGCTCTCTTTATTATCAACCCTCTTCTTAAATTTGGGTTAATATCATTAGCATTGGCCTTTCTCCCTTGGGGGGCTAAAGCCCGAATTTCCAAAGTCTCTTCTTCACTAAAGGCAAAATCTTGCAATGTTGCCTTGACCTCTTCTTCAGAATCCTACTGGGGATGCTTGGACTTTAGAATAGCATTGAAATCTTCTGCATCTACAATGTCCCACTCAGTAAAAATCAAGACACCAGCTTGATTTATAAGTTTTCTTCCCTCCTCAGGAGTGATGCTCTTGAATTCATCCATTAATTTAGCTTTCAACTCATCATAATTCTCCTAGTCTGACCTTCCAGGTCTCAATTCTCTTCTCCTCTTGCATTTATCCTGATATTCTTCCAACTTCATTCTCCATACTAGTTTCAAGAAGATTGGAGTTTTTACAAATGCATTATCATCTAGAAATTCCTTACATGCTTCCATTCTTGCATCTTGCAAACATTTTCCTTTCATATCTAGATCAGAGAGAACCAATTCAGCTGGCCTAGGAGGAGAAGGCATACCCATTTGCATGTCTTGGTCAGTGACAACAATTTCACCCAGAAAATCCTCTTGTGATTGCTCAATATTTTGCCTCTTAGGGCTTGGGTCTGATGGTGGTGGTGAGGGGCTATTTTTGGGTGATTATTCCAAATCAATAATCTTAATTTCCCCAGGTATTTTGAGCTTTGGACCTAGTTGTGTAGACAATTTCATTACTTGTTTTCCTTTTCTATCCTCTTCTTCCTCATCACTGCTATCATTTCTTTTCCTTCTGTAAATAGTCCATTTTTCAGTAGGTTGGTATGTTGGCCTCATTTCAATTGGCCCGATATCTTTCTCCTATATGCCCAGATCCAACTCTAGGTTTATCTTCTTAGTCATCAAGATGCCCATAATTTCTTTGAATTTGTCCATCAAAAAATCAATTTTCTTATAATATGGACTAAACTCCACCAATGGATCATACTTTGGATCCATTCTGTGCACAATGGCCAATAGCTTATCATAAGCTATCCATTTCTCCTTTTTCAATTCCTACCTATTTAGATCAAACTCATTTCAAATTAAGTCCTTAGGGAAGTTAAACTCGTGCACAAACCTACCACCTTTTATCCTTCGTCTGAAAAGGGTGAAGAAGCCTTCAAGATCATGCTGCCACTTAGGACCACACCTCAAATGGTATTCTTCAAATAATTTCCCAAAATGTACCCATCCTGATTTTGAAAAGACAAAATATGACACAATAGTATAATCTGGGAAAAAGGTTCCTTTACCTTTCCCAATAAGGTTGTCCTCATGGATACAACCAATTTTCTACATAAATTTTGCAAATCCCACTCTTGGTGGCACATTGTATGGCAATATATGAGGGGTCCCTTGAAAACCATTCACCCTCAAGACTGTGTTGAGTGGGTATGGAATAATATCACCCCAGTTGTGACAAACCTTCAACTCTAGCTTCCTCCCCTTTGGTCTAAGGAAATCATGCAACTCCTCAGGAATTCTAGGCACATTCACCATCAGCCTGGCTCTCAATCTGGAAGAAAAATAGTTGTCAAACTGCACATAACTAACACTCTCCTTGTTATATGATAAAGCTACATTCCATACCTGCAGTCAGGTGAAGGAAATAAAATGATAGATAAAAAAGGGACCCAACCTAGATGAAGCGATGGGGCTTAAGCTGTTTTAAAACCCTCTTCAAAAAGTAATGGCCAAATAGATTCCACCCAAGGCATAAAATAGAACACTTAAGGTTTTACATGAAAATAAAATAAAAACCCAACCTTAGGCTTCTCCTAAATGCCATAGATAACCAGAAACATAAGGCAACATAAAATGGAACACAAAGAAAAAAAAATGAAGTTCCATTAGTGGCTCCAGTTGGGGACATTCATTCCACTAGAATGAAGTGAAATTTCAAAATCTTAGGTTGAGCAGAAAAATTGTAGAGATGACCAAAAGGGATTGTCTAGACAAAACAACCCAGAAGGAAAGAAACCTACTACTAACATATATACAAACCTAAACTACTGCTCATGGAAAAAAAACATACTTCAAGTGAAGTAAAACTTCAAGAACTGTCCATGAACCGGTAGTTCAAGAGTATCTCCTATCATATCTTGGAGGAAGTATGTATCTTCACCCCTCTTACTCTTTATCAAAAATGGACCGAACCAGACTACATCAAATTTTCCATGTTTCCCTTTATCTTCTAATCTGGCATTCCACATTAAGACCAAATCTCCATCTTGGAAGCTCCTTGCAGTTTCCCTTTTATCATACAAATTTTTTACTTGCAACTACAATTTTGCATTTTTCATTTGAGCTTCCATCTTGGTTTCATCTAATTCTATGAGAGCTTTCACTCTCAATTGCATTTCATCATCAATTTCATTACCATACATCTAGAAAAACTTATACATTTCCATCAGAATATTCTGGGGCAACCTTGCATTTATCCCATAAACCAAGTCAAATAGGGCACAACCTATTACTTTCTTCACAATTACCCTATCTACCTAGACTGCTAATCTCAACTTAGAATCCCATGCCTTTTTATTTTGATCCAGGATTCTCTTAATGATCTTCATCAAGATTTTATTGCTTGATTTTGCCTATCCATTTCCCTGTGGGTGGTATGGTGATGAGTAAGAAATATGGATCCCATGCTTTTCACAAAATTTTGTGTATTCCTCAGATCTGAAACACATTGCATTGTCCGACACAATCATTTCTGGACATTAAAATCTAGTCAATATGTTACTCATCAGGAAGTCAATTACCACTTTACTTGTCTTTTGTTGGAATTGCTTCCACCCACTTGGTGAAATAATCAGTGGCCACTAGTATCCATGAGTGGCCTCTGCTATATTTACATGCTATCTCTCCCACAAAATCAATTCCCCATTGCTGAAATGGAGATTGCACTGCAACTTGTTTTAGAGGCAAGTTACCAGAGAATTTTAACTTACCAGAGAAATGTTGACAAGCATCACATGTCTTCACTAACTGGTGTGCATCTTTAAAAATAGTAGGCCACCAAAATCCAGCCCTCATTACCTTAATTGCAGTTGTTTTGGTCATATAATGCCCTCCACAAACTCCACTATGCATCTGACTTAGAAGTTCTTGTGCTTGATCTTGATCTACACACTTTAACATGACACATTCTCCATTTCTCCACTAGAGCTTACCAACAATGATGACATATTTGATAGCATGTAACTTCAATGTCATTTTTTCATTTTCACTCAAGTTATCAGGGCAGATCATCTTTTGCAAATAATAGATCATACCTTTATACCATTCAGAATGTTCCATATCACATATGTATGATCTATTTTCCTCCTCTTGAAAATTTATCTAATTTTCTTCCAGATTACTTTGGGCCATAAGCTTGGCCAATCCTTGTCCTCTCACCAACTTAGTAATTTGGACCTCAATATTGAATTCCTAGATCCTATTGATCCATCTACACCTTCTTCATGATACTTCCTGTTGCATGAAAATATCCTTGACAACAACACTAGGTACATATGCAACTATAGTAGCACCCATCATTTAAGGCCTGAAAGCTTTTACTGCCTTTACCAATGCATATGCCTATTTTTCATTTATGTCATACTTAAGTTTCATAGCTTGTAAAGATTTTTTGAAAAAGGCTATAGGCTATTCAAAAACTTTTGCATTCTTTTGCAACAACACAGTTGCAATTGTATGGAAAGAAGCAAATGAAAAAATCTATAAGGGTCTAGAAAAATCAGGGGTTTTCAAAATAGGAGCCTCCTTTATGGCTTGCTTAATGGCTTGGAAGGCCTATACAGACTCCTCTCCCCATTCAACCTTAGGTCCCTTCTTAAGCATCTTGGAAATTGGGTGAACTATCTCAACAAAATTTGTCACAAACCTCCTTAAGAAGTTTATTTGTCCAAAGAAAGATTGTATACCTTTGACATTATGGGGTTGTGAGATTTTATCTATTGGCATTACCCTCTTTGGATCAATATTGACTCCATCATTGGAAACAAAATGTCCCAACAAATTTCCCTCTCTTACCCCAAATGCACATTTCTTTGGATTCAAAGAGATGCGATATTCCAATGCTCTAGTAAATGTCTTCTCCAGATGCTCACAATGGTCCTCTTCTTTATTGTAATATGTTGTCAAGTCATCTTGGTAAATCACCAAAAACAAGTCAATGCAATCTGAAAATTCCAAATCCATGCCTCTTTGAAAAGTAGCCCCTACATTTGTCAGACCAAAAGGCATTCTCACATAGACATATGTTCCCTAGGGTGTAGTGAATGTTGTCTTATATTGCTCAGACTCCTTGACCATGAGCTGGTTGTAACCAGAGAAACCATACATCATAGACATTAATTCACAACCTATCACCTTTTCAACATGGCTTCCATATTCGGTAATGGATGGTTGTCTTTTAATGAAGACACATTCAAATTTTTGAAGTCTACACACAAGGTAATGTCTCCAATTTTATTTCTCACTGGTACCAAGTTTGAAACCCAAGATGAATGTATGATGGGCTTGATGATCCCTACATCCGTTAGCTTCATTAATTCTTATTGCATTTTGGGGGCCAAGGTGGGATTAATAGGCCTTTTTTTTTTCCTAAATGGCTTAGCACCATCACTCAAGGGAATCTCATGTTGAAATCGATCCTCCCTGTATGCCTTAAGGTCATCATAGGACCATGCAAAAACATGCCTAAACTTACTTAATAAGTCAATCAACATCCTTCTCAACCTTGGTGACAATTTATTTCCAATATACACCTTCTTTGGTGATGCCTTTGTTCCAAGGTTTATTTCTTCCAAATCATCAGGATGGGAAGCGACATGATTAGCCTTTGTCCTATCCTGATTATCAAACACTCTCTCTAACAGAACTAAACCCTTAGCAATCTTATTTGTCTTCAACTGAATGACCTCATTTCCAAACATAGTGTCTTTACCATCAATTGTTTCCACAAAAGCTCCAAAGTCAATTTCTTGACTTTCATATTCATCCATACAATTCAGAAAACTTAGTATGTCATCATCATTATCAAAAACTTGCCAATTTTTGATATTGCCAGGAACCGATGGCTTGATTTGCACCTCAACCTTTGAAATTCAAGCATAAGTCATATCATCTAGTTTTAATGCAATATTTTCAAATAAATCTGCCACTTTGTTGTGGCCTCTCTCCATCCAACCTATGCCAAATGCATCAAAGTTCTCCAATTCATCCCAAACAACATTCCTATACTGTTTCAACCTCTTGTTCTTTGATACATACTTAGATCTAACTTGGGAAACCACAAGCTTAGAATCTCCAATTACCTTGAGCTTCTTGATCCCATTTTTTTCTAGCCAGTCTTAACCCCAATAACATGGCCTCATACTCTGCCACATTATTGGTGCATTCAAATAACAAAGTGAAAGAAAACCTGAATGTCTTTCCACTTGTTGATCATAACAAAACACTTGCACTAGACCCTTCTTTTGAACTTGCACCATCAAACTACATAGTCCACAAGTCATCATACTCTAACAATTTTTTTACTTCGGTATCAATCGATGCAGTAGGCTTATCACCATTGCAAGGGAATTCCTCCACCCTAAATTCATTTATGCCACTATCAATAAAACATGTCATATTCTCAGTTGGGTCATGCTCAATCATATGGGACAGTTTTGACTCTCTTTCGATCTTGACATCCTTACCATCAATGTAGAAAGTAGCAAATGATAGATCACATTGCATGTTACCCCCCATTGATGTGCTCCACTTTCTTGACAAAAGCATCCCAAAATGAGGTGGGATTTCTACAACTAATACAGTCATGGCCAAATCCTTCTTAGGATACTAAGTCAGTTTATAAGGTAATGCTCTGATAGTTCCAACAATTGGCACTTCCCTTGAATCCAAAGCATAGCATCTACCTTGAGTAGTATCCACTGTCAAGCCCATTGCTTCCATTATTTTGACTGGAATAACATTATTTGACGCCCCTAAATCTATGATATAGTTCCTTAATGTCTTCCCATTTATATCAACACTTAAGAAAAAGGGGTTTATGTTTTCAAGGCACATATTAATAGAATTCCATAGATATACCAGGGGAATTTGTAACACATCCCTCCACTTCTTTCTCTTTCCTTCTCCTTCATCCTTTTCTTCTTTACAACTACCTTGTTCAATCTTACTACCAGTGACACCTGTGATCAAGGCTATTGTCTTTTCCTTATGCTCATTTATTCTCATCATTTCTAGCAAAGTTATAGTAACTTTAACTTGAGAAAGCACTTGAAACATATCTATGGGTGTATATTTAGGCAAATTAGATACCATATCTTCATCATTTTCTTTTTTCTCTTATTGCTTACTTCCATCAAGTTTCTTTTGCTTCATATCCTATGAAGCAAGTTCAACAAAATTTGTAATCACCTTAGTCTTTACCATTGATGAAGCTACATCTTCTCGAGGCTTTGGGGTTTCATTATTTTTTCCCAAACCTTATCATTCTTAACCTCTTTGATTTTGACAGCATCCTTTTTGTTGTCAACTTTAATACCCTTATTTTTGTCCTTTTGTTCTTTAATAAAAAGGCCAGCAGGTTTTCCCTATTCACCACCCACAATTTTGTTTTTCAGCTGAAGTGAACTTCTCATTTGAGCAACCATTTCCTTAGTCAACCTTGCAATCTCATATTTTGATGTTCTCCTTAAGGACACTGAATCAACAACCTACTCCATATTTCAAACATTATGGTCAAAATCATCTTCTTCATCAAAGAACACTTGTTGATGGTACATCTCACTTCTCTTTCTTTGATTATCCACATCATCTCTCTATAATTCATAATCAGAGGAAAAAATTTCCTCATCAATGTATGATCTAGCCATACAAACATCTACATCACCTTGCTCACATTTCAGTATTGGTTCATGAGTATCCTTCTTGGTTCACTTAGCAACAAGAAACTAAGCAATACCACAGTAATTTTGATCATCTGGATGTTCACACACCTCATACCATGGTCTATCTTGTACCGGATTTAGTGAATGCTTTTGCAAGGGGTCTAGCATATGCTGATCATTTTTAGGCTTCTGGCTTGACAAGATTGGTTTCCCTTTCCAATTTGTGCTATAAGGATAATTTTGCAACCTAGGCAATCTGTCATTCTTATTATACTATTAATTTTCATTTCCTATACCCTTTTCTTGTTTGGAAATAGTACAATTTATGCCTTTCAAAGTGTTGAAGACCTTATCCCATTTTTCATCATCCTTTGGCTTTGCAGCAGAAACCTCCTTAGTCTTATCCTTAGGATTTTCTAAAAGTGTGGGCTCTTCTATTACTCTCAATATTTATAGCCACCCTGAATGCATCCCTCGTAGTCTAACGGTCTTTATCTCTGAGGACATATGCCATTTTAGCATCAAAAGCATTGAAATATGTAGTTAGATAGACATTTTCATCAAGCCTCAAAACCTGGAGCAACTTATACATCACTTTTTGGAATCTTAAGTTAAACTCTATCACAGGCTGATTTAATGACTTCTTGATGTTATTAAACTCATTCAGTATGAAACTAGCATTGGTTTTATCACTATATTGTTCCTTGAAACATTTTTCAAATTCATCCCATGAACAAATACTAGCATTAGGTAGACCTCTGTACCAATCCCTTTCATCTTCTACCAAATATTGTATAAAAAAATTCATTACAACATCTTTATGCTCTACCTCATTATCATTTAGTATATCCATAAAAGCTTTTAAGTGTTCCTCTATTGTCACAATATTGTTTCTAGCAAACTTACTCATCTTTTCTCTCATATCATCAGGGATGGGGTTTGGATAACTAGGAATACCATCAAAGAATAATTGTCTATACCTTTCGAATTGTATAGGTCTTCTTTGGAATAATCCTCCAATCTTCTGAGAATCAACACCAGATCCTAAAATTTGTAACCTAGGGCCATTCTGATTTTGATTAACAAGATTAGTTGCATGAACCTTCGGGCCAAAATTATTTGTGGTGGAATCTAGATTGGTTTTAGGACCATGTTTCAAGGCATCTTGGTGACTTGATGAGGTTGTAGCTTGTGTAGCCTCATCCATGTTTGACATCTTTAGGAAAATTATTTTCCTCTTCATTTTTGCATTTGCAGCCTCAATCTTTGTCCTCTCCAACTCTTCTACAAGAGCCTCACCCTCCCTTCTAACCTTTTCTAAGGTAGTTTCATCTTGTAAAGATACATGTGGTGGGGGATCTTGTTTAGGAGGATGAGAAGTCACCTTTTCACTTATTTTAATCCCCTCAACCTTCTATTTTCCCTTGTCTAAGACAAGTTTAGGGTTTGGATTACTTGGTTGAGGCTTAATAGGGTTTGAGGGTTTTGGGTTTGTAGGTTTTGATTTGGCATCAACTTGGCCTATAGGACTTACCTTAGACACATGCTTTATCCCCTTATCAACAATTTCATGTACAACAGGGCCCTCAACATCTAGCTCAGTTTTTTCTTGGTTCAGGAGCTTCATTGTTGCCAACTATCTAATCAACCAATCCCTTTCAATCAAATCATGCATCAATTATGTTTTCCTCTCCTTTTCCTTCTTCATCCCGAGCTCAACTTACTTTTGGATCTCTCGCCTTAAGGATTCAATGTCTCCAAAAATATCATCAAGGTCAGGAAAAGTCATATCAGAACTCGATGTATCACTTAGATCTATTAGATTGACCTCTTCAAGTACATGTTTAGACAATAAATGAGTTCCATCATCTTCAGCAGGAGGAGGAGGCACATCACTAGTGCTTTCTCTGTGATAGCTTTGACTTCTACTCTTACCTCTTCCATTTTCAGCATATTGGACACTAACAGGTCCTTTATTATGACATATTACATCCTCTTGAACTTGTGTATTAAATAGTGCATCAAAAAATCCACCGCTAGTAGGAGGAGGAGGCACATCACTAGTGCTTTCTATGTGATGGCTTCGACTTCTATTGATACCTCTTCTATTTTCAGCACATTGGACACTAAAAGGTCCTTTATTATGACATATTACATCCTCTTGAACTGGTGTATTAAATAGTGCATCAAAAAATCCACAGCTATCTGATTCTAAATTTTTAGACACTTCTTCAAGAGTTTTAGGGATAGGGTGTAAAGGATTACTTGTACTTTGGTGTATAGGGTTTTGTGACATGGGAACAACATTGCTAGATTCTCGTCTTTTCTTTATCCAATCTTTCTTCTTTGTTTTAGGAAGTTCACCCTCAAATTTTTGTTTTGGGTGAGTCTACATGAATGACCTGGTGTTCTTATTTTGTGTAATTGTCCAAAAGATCCTTCAACATTATATTAAATATTTCAAAATAAGATGCACATTGCTGCAGAGACTTCAGAGTCATCACCCAATTATCTTGGGAAAACCAAATATACAGAGATACTTAGTGAATTTCAAAAAACCTTTGGAACTTTATATTGACAACTTACAATGTACTTTACCAATGACTTCAAAATTATTTGAACAACAAAAGATATGGACAAACCTAATGCAAAACCATGGGCTTGACCTTCAAATCACAAAAATATGATGATAACTCTATGCAAAATAGATAACTGACACACTGACAAGAAATATTGAAATTCACATCCCCAATGGAGTCACCATTTTGTTGGTTGTTTTTATTGTTACCAGGTTGATCTTCTAATCTACCTATGGAATTGTCGATTCCAATCAAGGGAAGCTTAAAGGACCTGGACCAACTGATGAGGAATTTAAAGACCTCCTACACTTTGGGCTTTGCAAGACCCGGGAGGGTAATCCCTTAATGTGTTTACAACCTATACACCATTATCATAAACAACATTAACAACAACAAATAATCTCATTTAATAGCTCAGCATAACAGGATAACACTGAATAGAATCGGTTTTTCATCAATATTATCAACTATTTGGAGCATGAGACAACTACAACAACACTTCACAATAAAATATAGTCATTGATTTGCAATTTGTAGCAAGCTCTAGGCAAAGACAAACAAATACTAAACCTCACAAATAAGTACAACTTAGATCAGTGCCATATATCCATTAGAGGATTCAAATTCATAAGCATCTAAGGGTTTATAATAGATTTAACACATAACATATAAGATCCTTTATAATATTACTTTAAACAATATTAACAATATATATTCTAACCCAATACTACTTATCAAATCCTTATACAGAACATATCCACCTACAATCCCATTCAAGCATTTTAATTAATTCTTTGAATTAAAGATAAAACAAGAATCATACACATCACAATAGTGAGATGAACAAAACAACCCTTGATCATTTTATTCAAGATTCAGATATGCTTGTACAATGGAGAGACATGATTTTGAATTAATCATTTCAATTCAAATGCCAGTATATCACAAAACATCAAATCCCCTTGAGTTCAAAACCTACTACAAAATGACTCAAAAACCTAAATTTTGTTTTCTCTAAAACCATCAGACTTTACAATTTTCTCTACAACTTCACCAAGACTCAACCCAAAATGTCTAACTTGCTATCCCATACTTCTGGCCTTGAAATCCTTCTTATAGAGAATGAAGGAGAAAAAAAGCATTGGGCCAGAGAGTACACCTGTCACCGGCCACTTGGACCACCCTATGATATTTCAAAATTTGTTACAATAGCAATCTCCCTAGAGAATCTTCTTGTTCATCTTGCCCACTGAGAATGGTTGATTCAGCAACAAAACTTCAAGAATTTCATGCCTAGACTATCACCAAAAATAAAATTGGAATCTGTTGTAACTGCAATAGCTGATTTGTTAACCGTTAGAAACCTTCTTTGTTTCATTCCTCCTCAGTTAGATATACATTTACCCACTGTTGATACTCTTCATCAGTTGGCCAATTAAAACTAACTACCTCATTTAACTTAATATTATATGGTATATAATTGAATGCCACCTGATTTTCTTCTCTTTCAAAAGATTCCAAAAATGAGTTGGTGCTAATAATTTTGTCCATACATCTCACCAATAAATAATAATCTGATTCATCACAAATTAATCTAATTTAAGCATTGATGACCTCATTTTCCCGATCCTACCACTGCTGGAGTGACCTGATACTTCCCTGCTCATCAATTATGTCAGGTAACAATGTATTGCTCCAATCATCAAAGTTCTTCACCAACTCTATGATCTTCCTACTCAAGTCATCTGGAAAAGCTTGAAAACCTTGCAATGACCTAACTAACATTTGAGTAAGCCTTAATGAGTGGGGCCTATTATTTATATCAAACCTTGAGGCCTTATACATTATGTCTAATTTATTGGCCAAAGGGATCCATCTTTTAATTAATGGTACTATTACCTCCTGATCCCTATCAATGTTCTTTATTTCATCTAATAATAAATAATATAAATAATACACAGATGATAATCTATCATCAAACTTCTCATTTAAATGCTTCAAAACAACATTAACAACCTCCCTTTGCTTTAAAATTACTCCCTCCTCACTTACCTTCAAGGATGTCTGTAACTCTACAATTTTATGCATTAGCTACTTCTTTGTAGGATCAACAGAGCATTATATTTCTTCATCAATTAGCTCTAAAGTAGGGCTGAGGGAAGGAGTTTGGCTAGGACACCCTGGTGTAGAAACAATGGGAGAAGCAGGAGGCATTGACCCTAATGTGGAAGGCAATGTTTTGATCCTTGGAGCACTTGATTTCTCCCCAATCTGCCTATACTTCAACCTATCGACCTCAGTCTACAACTCAACATTCCTTTGCTACACCTTGCTATATTCTCCAATTATGAAATTATACTTCTCCATTAGGCTCTTTTTTTCAGCCTCTTCTCTTTCAACAGTCTTTTGGGCCAATTTGGCCACATTCACAGTCAAACTAGTAGCCTTTGTGGTTGAGGTCTCTAAAGCTCTCTTTATTATTAACCCACCCCTTAAATTTGGGTTAATATCAGTAGCATTGGCCTCTCTCCCTTGGGGGGCTAAAGCCCAAATTGCCAAAGTCTCATATCCTTCACTAAAGGAAAAATCTTGCAATGCTTCATTGACCTCTTCTTCTAGGGGATGCTTAGACTTCAGAATAGCATTGAAAGCTACTACATTTGCAATGTACCACTCAGGAAAAATCAAGACTCCAACTTGATTTACCATTTTTCTTCCCTCCTCAAGAGTTATTCTCTTGAATTCATCCATTAATTTAGCTTTCACTACATCATCATTCTCCTGGTCTGACCTATCAGGTCTCAATTCTCTTCTCCTCTTGCAGTTATCTTGATATTCTTCCAACTTCATTCTCCATACTAGTTGCAAGAAGACTGGAGTTTTTACAAATGCATTATCATATAGAAACTCCTTACATGCTTCCATTCTTGCATCTTGCACACATTTTCCTTTCATATCCAGATCAGAGAGAACCAATTCAACTAGCCTGGGAGGAGAAGGCATACCCATTTGCATGTCCTGGTCAGTGACAACAATTTCACCCACCAAATCCTCTTGCGATTGCTTAATATTTTCCCTCTTAGGGCTTGGCTCCGATGGTGGTGGTGAGGGGCTATTTTCAAGTGATGATTCAAAATGAATAATCTTAATTGCCCCAGGTATTTTGAGCTTTAGATCTGGTTGTGCAGACAATTTCATTACTTTTTTTCCTTTTCTATCTCTTCTTCCTCATCACTTCTATCATTTATTTTCCTTCTATAAATAGGCTATTTTTTTGTAGGTTGGTATGCTAGCCTCATTTCAATTGGCCCGACATCTTGCTCCTGTATTCCCAGATCCAACTCCAGGTTTATCTTCTTGGTCATCAAGATGGACATAATTTCTTTGAGATTGTCCATCAAAAAATCAATTTTCTTATAATATGGAATAAAATCCACCAATGGATCATACTTTGGATCCATTTTGTGCACAATGGCCAATAGCTTATCATAAGCTGTCCATTTCTCCTTGTTCAATTCCTGCCTACATAGATCAAACTCAATTCTAATCAGGTCCTCAGGGAAGTTGAACTCATGCACAAACCTACCACCTTTTATCCTTTGTCTGAAAAGGGTGAAGAAGGCTTCAGGATCATGTTGCCGCTTGGGACCACACCTCAAATGGTATTCTTCAAAGAATTTTCCAAAATATACCCAACCTCCTTTCAAAAAGACAAAATCTGACACCGTAGTATAATTTGGGAAAAAAAATCCTTTACCTTTCCCAATAAGGTTGTCCTCATGGATATAACCAATTTTCCACATAACTTATGTGAATCCCACTCTTGGTGGCACATTGTATGGCAATATATGGGGGGTCCCTTGAAAACTATACACCCTCAAGGCTATGTTGACTGGGTATGGAATAATTTCACCCCAGTTGTGACAAACCTTCAACTCTGGCTTCCTCCCCTTTGGTATGAGGAAATCATGCAACTCCTCAGGAATTCTAGGCACATTCACCATCAGCTTGGCTCTCAATTTGGAAGCAAAATAGTTGTCAAACTACACATAACTGGCACTCTCCCTGTTATATGATAAATCTGCATTCCATACCTGCATTGGCAATCTTTCTCCATTAACCAACTACCTTAACTCCATCTTCTTAGAGAAGAATTCAGCATTCTTATATAAGAACATATACACCGACATGGAATACCAAAAGAATGGAGTGCCTGCATCATTTTTTTGCAACTTCAATAGCCCTTCATGTATCTTTTCATCCAAAAAGGAAGTAAAATCATATATTACTGAAAAGTTAGGGTGTTATATTTGCACCCCCATGAACATGTAAGCAATAGGCATCACTGTGTTGGGGCTAAAAGCCAAAATCCGACACAATAAGTAAAAGGTGGCCAAGAAATTATTTGCAAAATAGTTTAGTCTGAAAGGTTCTTGGTCATTAGGGCTAATATGAAATTTTGAACCTCCTACCCTAGCCAAATGAGGTGGGAGCAACTTAACTCATAAAAGTGATTTCAACCTCCCATACTCTAGTTTCATCTCCTCAAGATCAATAGGACCCAAGAACATACTAGGCTCACTCAGATCAAAAACCTATTGAAACTCTTCTTTGTTAATGTTCAACATAATCCTTCCATCATTATCTCTGATCACCCACATAATAGGGTCATATCATGCAGCCACTGCCCTAAGAAAATCCACATCAAGGAACACATTCAATACCACTAGCTTCCCCATATCATACATCCAACCATTTGAAAAGGGATGGGGAAAATTGCTCTGTCCAAACCACAATCTAAACATTTCTAAACTTGTAAGAGGAACCCTAGCATCAACAATGTTGGAATATTTATACACTAATCCCTCTCCTAATATTTTTCCTTGCTTCAAGATCAACCCCTTCTTCCTATCATTCATTGAAAAGGGAAATTGATCCAGGAAATCATTGTATAGGTTTATGTTTAGATAATCAACAGGGCCAGAATGTTGCTTTGAAGGTTCCATCCTGAATAAACTAGGGTTGCCTTGCTATTTCAAACTTCAAACAAGCTAGGGCTAAACCAAAATATGAAATTACAAAGCATAACCTTGCAATTTCCCACAATTCAATTAACCAACAGCCCCAAAACAATTATCAACAAGCCCTCCAACAAGCACACAACAAATCTCCCCCAAATTCATATTCAAATTAACCAGGAGATACAAAAATCAACTCACGGCTTTCTATTTGCAGAAACCCAAATCTTTATTGTAACAACTTGTAACTTTGTCCTTGGCCTTGTGACTACTCTGCAAATATGTTTGAATGCTTTGTGACACAACAGGATAGGAAAATGGTCACTTTATTTTGATCAAATCATTCCAGTAGATGTCTCATCCACCATTAAAGCTTACTCGCGTTCCACGCCAACAACTCCAATTGTATTTGATGCAAATTCAAATACTAGTCGTCGATCCTTCACTTTGGTCATATCATCAAACAACTGCCCTTAAAACAAACTGGCATAATCTCCATCATGGCGATAAGGGCCCACCATACCATGCGTTGCCAAGGAAATCCATGTGGTGCTTGCTCATAATTTCACAATCAATATATACCTTGCAACTTCTGATCACATGATGGCACGAAACCATTGATCTCAGCCATCGACAATCCTGCTCGTTCAACACAATCGCAAAATTTTTCATTAACCATCGAGCACCTTTCCTACTGAGATTATAACATCTTCATTAATTTGAAGCATGTGCATCTCATAAATTCTTTAGTAACCCGCTACATAATGTATTAGAGCCAGATAAATGCGTTAAAGTATTTCTATCATCTCTTCAGCTTCACCAGATGAGACACGTGGCTCTCGCCTGTGATATCACGATCAACCAAAATAGTGTGGTGGGGTCATCATAGGATGGCGGGGAATGACTGAGATCAAATGGTAATTGATCTACAGTCATGCAAACTTGTCCCTCTGCAAAAATAAAACATTTATTAAAAGAACAAGGGGACATCACTAGGTCGATGATAAACAATGACATAAGTTGTTTTTAAACGTGGGAACACGGGGCCACCCTAGACTTAGGAAATAATAAAGTCGTGCGAAGGAAATAAAATGATAGATCAAAAAGGGACCCAACCTAGACGAAGCGATGGGGCTTAAGTTGTTTTAAAACCCTCTTCAAAAAGTAATAGCCAAATAGATTCCACCCAAGGCATAAAATAGAACACTTAATATTTTACATGAAAACAAAATAAAACCCCAACCTTAGGCTTCTCTTAGACACCATAGATAACCAGAAACATAAGGCAAGATAAAATGGAACAAAAAGAGAATTTTTTTAAGTTCCATCAGTTTCTTCCTCATTTTATTGGCTACTAGCCTATATATTTCTAGCTTTTTGGCCACAGACTTTATTAAGGCTTTAGATGGTGCTTTAGATTGTCTACTTGAATCCATAGTCCTAGCTTTTATGCCTTTCTCATGATACAAATCTAAAATCTTAATATCTAGAAACTTAAAATTGCCTTTGCTATCAACATATTGTTCATTTGAATTTTGAGGGATATGAATGATGTTGCAAGGTTCACATCTAAATTGTGGCCAGACCATTTAGAAATGAGTTTCTCAAAGGTATACAAATATGGTTTCTTCAATATCATAGCTGAAGATTATACAGACATGAAGGAATTTTGTGAATTAATTAAGCCAGGACTGGTTGAAGAATTATGTGGGAATACATTTGAATATTGGTTAAATCAACATAAATATCCATTTCTAGTAACAAAATTCCTCCCTAGATGGTTTACAGAAGTGGTGGTTGAAGATGGGAAACCTCCATTAATTTCGACCAAACTAGCTCAAAGAATATAATGGTATCTTCTAGACCTTGCAAGATCATTCATGACATGATTAGCAACAAAAAGTTTCTTTATGCCAAAATGATTTAAAAGTATTTAAATCATTTTGGCATAAAGAAAAATTCATCTCATGAATGATGTTGCAAGGTTCACATTTGAATTGTGGCCAGACCATTTAGAAAGGAGTTCCTCAAAGGTATGCAAATATGGTTTCTTCAATATCATATCTAAAGATTATGCAAACATGAAGGAATTTTGTGAATTAATTAAGCCAGGACTGGTTGAAGAATAATGTGGGAATACATTTGAATATTGGTTAATTAATAAATATTCATTTCTAGTAACAAAATTCCTCCCTAGATGGTTTACAAAAGTGGTGGTTGAAGATGGGAAACCTCCATTAATTCTAGCCAAACTAACTCAAAGAATAGAATGGTATCTTCTAGACCTTGCAAGATGGCGTATTATTTATGGATTGGAAAATGGATGATGATTTATCATGAAGAATATAATCTTGTAAATAATTATGTAAATAAATAAAATAAATAAGGGGTGGCATAATTTAGCTAGCACAAGGGTTTTTATGTGCCATGATGTCAACCACATTAAGATCTGAATACAGGATGCAACCCTATTTTAAAAAGCAAGATCACTATAGCCACTTATGGGTGTTAAGTGGACTATTCTCACTTCACGGTGTCATAAAAGAGAAACTAAATATTGTCAATAATAAGTCTAGGATAAAATAGTAGTAGTAAATTCTAGAATAAAATATTATGGAGAAAGGAAAAAGTAAAATATGGACAAAAATGTACAAAATGATCTTTTTGCAAATATATATATATATATATATATATATATATATATATATATATATGTATACATGTATATATATACATGTATACATATATATATACATGTATATATATGTGTATGTATATATATGTACATGTATATACATGTATACATATAAATATATATGCACACATACATATATATGTATGTACATACATGTATATATATATACACACATGCATTTATATGTGTGTACATACATGTATGTTCATCATATTATAGATTTCTCCATATATATACATTTGAATATTGGTTAAATCATAAATACCAATTTCTAGTAACAAAATTCCCAAGCTAGAAAAATATTGTACCAAAAAAGTTTATTCACATGGTGGACCCTTGTACCAAAAAGATAATCTTGTACAAAAGATTCCCACATGTAAAAATATGTCTTCCAAGATTGAGATTAGAAATCCCATGTTTCTAATTCTTTGGTTAAATTTAGGATTTGAAACTTGGCTCTGATACCAATTAAAGACGGAATTGCAACAATAGCACAACAAGTGCTATAGCTCTGATACCAACACAAAATGAAACCATAGCGAAAATGAAACCAAAACACTAGTGAGTACTAATGTTGTGATACTATTCTAGAATGGAAGCATAATTTGGACAACAAGGCAATAAGATAGAATAAATATTTTTAGAAATGGAAAATGCTTTCATTAACTCAAAATATATTACATATATGCATAGGCATTACCAATTTTTTGGTTACCAAGATCGCTCGAAGTACAAGATAAGTGCATACGTCTAATATGATGAACACCAGACCACTAGAATTATGGACTCTAGACAATACTCAAGACTCAACCTTTAAGACTCTTCAAGACTAGAATGCCAAACTAGAATCCCAACTTTGAATTTTTGTCCCCATTTTTTTCCTCTTTCTTCATAATATTTTATTCTAGAATCTACTACTACTACTTTATCCTAGACTTATTATTGACAATATTTATTTTCACTTTTATGACATCGTAAAGTGAGAACAACCCACTTAACACCCATAAGTGGCTACAGGGATCTTGCTTTTTAAAAATAGGGTTGCATTAAGGTGGTTGACATCAAGGCACAAACAAGCCCTTGTGCTAGCCAAATTATACCACCCCTTATTTATTTTATTTATTTACATAATTATTTACAAGATTATACTGTTCATGCTAAATCATAATCCATTATCCCATTCATATAGAATACACAATCTTCCATGTTCTAGAAGATACCATTCTATTCTATGAGCAAGTTTGACTAGAATTAATGGAGGTTTCCCTTCTTCAACCATCACTTTTGGAAACTGTCGAGGGAGGAATTTTGTTGCTAAAATGGATATTTATGTGGATTTAACCAATATTCAAACGTATTCCCACATAATTATTCAACCAATCCTAGCTTAACTAATTCATAAGATTCCTTCATGTCTTCATTTGAATGATAACCAAATGCATAATCTTCAGATATGATATTGAAGAAACCAGACAAACTCCTTTCTAAATGGTCTAGCCACAATTCAAATGCAAACCTTGCAACATCATTTATGAGATGATTAGCAACAAAAACTTCCTTTATGCCAAAATGATTTAAAAAAATTCCCAATATTATCCCCGTCTGAAGAAAGGGTTCAAATTGTCTCAATTATTCCAACCTAGGAGGATATCAGTGTTTATATTTGGAAGTTTCCTTACTTCATCAAGTACCTTATCAAGGTCTTCTAGAATGATGGTGGTTGTTGCTAATTCTCTGGTGATTGTATCCATCAATGGATGATATCATCTAGAAATTCTCCCAATTATAAAATTGTTACTATAAATCCCATGTTACTAATTCTCTGATCATAGTAAAATAATTTTTTACTCAAATAATTTTTACTAATACTGAAATAATTTTTACATGTCGGAATATTTTGTACAAGATGATCTTTTTGGTATAAGGGTCCACCATGTGAATATAATTTTTTGGTACAAGATTTTCTTAGCTTCACATGGGATTTCTAGACAAATCCCATGTGAAGCTAGAAAAATCTTGTACCAAAAAGTCTATTCACATGGTGGACCCTTGTACCAAAAATTTCATCTTGTACAAAAGATTCCCACATGTAAAAATTATTTTTTCCACTATCCAAAAAGTGAAGATAGATAATAGCTACGAAAAATATTCTTGTAGATATTTCTAGTCCTCTCCAGAATATGGACAAATAAATAAAGGTTGTTCAGAAAATCAAGGACTGACAATGTCTTCCATGTGGCAAGATGATCCTCCTTGCATTTTCTAGAGAAATGACCTAGTAGAATAGGTAAAAGGTGAAGGTGACCAAATCTCCAGGTCATTTGAAGCCTAAAAATAAGGCCCCAAGAGCTCATTTAAGGCATTCGAATTTGGGATTCTAGTTTGGCATTCTAGTCTTGAAGAGTCTTAAAGGTTGAGTTTTGAGTATTATCTAGAGTCCATAAGTCTAGTGGTCTAGTGTTCAACATATCAGACGTATGCACTTACCTTGCGCTTCGAGCGATCTTGGTAATTAGAAATCTGATAATGCCTATGCATATATGTAATATCTTTTGAGATAATGAAAGAATTTTCCATTTCTAAAAATATTTTTTCTATCTTATTGCCTTGTTGTCAAAATTATGATTCCCTTCTAGAATGGTATCAGAGCATTCGTACTTGCTAGTGTTTTGGTTTCATTTTGTTTTGGTATTAGATTTGTAGTGCTTGTTGTGCTATTGTTGCGATTCTGCTATGGGATCAGAGCATTAGTACTGTTGGTGTTTTTTAAAATCCAAGCAGATTCCCCAAAGCTTCTATGAATTTTCCATGTTAATTAATGAAATCCTAGGAAACGATTGGTCAAATTAATGAGAAGAAGCAATAATGCCTACTCTCCTACACTTCGGGCTCTGCAAGATCTGGGAGGGTGATCCCACAATGTGTTTCTTACAAATAACTAAACAATTTCAAATACACAATGCATAATAAAAAATGAGTTCTCCATTAGTACTAACTAGATGAAATCCTTCAACAAAGTGGCAATTCCTTCAAAGATCCAACTCCTATTAGTAGATAACTTCAAGCATAACAAAGGCAAGTCGATATTAAGATTATTTTGAATAAATGCTCTAAAATACAATGTCATAAGATGTGAGAAATATGGCCACTACTTTAGTATCAGTGCCATATCCTAAAGCACAAAGTCAAATGAGAAAGAATTGAACTATAAGGTAAATTTCATCCTAAAGAGTTAAGATCTATATGAATTGCATTAAAATTCATGTATTTATGTTAGAGATCTATTACTACTTATGAATCCAGTTGCCAACCTACATGAACCTACACAATAACCAAAGCATTTAACTGATTCTTTGAACCAAAGCAACAATTATAGTATAATTCATAGTAAAGAACAATGAAAACCAACGAAACTAGTCTTTGACCAATATTTCACTAATAATTCATGTCAAGTATCATAATTGGATAGAAAATAGACTCAAAAGATTGTCATATTTGACACAAGCATGCTTAAGAACCTCATAATTGACAAAATTCTCCTATCTGGCTCTAAAATTTAAAACATGGACTCTCTGTATTACAAATTATGCACTCTCAAATCTCGGATTCAACAAAAGACCCTATAGATCGGCCCTTAATTCCCTTTTACAGAATAAGGGAGAAAAACAAGCCTCAGGCTGGAATGTACACTTGTCCACACTTGATTGGACCAATATTTTACACATTCACTTCTACAGCTATATTTGCATTTTACAATTGCAGGGAATGCATATAAGACAAAATTTATTTTCAATTGTCATGGAGAAGGAAACCCGCCTTCCGAAAGGCAACCCGTTAAAAGGAAAAGCATCTTTAACCATTTCAACACTTTATCCACCTCATCGGTAATCACATTAGCAATCCGCACTTTGAGCTGGGAGAAGTATGTGTATATTCAATTGTAACTTTTGTGGATAGACCTTTACTATACTCGACAAAGTCATACTCTCCACCCTAGTGCTCATATCCCTAAATTATTAGTGAAGATATTCTTCCACAATTCAAATGTTGCTTTAGATGGCCACTTGAAAGTGATAACCTCATCTATCTTTTCTCTATATGGTGCATATTTCACCATCACTGAAATAGATTCCTTATCAAAGTCTTCTAAGAAACTAATAACAAAGGATAGTTTCTCGAGTGTATCATTCAACATACCAATATCAGCGTTCTTACATATCTCGTTTGTTTGGGTTAACATGATGTCATTCATTTGGTCCTTACAAGCCTGCAAAACCTTCACCTCATCATAATTATGCTGGATATTTGGTAATGGTGTTAGGTCTACATCATCATATTTGGCCTTTAATTATTTGATCTTCATTTCCATAAGAGCAACATATCCCTGGAAATTTTTCTCCACAATCTCATTAACAAAATGATCAGTTGGAATAATCCTAGGATACTTATCCTTTTGATGCTTTGCTCCTACTTCCATGAACTTTAATTTTTCAGCTCTGGGACTCCACTTATCCAACAATGAGGTGGATAATTCTTTATTTATTGGGAACAAATTGATTGCTTGCAAAATTAAAGCATAAATTTCATGGACACTATTTAATTTTCATTGGAGTTTTCTATTCAAGTGTCCCAATACAACATCTACAATTATTGAATTTCTTTTCAACATTAATTCCTAGGACTATTGCAACAATTCCTTATACTCCTCAACCTGGTGGATTAATTTCTCCTTTGAAAGCCCTCCTCCTGAAGTACTTGCCCCTTCAATGGCAGTGGGATCCTATCCCATATTGTATGGCATGATTGCTAAGGGTTTTCCTTGTGAGGGAGGTTGAGGTTGCTCCATTGGTGGAGTAGAAACATTGTGGCTAGAGATAGCTTGTCCTTGAGACTTCCATGTCTCCATTTTTTGCTTCAATAATGCTAGCACAGTTTCTAATTATGTAATTCTTTGTTAACTCTTATTGTATTCATCAATAAGATCATTATATTGGCCCCTCAAAGTATCTCTGTCCTTGGTCAAGTGCTCAACAGTTTCCCTAGTTAACTTGGAAACATTCATAGCCATATCTGCTACCTCCAATGCTGGGGTATCAACAACTCTTCTCACAACCAGGTGACTAGTGAAATCAGTTGGCTCTACAACTATTGGCTTCTTGGACCTAGTAGACAATGACCAAATCACTAAGGCATCCCATTCTTCACTAAAGGTTGACCCTTTGAGTGCCAATGTAGCTTCTTCCTCAGTTTCAAGAATTGGCCTATTGGCCCTTCTTATCGTATCAAACACCACAACATCAACAATATCCCATTCAGGGAGTAACAATACTCCACTCTTTTGCACCAATGCTCTACCTTGCTCTGGTGTGATTTCCTTGACAGTTTTTCTTATTTCTTGCACAAAATTGTATTGGATAACCTTTTATGGGGAGCTCTGGATGCAAACTCCTTTCTTGAGCTACCTTCTCAGCGTATAATGGAGCCTGCACCCTCCAAGAAAAATATCTAAATGCATTTTTTTTAACAAACAAATAGTCCCTTAAGAATTATTTTTAGTCCTCCATCCTTAAGTCATCAGTATTAGTTGTTCCTCTTATTTCATCTTTTCCTAGCCTTAGAGCGACTGCTCCAGAACTTGATGCAATATCTTGTGGAATAGATGGCATTCCTTGTTGCATGTCATTAGGGGTCACCATGATCTCTTCATCATTTGTGTCAGGATAATCAACCATCTTTATCTCTTCAATCCTCTATCTCTTAGCTGATGGTGGTTGTGTTGGAGAAGGAGCTCTCAGGAGAGAGTCTAGATCAATGATATTCGGTAATAATTGCCCTAAAGATGATGGCATTGATTTCTTATGAGACACCACCCCATAATTTTTTAAAGTAAAAAGAGGGGGCATGGTTTCTTTTCTAGTTATTGTTCCCTTCTTCCTAGAATAAACTCTAATCTTTGATGGAGGCTGATAAGAAGGTCCTTCCTCCAATATTACTTCAGGATATTCTTCAACAGCCTATGACTTTCCTTTGTCCTCAACTACCTGTTCATCCTTCAAGACTCATACAATGCTCTCAAATTTGTGGCTCTATTCAATTCATCACTGATATTTGGCATGGGAACATATGAAGGGTTCTTTTCCCTCTTCTTATTAATCATTTTAATAAAAGAAACATATGTTTCTTTCCTTTCCTCCTTCACCTACAAATCAAGGATGTTTTTGATGATATCCTTAGGTAAATAGAAGTTGTAAATAAAAAATGTTCGTCCTATGCTTTGCCTTCATTTGAGAAATGAAACCCCCAAGATCATGGTTCCTTGGGTGTATATTATTTAACCCATAAGGCTCAAGTAATGTCCCCAAGTATTTCCATCCTCCTTTTGCCATGATAAAATCAGAAAAAGTTGTATACTCAGGAAAGAAAGATCCCTCCCTCTTCTCTGTTGGCAAGTGAACCATTTGTGCATGCCCCAACTGTCTCATGATTTCTGTGAATCCAATTCTTAGAGGCACATCCCTTGGAAAATCATATGAGCTGACATTAGTGTCATATACCCTAAAAATAGTTGTATTATAGTAAGGGATGATATATCCCCAATTGTGTGTCAAATTCAACTCAGGCCTCCTCTCCATTGGCCTTAAGAAATCATGAATCTCCTATAGAATTATAGGTGGATCAGAGATCAAGGATCTTCTCAATCTTGACCCAAAAACATTATGAAAAACCACATAGTCAAAGCTACAGTCATTCCTATCTAGAATTATGGTCCAGTATTGAACATGCATGCCAATATCATCCTCTTTCCTTTTCAATTCCACATTCTATCCAAAAACTCTCTCTCCCATTATATAGATACATGTGCATCAATAAGGAATTCCATTTGAAACTTACTAATTATTTTCCTTCTTTTAGAGCTACCAAGCCCTCATGCATTTTATCTGCCAGATAGGTAGCGAAATCATATAATGCATTAAGGTTGGATGCTGAAGATTCACAACCATGTACATGAGGTCAGTAGGAAAGGTAGACTTTATACTAATACCAAGAACTTGACATAGGGAACAAACAATCTTCTTGAAGTAATTACAAAAACACTTCAAGGGAAAAGGTTCAAGCTCATTCTTGTCAATCACTATCCTCTTCTTATTTTTTCCTATTCCTATGGTTGCCAAATGAGGAATTAATAGAGAAGTCCTAAATAAACCCTTGGTATTACTATATTCTTCTCTGAAGGCCTTAAGGTCAACAAAAACCATATCCTCATTCCATTCGTGCAGACCAATTTTTTTTGTAATTTCCTCTTTGGTTATTTAACCATCTCCACACCATCATATGTCCTGACAATTTTGGTCATAGGATCATACCTCGCTACAAAATTCTTTAACAAGTCAACATCTAGATATACATTCAGTACCACTAGCTTGCTGATGTCCAACCTCCAAGGGTTACACAGAGGAGCACACAAGTTCTTGTTTCCAAACCAATTGGAAAATAATTTCTAACCTGTATATGGCACCTCAACATCTCAAATTGCACACTTCTTATCGGTTAAACCTTCTAAAACCTATAAAATAAAGCTTATCCCTCAAGTTTCTTATTGGTAGAGGGGTTTAATATATCTATGACATCTTGAGAAAAAGTCCTAGTAGGATTTTCAGAGCTAGAACTTTGGGCTTTGGGAGCCATTGCACAACAGACTAAGGTTCTAACCTAGGGTTAGAGTACTACAAGGATTTTGGGATTTAGCTTCTACCTTTATAGCCTTAAATAAAGTAATTTCACAAATTGAAAGGTCTCAACAATTATTTATGCAAGCTTTAAAACAATTTTAAAGCAAACAAACCAGTGTGAGCTTTGAAACAAAACAAAATGTAATTCACACTTGCCCTCAAGAAATCAACAAGGTATTCAGAAAGAAAGAGAGCGCAATGGATACATTACATATGGTTTTTCTTGCAGAAAACCTTAATGGTGATTAAGTTGGACTTACAAGAATTTTCTCATGTCGCTTGGTGACTGGAAATTCCTTTTCAGCGTGGAATTGTGCACAAAAATAGGAATTTAGGAAACTTTTAGCATTAAATTTGGTGGATCAGACTGAAATCCACCATTACTCTTCACTCATGCAAGAGACAATGGCTATCATACAACGTTCACCCACTTTGAATGTCAACCATTGATCTCAATCCAAGTAGGCAAGAATGAGCGACTCAGATTGAGTCAATACGGTTTGAAAATGCCACATTCATCCATCAAACTCTTGGCAAATGAAAATCCACCAACAAGACACTACCTCAACATGAGCGGGTCCCACCCTAGATCACTTCATACTCAGTATCGGTATCCACGTGCCACTTGTTCGCTCATCTCGCAGAATCTTTAAAGCTATTATCCTAATCGTGCAAGGTTCGCGAGAGACAACCACGATCAATCTTCACCATCACATGACAATAGTTGATTTGAGGGCCTCATTAAACTGTAGACAAACAAGGAATGGGCCCCATGACCGTAGGCAACATGTGGCAACATCTCACACACCTCACCATTCATTTGTGACATCATCAAAAATACTTACGAGGCCAACGGGGAATGGTCAATATCAAATCTATCAATCTGACGATCCATAAAACTGCACATGCAACAAATGTTATTCATAAAAAGGGGACCGACTAAGTAGACGAGGTGCAACCCTTAAGTTATGGAAAATAGATGTAAGTCTAGAGTTATGAAAATTTATCAATCTGACCTTAAGCGAGGGTTAAAATTAAGTCCCAACATGGAAAAGATAAACGGGTCACATAAAAGGGGTTGGTAGCATGAACGACTTAAAAGGCTAAATCCAGGACTTAAACAACCTACAACCTAGAGTAACAAGTCAACGAAGTATTAGAACACCAAGAACATAACAAAGAAAAAACCTATAGCAGAGGTTTTTATGACTAAAAGCCCAAACCCCAAAGTAGACCAGTGGTGCCAAACACTAGGGAAACAAGGAATGGGAAAGATTCTGGAAAAAATTTAAGAGCTCTACCAGTGGCTCCGATTGGGGATGTATGCCCCTCATGGGCATAGCAAGAAACTAGAATCTCAGGTGCAGCAAACCAATACAGAGAGAACCAAAACGCAAGAGCTTGTCTGAACAAGACAAGAAGATGCAACTAAAACAAACACACCACACCTATATAAACTAATTATAGGATTGTACATTATACATGGAAAATAACTATTTCAAGAGAAATAGGATTTCAGGAATTGTCCATGTACTGGCAGTTCTAGAATCTCGCATGTGAGGGATTGCAAGAAATATGAGTCCTCCCTATGTATGTCAGCAATTACATATGGGCCTAACCATAAGGGGTCAAACTTCCCATGTTTACCTTTATCTTCCATTCTTGCATTCCACAGAAAAAGAATTGCTCCTATCTCAAACTTTCTCTCAACTACCTTCTTGTCATAAAGATTCTTCACTTGAAGCTATAGTTTTCCATTCCTTTTATGAAAAAATTGTACATCTTTAGTAAATTATTTTGTGGTATGTGTGCTTCTGCCCCATAGACTAAATTAAATGGTGAATACCCAATTTATTTCTTGACAGTTGTTTTATCATCCCACAATGCCAGCTGCAGCTTTGAATCCTAGGCCTTCTTATTCTTCTCAATCATCCACTTGATGATCTTCATCAAGATTTTGTTGCTAGAATCAACTTGTCCATTCCTTGGGGGTGATAAGGAGAAAAATATAAGATAGTTATGCCATATTGATTGCCAAAACCAACAAATTCCTCAGACCTAAAACATATTGTGTTATCTGAGACAATTCTCTTAGGTACCCCAAACCTGGTCAAGATGTTATTCATCAAAAATTCAGTGACCACCTTACTTGTAGCCTTTTGGTTGGGATTTCCTCAACCCATTTGGTAAAGTAGATAGTTGCCACCAATATCCATACATGCCCACCACTAGATTTTTCAGATATCTCACCTATGAAATCAATGCCCCATTGCTAAAAAGGAGCTTGAGTAGATATTGGCCTTAATGGAAAATTTCCATAGAATTTCAGTCTCCTAGTAAACCTTTGACAAGAATCACACTTCTTAATGTACCTATTGGCATCCTTGAACAAAGTAGGCCACCAAAAAATAGCCCTCAAGATCTTATGAGCAGTTGTATTGGCCATGTAGTGACCTCCATAGACTCATTTATGCATTTCCAACAGTAAATCCTCAACCTGATCACCATCCACACATCTAAGTATGAAACCCTCAGAACTCCTCCACTAAATATCACCATCAATGATGACATACTTAATTGCTTGTAATTTGAGATTCCTTTTCTCATTGAGTGGCATGCCTTCAAGGCACTGTATTGTCTGTAAATACTCAACAATTGTACTATACTAACCACAAGTCTACATATCATAGATGGGTACAACATTCTCATGCTCTATTTGATTTATTTGATTGGATTCTAAATTGGTCTTAGCCATTAGCTTAGCCATACCATGACCTCTCACGAGATTTTTAATTTGTATGTCTATATTGAACTTTTGGATCCTATTGATCCACCTGCACCATCTCCCCATGGTCTCCTTCTAAGTAAAAATATCTTTAACTGTAGCTGTTGGAACATAAGCAATAATAGTTGCTCTAATCAAATAAGGCCTAAAATTTTTGACATCTTTTACCAAGGCATATGCCTATTTCTCTGTTACATCATATTTCAACTTCACAACTTGCAATGATTTACTAAAAAATGCAATTGGTTGTTCAAAGCCATCATCATTCTTCTACAACAAAACCCCTGCTATAGTTGGAAAGAAGTGAATGTGAACAATTGGAAAGGTTTTGAATAATCAAGGGATTTAAGAATAGGAGCCTCCTTGATAGCATCCTTAATAGCTTGAAAATCTTTGGATGGCTCCTTTTTCCATATTACCTTTTCCCCTTTCTTTAGCATCTTGGAAATAGGGTGGACGATTTCAACAAAATTTGTAACAAATCTCCTTACAAAATTAATCTTCCCAAAGAAGGATTGGATACCTTTTACATTCCTTGGTTGTGCAATATTGTCAATAGTTTCTACTCTTTCTCGATCAATTCGAACCCCTTCCTTTGAAACAATGTGTCCAAGAATCTTCCCATCTTTCACTCCAAAAGAACATTTCTTGAGATTCAAAGATATCCCATATTCCAAGGCAATAGAAAATATTTTCTCCAAATGAGAATAATGGTCCTCCTCTTTCTTGTTGTTAGCAATGAGGTCATCTTGATATATTACAAGAAAAAGGTCAATAAAATATGCAAAGGCTACATCCATATCCCTTTGGAAGGTTCCACCTGCATTCATCAGGTCGAATGGAATCCTCATGTAAACATATGTCCCCCAAGGTGTAGTAAATGCTAAAAGGAAAAGCAGAGGTGTGAAATGCGCTTTCCTAATGCTATAACCATAGAGGAGAAGTGAAAAAAACCATTATTTAAAAATTTCTTATATTTGAGATGCACATACACAGTAAGACAAGAGAAACGTAAATAAAACATAAACAAAGATAACACCAGATATACGTAGGAAAACGCTTACGGGAGAAAAACCCACCACACCAAGCAAAGTCACTTTGTATTATAGTAAACAGATTACATCCAAAGTTACAGACTTCACTCTTTTATAGTTAGCTCATAGCAACATACTTCAGTTCGAATACCCTCACTGTTCCAATGCTATTACCACATACAATGAATCTTGGCTCTCACCGTCACCTTAGTCTCTATGCCTATATCACTTCAACAACCAAAAGGGGAGCCAATTCAATTCCATACTTCACCGACAAGAAACTAGATCACTTATCAGATCACCCTACAATCACATATCAGGTCACCCAAGCATTTAATTCTTTTACAGAGAATTACCTAGATTTGGATTTTTTCAGTCGCCGAATAAGATCTTATAGTTAATGCACATATCACTTTCACAGATTTAAACATTCGACCAATAACAGTTGATTTACAAAAGCAATGTAAAATCAACAAATGAGATTGCACCATGCGTCATCATGCCATTCATCCATTGCTTTGACTATAGAAATGGTCAGTTGTGCCTTGAGATTCTCTTATTGTGCTACCATGGTATGGCCTAAGAGCCACCACGTTATGGCAATAACCATCTAATAACCAGGCTGCCAAAGTCCACCAAGACACACATACATATCCTTTGCAATTTCGCGGAATCAAAAGAATCTACAATATTCCCAATAAGTTTCTCCAAAACAACAAAACGTGTTCGAATCCTACACACCTTGCATGCCACCAAGTGTCAAACACTCAGAGAATTCCGCTCGGTTCACAAGAGTTCGTTGGTACTCACCTCAACTGAGCACAGAATAAAATGAGCACCGTTGGACTAGTCAAATTGCAATCATAGATCAAGATCCCCTCGGTACACTATGTTGTGGTCCCCACTGCCATCGAAGTCCAAAAACTTCCATCTACTATCGGTCCATCGGCATAGCCCGGTGAAGAGTTCCACCGATGACCCCAAGTCACAGCGATAGAGATTTTATCGCATATCAGCATATCGGTGAGACAACACATTGTCACTCTCTGATATGTGATCATTTTGCCGATGAAGCCAAGGTTCATCATGCTACCACCAAAGAGAAGGAAGGACTTCATGGTATGGAGGGTAAATTTGTTAGGTCCTTAATAGAGGTTCAAGCCAAAAAGTTGAGGCACATTTATCAACAAGCTCTAGCTTAACGAAGACTTATTGGCTTCCTCCAGACTTCAAATTTACTAACGATCATAGACCCCAAGGCCCATCGAACTTGCACACCATCTGAACTTTTCCATGCTCATTGGCTTTTTCAAAGCATCAACAACATTCTTCAAAGTATCCACCTTTTCTAAACAGACCTTTCCATCCTCCACCATATCTCGAACAAAGTGATACTGCACATCGATATGTTTCATCCTGGCATGGAAAGTTGGATTTTTCGCCAAAAAAATGTCAGTCTAAATATCATAGGAAATAGTAATTTGTCCTGCATCAAAACCAATATTAGAACACAAACGACCAATCCAAACAACTTCTTTATAGGTGTGCATTTCTGCCATGTATTCTTCCTCTGTAGTAGACAAAGTGAATACAGCCTATCGCTTGCTCATCCAACTGATTGCACCACCATTTAACATGAAAGTATATCCACTGGTGGACCTTTTGCTGTCAATGTCCCCTTCCCAATCAGAATCCACATATCCACAAATGTTGAGAGTCCTCTATGAACCAACCAAATTTCCATGGTAACACATAGCATATTTTGAAGTACCCCTTAGATATTTAAACACTCTTTTCACAGCATCCCAATGTGTCCTTCCTGGATTTTCCATAAATCGGCTAAGTACTCCCATTGCTTGGGCAATGTATGGCCTTGTACAGACCATCACATACATTAAACTATAGACAACACTTGCATAAGGCATCCTAGTCATGTCCTCCATCTCAGTAACAGAGTTTGGACAATCTTCAATAGATAGCTTTGTTCCCTGTAAACTGGAACAACTGACTGCTTGCAATCATTCATACTGAATCTCTCCAGAACAGTGTTAATATACTTACTCTGGCTGACCCAAAGCTTTCATTTTTTTTTTCCCTGGTTATTTCTATCCCCAGAATATACCTTGTTGGATGCAAATCTTTCATTTTGAACTTTGCAGACAACTAAGACTTAAGATCAAAAATCATAGTCTTACTATTTCCTATGAACATATCATCCATGTATAGTGTAATAATAATCACACAATCATTTTTAGATTTATAATACACACAATGATCAGATTTTGATCTCACAAATCCCATTGACAACATAAATATGTCAAACTTTTGGTACCACATTCTAGGCGATTGTTTCAAACCATATAGAGATTTCTTTAACTTGCAGACCAAGGTTTCTTTACCTTTTTCAATGAAGTACTCAAGTTGGGAAATATAAATTTCTTCTTCCAACTCTCCATGAAGAAACATTGTTTTCACATCCATCTGCTCAATCTCTAAGTCATACAAGGTTGCAAGTGACAACAAAAATTTGATAGATGTCAGCTTGGCTATAGGGGAAAAAATTTCTCCATAATCAATTCCCTCTACTTGGGAATATCCCTTTGCAACCAACCTTTCTTTATACTTTTCAACACTACCATCTAGACCATTCTTCTTCTTGAATACCCATTTATAGCCAACAGGTTTTCACCCTTCAAGAAAAAGGCACCAAATCGCAAGTTTCATTCTTCTTCAATGATTCCATTTCTTCATTCATGGCTTCCAACCAGGAATTTAAATCAGACATATTAATCACCTCTTTCACATTCCTAGGCTCATCAGTGCTCATAATTAAAGCATAGGCATAGTTCGAATCTAACATAGGGAATCCATACCTATCAAGTTGATGTCTTTCACATGTAGACCTTCTCACTAGCTAAGGTTGTGGTTCTTCTTCTTCATAACTCTCAAAGCTGCTAGAGCTCTCCTCAATTTTAGGTACACCATATAGTTCCTCTTTTTTGGAGTGTGAGGTATGTCAACTACATCATTCTCCTTTTCCCTTTGATCTATCTCTAGTTGTGGATCAATAGTTGAAGTCTTCAACTCATGAAATATTACACTTGTTTTATACAAAACCTTCTCAGCATCAAGATTCTAAAGCTTGTATCCTTTCACACCAATGACATAGCCAATGAAGATACATTTAATAGCCTCGTTTTCCAACTTAGATATTTTCTCATTTGGCACAATGCATATGCCTCATAGACAAAGACACGAATATGTCTTAGAGAGGGATTCTTACCAGACGATGCTTCCAAAGGTATTTTGTCAACAAGAATAGAGTAAGGTGAATGATTTACCAGGTAACATGTTGTAGCCATAGCCTCAGCCTAGTACTTATGCTCTAGACCAACACTACTCAACATACTTCTTGCCTTTTCCATTAGCGTCTTGTTCAACCTTTCAGCAACTCCATTCTGTTGTGGAGTATAAGGTGTAGTTTTATTGCTTTTAATCCCATGGTCTTTATAGTACCTTTCAAAATCTGTAGAATAAAACTCATCGCCATTATCTATCTTCAAGCATTTGATTTTCCTTCTAGTTTGATTTTCTACCAAAGTTTTAAATTCTTTAAATAGACCAAACACTTTTGATTTACTCTTAAGAAAGTATATAAATTCCCTTCTCAAATAATCATCAATAAAAGAAACATAATATCTATATTTCGATAACGAAGGAACATTCACAGGACCAAATACATCAAAATGAACTTAATCCAGTACACCAGAAGATTTATGAGGACTTGAATAAAATGAAACTAGATGTTGCTTTCCATAAATGCAATGTTCACAAAAAATGAACTCAAGATTACAATCAACAAGCCTTTTAACAAGATTTTTATTTTTCAAGGTTTTTAAACCTTTCTCACCTATGTGACTGAGTCTATGATGCCACAACATGGTATTCCCCACTGGAAGTTTCACCTCCAAGGAATTAACACTCACAGGAGTGACAATATTCTCCTCTACACGAACAACTTTGCCTGACTTTTCAGAGACGTTGTTACATTGAACAACACATGCATCCAGCTTGTACAGAGTGTCAGTTCGTACACCCTTAGCCAGCACCATTGCACCTCTAGTCATCTTACATCCTTTACTCGAGAAAGAAACTTCCACACCAACATCATTCAACTTACTAACAAAAAGTAGGTTATGAGCCAAACCTGGTATGTGTAGTATATCTCCAATCCCTTTGATTCTTCCATCAGGGAATTATATTTTGACTCTTCCCTGGCCAAAAATCTCCCGAGTTGAGTCACTCACCAAGTACACCTTTCCACCATCATAATTTTCATATTTAGTGAACCACTCTCTATTGGACGTCATATGGAAATATGCACCTGAGTCAATCATCCAGACATCATCTGATGCTTGAGTCGCCAAGGCTGCAATGAAGGCATTTGCATCACTCTGAGAAGAGTCATTGTCAGAAGAGTTATTATTATTATTCTTTTTCTTCTCCTTGCAATCCTTTCAAATATGACCACGTTGCCCATAGTTCCATCATTTCACCTTGGAATTTTTACCAAGAGACTTTGATCTCCCTTCAGATTTGGATTTAGACTTCTTTTCCTTCTTCTTACCTTTGTACTTCCAATAGCCATTATCAGATGATCCCAAGTGTCAAGTAAGGAACATAAAAAAAGCATGCAATGATCCTCCTCCTCTATCTTCACACCCACACATTCCAACTGAGCAACACTCATATTAAATGAGTTTAGATGGTCTGCAATAGTTGAACCTTCTTCCATCTTCAAGGAGTACAAATTTTTCCTCAGGAATAACTTATTCACCAAAGACTTTCCCTGATAAATATCACCAAGTTTTTTCCATAATGAAGTTGCAGTCTTCTCCTCATGAACATTCAGGAGTGTAGAATCGGCCAAACAATGTCTTATCAAGCCTCTAGCCTTTCTATCTGCAAGATCTGAATCTTCTTGTTTCATACTTTGTGGTGTAGTTATAGACACAACAATCTTGAGGTCTCTATCCACCAATAGGTCTTCCATTTTGAGTTTCCATAGCTCAAAATTGCTGCCATTGAATTTTTCAATTTATTCTCTACCTGAAGTACATATTACATACAAAGTTACAGATTTCACTCTCTGATAGTTAGCTCATAGTAGCAAACTTCAGTTCAAACACCCTCACTATTCCAATGCTATTACCACATACAATGAATATCGGCTCTCACCATCACCTTAGTCTCTATGCCTATATCACTTCAACAACCAAAAGGGGAGCCAATTTAATTCCATACTTCACCGACAAGAAACTAGATCTTTGATCAAATTGCCCTACAATCACACATCAGGCCACCCGAGCATTTAATTATGTTATAGAGAATTACCTAGATTTGGATTTTGTCAGTTGCTGAATCAGATCTTACAGTTAATGCACATATCGCTTTCATAGATTTAAACATTCAACCAATAACAGTTGATTTACAACAATGATGTAAAATCAATGAATGAGATCATGCCACGTGTCGTCATTCCATTCATCCATCGCTTTGACTATTGAAATGGTCAACTGTGCCCCGAGATTCTCCTACCATGCTACTGTGGTATGGCCTAACATCCACCATGGTATGGCGATAACCATCTAATTACAAGCCACTAGAGTCCACCAAGACACACATACACATCTTGTGCAATTTTGAGGAATAAAAAAAGCATCTACAATATTCCCAATAATTTTCTCTGAAACAACGACACATGTTCAAATCCTTCACACCTCACATGTCACCAAGTGTCAAACACTCAGAAAATTTTGTTCGGTTCATAAGAGTTTATCAATACTCACCTCAACTGAGCACATAATATAATGAGTATTGTTGGATTAGTCAAATCGCAACCATAGATCAAGATCCCCTCAGTACACTATATTGTGGTCCCCACTGCCCTCGAAGTCCAAAAAACTTCCATCTACCATTGTTCCATTGGCGTATCCTAGTGAAGAGTTCCACCGATGACCCCAAGTCACACCCATAGAGCTTTTATCGCATATCGGCATATCAGTGAGACAACACATTGTCACTCACCAATATGCATCTGTTATGTTGATGAAGCCAAGGTTCATCATGCTACCACAAAAGAGAAGGAATTACTTCGTGGTATGGAGGGTAAATTCGTCAAGTCCTTAATAGAGGTTCAAGCCAACAAGTTGAGGCACATTTTTCAAAAAATGAAGTGTTGAACTGCTCAGATTCCTTGACCATCACCTGGTTGTAACTAGAGAACCCATCCATCATGAAGAGTAGCTCACATCCTATAACCTTTTGCAACATACCTTCCATGTTGGGTAGTGGATAGTTGTCTTTCAAAGAAGCAACATTTAAAATTCTGAAGTCAACGCACAATCTGATATCACCATTCTTCTTCCTCACAGGCACACGATTTCAAACCCAGGATGAGTGCCTAATGGGATTAATGATCCTAGCATCTCTTAATTTTTCAAGCTGCTCCTACATCTTAGGTTGCAAGGTAGGGTTAACCGACCTATATTTTTGCCTAAACTGTTTCATATCTGGCTTCAACATAATTTCATGATGGAACAAGTCCTCCCTATATTCCTTGAGGTCATCATATAACTAGGCAAAAACATGCCTATACTTCCTAAGTAGGGAAATTAGCATATTTCTAACATAAGGCTTCATCATTTTACCAATATAGACTTTCTTAGGAGAATTTTATGTTCCTAAGTTTATCTCCTCTAAATCCTCTTTGTGGGAAGGTGCCTACTTAGCACTTGACCTGTGAGGGCCATCAAAAACCCTCTCAAGTGCAACCAAACCTCTGGGAATAGTGTTTTTTTTCAATTGAATTATATCATTCCCAATAAGGGTCTATTTTCCATCAAATTCCACCACAAATGAGCCAAAGTCAATCTCCTGTCTCTCATACTGATCAATGCAATGCAAAAACCATAAAATTTTAGTGTCATCATTAAACACTTGCCAGTTATAAATGTTGTCTGACACTGCAGGCCTAGTTTGTACCTCTATTTGTGAAATTCCATCAAATGTAACATCATCAAGTTTAACAGAAATATTGGCTAATAAGTTAGCCCTAAAATTTTACCCCCTCTCAACCCAATCTATGCCAAAAGCATCAAAGGCCTCAATAGTGTCCCAAACTGCATTTCTATACTGCCTAAGCCTTTTATCCTTGGATGCAAAATGAGATCTAATCTGGGAGACAACTAATTCAAAATCTCCTAACATCGTTAATAACTTGATACCATGTTTTGAAGCCAACTTTAGACCAAGTAAAAGGACCTCATACTTAGCAACATTGTTAGTATAGGTGAATTGCAGTAGAAAAGAGTACTTGAAGGTTTTACCTTGAGGGGAAACAAAAATGATCCCTACTCTTGAGCCTTCTTTGGATCATGCTCCATCAAAGTACATTGTCCACGGGTCATCATCTGATGATACATTTAGCACTTCCTTTTCAATGGGTGCAAGTTGGAATTCTTCTTCTAATATGTCCTCTTCAACATGGAATTTCTCCAAGTCGGTCTCAACAAAATTTATTCTGACAAGTTCTTGTGGCTCTTCCATATTCTCAATCATGTGGGGATCTCTCTTCTCCCTAATAATTTTAGCATCCTTCGGATCAATAGAAAAGGTAGAAAAGGATAAGTCACACTGTATGCTTCCACCATGGAAGCACTGCGATTCCTTCATAGTAGCATCCCATAGTTGGGTGGGATATCCACCACTGTAACACTCATGTGCATTTCCTTTTCTAGGAATGTTGTCAACTTGTATGGAACATTATTGATAAACCCTATTACTGGCACTTCTTTGGAGTCCATTCCATAGCACTTACCATAAGTAATATCAACTTCCAAACCCATTGCATGCATTATCTTCACCGACATTACATTTTTGGAAGCCCCAGAGTCAGTCATATAATTTCTTAGCATTTTTCCATCAATGATTAAACTCAAGAAAAAAGGATTCACATGATTGGGATTAGCTGTGATAGTAGTTCCCAAGTATACTTGATGGCTTTCAGTGATTGCTTCCTCCACAACACCTTTCTTCTCATGACCTTTATTTGACTCAGTTTGATCAAACACTACCTTATCCTTTTTAATATCGATGCTATTGATAAGTGAAACAACTTTATCCTTATGTTCATTTATCCACATCATTACTAGAAAAGGGACAGTAACCTTGACTTGGGAGAGTATTTGAAACATATCCACTAAAGTATATTTTGGTAATTCAGGGAAAATTATGGTCTTAGATGTTACTTTCTCATCCCCTTTTGGAGTCTTATCAGAATTAAACTACTGATGCTCAACCTTAGTGTTTTGGGAGGTAGCCTCACCACTTGTCTTAGCTTTATCCACTTTCTTTGCCTTTATTCTAGCTTCCTTAACCTCCTTGGGCTTTGGAGCTACTTTCTTTGCATCTACTTTGATGGCCACACCCTTTGCATCCTTAACTTTGATGAAAAAATTTCAAGGTTTGCCTGAATCCCCTAGGACTGGGACTGTTTTTTTTCTTAACTACATATTATTTCTTGTCGTAGCAACCAGAGCAACTATGTAGTTCTTAATCTCTTCATTAGAGGGTCTCCTCAGAACATTGTTATCTATTTCAAACTCATTCACAAAATGATCACCATCATCTTCTTCATCTAAGAACACTTGTTGGTGATGCACATCACTGTGTTGCCTTTGCATTTCAACATCTCCCCTGCATGGCTCATCATTTGAGGAATATTCATCACAAGAAAAATCAGATGGAACCAAAAATACATTAGTCATTTCATCTTGGTCATTGGGAGATGGATATTCTCCTTGGTCATCTTGGGAATCTTCTACTGACTGTGCCACTACACATTATTGTGATGAATGAGGCATCTGAAATGCCCCACACCATGGTAAATCTTCTGTAACATTTGTAGAGTGCTTCTGTAGGGGATCCATGGAATCTGAGCATTCCTCTGATATCCTTGTATTGGTTTCCCATTGTTCTAGTTAGTGTGATAAGGAAAATCTTGCAGCCTAGGAGGCCTCTCGTTCCTTTGGAAATGGGACTTCTCACTTTTAGCTTGCTTATGCAGTAGGCAAAGAACCTGATCTATCTTTTCATCAGAAGTCATGGCTTTGATAGCCTTCTTAGTCTGATTTCTTGTATTTTTGGAAGCTTTAGGGTCTTCCTTTCTTCCAACTTTACCAGAAGCTCTTCTATTATTCTCAATGTTAACTGCCATCCTATAGGCTTCTCTCAGAAACTGAGGGTTCTTTTCCCTGAGAAAATAACACATTTTAGAATCATAAGCATTACAATATACTACTAAACAAGCATTTTCATTGGCCTCAAGTAAGCAGGGACCCTAAGCATGGCCTTCAAAAACCTCACATTGAACTCAGTGGCCATTTTATTATGCCCTTTGGTGATGTTGAAATCGTTCAACCTGAATCTGGGATTAGTTTGATCCCCATACTACTCTCTAAACAGTCTATAGAAGGCTTCTTTAGAGTCAATACTTAAACCAGGAAACCCTTTGTACCAATCCCTAGCATCTTTGGTCAAGGATTGCATAAAATAATTCATTGCCACATCATCATCCCATAATTCAAAGTCTTCAACAAAACTCTGAAAATCCTTTAGGTGATCTTCACCACTAAAAGCATTGTTACCGGTAAACTTGGAAAGATGCTTTCATGCATTATCAGGGACCAGATTTGGATACCCCCTAATTTTTTCAATAGTTATATGTATCTATCAACCTGGGGTGGCCCCTTGGTATGTTTATCTCTATGGGAATCCCTTTGCCCATCCTCCTTCTTATCATCTGATTGATGTTCATTTTTGTCCTTTCCATTACCACCATTACTTCCCTTCTTCTAACTGCTTCCTTCCTCATCCTCTGAGTAGGAGCTACCATTCTTATGACCACCTCCACCTTCGCCACCTTGGTCACCACCACCACCCCCTTTGGGATTCTATTTTTCAAAATTCTTATTTTGTGACCAACCTTCATTTTGTTTTGAACCAGATGCCTCGGCGGTGGGCATAGACATCTTAAGGAAGGCAATTTTTCTTGCCATCTCGACATTTTCAGCTTCTATCTCTGCCTTCCTCAAATTTTCCTACAATTTATCATTTATCAATTCTAACCACAATGTTTTAGGATTTGGGGGTGCATCCAATAGTTTTGGATTGGACTTAACTCCTTTATCAATAGAATTGTTGGTTTCAGCATTAGCATTAGTGTTGGTTTTTGGGTTAAAAGAATTGTAAGAAGTTTTTTTAGATTGATCCATTGGAGATTTCCCATGATCAACAAAGGTTTTCTTCTTGGATAAAATAGGTGGGTAAAAGCTCTTAGTGGCTGGGATAAAAGAGGTGTATGTGGTTACAACAGAGGTCCCCATGGAAATTATTACTTTAGAAATCTCACGGGCCCTTTCAGCAGTTGCCTTAGCCACATTAGTACTATTGGTGTTTTTTAAAACCCAAGCGGATTTACCAAAGCTTCTATGAATTTTCCATGTTCAATAATGAAAGCCTAGGAAGCAATTGGCCAAATTAATAAGAAGAAGCAATAATGCCTACTCTCCTACACTTCGGGCTCTGCAAGACCTGGGAGGGTGATCCCACAATGTGTTTCCTATAGATAACTAAACAATTTCAAATACACACTGCATAACAATAGATGAGTTCCCCATTAGTACTAAGTAGATGAAATCCTTCAAGAAAGTGGCAATTCCTTCAAAGATCCAATTCCTATAAGTAGAGAACTTCAAACATAACAAAGGTGGGTCGATATGAAGATTATTTTGAATAAATGTTCTAAAATCAAATGCCAAAGATGTGAGAAATATGACCACTACTTCAGTATCAATGCCATATCCTAAATCATGGAATCAAATGAGAAAGAATTGAACTATAAGGAAAATTTCATCATAAACAGTTAAGATCTATATGAATTGCATTACAATTCATGTATCTATACCAAAGATCTATTACTACTGATGAATCCAGCTACCAACCTACATGAACCTACACAATAACCAAAGCATTTAATTGATCCTTTGAACCAGAGCCACAATTATAGTATAATTCACAGTAAAGAACAATGAAAACCAACAAAACTAGTCTTTGACCAATATTTCATTGATAATTCATGCCAAGTATCACAATTAGAGAGAAAATAGACATAAAAGTTTGCCATATTCGACACAAGCATGCTTAAGAACCCCATAATTAACAAAATTCTCCTATTTGACTCTAAACTTTAAAACGTGGACTCTAAGTATATACTCTTTGTATTAAAATTTTTGATTTCAACAAAAGACCCTATACATCGAACCTGAATTACCTTTTATAGAATAAGGGATAAAAACAAGCCTTAGGGTGGAATGTACAGATGTCCACACTTGATTGGACTAATATTTTACACATTCCCTTCTATAGTTATATTTTTATTTTACAATTGGAGGGAATTCCTATAAGACAAAATTTATTTTCAATTGTCATGGAGAAGGAAAGCCACCTTCCAAAAGGTGACCTGTTAAAAGTAAAAGCATCTTTAACCATTGTAACATTTTATCTACCTCATTAGTAATCCACATCAACAATCTGCACTTTAAGCTGGGAGAAGTATGTGTATATTCAATTGTAACTTATGAGGCTAGACCTATACTATACTCGACCAAGTCATACTCTCTACCCTAGTGCTCATATCCCAAAATCATTAGTGAATACATTCTTCCATGATTCAAATTCTGCTTTAGATGGCCACTTGAAAGCGATAACCTCATCTATCTTTTCTCTATATGGTGCATATTTCACCATCACTGAAGTAGATTCCTTGTCAAAGTCTTCTAGGAAACTAATAACAAAGGATAGTTTCTTGAGTATATCATTCAACATACCAATAATAGTGTTCTTGCATATCTCATTTGTTTGGGTTGACATGATGTCATTCATTTGGTCCTTCCAAGCCTGTAAAGGCTTCACCTCATCATAATTATGTTGGATATCTGGTAATGGTGTTAGGTCTACTTCATCATATTTGGCCTTTACTTCATTGATCTTCATTTCTATAGGAGCAACATATCCTTGGAAATTATGCTCCACAATTTTAGTAACAAATTGATAAGTTGAAATAACCTCGAGATACTTATCCTTCTGATGATTTGCTCCTACTTCCATGAACTTTAATTGTTCAACTCTTGGACTCCACCTATCCAACAATGGGGTGGCTAATTCTTTAACTCTTGGGAACAACTTAATTTCTTGCAACATTAAAGCATAAATTGCATGGACACTATTTAATTTTCCTTGGACTTTTCTATTCAAGTGTCCCAATACAACATATAAAATTATTGAATTGCTTTTCAACATTAATTCCTGGGCCTCATGCAACAATTATTTATACTCCTCAACCTGGTGGATTAATTTCTCCTTTGAAAGCTCTCCTCCTTAAGTACTTTCCCCTTTAATGGTGGTGGGCTCTTGTCCCATACTGTATGGAATGATTGCTAAGGGTTGTCCTTATGAGGGAGGTTGAGGTTGCTCCATTGGTGGAGTAGAAACATTGTGTCTATATCTAGTTGGTCCTTGAGACTTCCATGTCTCCATTTGTTGCTTCAATAATGCTAGCTCAATTTCTAATTTTGTAATTCTTTGTTGACTCTTATTGTATTCAATGATAAGATCATTATATTGTCCCCTCAAAGTATCTTTGTCCTTGTTCAAATCCTCAAAAATTTCCCTGGATAACTTGGAAACATTCACCACCATATCTGTTGCCTGCAATGTTGGGGTATCGACAACTCTTCTCACAACCAGGTGACCACTGAAATTAGATGGCTCTACAACTGTGGGCTTCTTGGACCTAGTAGACAATGAAAAAATTGCTAAGGCATCCCATTCTTCACTAAAGGATGACCCTTTGAGTGCCAATATAGCTTCTTCCTTAGTTTCAATAAGTGGCCTATTGGCCCTTCTTATCGTATCAAACACCACAACATCAGCAATATCAAATTCAGGGAGTAACAATACTCCACTCTTTTGCACCAATTCTCTACCTTACTTTGGTGTCATTTCCTGCATGACATTAGATTAGATACCCTTCTCTGGAAGCTCCAGATGCAAACTCCTTTCTTGAGCTACCTTCTCAAAATACAATGGAGCCTGCACCCTCCAAGAAAAATCTCTATATGAATTTTTTTTAATAAAAGAGTCGTCCCTTATGAATTCTCTACAGGCCTCCATCCTTAAGTCATCAATATTAGTTATTCCTCTTATTTCATCTTTTCCTAGGCTTAGAACAACTGCTCCAGAACTTGATGCAACATCTTGTGAAAAAGATGGAATTCCTTGTTTCATGTCATCAGGGGTCACCATGATCTCTTCATCATTTGTATCAGGATAATCAACCATCTTTGTCTCTTCAATCCTCTATCTTTTGGCTGATGGTGGTTGTGTTGGAGAAGGGGCTCTCGAGGGAGAGTCCAGATCAATGACATTCAGTGATAATTTCCTTGAAGATGATGGGATTGATTTCTTATGAGACACCACCCCAAAATTTTCTGAAGTAACAGGAGGGGGGTGGTTTATTTTTCAATTATTATTCCCTTCTTCCTAGAATAAACTATAATCTTTGATGGAGGATGATAAGAAGGTCTTTCCTCGAATATTACTTCAGGATATTCTTCAATAGTCTATGACATTCCTTTGTCCTCAACTACCTATTCATCCTTCAAGACTCCTACAATGCTCTCAAATTTTTCAACAACATATGTGGCTCTATTCAATTCACAACTGATATTTGGCATGGGATCATATGCAGGGTTCTTTTCCCTCTTCTTATTCATCATTTTAATAAAAGAAACATACTTTTCTTTTCTTTCCTCCTCCACCTACAAATCAAGGATGTTTCTGATGATATCCTCAAGGAAATAGAAGTTGTGAATAAAAATGCGTATCTTGTGCTTTTCGTTCATTTGAGAAATGAAACCCTTAGGATCATGGTTCCTTGGGCGTACGGTGTTTAACCCATAAGGCTCAAGTAATGTCCCCAAATCTTTCCATCCTCCTTTTTCCATGACAAAATTAGAAAAAGTTGTGTACTCAAGAAAGAGAGATCCCTTCTTCTGCTCTATTGGAAAATGAACCATTTGGACATGTCCCAACTATCTCATGATTTCTATGAATCTAATTCTTAGAGGCACATCCCTTGGCAAAGCATATGGGTTGACATTAGTGCCATATACCCTGAAAATAGTTGTATTATAGTAAGGGATGATATATCCCCAATTCTGTGTCAAATTCAACTCAGGCCTCCTCTCCATTGGCCTTAACAAATCATGAATCTCCTTTAGAATTCTAGGTGGATCATAGATCAAGGATCTTTTCAATCTTGACCCAAAAACATTATGATGCACCACATAGTCAAAGCTACGGTCATACCTATCTAGAATTATGGTCCAATATTGGACATGATATTTAATATCATCCTCTTTCTTTTTCAATTCCATATTCTACCCAAAAATTATCTCCCTTATACAAAAACATGTGCATCAATAAGGAATTCCATCTGAAACTTACAAATTATTTTCCTTCTTTTAGAGCTACCAAGCCCTCATGCTTTTTATCTGCCAGATAGGAAGCAAAATCATATACTACATTAAAAGTTGGATGTTGAAGATTCATAGCCATGTACATGAGTTCAGTAGGCAAGGTAGACTTTATACTAATACCAAGAAATTGACATAGGGAAAAAATAGTCTTCTTGAAGTAATTGCAAAAGCACTTCAGGGGAAAAGGTTCAGGCTCATTCTTTCCAATCACTGTCCTCTTCTTATTTTTTCCCATTCCTCTAATTGACAAATGAGGAATTAACAGAGAAGTCCTAAATAAACCATTGGTATTTCTATATTCTTCTATGAAGGCCTTAAGGTCAACAAAAACCATATCCTCATTCCATTTGTATAGACCAAAATTTTTTGCAATTTCCTCTTTGGTTATTTTAACCATCTCCACACCATCATATGTCCTGACAATTCTAGTCACAAGATCATACCTCACTGCAACATTCTTTAAAAATTCAACATCTAGATATACATTTGGTACCACTAGCTTGCCGAGGTCCAACCTTCAAGGGTTACACAAAGGGGCACACAAGTTCCTATTTCCAAACCAATTGGAAAATAGCTGCCAACCTGTATATGGCACCTTAGCATCTTGAATTGCACACTGCTTATCGATTAACCCTTCTAAAACTTGGGGCCCGTAAAAAAAATTCTTTCCCTCAAGTTTCTTATTGGTAGAGGGTTTTAATATATCTATGACATCCTGAGAAAAATTCCTAGTAGGATTTTCAGAGCTAGAACTTCGGGCTTTGGGCACCATTGCACAAGATAGACTAAGGTTTTAACCTAGGGTTAGAGTACTGCAAGGATTTTGGGATTTAGCTTCTAGCTTTATAGCCTTAAAAAAATTAATTTCACAAATTGAAAGGTCTCAATGATTATTTATGGAAGCTTTAAAATAATTTTAAAGCAAAAATACCAGTGTGAGCTTTAAAACAAAACAAAACACAATTCACACTTGTCGTCAAGAAATCAATAAGGTATTTAGAAAGAAAGAGATCATAGTGGATATGTTACTTACAATTTTTATGGCAGAGAACCTTAATGGTGGTTATGCTGGACTTACATGAATTTTCTCATGTCGCTTGGTGACTGAAAATTCTTTTTTAGTGCAAAATTGTTCACAAAAATAGAAATTCAAGAAAATTTTAGCATTAAATTTGGTGGCTCGGACTAAACTCCACCATTACCATTCACTCATGTGAGAAACAACATCTAACGTAAAACATTCACCCACTTTGAATATCAGTCGTTGATCTCAATCCAAGCAGGCAAGAATGAGCGACTCAGATTGAGTCAACACAGTTTGAAAATGCCATGTTCGTCCATCAAACTCTTGGCAAATGAAAATCCATCGATGATACACCACCTAAGCACGAGTGGGTCCCACCCTAGATCACTTCATACTTGGTATTGGTATCCATGTGTCACTTGTTCGCTCACCTCACAACATCTTTAAAGCTATTATCTTAATTGTGTGAGGTATGCGAGGAATGACCATGATCAATCTTCATCATCACATGAAAGTCATTGATTTGAGGGCCTCATTAAACCGTAGGAAAAAAAGGACTAGGCCCCATGATCATAGGCAACATGTGGCAACATCTCGTACACCTCACCATTCATTTGTGATGTCATAAAAAATCCTTGCGAGGCTAGTGGGGAACAGTCAAGGTCAAATATATCAATCTGACTATCCAGAAATCTGAACATGCAACAAATGTTATTCATAAAAAGGGGACCGACTAGAAAAACAAGGTGCAACCCATAAGGTATGGAAAATAGACATAAGTCTAGAGTTATGAAAATTTATTGACCCGACCTTAAGCAAGGGTTAAAATTAAGTCCCAACATGGAAAAGACCGATGGGTCAAGTAAAAGGGTTCGATAGCATGAATGACTTAAAAGGATCAAGCCATGACTTAAACAACCAGCAACTTGGAGTACTAGGTCAACAAAGGATTAGAACACCAAGATCATAACAAAGAAAAAACCTATAGCAGAGGTTTTTATGACTAAAACCCCGAAGTAGACCAGTGGTGCCAAACACCAGGGAAACAAGGAATGAGCAAGATTGTGGAAATTTTTGAAGAGCTCTACCAAGTACTTGCTAGTGTTTTGGTTTCATTTTGTGTTGGTATTAGAGCTATAGTGCTTGTTGTGCTATTGTTGTGATTCCTCCTTTAATTGGTATCAAAGCCTAGGTTCAAAACCAATATTCAAAGCCATTACTCAAATGCATTTGTAATAACAGATCCATATTCTATTAAGATCTAGTAATAGTGAAAGTTTGTCATAAGAGTCATATGTTGTTAGCTGGAATAAGAGTGTGAAGACTGAAAGATCGAAGGTAGAGATGCAAAGTAGCTATGGAGCCGTAGTAAGGTCGTAAATCCTATGTTGAAGTCGAAGGATATGCGTGGAAGGGTGAGCAGTAAGACGGTTAAAGTAGCAGTGAAATAGTCTTTGAAATTTTTTAGTAAGTCCTAAAACTCTTCAATGGAAAGCCAAAGATCTCGTAATCCAATTTCTTCGCTTTCATCTATTATTCATAACGTGTTTGAAGATAAAGAAGAATATGTTGATAGCAAAGGCAATTTTAAGTTTCCAAAAATTAAGATTTCAAATTTGTATCCTGAGAAAGGCATAAAAGCTAGTACTATGGATTCAAGTAGACAATCTAAAGTACCATCTAAAGCCTTAATAGAGTCTATGGCTAAAAATCTAGAAATATATAGGCTAGTAGCAAGGCAAGTCAGAGAATCACACACTAGCCAACATAGCTCTTCTGAAAAAGATAAAGTAAAGAATCAAAAGGATGAAAAGATGACTAGAAAGGTATGTTCAAATGAAGAATCATTGCATAAGAAGGAAAACAAAGAAATGGTTGATCTGGTTTCTAAGAAGCTAGACAAAATAAGATCTTGTGTCCAGAAAGCCAAAATCACTCATGAAAATGATAGCTCGAGAAAGGAACAAAAGAAAGGATTCCTTCAAAAAGAAAAGCAAAAGGAAAAAGAAAAAACTAAAGAAGTAATAAAGCCTACTAGAAAAATATATGTTCAGAAAAGGAAAGGTTTCTTTGATAAGGATGAACATAGTAGTTCTACCAAAGTCACAAGAAAGGAATCTAAAAAACATTCCAATGCTATTATTGGAAAAGATCGGTTACAAGAATTAAGTATTAGACAACCAATCAATAAGCCTATATTTGCAGACCAAGAAAAGAAATCAGATGAAGAATCTTCTCAGAATATGTCTATAAAATTAGAGGTCATTGAATCAAGAAAATAAAATGTTGAATCTGTGTATGTGAATATGTGAGCTAACTAAAAGGATAAACCAACACACCAATGCGACATTAAATCAAAGGACACTAATTTAAAATTAAAACAAACTCTAAAACAATAGCTCTTTCAAAAGCATCCCATTGTCCTATATCTCCAAGAATTTAATGCAAGGTACTGGCTCTCAGTTGATGCAAGCAACAACTTGGTAGAATGACAACTTTGGCGAATAATCTTATACAAAATGCATGTCTATTTTCTAAATGATTAAGCTATGAAATTGAAATACTATGCTTGAAAAGATTGCTAAATGATAATTAGAATGAAACTATAGTAATCGCACTAAATTCACAAAATCTACGATCATTTTCAACTCACAAAGGGGTTGTATTTATAGATTTTTGGAGGCAAGAATCTAGCTGGCAAAGATTGACAGTCAAAATCAAACTTGTCAAGATGAACAGTGAGAGATTTTGGAAGTTGAGAGAAAGATGGAAGGCTGAGAGAATAATGGAAAATGTTTCCTCCTACACAACCTTTTCCATTCAAAGTTGAAGGAAAGTTGTCATTTGTGCATTTCAATTATGAGGAGTTAGTTGGTAGTTGAGGATAAATCCTCTAATTAAATTATTTATTTATTTAATTATATGTGACAAGAATTTTAGAAACTTCCATAATTAAATAATTAATATTTAATTGTGTATGAGAGATGAAAAAGGAAGGTAATTAAATATTTAAAATATTTAATTAAATGTGAGGTGAGAAAAAGTGTTAAATAAAATATTTATTATGTTTAATTTAAATGTGGAATGACGAATGAATTTAGAGGAATATTCCATTATTTGAATTTAAAAATTCAAACTTAGAATAATATGATAATTAATATAAATAAATTATTAAATTTATTTAATTTAATTAAGAAGATGATGATTATAATTAAATAAACTTATGGGTATGTGCAGGATCATGATGGGCCAAAAAGTGGCGATATCTAAGTGATATGATGGCCCATGTGCCTGACGACTTTTGTTTTACCCAAAATTGATGAAACGAAAAGGGTTTTTAAAGGAGATTCTCAAATTTCCACCAATATAAATTATGCTTTACTTTGAATTTAATAAATAATTATTATTCGTTTTATATTTGAATTATGAATAAAGTCTTGATTGATAGGCTAATTGAAAAACATCTATAACTTTCAAATGGTATCACATCTTTTGAATCTGAAACATGCGTCACATTCTATGCTTTGCATACTATAGGATTAAAAAAAAAAATGAATTTCATGAAATTTTGACCAAGTTAAGGTGGTTAGACAAACGAGTTTTTATAATTTTTAAAAATTTTAATAAAAAAATCATAATTAATTATTTACTTGGAAAAAAATTACAAAAGAATATGCATCACATCGGTACATGAGTCCCCTACTTATATCTAAAATATTATAATAAAATATTATCATTTTATTCTGGTTAGGGTGGTCAGACAAACACCTACTTCTTATTTTTTCCCTCAAATTTAAGTACTACTGCATTGAAATTTCAAATTTTCACCAAATAGATTTTTTTTTTTTTAAAATAAACCTAGTAGTTTAGAAAATACATTCAATTTTCTCATGATTCTATTCTTACATATTTTTGAAATAATATAGATAACTTATTCAAATTTTTATGTCAAGTTGCCTATATCTGATTTTTTGAATTTTACTGCCACTTAAGGGCCTGTTTTTTCCATGATGATCTTGCACATACCCTTATTTATTTAATTAAGCTAGAAGAATTAGAAAAATGAATGATATAGATAAATAATTAAATTTATTTATATGTAGATGACTTTAGAATATTAATTAAATAATTCATATTTAATTAATTAACAGGCTCGACCATTTTTAGATGTATACATTTTGCCCCTCTTTGAAGTGATGTGTTTTATGCATTGCTTCAAAGAAAAATTTAGATAACGAAAATTTTCCCCTAACTTTGAAAAATTGACTGATGATGCTATATGCCCCCTCGGGAGATAAATCATGTGATTTGATGATGTTTGATGATGATTCAAAGATTTGAAATGATTAGAAGGAGATTCATCGATTTATCTCCTGAAATAGCACTCCACGTGGTGAAAATAAAAATAACCCTCCCTTATTTACCCCCTTAAAAGGTGGAAAAAGGTAAAAGTCATTGTTATTTGCATAGTTTCCTTTTGTGATATTTGAGCTCTACGAGAGAGGATTTTGAGATGCCAATCCACTATGAGCACCACAGATTCAAGTGGGCCTTCCGACATTAGCGACCCGCAGTATACGACCCTCCAATAAGATCATACAACCTCCCATTGTGAATTTTGCTTGAATTTTTTGAATTTTTAGATTTTGAATTATTTTGTTTTAGTGCATAGAATTGTGATTTAGTGAATGCAAGCTCTGATCTAGCACATAGATTAGCACATAGGTGATAGCTCATAGATTGAACAAATTAGCGCATATGAATGTTAAACTAGCGCATAGGCTATTGTAGTGCATAGGATAGATAGATCAACACATAGGTGAAAACCGCACGCATATGATGCTCGAACAGTGCATAGGATAATGGCTTTAGTGCATACACCTGATAGAATAGAAAATTGATGGTCTAGCACTTTGAAAGTATATTTTAGCACATTGATGGATAAAGTAGCGCATTTGTTGGATTAGCGCATTGAAATTTTGTTTCAGTGCATCCATGAATTTTAGCTGAATTTGAGATTTTGTTTTAGATATGATGATTTCTTGATGTTTGTTGCTATATTAAACAACTGATTGAATGATTTTGAGTAGCATCAAGGATATATTGACTTGATTTTGATGATGATCTAATAAATTTGTTTTCATGTTTGAAAAAAAATAGTAAAATGATGTTGATTCTGATAAATTTTCTTTCCGAAATGAAAAACAAATAGTAATGATGTTGATATGATTTTGAGCCGATTGGCTGTTAAATTTGTCTTCATGTCTAATGAAAAACAAATAGTAGAGTGATAAATTTTCCTTCCTACTTGAAGAACAAATAGTAATGATATCATGATATGGTGCTGATGTTGATTTGACTATGATGATTCTGATAAATTTATTTTCATGTTCAATGAAAAACAAATAGTAATGATTGATTTACTTTTGTTGATTAACATGATTGTTGATTTCCTGATTGATTGATTTATCTTTTTGATGATCTGATTGATTGTTGCATTGATGTTATAGGAGGATTTTAAAATCCTCTAGATCAGAGAGATATTTCCTCGTACTTGGGAGATGATTCCTAGATTATCTTAGCCAGACATAGGGATCATTGTTAGATGCGGTTTGGGATCACTTCTGAGCATCCCTCAATATAGGGTCAACAAGGCACTATTGACCACATTAGCTAAGAGATGGCATAGTGAGAATAGCACATTTCACTTGCCGACTGGAGAGATCACTGTTACACCCGAGGATGTGTATAGTATTTTGGGTATCCCTATGGTTGGTGACCTTGTGGTCTATGACCATAAGGAGATTGGAGGTACATATGCTCTTAGACGAGTGTTTCAGGACCCACACATTAGCAGGTATGAGATCCCGTGGAGGGAGATGGTAAAGGTTTATGCCCCACTTCCCTCAGTTTTGGCAGGTTTCATTAGTGGTTTTCTATGTCCCAACCACAGGTCAAAGGGACTATCTATTGGTTGGGGTCATATACTGGAGGACATGATCCTTCAACAGACCAAATACGCATGGGGCTCCTATATTTTAGCCTATCTATATCATGATCTCCATTAGGTCATATACACTGATGGGAAAAGCATTTCATGTGGTGTGACACTTCTTCAAATATGGGCATGGGAGCACATCGCCATCACCCATCATTTCCCAAGAAAAGACCGTCCACTTGGCCACCTGTATGTTTATGCATATACAGGTCCACTTGTCCAACCTAAGCTAGGCAAGTTAGAGTACTAGCGGTATGTTCTAGATGACATGGATATAGTTATCTAGAGACCCTATGTTGACTGTGAGGCATGGGATGATGATGAAATTGAGCTACCATACTGCGACATAGCTAGATATTTGATTGGTCGCACTCCATTTGTCATTGAGCAATTTTTGGTTATGAGAGTGTTAAGACAATATGGACGGGGGTAGATGATGTTGCAAGGTGTGGCTCACTATGCTAGGTGATGAGAGGATGTGGCGGAGTGGGGTCCCTTCATCACATTTGAGGCAATGAGAGCAAAGTACACTGGGCTACAACTAGAGTTTTGGGATATCCACCCAAAGGTCACAGATGCACGAATGATCGAGGACTATGCAACCTATTTTATACTTATCCATTTCCTAGGTTGACCAACCATGATGAGCCGAAACCATTGTTAGATTGCCCTACAACATAAAGAGCATGCAAGCAGCCATAGGCACAGGCACAAGCACAGACGAGGGAACAAGTTGGGCCACAGGTAGGAGGATAGGCTGGGGGATAGGTAGAGTAACTGGTTGGAGGAGAGGAGGATATAGGTGGGGTAGCCATGGATATTGATGAGGAAGAGGAGGATGACAGTTTGGATGATGATGATGGTGGTGGGTATGATGGGGGTGGTGGAGGGAGAGTCTGTTTTGATTTGCCATTTAGGACTTGGCCTCGCATAGCTAGAGTTATGGAGCAGCCGGTAGTCACATTACCTCAGATCACTATCAGGGCTCCCTCACAGGGTCAAATCGATACATTATAGGCATAGGTACAGGCTCTCCAAATCCAGTTAGCACAAGCACAATCCACTATCATGTAGTTACAAGAATAGATGGCTTAGCCACCACCTCCCGACCCACAAATAGCCTAGTTGATAGCATAGTGGGATAGTTTCAGGCAGTGGTGTGTACAGGCAGAGGGGTTGGTTGAGAGACTTTTGAGATCTGTTGATGGAACATCTATTGGAGAGGTTGTTACAGAGGGGTTAGATATTGCTTGCCAAGTGGACTATTATCATATGAGATAGTTTGAGGTGGTATCGCCTAAGCAGAGGATAGCATATACCTAGTCAGGTACCTGATCCCGCACTCACATCCACACACATTCTAGGAGTTCTACTAAGAGTGTGCATATGCCAGGCAGATGAGACACAAGGGCCACAGGTAGTAGAGATCCAACAAGACCAACCACCTTTGAAGGCAGTAGTAGTTATGATCCTCACACAGATGCCCCATAGTGATGATTATGTATACACCATGTTATTGTATTTTATGTATCTCTTTCATACATTTGATATCTTTGTACCTATGGAGAATTATATTTGATGAGATTATGATATGCAACGATGATTTTTGATATACATGTGTCCTTGATTATGCTATGATGGATGTGTATGTATGCATTTTTACTTCTATATTCCATGTTGTTTTATGATTATGCATGTTTTTATGAATGCTTTTTATATGATGATAGATGCACTTGATATGAATAATGATGTTTATGTTTTATGATTTGATGAATCTGCAAATAGAATGATGTTTATGAATTTGATATATTGATGGTGCAATGTGAATGATTTTATGATTCAATATGATGTATGGAAAATTTATGTAATGAATGCAACAAATGTGTCTTTTTATTTTCAATGTATGATTATGCAAACGATATATGATTTAAAATGATTATGGAATAATATGATAATGAAATGATAAAAATGAGGTTAAAGATTGATATGAAAAAATGATATGTATGATTGATGCAAATGAGATGAATGATTAATGATATGAAAATGATATGAAATGATTTATATGTGAATGATAATGACTATGCAATAATATGATGATGAAATGATGTGAAATGATAATGATAATAGTAATGGTAATGACACTAATGAAATGAGATGTAAATGAGATGTAAATGAATTGAATGATTTAAAAATGATATGAATGAAAATGAAATGCAAAATATGATGAAAATGATGAAATGGATAAAAGTGGATATAAAATTATACGAAATCATATGCCACTAATTGGTAAAATAAGATGCAACATAAGATGACATGATCACACAAACTTGATATGATTTAAAAATGATATGAAATTGATAATGAAAATGCAAGATGATATGAATATGTCAATGAAAATGAAATGAGATGCAATAAATTTCCAAGTGTACTCAATCTTCGTTTTAAAAAGAGATATGTATCTTTACCAACCTCCAAAAATCTATCATATAGCCACAAAAAAAAAAGATGAATGCAATCTAAATGAATCATGCAGTCTTAAAATGACAAATGAACCATTTCACTGTTGTCATTCTGTAAACCAAATCTATGCTTGATTTTCATCATTGAGCCTTTTTATATGTTGAAAGTTAGTACAAGCATCAAAGGGGATATTTGCACCGATGATGACCTAAGTACAACTTTCATGATGTTTGATATAGCAAGTTAATACAAGCATCAAGGTATAATTGAACCAAGATGACCTGAGTATTGCCTACGTAAATAGATAGAAGTTAATTGTTTTCCTATACAAATCCTAAAATGTCACCATGTCTCGTGATAAATTTGCACAAGACTATTGATTAACTTGCAGACAAAAATCAAAGAAAAATCATATTCCTTCCTTGTGATTCTAGTTAAGTACATCATTGAACCACTCCAGAGATATGATGTCATCAAATGTCAAAACAACAATTCAACTTATGCTTTAAGTTTTTCATTCATTTTATTCAGAGTAAGATCATCCAGTTTGTTTTAGTTTTCTATCTCATAGCTATTTTGACCAATTTTGATTGGATATTTGATTGTTGTTCCAACATTCAGATATTTGAGTGTCATTTGTTTGCCAAAAGGTTCGAAAGTTGATTGCCCCCAACGATTTTGTACTTTGACTCCCGATAAGATGCGACCTACTATTAGGAATAACAATGATCATCAAGCCATGATGAAATCCTTGTCATTTCAAGGAAATGTTGGGTGTATGATGCCGATCTGATGGCTAGGAATGGATGTGATTCTGATGAAAAATGACTATGAACAAGGAAAAATGTAATCTAATAGATGAGAGTGCTGAGTAAATCACAAACAATGCTTGTTTTCCAGATTTTCACCATTTGTTTTTATTGCACTTTTTCAGATTTTGGTGAATTTTTTTTTTTGTTACCAAGATGCCTATTTGCCAAGTTTTCATCGAGGCAATGATTTTTTTATTTTTTCATTTTTTTCTTTTTTCTCTTTTTTTGTATTTTTGATTTTTTTGATCTTTTTGTATGTCAAAAGGATGCCTTTTTACTAGGTTTTCACCCCGATGACAATTTTTTCAGGCCATTTTTTGATTTGTATGGATTTTTTCATGACTTTTTATGTTGTTTTTGGTATCTTTCTAGGACTTTTTATACTATTTTTTTTTTTGTGTTTTTCAAACATAGAACTTCTTCAAATGAATGTTGTTGGTTGGATCTTCAAGTAGGTCCCCTTCTGGCATTGATAACTAATATTCCCTCGATCCATATGCTGCAATAATGACGAACAAGCCCAACCAATTGGGCTCGAACTTGCCTTTCTTTTTCTGATCTTGTTGGTTGCGAGGGTTTTCTTTGAGGACCAAGTCACCAACTTGAAATGTTTGTGGTTTGACTCTATGATTGTAGCTACAGGACATACCTTGATAACTCTTCAAGTGATTAGGTGCACTTTATTGCCGCTCATCAAGTAGCTCTACTTCTTGCAGTCTTGAAACTTTGTAATTCTCATTGGTTATAAGTCCCTTCAGTGAGACTCGAAGTGAGGGAATCTCAACTTCCAGTGGAAAAGTTGTTTCTACCCCATAAACCAAGGCATCTGGGGTGGCACATGTTGGCATGTGAATGCTTGTTATGTATGCCCATAAAGCTGGATTTGATTGGACATGCCAATCACGGCCGATGTCATTTATTGTTTTCTTTAGGATCTTCAGAATTGTCTTGTTTGAAGCTTCTGCTTGGCCATTTCCCTTCGGATAATAAGGAGTAGAGAACCTGTGTTGGATTTGAAATCTTTCATAGAGTTTATCAACATCTTGATTTTTAAAAGGTCTTCCATTATTTGTGATAATGGAGCTGGGAATGTCATACCGGCATATGATATATTCAGAAGGAAGGATGAAATTTGTTTGTCAGTAACTGTTGTTAAGGGAACAACTTCAATTCACTTAGTAAATTACTTAGTGGTTGTGATAATGAACGTGTGTTCATTTGATGATGATGGGTGTATCTTTCCAACTAGATCTAGTCCCCACTAAGCGAAAGGCCATGTTGTAGTGAAGGGTTGTAATTCTTGAGCAGGAGCGTGGATGAGATTTCCACGAATCTGAAATTTTAGACATTTCTTGACACAGATGAATGATTCATTTTCCATGGTTGGCCAATAGTATCCCATTCTAACAAGTTTCTTAGCCAAGGTTAATCCACTTGAATGTGTCCCAAAAATACCACCATGAACCTCTTGTAAGGCCTTTTTTGATTCATCATGTTCAAGATATCTAAGGAGGGTACCATCAAGACCATGTCTATAGAAAGTGTCAACTATTAGGCTATAGCGATAAGATTGTCGTATGAAATTTCTTTTCTAGTTCTGAGATAAATCTGGGGGTAAGATTGTATCCTTCGGATAAGCATAAATTTTTTCATATAAGGGGGAATCAGAACCAGTCAGCTGACAAATGATTTGGGTTTCAAGATTTTCATAGATAGGGGAAAACAGTTGTTCCACCAGGAATTCATACCGAGCTTGGTTCTCTGATAATTGCAATAGTGATGCAATTGTAGCCATGGCATCTAAAGCTTTGTTGTCAATCCAAAGAATTTTCATGAACTTGATCTCAACAAAATACTTCTTGAAATAATCTACCATGTTTTTTTAAGGCATTAACTTGTCATATTTAGTGTGATAGTCATCATTTATTTGATTTATCACAAGTTGTGAATTGCCAAAAACTTGTAACTCCATGATTCTCCAATTCAATGGGATTCTCATTCCAATTAGCAATGCTTCATACTCAGATATGTTATTTGTACAAGGAAACATCAACCTATAAGACTTTGGAATGGTATGTCCCTAAGGTGTGACAAAAATAATTCCTACCCCCGAGCCATGTTGTGTGTAGGACCCATCAAAATAAAGCATACATGATTTCTTAGTAGTTGTTGTGAACACATCTGCATCAGGGAATTCAATGTGCATTGGATGTTCTACTTGTAGTCGTTCTTTTGCCAACTAATCTACAATGACCTTCCCTTTTATTGCTTTTTGATCCACATAGTGAATGTCAAATTCACTTAGGATCATTACCCATTTATCTAATCTTCCAGTTAAGGTTGCCTTGCTCAGAAGATACTTTAAAGGATCAATTTTAGCCACAAGTTTGACTATGTGAGCTATAATATAATGTCACAACTTTTGAGAAGCAAACACTACTACCAAACAAGATTTTTCAATGAAAGTGTAATGTAGCTCATGGCTTGTCAAAGTTCTGCTAATGTAATATATTGCTTGCTTTTTTCCTGTTATGTCCTCCTATGCTAATAATGCCCCCAGGGATACTTTTGTGGAAAAAATATACAATATGAGTAGTTCACCTTGTACTAGTGGAATCAATAGTGGTGGACTCATTAGATAATGCTTGATCTGATCAAATGTTGCTTCACACTTGTCTTCCCATTTGGATGGAATGTTTTTATGCAAGAAATGTGTGAATGGAAAACTCTTGTCTACTAGCTATGCAATGAATCTCTTGATAGATTGTAGGCATCCTTGCAATGAGTTTTGTTGATTGATTTTCCTTGGTGGTGGCATCTCTAGGATTGCTTGAACCTTTGTTGGATCTAGTTCAATTCCTTTTTCTGATATGATATAGCCTAAGAGCTTTCCAAATTTTACCCCGAAGACACATTTCTTGGGATTAAGTCTGACCTTAAATTTTTCCATTCTGACAAAAATCTTAGATAAGATATCTAGATTCCCTTCTCTTGTGTTTATTTTTTTCTAAAAGATCATCTACATAATCCTCCATGAATGTATGCATCATGTCATGAAAAATTGTAGTCATTGCCCGTTGGTATGTTGCTCCTACATTTTTGAGTCCGAACAACATTACATTCCAACAATATGTACCCCAAGGACATGTGAATGTGGTTTTATCTTGATCTTCAGGTGCAATCTTAATCTGGTTATATCCAAAAAATCCATCCATTAATGAATACATAGCTTGCCCAGTTGTTAAGTCCACAATCGTGTTTATGTTTGGTAGAGAGAAATCATCTTTTGGACATGCCTTATTTAAATCCCTAAAATCTGTACAAATTCTTATTTGTTCATTTGGCTTTGACACAGGTACGATGTTGGAAATCCATTCTTCATAATCAATAGACCGGATGAATCCTACATCTAACAACTTTTTTAATTCCTCTTTGACTAGTAGTTCAACATGTGGATGCATTTTTCTAAGTTTCTGTTTCATAGGTTTTTCCCTTGGCATGATGGACAAATGGTGCATGATAAGATTTGGATCTAATCTAGGCATATCTATGTATGACCATGCAAAATTGATTTGATTATCCTTTAGGAATTCTATGAATTTTAGGATTTCTTCCTCTATCAGTGATGCAACAAGTTGCAAAAATTTTGCTTTTTCCACAATGCCTATATTGATTGCCTCTGTTGGTTCTATCAAAATAGAAGATCTTTCCTAATAGTGCTCAGGGAGAGTGTCAAGTTTCCCACCTTCTAGTGCCTTTGAAAGGTTTTCACTGTCAATTATGCTCTTTATTTTCTCTTTTCATGAGCTAATACTACCTTTGTTAGGTTTTCACCATTAGATCTATCTTTTATATTGTTAATTTTGTAGCTGAAAAACTTGGCACTCTCCTGACTAAGATTTTGATCCTGTGATTCACTGGTGGAACCTGTTTCTAGGTTAGATGAATAAAGAAAATTTACAATGGTTTCATCATTGGGGAAGGTTGGGATATCGATTGGCTTAGTTTGTTCCCAATCAATGAGTTCAAGATGGACCAAGGGTAATGGATCGTCAGGTTGGGTAAGGTCACTAGCAGTTAAGGTCATGATACTGTTATCATTCTGACTATGGGGAAGATCTATGATGGTATCCTCCTATTGATTATCCATCTCACTTTGAATCAAATCGTCATCACTCAATTCATGGTTGCTTTGTAGGATGTAGTCAAGTGGAGGCCTTGAGCTTTCCCCTTGTGTGAACATGGGTGTATATTTTTGTATAACATCCACTTGCTTGTATCTCTAGAATTTGTTATTATAAATGGTATCCCATTCATATTCATTGTAGTCACTGTCAGAATTCTCTTGCAATCTCAGAATTGTCTCGACTATCTCTTCATTGGATTTCTTTTGAACTGCTTCTTTTGCATCTTCACCATATCCAAGTCTAGTTTTATCTTTTGGATGCATTTTTTGGTTGGATAGGTTCAAAAATTCCTTCTTTTCTCTTGCCTATAGGGCCATTTCCTTCATAACCCATTCATTAGATTATTGTATAACCCTTTCCATATTGTTCAGTAGGTAACTTGGCATGCTAGACAGATTCATCTTCATCTTTATAGATCCAATCGAGGATAGCTCTATCTTCTACTTCATTTTCTTGAGTATCCGCCTTGATAAATCTTCCTTCAAACTTGGTGATGGGAACTGAAGCATGTGTGTCTAGCGTTGAATCTGTTGTAGCTTATTGTATTGATGTTGATGGTTGACCATGTGATCTTGGAGATATGGGTAGATTAGAGAGACATAGTGAGTATTCTCCCACCCCATTTTCCTTTAATTTTAGCTCGGTACCAAAATTATTTATCGATTCTTTGGTTTGATCATTGTGTTTGGAAACAACAATAGAAAGAGCTTCTCTATTATGTGGGAAAAAAGAATCTTCAATTGCTCTAAGGTTAGAGAAAATTTGACTACTATTATGGTCTACTAGTATGGTTACCTCTTGTTCGTCATATGTAAATTTCAGGCATTGATGATATGTCGATGAAACTGCTTGCATTTCATGGATCCATGGGTGACCCAAGAGTATGTTATAGGATAGATCTTGGTCTAGAACCTGACAAAAAGTATTCTTCACAATAGGTCCCACTCCGATTGGTAGCATGATGAGGCCTTTGGAAGCTCATTCCTCATCATCATATGCTTTGATTGTAATTTTCCTTCTCAGATCTATAGACTCTTTTGAATATCCCAAAGCAAGAACCAATTTTAAAGTACAAATATTTAATCCAACTCCCCCATCTATTAAAACATGTTTGATTTGGGTTTTATGAACCATGACCTCTAGATAAAGTGATGAATTATGGGGATGGGTCATAGAGGAATCATCCTTTTCAAAAAAGGATAGACATGTGGGTGAAGACAAGTGTCCCACCATGGCTCGAAATCTATTGATATCCAGATCAGAGGACACGGTTGTGTCAACGAGAGCCTTTTCCAGAATGTCCTTATGTACCGACAATATTTTAAGGAGCTCCAAGATAGAAATTTGAGCCGATGTTTTCCGTAGTTGATTGATAAAATTATACTATCTTGGAGTGGGAACAATTGACTTAGATGAACTTCCTTTCACAATAATTTTGGCATGTCCCCTTGTTTTTGCGTTTCACCTCTTGATATTCTTGCTTTCCTTTAACTTTGATGACATTGACTTGTTGGTCATCAGTGTAGATATGATTGATGGTGGTGTCATAGACATGATTCACATTTTTTCCTTTTTCACTCGAAGATTCCCCCTTTTGATAATTGGGGAGAGGGTCCTTGAATGCCTAATGATCTTCATTGGCATTATGTCCCTCAACCGTTATGGTACAGTTTTCAATCAAATCTTGAACGAAATTCTTTAACCCTTGGCAATTATTTGTCTTATGACTTTTGCATCTATGATAATCATAATAGTATGAGTCATTCCACGATGGTGGTTTAACTTGAGGATCATAATCTCTTTGTGGTGGCAATGTGATGGCATTTTGATTCAACAGATCTTTGAGGATTGATTCAAGAGATTGGCCCAAGGGAGTAAAACTCCATCAATTTGAGAAAAATTCAGATCTGTCTCCATTTGAATTTTAATTATTGCCAAGATTGTTGGTTACATTTCCTTGGTTGGTGTTATTTCCCTGATTGGAATTATAATTTCCTTGCTTATTAGAATTTCTAGTATTATTGTTGGTGCACTAAACACCTGATACATTGAGAATGGTAGGCTTCACATCTACATTGTTAGCATCTACCACCCCATCATTTACAACATTCTTGTTTCAAGCCGAGAATCATGATTTATCGTTGTTGTATGAATTTGGATCGTCTTTATCAAGCTTTAAAACACCTTGCTTGACAAAGGCTCCTTCAATGGTGATTGTGTTTTCAATCATATTTTCAAATGATTGAGGACAATGAAGATTTAGCCTGTAATTCATCTCTTGATTTAGACTATCGATAAAGATTTTCATCTTTTCCTTTTTAGGAATAGGATGAGAGCATCTTGTAAATAACCTTCTCCATCTTTGTAAGAACGTGATGAAGGGTTCCCAATCTTTTGTTTTTCTCTGCATAAATCAAGCATGGTTATCTAATGTTGTATATTGTAGGAGTACTGAGATATGAACTTATTGATTAACTCCTCAAATGTTTTGACGGGGGGAGTGATTTTAGAAAGCCACTCCATGGATTGTCCACCCAGACTTTGTGGAAACAATCGAATTAGGTAGGTATCTTCACGAGCAAACTCTAAGGTCATATTTTGGAAGTCCCTCACATGATCAATGGGATCCATTTTTCCATTATATCTATCAAACTTTGGGATCTCACAATGTTTTGGAAGAGAAATCATGTTGAGACTCCTGTCAAAGGGGTATGGGTAGATATCTTCCAAAACATATTTCTTGGTTACGCTATTGGAGTTGAGAAGATACAACACCATAGAAGCCCAAAAGATCTTTGCAAGCAAATAACCTGTTACAAGGAGAAACAAAGAGAAGCAACAAAGGAAATGCTCAAGAATGTGGAGCCATGAATTCACATAAAATGTAAAAATAAATTAATGATACAAAAAATAGTTTTCAACTACATATAGATGAAAACCCTAAAAAGGAAAACCCTAGGCTTGCACAATAATAATTAATAAAGTAATTAATTATTATGCACCTAATGTTAGCTTAAGTGAAAAGAGGTAAAAGGAAACTTTATGTAATTAAACAAATATTGTTTAATTAATAAAGTAAATACCCAATTACTCTAACACCCCCCCTTAAGATAGACATAAGGAGAAGCTAAAACCTAGAAGAAGCTACTAAAAGCAAAAGCAATGGGTCCCGAAAACAAGGCCAGATCAGGTACCCATGTACAAAATCAATGCAAACTAAATGAAATGGGGTAAAGAAGAAAACCCAGTGGGAACAAAACTCCTCCCCAAAATAGAATGCAAGGAAGAAATGCAATGCACTAATGAAAGAAGGATAGGAGGTGGATAACATAATACCCCCCATAGACAGCTTCTATCATATAAGTACATGTACAATGATCTCCATAGGAGATATAGAAAGAGAGAAGAAGGCCCCCCCACAATGAAGAAACTCCTATCACAATGGTAGATGCCTGATGTAGAATCCAAAAGGAGATCTTGAAGCGGCAAATGATATTCCTCCCCTTGGGAAGAAATGGATCCATGGACCTGTACCGAAGAAACCTTGTGAAGAAGGAAGAACCAATCTGTCTCAAGATGTGTGCCATGATAGGATGCTGAAGAGTCTCACTGTCTAAACTAAAGCAAATAATGCCAAATCCAAACTGATGTGGAGAATACTGAAATGCAACCTCTGAATGCACGGATAATGGTGGGCGAACAGTGATAACCTGATTGTCAAGGTAGAGGAGATGAATGTCCTCAAAATAATCCTCCAAATCTGCAATATAGGACTCCACAAACAAGAAAGATATGTCTGCAACATAAGAGTCCAAAGTAGCTATGTCTAGAAGATGTATGATTTTCTGCTGCACTGAATCAAGCACAACAAGAGATGCTGATGAAGTCTCAGTCTAAAGAGTAGGAACTGGGAGACAAACCTCTGATCCATCGGAATAAGTAAGGGTGTCTAAATACTCAAGCTCCTCTAAAGTATCATCATCAAATGGTGTATTCTCTCGTAAAGCAATGGGTATGAGATAATCTAAAGCAGGATCCTCTGGGAATGGAGATAGAATAGGGTCTCCATAGATCTCCCAAAGACGTGTCCAAAGTGGGTGAGGACAATCAATGTTCGATATAACCAACACAGTGTCATGATCAACACTAGACAATATAACTCCTGCAATGTGATTTCTAATAATATCCCATGCTAATCTGCCCTCTAAAGTTGTTGGTTCAGGTATGAGATCATACAAATAAGGAAAAATATTAAGCCGCCTACAATGTGTAAGTATACCCTTTGCCCATGACTCATAATTACCCCGTTCAAGAAGAACAACTAAAGGGTGAGTAGAGAAACTCATGATAACTCTTCAAATGAAAAAATTTAGAGACTAATTATCTTAGCAATGATAAAACATATCAAGATAACCCATCCAATGCAAACAAACCCCGTGTAGGAGCCAAGATGACCAAGTAATTAAGCAAAGTGTAAAAACACACAAATCTGAATACAAAACACATGGTAAATAATCTGGTAAAATAGACTGTAAATCTAGAAAGAGCACTATAACACCTTTCCAACGCCTATTTGTTTGTGCAAAACGGAGTTCGGACGCAAAAGATACGCCCCTTGGAGTGAAAAAACCAAGTACCGACTTTGATTGGAAAAAACCATAGAAAAACAACAAAATTAGGAAAAATTACCAGTACCACTGGAACGGTGTTGGAACCAACTTTCTGACAATATCTTGTTTGTGAAAAACTAAGAAAAATTGCCCATTCTACGCCCGATTTAGCGCAAGCTGCTCCAAAGGGGAAAAGAAATCCTCTCACAGCCCTCAAGGGCTAAAAAAATCGGCCCCTGGCCATATGGACGACCAGGGGGCTAGCGGCTGGGCAGAGCCGCAGTCACCCATGTGACCGGGCGGCGAGTGTTAGAAGCCCGCGGGGAATGGAGGAGCCGACTCGAGTCGGCGAGCTCATGTCGGTGGGCTCGAAGACAGCCGAGCTGGGCGGGTTCTGGTGTTGGCGGGGCGAGCTCTGGTGTCGACGGAGTCAACCGAGCGGTGCATAGGGAGCTGGGGAGCTCGGAAAAGGTATCCAATGGCGACTGGAGTAGCCAAGCGGGGAGCGGTGGTAGCGAGCGTGCGGAGCGACCGAACAGTGGGCAGAGCGATGATCGAGTGTGGGCGGAGCACAAAGCAAGGTGGCCAACAGGGGCGACGTAGCACCGACGGCGGCGTGGTGGTGACTGCAAGGCGAAGGAGTGATGGCCGAAAAAATTAAACTAGCTGCGCAAAAATTATCAAAAAAGCCTTTGTTTATTTTTATTTTTTTAATATTTTTTTGCGTTTTTTTTCTGAGGGGGCCATACAGCCAAACCCTAAAAAAAATTGCAACCTTGGATGACTATGGCCAAAATCGACTATTTGATAGTCATTTTAGGGGTTTTTGGGAGCTACGAATCCAATGGCACTGTCCATTTGAGCCCAAAGTGAACCCAAAAAATGGAGTATGGAAATATTTTGATGCTAGAAACAAAACCCAGAAATCGTTTCTTGATCCAACAAGCAGAATACGAGAAAATTATTTTTTTTTACTTTTAGCTAGGAGAAAAATGACGCGCGCCATTTTTTCAACAATTATTTTCTCTAGATCTGTGCAAGATATGCAAAATCTAAAAGATACCCAATTCAGATTTCGACACAGCTACAAAACCCAAAAATCGTTTTTCCTGCAAATGAGTGAAAACTATATTTTTGAAGCAAAAATGATGACGGCTCCAATAAAAAACGATTTGCAACAAACTCTTGTAGCTCTAAAAATCTTCAAAACAAGAACAAGCAGCTGCAAATCTGAAGCTCTGATACCATGTTGGAGTTGAGAAGATACAACACCACAGAAGCCCAAAAGATCTTTGCAAGCAAATAACCTGTTACAAGGAGAAACAAAGAGAAGCAACAAAGGAAATGCTCAAGAATGTGGAGCCATGAATTCACACAAAATGTAAAAATGAATTAATGATACAAAAAATAGTTTTCAACTACATATAGATGAAAACCCTAAAAAGGAAAACCCTAGGCTTGCACAATAATAATTAATAAAGTAATTAATTATTATGCACCTAATGTTAGCTTAAGTGGAAAGAGGTAAAAGGGAACTTTACGTAATTAAACAAATATTTTTTAATTAATAAAGTAAATACCCAATTACTCTAACATACACCCCCTTGTATTTCTTTAATTTTCCCTTGTAATGCTCTTATCTGCTGAGTAAGAGCACTAAAATCATTAAGGGGGGAAGCTTCAGGATCCTCTCTAATCTTTTCCATGTCAAAATCAAAGGGTAGTTTAGCTCCTTGGTTTTCTAACAAAAGAAAGTATCTTTCTTTGTTTTGTTCTAAAATCTTATCCAAGAGAGTATGGAATTGGGGATCCTGTTTAGCTTCTTGAAGTAACTCCTTAGTTATTTCATCATTATTTGAATTATTTCTTGTGTGAAACTTGTGAAAAGGATTTTCTTCTCTATCACCCATCTTGCAAAGTGGATTTTCCCTTTTGCCCTCTTCTATGTGCTTTCAAGATCTTGTAACAAAAGGCATAAGCTTACACCAAATTTTAACTAACTTTGATCACAAAATGAGAGAGTGGATTTTTTTGGATATCTTAGTCAAAATAGAATGAGAATTCTATTGATATGACTAAAAAAAATTCTAATTTTTAGCTCGTGATTCCCTAGTTGGAAGGATGATGATCTTGTTATGGGAATTAAAGTAGAAATCATAAATAAAGGTGATTTTTTCACTTTGCGATGTTTTGATCGTAGTTTGCGAAAATAAGGATTTTTGTATATGCCTAATGCTTCTAAGTTCTCTATTGAAACACTTGATCAGGACGATTAGAATACTGAATTGCAGGTTGTGGGATGAAAGAGGGATGAATGGGCTGACTATGATTATGCCTTTGAGAGAGAGCTCTTCTTTGAAAGAAAGATCATGAATATAATGGTTCTAAAGAATTTTTTTTAGTAAAACCTCTAGCAAAGTCGTTATATCAATGAATGAAAGTTCTATGCTCAAGAAAAACTCTTTGACTTTGGTATAATTTTTTTTCCTTTTCAATAGCTTCACATAACTGAGAATTTTTGGGCTTCTTGATCCTTTTCTCAAGGGATTTCTTAGCAAAAATTTATAGATTTCTGGACCCTGAGCATAGAAAAAGACCAGACTAAATGGCATATTTTTGGTGTTAGAAAACTACTTAGGTTCGGAACATAGATGCACTAAACTTTTCAGCAAATGCACTAAAAGATCAAACCAATGCACTGGACTGTTTTAGGTATGCACTGAAACAGAGCAAAAATGCGCTATAACAGAGAATAAATGTGTTGAAATAGAGTAGGGATGCACTAAAACATAACACAGATGCACTAGAATAGACCTAGGATGCACTAAAATATTCAATCAATGCACTGAGACAAACTTGTTTTGATATTTTTGTGATTTGGATGATCTTTATCTGATTTAAAGTTGGAAAAACATGGCATACAGTAGAAAACAGTTGTTTGCAAGACCTAAAATCTAAACAAAGAGTGTATGTTCTTGAGATTTCCACCAGTATTGAACAAAATAGGAACTTCAAAAAGACTCACTCTTATTTGTCAAAAATGTCATCATAGTAACCACAACCCACATCTTAAAATTGTGTCGACTCACACAGTTGTGTCACCCCCTAGAGGGCGCCCATTTTTTTGTCTTTTCTAGGTGCGTACTCAAGGTTAGATTTCTCGATCCCCTGAGCAAACAATCTATGGCAATTATATGGTGATTGTCTTGGGGGTAGATTCTTCCCTCCCCTTGCATTGTGATTATTATGATGTTCGGAAATTGACACGATTGGCTTCTACACTAAGGTTTGTAGTAAGGTTTTTTCGTTCAGTGTAGCAAATGATATACTCCCTTAGGAGACCTCCCAACCTTTAAAACAAAGGCTTTGGGGATAGTTATCTTTGCACACTATTGTCTAGTTGGACTTTCATCAACAACTCGCTTTTGTTTAGAGTGGGTTGGAAACCTTGGCTTTAGGTGTTCCCACTTCGGTCAGTCCTATTGGGTGAGTACTTTTTCGCACAAGAGAAAGCCTTCTAAAGGATTTAATAAAACATAAAATGCATAAAATGAAAAAGGTAAGTCTAGCGTTTTGATCACCCAGTTAAGGGGAGAGCATAAACCTATTAATCGACAATCACAACAAATAGTTTGTTCAGTTTTAAATCCCAAATGACAATTTTCTACACTAAGTGAAGATGTTGCTTCACAACAAGCATGGGATTCATTTTAACCAAGATAAAATAATGTTTGGTGACTATCCTAAGATTGGTTAATTCTAGATTTTAGTGTCTACCCTAGGATTGCTTCATTTTAACTTATGCAGAAAATAAAAAAAATCTTTGTTTGTGGATGGCGTCAGAATCAGGATTTATTTTACAACTCCCTATATGCACTAAAAGAACTCACTAATGCGCTAAAATAGAGCACAAATGCACTAAATGAACATTCAGGGATGCACTAAAACAAAAGGTAAATCCACTAAAGGAACAAGTAAATACGCTAAAATGGAACGTCGAAGCATTGAAACAATCCTTGTATGCGCTAAACTTTGCTAGGGATGCACTAAAATGTGTCTCGTATGTGCTAAACCGTAATTCCAGTCCGTCACCTTTCAAAAAAATTGTAATAAAAAGATTAAAAATGAGGCAAGGCCCCATGGTGGGCACCAAAAATGTGTGTGAATATGTGAGCTAACTAAAAGGATAAACCAACAAACCAATGCGACATTAAATCAAAGGAAACTAATTTAAAAGTAAAACAAACTCTAAAATAATAGCTCCTTCAAAAGCGTCCCATTGTCCTCTATCTCCAAGGATTCAATGTAAGGTACTGTTGAATCCCTAGATTGTGCTATTTTTTGTCCTTGATGTCAATTTGTGATACTCTGGCATCCTGGTGGTTACTTTCTCAATCGATCTAGTTTTATGTCTAGCACATTTACTTCATTGATTATATTATCTTGGTGGCTCTGATATCTTGGCTCCATGTGCAAATCTTGATTGAGTTCTTCTACAGGTTGATTAATTATGGCTTGATCAGTTACAAGCATCTTGAGTTACAAGCATCTTGAAATTGAAACATGCTCTTGATATGAACGTCAAAGGTATAGTGCTCTATTTTTATTCAGTTAGTGGCATGGGTTTGAGGAACAATCTTCTTAATGTTCAGAAAATTTATAAGGTGATCATTATTGTGTTAATGGCATTCTGAACTTTACATGAAACTAGCCTTCATTATACTTCACAAGGCTTTGGAAAGTATGTTACATTGCAAACTATATGGCATTGGTTTTTTATAAGGTGGCAAATCGGCTTTGGTCAAAAGTAAACAAATTATCAATGGTTGACATTTATTTGGGCCGATAGTAGGTATAAAACTTACCACGTTATTGCTAACAGTTAAGTGGGTAACTATGGTAGTGAGGTAAAATCCATTAGTGGCAAGCATAACAGCTACCGCTACACCATGGGCTGTCATCAATTAAACCACGGTAGTGTGGGTAAACAGTCAGCAACAAGAAAAAAGGTACTACCACTATACCGCAGACTGTCAGAGGTTAACCACGGTTAGCTTGGAGCTACCACTGTACCACAGGTAGTCTGAAGTGAGACCATGGTTGGGCAGTAAATGATAGGATAATAGTTAGTGTTAGCTACTACTGTACCGCAGGTAGTCCGAAGGGTGGCCGCGGTTGTGCAGTAAGGAAACAGATGTCAATTTATTTTTATTGGCATGCAAGTCGTTGATCTTTTTACAGATTTCAAAGTGTATTATGTGGTTTCAATTTATTAATTTTTTTTGTCCTCTCGGACTCCAAATGCTATCATATTATGTAAAGGATTTCATGTGAAAAGTAGGGAAAATCTTTATGCTTCATTGTTCGAGGGTTTGGAACCCTAATCTTGCCGCCTCCATGGAATCTCTCTCTCAGCCGTTTCACTGTGAATTTGACTGTCATTTTCTACAACTCTTGGATAGCGAATGGAGAAGCTTGAAAGACCATCACCATGGTCATTTCTCTTGTTAGGTTCTTGGCATTGGGTGAATACTCGAAATAGCAATGTGGCTCGGGTTGCTCAGTTACTCTACAATTCTAGTAAATTGCTTATGGAAAATTCTTTTTTGGTCCTCACAGGTATTCATCTATTTTATCTTTACAGAACCATTACCTTCTTTGATAAGGCTAATAAGGGATAAGTGTTTGCTTTTGAATGGTAGTTGAAGATTAGGTTTATTACAGATCTTATGCCTCTTTTGTTTTTAGCACTGCTTGTGCAGGCTGCTTGAAAGAACAGGTTTCAGTCTAACTTCTATATTTGCACAATGCTTGAGTGCTCCAGTCAGAAGATCTTATTCAAAATGATCTTTCCCTCATAATCACGGTAACATCTATCACTGTTGCTCGACTATAGCATGGTAACTTGATATTCATCTTGAGGTAATTCCTTGAAAGTAAAAAACAATCAATTGTTGTAACCCTTCTTGGGATGTAATAATGAAAGTGAGCAAAGGGGGTAATGAATATGTGATGCTAAAAATTGGAAAAACACAGTGTGTAGTTAGTTTATGTAGTTTATGTATGGGAAAAGGTTTAAAATCAAATAGTGAGAGAAGAAAGAAAAGATATATCAATGTAATATAGTTTGTGATGAAAAATTGTATTTTCATTGCAACTAATTTATTTTCCTCAAGCTGTATCAAGATTAGATAATGTATGGAATTTTGAAGAGTCTATTTTCACTCTTGAAAATTCTATGCTTTGTCTGTCAAGAGACACTTGACAGAAATAAGTGAAACAGAGAGATCCTTTGTACTATTATACATTCTATTGAATATTAGGAAATGGGTTGGTGCTCCTTGAGATTGGTGTCTCTAAATAGAGGGTTTGGTGCTCCTTGAGTCAGTGCTCAAAAATCAGCCATTGAGGCTTTGTCAAAATAAATTATTGAAATGAAAGCCTGAAAAAGGCAGTAGGTTAAGGAGTGGTTTTTCTACCCCATGAGAGTTTTCCACTCAGCATATCTTGTGTCTATTTTTATCTCTATGATTCATTTTATTTAGTACTTTATTGCTTTAAAATGCAATGTTACACTACTCATTTCAGTTTATATGATTGCATTCGAATACATGAATGACAGTATCATGGATAAATGAGAACATATGTATGGTTCTTTTTAGTTTCAGTTAAAATTATTTAAAGTTATAAACACTGATTCACCCCCTCCCCCCCCCTCTCAGTGTATTTTCACTCCAAGAGGTACTGGCTCTCAGTTGATGTAAGTAGTATCTTGGTAGAATGACAACTTCAGAGAACAAGCTTATGCAAAATGCATGTCTATTTGCTAAATGATTAAGCTATGAAATTGAAAACTAAGATGCTATTAACTTGAAATGCTATGCTTGAAAAGATTGCTAAATGTTGATTAGAATGCGACTATAGTAATCATACTAAATTCACAAAATCTAGGATCTTTTTCAACTCACAAAGGGGTTGTATTTATAGATTTTTGGAGGTAAGAATCTAGTTGGCAAAGATCAACGGTCGAAATCAAACCTGTCAAGATGAATGGTGAGAGGTTTTGGAAGTTGAGAGAAAGATGGAAGGTTGAGAGAATAATGGAAAATGCTTCCTCCTACACAACCTTTTCCATTCAAAGTTGAAGGAAAGTTGCCATTTGTGCATTTCAATTATGAGTAGTTAGTTGCTAGTTGAGGATAAATCCTTTAATTAAATAATTTATTTATTTAATTATATGTGACAAGGATTTTAGAAACTTCCATAATTAAATAATTAATATTTAATTATGTATGAGATGAAAAATGAAGGTAATTAAATATTGAGGTGAGAAAAAGTGTTAAATCAAATATTTATTATATTTAATTTAAATGTGGAATGAAGAATGAATTTAGAGGAATATTTCATTATTTGAATTTAAAAATTCAAACTTAGAATAATATGATAATTAATATAAATAAATTATGAAATTTATTTAATTTAATTAAGAAGATGATGATGATAATTAAATAAACTTATTTAATTAATTAAGCTAGAAGAGTTAGAAAAATGAACAATATTAATAAATAATTAAATTTATTTATATGTAGATGACTTTAGAATATTAATTAAATAATTCATATTTAATTAATTAACATGCTTGACCATTTTTAGATGTATACAAAATCTATTCCAAAACTTCAAAATTCAAATCAATTTCTATCTAAAAAACAATCACATGAATTTGTGGAAAAATACTGGATGGTTGAAGTAGGAATCAGTGAAGAAGCTAATGAACCAGATTTTGTGAAAACACCAGTGTATGCACAAAAAGAATCAGTTGAGGAAAAATATTATCAATCTTCTCTTAGTTTAGAGATTGATTATGATGATTCTTCCATAAATTGTTCTTTAGATAGCTTCAAGATTGATGTTTTACAAACTTGTGAAGATTGAAAGAAAAATTCTATGGTCAAGATGGAACCTGAGGATGAACATAAAGAATCCTTGACCAAGAATGCTAGACCTAAGAAATTAAGGCCACATGCTAAATCAGGTTATCTTTTGAATATTGATCAACTTGTTATCTGCACTTGGGAAAATACTTTTGAAAGTTCATTTGATACTAAAGGTGGCATTGGTTGGAATGAACCTGTGAAGTTTTTATATGCTTCTAGATTATTATCAAGAAAATTGAGACACTATTGGAATGGACTTCATGATAATGGAACCTCACTAGTAGAATTTGGTAAATAAATGACTACGTAGCTAAAAATTTTAGTCACATGACTAACACTAGTAGTATTTTGAAAATAAATGACTAATTTGGTCATTTATAAGTGACTAATTTGGTAATTGGGTAAAATCATAACTAAATGACTAAATAAATGACTAATATCATACAAATAAAAATGACTAAATAAATGAATAATATCAAACAAATAAAAATGACTAAATATATGGCTAAATTAATGACTAAATAAATTACTATTACTCCTCTATTCTTTTTTCTTTCGAATTTGATCATAATCCATAGAGCTAATTAAGCCTTCCTCATGGGACCCCTACCTAAGCAGACCATTTTTCTGCCTAGGTTGCTTGGTGCACCAAAAATACCTATTGTGTGGAAGGCATTGCCTCTTAGTGTATTCTTAAGGCCTTCACATATTTTATAAAAAAAATTATAAACATTTACATTCGATCACATAGTCCACCATGATGGGGTCAGAGAGGAAGCATGTTAGTGAGCCCTAACTTGTACACATACTCTCTAATATATTAACATACAAACAATTTTCTATCGGCACAATCTTTTAACCTTCTTTAGGTGCAAGTGTTAGTATGTATTCCTCTCTCTATATAGAATTGTCTCCCCCTCTATCTCTCTTTCTTTTTCCTAATCTCTCCAAAGATCAATTAATCTATCAGATTTTTTATATATTAATTTAATTTGTTTTATATAAAAATATATTCATTATTAATTATTAATTATAATAATTTTTATTATAAAATACAATATATGATAATAATAATATAACCTATATACACTATTAAATATAATAACAAATATAATTATATTATATATAATTTAATGTGTATTACTATTATTTAAATATATATAATATATTAATTATATTTTGTGTTATATTTATATATTATTATTTTTAATTATATAAAAAAATATTTGACAAATAAATGATATTTTATGGTAAAATATTATAAAAAGGAATTTTTATCCTTTAATGGCCTTGTTCATCAAATCCATCAAATCCACGTGAAGTTGAGCAAGTGATAAAGTGGAGGGAAACTTGCAAGAAAGAGGGAAATTTCGGTGGGAAATCAAATAATATTACCAATTTACAACAGGTCAAGGCTTCAAATTTGTACGAGGTGGTGTACAAGAAAGTGTAGGACGAAGTGACAAAGGCCATGGTTTCTATTGTTTTTGATCATTCTGATGCAGTCATGGTCTCAATGGATATGAAGAAAACACCAAGATCACTATAACTCTCCACAAGTATTTAGCCATTTCATTTTATTTTAACTATTTTAATTTCAAAACAATCCTCAAATAGTTTGTGATATGCAATGGAATTTTGTCTTATGCTTCCACCGCACCACCACACCATTTCTATGGTTTATTGCTTCCCCTTTCGAGGTGATGCGAGAATAGCCTGGAGTGACCTTGTGCCAAAGTAATGAGAGTGTTCGTTTAGGGGTCAAATTGCAATTTAGGCTCTCTAACTAGTGATTTTTCCTTCATTCTCTTGCAACAAACTAAAGAGATTACTAAAATCAGGTTTCCAAGTCAACGTTTGAAGTGTTTGGATATGACCCTATTTTGTCAAGACCTAGCTTTATATGTTAAAATCTAAGGGTTATTTTGAGAGATGGGAGGCATCATCAATTTTAAATTTTAACACAAATTCTTATGTAAATTCCCATGCAACCCTTCAAAAAAATTCAATCAACACTCATGAATTTTCCAAAGATATTTTCCTATTTTGGTGAGGATAGCAGAGTCCCAAAATTTGGAAGGTAGATTGTAGTGTCATAGCCATATTGGAGTTTTTTTGGTGTTGCAAGATAATGGATCAAAATTAGGATGTCGATATTGCAAATATAAACCCACTCCATCTAGTATCCAGGGGCCACTTGACAAATTCTTTTTCTTTGACTCTTCATTAGGGCAGGTAACTTTCATTTTTTAATCCACCATATAGGACTAAATAATACTAAGGGCTTTGGCGTTATATTTGTTTAGGACATTCCTACTTCACATTTATAATTGTTGCATGTAAACTCATTTAGTATTCTTACTTTTTGTTTCACCTAAACCTTTCACTTATATAACTCCTACATTTTGAGTTGACATATGTATTTTTGCAATGTCAAACATGGGAAAATATCTCATAGTATATCTTAAAAGAGATTATATTACATGTTGAGATCCAAAGTTTTCATGTGTAGGTTTCTCTCAACATGTATAAAAATTGAGTTTTCTATCTGTGTCTGATCCTTGTTTAGGTGCGTTTGTCTGGTCTTTGTTCTTGAGTAAGGCAATTATTGTCATTTCTTGGAAATATCAGGTGTGAACAACTATTGTGAATTGAAAACCAGTAAAGATGATTCTTAACAAATTTCCTCAATTGAAAACCAGAAATGTTGACTCTGGGATGTTTCTACTAAGTCAAAATCTAGAAACAATGAGCCTGTGAAGTGTCAAATTGAAAACCCTTGGGGGAATATAATAGTTACTTTTTTTTATGAAATAGGCACACTATTACAAAAAAGTGGAAATAAGAGTTTGTCAAGAGAAAGACATTTTTTTTAGATCATAGCATGTGTTTTGGCATTTGTTTTTGTGCAATGGTCTTGTTAAGGGTGTAAAATTCCTTCATTTCACATTAGTGTTTCTTTAATTGAGTAAAATTGACTTGTGAAGGATCAAATGTAATGGTATCCAACAGTTCTTGCTTCAATCATTTTCACACAGATGTGACAAGTTCTTTGATCTTGATGTTGAAGTTACATTTTGGTGTATAGTTCATTAGCATTTAAGGAGATCAAGGCAGTAGCAAGATTGCTTAATCATGGGAATGGAACCTTAGAGTGAGGATTGTAGAAAGTGGCACCAAGGACTGTAAAAGATAATGGAATTGACTCATGTACAAAAGAGTGATAGTGGGTGGATTAATATCATTTTAATAGAGTTGTTTGATTGTCTCTCATTTTTAATCAGAATCGGTAACTTATTCCTGTGATGCTTTCAAAGGTTGAGGAGTTGGGCTTTACACCCACTGGTTGCATTTTCTTAAAAAAAATTGACTTTTTAGAAAAACCCATTTTGAACATATCCTTTAATCATGGCATTTTCCACATTTTCATGTATGTCTAGCAGAGCACTTGTAACTACAACATATCACAAAAAAAATCCCTGTTATTATGCTTTGATGGATGTCCCTTCATTATTATTGGATATCTGATGTAGTGCACATTATTATAGTGCAAGGCTATTTTTCAGATTATTTCATTTAGCATCACTAATATTCTCCACAAGAACATTGTCCCTATTTAAAATGATGGAAATGGTTCACATCTCTCAGAACAATTTCTCTTGCAACAATCTTGGAGATGAATTTAGATGCAGTGTGAAAATCAGAACATACTCGAAGGTTCTTAACAACTCTAATAGTTGTACCAGGGGCCATGTTTAACAAACCAAATACAATTGCTAACTTTTCACTATGGTGACAGATAAATGATTCTTTTTTCTTTTATTCCACAACATTAAGTAAAAGTCTTGAATCTAGAAATACCCTGCTGCCTTCATTTGCCAAGCTGATTTCTCCAATTTTGCATATCTCTCCCATGTTTGTGGATGTGATATGTCTCCTACACAAAAATCATGTACCATTTTATGCCCTTCAATCCAATTACATGCAGGTATCTTTTTAATTCCTCTACCTTTCATCAATTTCCTTACTATTTGAACCTCACCACACTTGCCCATTTTTGCATAGATGTTTTAGAGAACATAAGTTGTAGAATTTTTAGGATCCAACTAAAAAGGTAGTGTTGCTGGAATACTCATTCGATATTCATATATGATCCACATGCACCAAAGGTTTAACTGGCATCTTAGTAATAATGTTTAGGGTATCCTCAAGATAGCCAGCACAGGCATGAAGGTCAACCATGCACACCTAATGATCAACTATATATGTAATGCAATAAGAATTACTGATGTGTGAAGTGTGTGCAACCCTCATCCACTAAACCTACATGACTAGATGCATATAGAACAAAAGAAGAGCTTACAATGTCGGTGTTCCAGAGTGCTTCATTAATTCAAATATTTTGAGAGCTTCCTTGCAAAATCCATTTTGTGTATACTATGCAATCATATCTTTAAGACATTATGTGAAACAATACATTTTGTAATACAAATTTTAAGTTCATATGATTCCATTAATTTGACATAATTATATTTTTACCCAAATCAATTGAATATCCGTGATTTCAAGTTAATATTTTCTTTTGTTGTGGTGCATGCAAAGGTTGCATTCAATACAATGGACCCAAAAAATGGATATGACTACGCATGCTACATTATTCAACAACATCCATATACCCTTGCTTCATGGAATTTCTACTACAAAGTGGTTTCCCAGTAAGAGAATATAGAGCTTATCCCTTTTTGAGTAACACATAGTTTTTGACTAATATTTACACTTTTTTCTTAAATGTGTTTGGACACTAAGAAATCAGATTTAATTAAGGGACATCTTATAATAATTCATGAATAAAATATAGCTTTTGATTTTTTTGAAATGTCTCTTCCCACTCCTTCCTCTACAAACCCTAGAACAATGATATTTATAGACAAATTTAGGGAGTCTCCAAAGCCATTAGCAACAAATGTTGTAGATTATTCTTTCCCTATTGGAAATATTGTCTTGATCCTTGTTCTCTTGGGAGCCTCTTGTACTAGGGATACTATGTAGGGAGTTCAAATAAAAAGGTATTTTATTGCTAAAGGACTTATAAAAAATCTTCTCTAAAGATATCAAAATGGTAGTGAACCTATAGCTCCTTATCATAAATGTTGATTTTTTCTAGCATCTCCTCATTTTTCATTTCTTTATAGAGAGATTCTAGAAGATGTGCAAGATTTTCTTCAATCTCAACAATCAATGTTGAGATAAAATGGAAGCATTGCTCTTGAAAATAAGGTGCTAAATCATTTATCCTTGAAGGAGATTTATGTGCATGAAGAGAACTTAGGAGGCCTTCCAGAATATTCTTGGACCCCTCATCTATGGTATCTTTTATTTGACTAACCTTAGTTCCAAAATAAGCATTAAGGTGACCAAACCGGTCTTCATCATTTGTCATCATAAATCTAAAACTCAACCTAGGTAAATTGACACTTTTTAGGTCCCCTCTCTTGACAAGCTAGCCCTCACTAGTATTTGTTTTGTGCAAATGGGTTTCCACGTCTTTGTAACTTGCCAGAGATGTAACTATGGCTTCAAGGCATTTACCAACCTTAACTCTCTCACACAGATCTACAAATCCATCAACTATGATTTGTTTCATCCTACTAACAAACAGGCTTTCAAAAATTTCATCCCATAGACTCTTTGAGTGCTTCAAAAAAATCTCACATACCCATTGCCATGGAAACTCAACATTTGAACCAAAAACCATTTTTAGCCACTCCAAGCTCCCTTCAAATGCATCTACACTATCCATTGTTTCTTTGATCAATGTCTCATTCTCTACAAGTTCCTTGCCACTTTTCACAAGATCAAGAAAATACTTTCCCCCAAGCCTATCTGCAAAGAGAATATCATATGCACATGTCTTAAGCCATGCTAAGCAAGACTCTGATATAAATTTGCTCAAAAAATCATCATGGTAGCTTGTAGCTCTTCTCTATGAGATTTCCACAATAGCACCTCATTGTTTGGGTTTGGAATCCCACCAAACAATTGTGATCTAGCTGGCACTGCCAACACAATCTTATAAAGAACAGGAAAATCATTTAGAACCTCCAAGAATAGTTCCCTAGCCTGAAATAGTGTTACCACATTACTGAAATTGCTTTGTTTTGGTGCAAGTTGGTGGTTTGAGAGTATAAAAATGTTTTTTTAGTGCATTTCACCTACTTTAGCCATTGTAACTCACTGTAATAACCCCATTTGATGTATTATAGGTTTTCAAATGTTGTGGAGGTCTGAGGGAATGTGTATGTGGGTTTTGGGTGTTGCCCTAGGTTGAATTTGAGTGATTTTCCTTATGAAAGTGAGTAACTAAAGGGTGGTTCATGAGTTTTGTGGAGGGAATAACCTATGTAATGAAATTTTTAGCTTGTGCAAGTGGCAAAGTCTGGGGAGGCCTAGAGGTATGATTTGCAATAAACCCTCCTTTTAAGGGCCTAAAATCAAGGGTTTCATAGTTTTCTATGTTAGAAGAGTCATCTCTGGAAACTAATTGTGGATTTAGTAGTTTGAGGGCATGGGAAATGCTGCCCCAAAGTTTCAATTGTCTATGATAAGTCTAAAGATGGGTTGCTTTGTAATTTAGGCCTAATTAATCTAATTAGGATAGTCTAGGAGTGGGAGTTTCAGGAGTTTTTTCCAAAGGACTTGTGTCTAATTTTTGATATTTTTTGTTTATCTTCCAAGAGGGTGTCTAAATCAATGACTTTTTTATAGAGTCATTTGGCAAGTTTGGGAGTTGTGGCCTAAAAATAGGATTTGCATGGCTACTAGAGTTGAGGGTGTGCACAAGGGACAGGAGCCTTGAGTTAGTTTCAAACTTTTGTGAGTGAGTTTGATTGGAAAAATTGTCCATCTTAATATTTTTAGATTCCTCTTGAAGGCATGTTGACAATTTGAGTTGTTTTGAGTTCCATGTGTCTGCATCACCTAGTTCCTTGATGCAATGATAAAAGGCAAGAGTAACACTATCGGCAACAATTTGAAATTTCAAATCGATAGTTCAAGTCACCCCAACATGTCCATTGGAAAAAATCTCTGTGATTATCTCCTTCGGCCAAACATATACCATTGAAATGAGTTAGAAATATCACTTCGATAGTTCTAGTCACATCCATAGTTCTTATCGGCAAGACATTCATAGGTCACACCAACATTGACTAGACTTTTGCTATCGGAATGAGTTTTGAATCTCACTCTGATGGTTCAAGTCATACCAATGACTTCCATCAGCAAGATAGGTCCTAGGTCACATTGATCTAATCCCTTCAAGACTTTAGAACACAGTTGCTTATTAGCAAGACATTCCAAGGGTCTCACCGATTCTACTCTTTCAAGAGTTCCAGGTTAGTAAGTTGGAGGCACTTTTCCAAATAAACAATTTTAGAGGTTTTGATCAAGACATCCATGTGGCAGCCTCAGTCAAATTCATTACAAATATCTACACATAAACCACATCTCTCACTACTTGCACTCATTCTCTGGCCCAACCTCCTCAAAGCATCTCTAAGGATTTGGAATTGATATTTTGTATCCTTGCAATGCCATGAATAATCAACTACTCTGAGGAAGTAAGGGCCCTCTATACATGTGACCATTATGTTGATGAAATTATATTCCTTCAGAGGTTATACTCAACTACTCTGAGGAAGTAAGGGCCCTCTATACATGTGACCATTATGTTGATGAAATTGTATTGTGAAAGCTCTCAATTTTTGGTGAGTTTACCTTTTATAGTATCTATTCTCATATTTCAGAGGTTATAGATCAACAGGATGAGTTTAGTGTGGTGAATAATCATTGCCATAGTATGAAAATAGGGTTTTATGAGTAAAGATGGAGGTTAGAGTCTAGGGTTTATAAAAATACCTTTAGAAGTGGAATTTTCATGGAAAAATAAGCTTGTGAAAACCAAATAAAGAGTGATCCAAGTATTGGTTTTTGGAGTTTTGGTTTGGAGATAAAAGAACCTAAAGACCCCTGTGGTAGCCAAGGCCTAAAGAGGCATAATTCTAACTGAGACAGTGAGTTTTGAATCATTTGGTCCAAAGGACCTATACCCCACTTTGACATATATTTTAACTAATAGAAAAAGGTATATAAAGGTGTGGTTATTTTTGGGTAAATGTGTTTATCCTAGGAGAAAAGCTCTCACAGACCGTTTTGCAGACCTACAAGCTTTGCATTCAGTTTATGAAGGAACTATGACCAAATGAGGAAACTAGTGTTCTTGTGGTTTGTGATAAGTTGAATAATGTTGAGTTAACCCTAATGGAGAGGTCTCAGGTTTAGAGTTGGTGGCTTGTGCCTTTTATTCTAAAGTTTGTATTTGTAAAAGCTAATATAGCTTTATTATCACAGGGATTTGCACCCACATGCAAAGTTGTAAAGCTTTGCAATCCTGTGTAACATTGGACTAATTTCAGGTTATGGGTACCCTATACAGAACTAGACCTCTGAATTCTAAGCCGGCTTCCTGTGTGATTTTTTGATTATGGACTAAAAATTTGATTGGAAAAGGGAAAATGATTAAATCTAATGCAAACTAGAAACTGAACTATGGTGATGCACCAAAAGAAACTAATGTGCAGACTTAATCACAACTAATATTCTCAGAATCTTTTAACACAACTTAATCTTATGGTTGTGACCTGTAGCAATCTTGTTATGAATCTGAGTTATCATTTTTGTCCAGCATTATGAATGAAAATTCTAGAAATACAAACATACACTATATTCTTGTATTTTACTTGGTAAAAATGACAACCTATTGTTGATTATTTTGATCTTTGGTCATTTTATGTTATTGTTGGAAACTTTCAATTTGACCATTTTCCTATAGCAGTATATACCAATTTCTTGTAGCATAAATGTCTACATGCTTGACAATTGAATGATGTTGATAAAAGGACAATCTTTGTTGTTTCACATATGCTCATTTCATTTTCTTTAAAAATTGTATTGGTTTTGCATAGGTATTTGTCCCTTATATGCTTATTTCTCATTTTTGATGCAAAAATACATTGACTTCCAAGTGTATGCATTTTGGAACTCTATCAATTCCTTTCATGTCAATGTGCTATTTCTCTTGGCATTGCTCTCCTTAACTTTTAGTGTTTGATTATAGAATTCAGATTATGAAACTCATAAAAGTTAAGGGAGGCAATGTCAAGGCAAGTGGAATTTTGAGGCAGTAAAAACACATTGGTGACAAGAATTGGCCCCTTTGAAGGTATTTGTTTCTTCCTTTACTTGCATCAAAATACTCCTAAACCTATATTCATATGTAACCTACAGGAAGCAAGAAAACACATCCACACAACCACCACAGGTTTAAATGGCATCTTAATGATATAGTTTAGAGTGTCCTCGAGATAGCTAGCATGAGCAAGAAGGTCAACCAGGCAAACATAATGATCAACTATAGGTGTAATGCAATACTGTTTACTCATGTGATTAAAGTATGTACAACCCTCATCCACTAAACCTCCATGGTTGCATGCACAAATAATACAAACAAAGCTTACAATGTTAGGATATATTTCAGAGTGCTTCATTAATTTGAATATTTTGAGAGAATCCTTGCAAAATCCATTTTGTGCATATCCTGCAATTATTGCATTCCATAAGATAACATCTCTTTGAGGCATTCCATCAAAGAGTTCACATGCCTTGTGTACATTTCCACATTTTGCACTCATGTCTAACAAAGCATTTCTAACCATAATATCTGACAAAAATCCCCCATCCATTATGCTCTAATGGATGTTCATACCCTGCTCCAAAGCTCCCATTTTGGCACAGGAAGGGAGGATGTTGGCATAGGTTGTGGAATTTGGCTTCACACCTACTAATTGCATTTGCTTGAAATTTTCTAAAGCCTTTTCAGAAAATTCATTTTATGCATATCCCGCAATCATCGTATTCCATGAGATGTTATCTCTTTTAGGAATTATATCAAATAGTTCACATGCCTTATCTATGCTTCTGCATTTTGCATACATGTCTACTAGGGCAGTTTCAACTACAACATCTAACAAAATTCCTCTATTATTTATGCTTTGATGGATGTTCATACCATGTTCCAAAGCACCCATTTTGGCACAGGAAGGGAAGATGTTGGAAAAGGATGTGGAATTTGGTTTTATACCTGCCAATTGCATTATTTCTTGAAAGTTTCTAAAGTGTTTTCAACAATTCCATTTTGTGCATATCCAACAATAATTGTAGTCCAAGAGATGGCATGCCTTGTCTATGTTTCCACATTTTGCATACATGTCTACAAGGGTTGTTTCCACTACAACATCTGACAAAATTTCTCTATCCTTTATGCTTTGATGGATGTCCATACCCTATTCCAAATCTCCCATTTTGGCACAGATAGGGAGGATGCTAGCAAAGGTTGTGGAATTTGGCTTTACACCTACCAACTACATTTTCTTAAATAACTTCCTTGATTCCATTGTCAACCTATCAAAAATGTAGCACTTGAACATAATAGGAAGTTTCAAAGGTTCAAATAACCTCCTTGATTCTATTGACAATCTATTACAGCTAAAAAATTCAAAACTAAAATATTGTCATGGTTTAAATAACCTCCTTGATTCCATTGGAAACCTATCAAAACTGCAACCTTGAACATAAAAGGGTATGAATATTTAGATAACCTTCATGATTCCACTGGCAACCTATCACTACTACAACACTTGAACATGGTAGGGTGTATAGATTTAAATAATCTCCCTCATTCCATTGGCAACCTGTCACAGTTGTAGCACTTGAACATAGAAATGCGGAAAAGTTTAAATAACCCCCTTGATTCTATTGGCAACCTTTCACAGCTACAACAATTGAACATAGAAGACTGTAGAGGTTTAAATAACCTTCTTGATTCCATTGGCAACCTATCACATCTGCAACACTTGAAAATAGAAAGCTGCAGAGGTTTAAATAACCTCCCTAATTCCATTTTCAACCTCTCACTACTGCAACACTTGAATAAAATAGGAAATTTTAAAGGTTTAAATAACCTCCTTGATTCTTTTGACAATCTATCAAAACTGCAACACTTAAAAATAAAATATTGTCACAATTTAAATAACCTCTTCAATTTCATTAGAATCCTGTCATAGCTGCAACACAACACTTGAACATAGAAGGGTGTCGACATTTAAATAAGCTCCCTAATTTTTGTAATGCTGAAGTGAATGACTAATACACTTTCAATATTGATATTTTATTTTTCTTAGAAATTATACTATATAGTTTATACACATGCAGCCTGATAATTTTGCATTGTTCTAGACCATCTTTAATATAAGGATGCAAAAATTTGGATGAGTGACTACAAAATATTTTCATAGTGCGCAAGTATGGAAGGATGTGGATGGAGTACTGACATGTGATCCTAACATATATTCTAAGGTAGAGCCTGTACTCTTTTTGACCTTTGATGAAGTGGCATAAATTTCTTACTTTGGTGCCCAAGTAAGCATTGTGTTGGTGATTTGTTGGTTCTTTAAATTAATAATGGATATAAGATGAAGTTAAAATGGTTGTGTTTAGCATAGTGTTGAGACTTGGACTTGGCTAAAATTTGGCAAATTGTTTTTTGTGTTGGACTCTATTGGCACTATTTTTTGTCTTCTTTCTTGGCATTCATATTCCTCCTTGTGGCTTTTGGTAACCCTTATGGTTCTTTCCATTTTAAGGGTTTTCCATTTGGGGCCTGGGGCTAGGTTGTATCATTATTTTTGTGACCAGATCCTACATGTACATCTTTGGTTTTGTATTCTTTGAAACTAACTTACTCATAATGACCAACCAATGGATTTCATTATGTTGGCATGACCTCCTATTGATAAAATTAGTTTTATCATGTGCCCTTGAGGGTAGAGTATTTTATGTCACCATGGTCTTCTTGGTGTACTCTATGCCTGAAGTTATCATTTTATGCTTGCTCATAATGTCTCATGTTCCTGGTTTAGATTACTTTTCTCTAATGGTGGACCTAGTGCTTTAAATCATAAGTTCCCCTTTGTTTTGCTTTCCTTAACTCATGTTTTAGTGGCCCAATGTTCATAATTGTTAACTCGTGGCATAATTCAAATTTGTTAACTTGCTTCTCTATCCTTACTAGTTTGATAGACTAAACTACTTGGACATTGAATTTTCAATCTCAAATTCTCAGTGATGACACAATGGATTTAGGGAAGGTATTAGTTGTTCCTTATGATTGATGGCTTCACCTCGATGCCCAATGGACATTCTCTCATTCTTGGAAATCAATGGTACAAATTCTTGGGCCTCGTGTCAACTTGCAGACCCATGCCCACCCAATTTCAACTTGCAAACCCATTCCCTAATATTCATTCTTAGGGATTCTTCCCTTGTTGCTTGTGCAATATGCTTGGCTATCTTTGCATAGGAAACTCTTTCGCTATGTGGCAAAATCAAGAGGATGTTATATTGCTTGTGGCCTTGGTTTCAATTGTAGGGTGGATGTCTATATGCATGTAGGAATAATTTCACTCTCAAGGGGCCAAGTGCTATGCTATAGGAGGTTTTATTTTCATAGTGGGCATATTGCAGAAATGGTCACTTATGATTGATGGGTTTCTTGTCTTGGTGTATTCAATGCTTGACATGAAACATGTTGGTTATCAATTTCCTTGCTATAGGCCTATGTTGCCTCTTTTTTCCTATTGTGATGTGATAGTTGTTTGGTGGGCCTGTGTTTAGGGCACTTTTTTCCTCGAGATGACCAACTACCATTTATGGGCATGGGTTGCAACTTTTTCTACAGGAGCTTGATGGACTGCATTTGATACATGTGCATTGGTTTTGTACTCCTATACTGAGAGGGGTTGACTTGTAGGCCTGGTGATTGATCTTCTCCCCTATTCTTTGTATTGATATGCATGTTCAAGGTGGATTTTCTCTAACTTCCAGGTGTAATCTTCTCTTCCATTGTATGTTGATCAAAACTAGTGACTACAAAGGCTTCCTTATCTATATAAAACCTATTTTTACTGATCTCCTATGCCCATGAGGTTGATTGTAACTAAAAGCTATATATGCATGAATTTAAGATAATCTGAGGATTGGTTGTTGAGCCAATTTTTTGGTTGTTTGTGTCTAGTAGTTGTCTAGGGAATCAAATATTGCAAGTGTCAATTCTATAAGGGGGCTGCAATTTTATTGTCTAAGCCATGGGAATGTGTAGCCCAACAAGATGAATGTATGACTGATGTCTCCATGACCAGCAGGGCTATTGTAGGAGATTTCATGAGAAATTCTATGAAGTCATCTTAGCCACATTTGTTGGCTTAATTGTAGTGAGGATTAGTTTTTTATGGGAAAGCACTGTAATAAGTTGCAAAGATTTTGTGACTTGCTTCTCTTCAATGCAAATGGAATCTGTCTAATTCATAATGGATCTTTGAAGTAGATAATCTTGTGGGATTCTTGATCTTCTAGACTTGCATGGACATGCAACCTTTGGTCCTTCTGGTTCATACTTTTTCTTTTAGTTTCCCTTGTAGGAATTGACTTTGTTTCCCATTTGAAGTAGTCACTGGTCTTGATTGGTGAGAGGCCAAACAATTTCAATATAATCACATTTATCTTATTCCCAGTAGTTGTAGAAATGGTGTTAGATTCTTCCATACTTTTGTGATCTAGTTGTAACCTATGCCTTATCTCAGAGAAATTTTATCTCATACAAGATGAATTAATAAATGTGTAGAGGATCATGTAAGTATACTTGGGTGTACCATGTAATTAACTTGGAACCTAGATTGTACTGACCACTTAACATTGGCATGCTTCCTTGCTTATATGGATTTATTTATAATGCTCCAGATGATTTATTGTCTAGGGTAACATTTATTTTGAACTTACAAACATATTTTCAATCTTTCTTCATGTGTGTTCTATTATGCCATTTCTGCACTTACTAACATTTTGTAAATTGTTGTTTCTTCCTTTTGGTAATTAGATTGCACAACATTTCTCCTATCAATGAGATAAATTATTCTTAAGAAAGATTTAACTAACATGTTTGATTCTTATTCAAACTTCTCCATCTTGCACAGATATCTCCATTTTCCTTTCGTTTTTATTTGCTTGTCATTTTAAATATTGGGTATTTATGCCACTAATTTATGACTAGCTTCTGAGAATGTTTTTTAGTTGTTTGAGCAAGATAAGGTCTTTAATATATTTTATAATTTATCTTTAGGTTTTGTATCCAATTTTGATGCGGCCTGCAAGGGAGGGCAAGGTTCCTGTAAGGGTCAATAATTCTTACAATCCACAAGCTCCAAGCACACTTATCACTAAAACTAGAGATATGAGCAAGGTAGATTAAATATTTAATTTTTAATTATATAAAGAAACATTTAAGATTGAATGGGAATCTAATATGTGTGGCTAGAACATGAAAGAAATCCCTCTTATGTTTCCTTTGAAAAATGTCGAGACTTACACATAAGTGCCTCTAATATGAAATATGTTTACCTTGCAGGCATTGCTAGAAAGCATAGTCTTGAAGCGCAATGTTACAATGCTTGACATTGTAAGCATATGCATGCTAGGTCAATTTGGGTTTCTTGCAAAGGTAAGCCTTTTAACTTATAAATTCATAGGAGAAAGTGTATGTTGCATATTTAAATGCTACTAAAATTTAAGAAAAGGGTCCTAGTTTTTCATACCACTTATCCCATGTAATGCAGGTTTTCTCTATATTTGAAGAACTGGGTATTTCTGTTGATTTTGTCACTTCTAGTGAGTTTAGCATATCCCTCACATTAGATCCATTAAAGATTTGGAGTAGAGACCTCAACAAATTTTGTATGTTGTTGTTTTAGGAGATTGTGCTTTGTGATCATTACCAATAGATTTTTATTCTTAACTTTGGAGTATAAATCTTGAGTTGCTAAACCCACTACATTGATGGTGGTTCTCTTGTTGTTTCAGGAAGGGGTCACTAAAATCCTTGGTCAGTTTTAATATTGTTCAGATTTATTTTCTCAGGTATATTTAAGAAAAATAGGATTTCCTTTGCATCCAACATTTTTTTTATTTCATTGTATCTATGAATTTGGTTCAATGCTCATGTTAGTTTCATAACATGAATTTATTATTGTGATCCCTTAATGTCTACCCTATTCTAAAGATGTAAAACAACTAATAATGCAGTAATGGAAGAATACAAAAGATACACCTCAAGATTAGCCTAAGGATTGATAATGCAAAGAAATAAGATAACAAAAGAAAGACAAGTGATTATACCTTCTTTGCTGCAAATTCCTTGGTTGTCCCTTGATTTTTGGAAGCTTGTGTGCTCCTTGGATGGCTATTGAAATGGTACATGCAAGATGTGCAATGTGATCAATGAAAGTGCTAATGGTTAAGTGCCTTGGATAAATGGCTAATATGATGCTTTCAAATTGAATGACCAATTTGGTAGCATAAGGGTGAAAATGGCTAAGTCTTTTAAATGAAAAAATGGCAAGAGTTTGGTATCAAATGCATGATATTTTTAAATGATAGAAAATAGGGGGTATTTATAGAGTAATTTAAATTCTCTAGAGAATTCAATGGTTGAGATTAAACCAACTAGGCCAAGATAGAGGGCTATGGTGAGTTGAGGACTCACAAGCCCTAACATCTTGACATGTGTAATGTGAGATGGCCTAGGATGTAATGATGTGGAAGTGAGGTGGAAGAAAGGTACATGATGTGGAGGAGGGACAAGTACCTTGGGAAAGGGATGATGTGACCTTTCAATGATCACGTGGGGGAGAGGAGAATCTTGGAAAGATAAAAGTGAATTTAAATTCACAATGATTGTGGAATCTTGTGGATAAGACAAGGTTCCAAAAGGAGAGGTGGAAAGTACCTTGGATAAAACAAGGTCCTTAAAAAGGTAAGTACTTACCCACATGTGACTTGATGTGACAAGTCAAAGATTCTAGAAGACTTTAGCACATGTGATGTGACAAGTCAAATTCTAGAATTTGCATGGGGAAGAGAAGATTCCTTGGAGGAATAAGAGTGAATTAAAAATTCACATGGGGAAGAGAGGAGCCTTGGATGAATAAAAAGGAATTAAAAATTCCTTGGGAAATGGGGGGCGTTGACCAAGGTAACGATTAGGATTAACTGACTAGTGATTAGAAGATGATTAGTGACTAACGAAGGTTAAGAAGCCAACTTGCAAAAGTTGGAGGATGTGACATGTCTTAATCAAGGATTAGACATGTGCTCATCTCTAATGATGAGATTAGATGATGGATTAAGATTAAGGAAAAGGATGTGACATGTGAGGAATTAAATAAATTTCATATTTATTTAATTCATTTGGTGAAAAGGAGAATAAAGGGTAAGGTATTTAATTATTAATTGAATACCTTAGGGATTTAGAAGAATTAAGGGTATTAATTAAATAATAGTGATATTACTTAATTAATGCAAATAAGAGGATATTTAGATGAAAAAGGGGTAAATTTGGACAAATGAAGTGTCCAAATTTAGTGTCTACAATTATATATATCCTTTGTCAATATACTATTCGTCATGTATGTTTTAACTCTCCTATGTGTTTTAAGCCTTGTCCTTGGTTACGAGAGGATGCAATCTTTTCTATTTATTTGTGAATTAAGCTTATTCCAAACTCACTTGAATATAATAGGAAATTTTAAAGGTTTAAATAACTTCCTTGATTTCATTAGCAACCTATCACAGCTACAACACAACACTTGAACATAGAAGGGTATGGACATTTAAATAAGCTCCCTGATTAAATAACCTCCTTGATTCCATTAGCAACCTATGATAGCTTCAACACTTGAATATAGAAGGGTGTGGACATTTAAATAAGCTCCCTGATTCATTTGGAAACCTGTCACAACTACAACACTTGAACATAGAAGGGTGTGGAAGTTTAAATAAGCTCCTTGATTCCATTGGCAACCTATCACATCTGCAACACTTGAACATGGTAGGGTGTATAGATTTAAATAGCCTCCCTGATTCATTGGCAACCTATCACAGCTGCAACAGTTAAACATAGAAGGGTGTACAAGTTTAAATAACCTCCCTGATTCCATTGAAAATAGAATGTTAGGATGTGTTCTTGAGTGCTTCATTAATTCAAATATTTTGAAAGGTTCCTTGCAAAATTCATTTTGTGCAATTTTCCAATCAATCATTTCATTCCATTGTAGCAGAGGATGTAGAGAGTGAAGCATTGGCTACTTTGATCTTTGAAATTGATGTTTGTTTTACTAAATTGACAATGTTTGAAGTTTCTTTTTCTTTCTTAGATGTTGAGTCTAATTAATAAGTTTAATGTTGTGTTGCAACTTGCAGGTGAGTATGTTGATATGATAAAGGCTAGCATTGTCGATCCTCTAAAAGATCAGAATTGCATTAGTTGATGCAGAAAGGTAAAACTATTTATCTTTATTATAATTAGTGGAACTTGCAACTATGATATCTGATAAAAATATACTTCCAAATATGCTTTTGATGGATGTTATATCTAATTCTGATACATTCAATATATCTAGTGCCTAAGTTTAGGGTGCCATATCTAGAAAAGGAAAAGAAAATGTTTGAATTATATCCTCTATATTATTTGACTTTTTTGAGTTTTTGATGTGCAAATTTTGAAACCTTATTTTTAGGTTGCAACTCCAAATTGGAGAAGTGAAAGGTGAATACCAGTGAGGAAGAGTTTGGAGGAGCCAGAACCAATAGTGGCTAGAAAGCTGTGGATTTTCAAGGGGATTAAATGGGTTGAGCCCATATAGGAGGTCGCTACCCTTCCAAAAGGACTACAGTTAAGGAAGGGGAAAACAATATAAGTATATGAAAATAGGATTATTTTGTTTATATAGTGTATGTAAGTTGTACAGTGTCACTGAGACATTGAATGTAACCAATGAGATTTTGATTTTCCAATGAGGCTTAGTGAAATAAATTTTCAGAGTGGTTTTTTCTCCACTCATAAATATTGTGTTGTGGCTCCTCTTGATTTGTAATTTGTTTGTGTTTTTGTCTGATTAATCATATTTTTTCAAGCATTTTAGTCTTCATTTCATGGTGCTTCTTCAACATTTGAATATATATAATACTTGAAGTTTATATGCATAAATTTGTGAGGATTAATTAAGTTAGATTTGATTTGTAATGACTAAAGTAATGACTAAATTAATGACTAAATATATGACTAAATTAATGATTAGATATATGACTAAAGTAATGACTAAATTAATGACTAAATATATTATTAAATATATGACTAAATATATGACTAAATTAATGACTAAATATATGACTAAATTAATGACTAAATATATCACTAAATTAATGGCTAAATATATGACTAAATAAATCACTATCATGACTAAATTAATGACTAAATCAATGACTAAATCAATGACTAAATCAATGACCAAATCAATGACCAAATCAATGACCAAATTAATGACTAAAATCAATGAATAAATAAATGACTAAAATTGTTTAGTCATAAATTTAGTGGTGTTATAAATGACTAAAAATAAACCACTAATAGTCACATGACTAAAGTTAGTCATTTATATGCAATTTTTAGTAGTTTATTTAGTCATACATTGTTGTTTGTGTACTAGTGCCTCTACTCCAATTGATGAAAATCATAAAACAGTTCAAGATCTTGATATGGGTAGAGAAGATATTTATTCTATAGGATTTGGTCAAATTTTGCTTGATATTTTCTGTGAAGAAAGAAAGAATATTTCACCAAGAGTACTAAATGATGTTTTAGCAAAAAATTATTACTTTAATTCTCTGCCATGTGGTTTAGGTGAATGGGTTGAATATTTTATCATCGATAAGAAAAAAACAATAATTTATAACTGCACATTTTCTGAAATTAAAAAATTTCTTGGCTACAAGTTACAAAACTAATGTCTGTTAGAAGCCCTCAATGCTAAAGAATTTAATTCTACCTACGATCTAATAGAATTTTGCAGCAATCCTCCTACAGATAGTTCGAGGGGATTTGTTAATAGCAGGCAAGTTAATAAGAAAACTTGTAGTAAAAGTTGTAAGTGTAGGAGATTCAACAAAAGATACAGTAGGTATAGCAGAGATACTCTATATTTAAAAAAGAAGATTCCATTCAGCTCAAATGTGATAAGGAGAGCTGCTAAGTTTAATTATAAATCAGGAGTGTGGCAAATAAAGGGAAAAGCAATAGAGAAGTATAGAATTGTATTCTCAGAATCTCAAGAAAGGGATAACATGATATTTGATCTATGTACAAAACTAATAACAATGGATCGATCAAGATTAGACAAGGAAAAGAAGAGGATTCAAGAAAAGCTTAAAGGTAATAGCTCAAGATGGGATGAGATGACAAAGAAGCGGAATGAGGAAAAATGTCAAAATTTTCTAGGACTTCAGACAACCAAACCAAGTATGCCTCTCATATATGATTCTAAAAAAACATGGTCAACTATCTTAATTCAAGAACAAAAAGTAATATATGGATCAGTTACTATAGATAGCCAATCTATACACAGTCTTAAGGAAAAGAACCCAAATAAAGATATTACACAAGGGAGAATTTCTAGATTATATGATCCATTGATGGATACAATCCCCAGAGAATTAGCAGCAACCACCATCATTCCAAAAGACCTTGATAAGGTACTTGATGAAGTAAGGAAACTTCCAGATATAGACATTGATATCCTCCTAGGTTGGAATTTTTTGAGACAATTTGAACCATTTCTTCAAACGGGGGTAATATTGGGAAATTTTTTAAATCATTTTGGCATAAAGAAATTTTTTGTGGCTAATCATCTCATGAATGATGTTGCAAGGTTCACATCTTAATTGTGGCTAGACCATTTAGAAAGGAGTTTCTCAAAGGTATGGAAATATGGTTTCTTCAATATCATATCTGAAGATTATGCAGACATGAAGGAATTTTATGAATTAATTAAGCCAGGACTGGTTGAAGAATTATGTCGGAATACATTTGAATATTGGATAAATCATAAATATCTATTTATAGTAACAAAATTCCTCCCAAGATGGTTTATAGAAGTGGTGGTTGAATATGGGAAACCTCCATTAATTCCAGCTAGACTAGCTCAAAGAATAGAATGGTATCTTCTAGATCTTGCAAGATGGCGTGTTATTTATGGATGAGAAAATGGATGATGATTTATCATGAAGAATATAATCTTGTAAATAATTATGTAAATAAATAAAATAAATAAGGGGTGGCATAATTTAGCTATCACAAGGGCTCATCTATGTCGTGATGTCAGCCATGTTAAGATCTGACAAGAGGATGCAACCCTATTTTAAAAAGAAAGATCCCTGTAGCCACTTATGGGTGTTAAGTGGGTCATTCTCACTTTATGGTGTCATAAAAGTGAAAATAAATATTTTCAATAATAAGTATACGATAAAATAGTAGTAGTAGATTCTAAAATAAAATATTATGGAAAAAGTAAAAAGTAAAATATGGACAAAAATTCAAAAGGTGGGGATATTTTTAGTAAATCCCATGTGAAGCTAGAAAAATCTTGTACCAAAAAAATCTATTCACATGGTGGACCCTTGTACCAAAAGCATCATCTTGTACAAAATATTCCCACATGTAAAAATTATTTTGTCCACTATCCAAAAAGTAGAGACAAACAATATCTACGGAAAATATTCTAGTAGATATCTCTAGTCCTCTCCATAATATGGACAAATAAATAAAGGTTGTTGAGAAAATCAAGGAATGACAATGTCTACCATGTGGCAAGATAATCCTCCTTGCATTTTCTAAATAAATTACCTAGTAGAATAGGTAAAAGGTGAAGGTGACCAGATCTCCAAATCATTTGAAGCCTATAAATAAGCCCCCAAGAGCTCATTTGAGGCATTGGAAGTATAGATACAAAGTTCGGATTCTAGTCTTGAAGAGTCTTAAGGGTTGAGTCTTGACTATTGTCTAGATTCCATAAGTCTAGTGGTCTAGTGTTCAACATATCAAACATATGCACTTACCTTGCGCTACGAGTGATCTTGGTAATCATAAATCTGATAATGCCTATGCATATGTGTAATATATTTTGAGTTAATGAAAGAATTTTCCATTTCTGAAAATCTTTGTTTTATCTTATTGTCTTTCTATCAAAATTATGCTTCCATTCTAGAATGGTATTAAAGAATTAGTACTTTCTAGTGTTTTGGTTTCATTTTGTGTTGGTATCAAAGTTGTAGTGCTTGTTGTGCTATTTTTGCAATTCCACCTTTAATTGGTAACATGTGAGAATCATCTTGTACAAAATATTCCCACATGTAAAAATTATTTCAGTATTAGTACAAATTCCAAAATCTACTAGTACCATCCAAAGGTCTATTTTTTGACAAATCAAAAACATAGTCTAGAAGAGTGTCAAGTATAGAATTAAGATCTTTACCAGAAGCAACACTCCTTGAAAATCCTGTAGCATCAACCAGTGGTAGAACCAGTTTACCCCTTATATCCAGGTCTTATTCTCTATCAAGGAATTTTCCAGGTTCTAACCATAAACCATATATTGACTACAATCCTAAAGAAGTCATAGGATCTTCTCACCATCTCTCATTCAGACATCATCCCTCCATAAATCCATATCCCTTTAGATCTTCTTTGGCTTAATTATCTAACCTTAGTAGTAATCCTAAGCTAATGGACAAATTTGCAAGACAGGTCAGTCAGAAATTAGCATTAACACCTAAAGAAGATGAACAACAAGGTGATAAGGGAAAAGGGATAAAAATTACCAAAATGGGAGAAAAGAGTTGTATGCTGAGAGAAGGACTCCCAAAGGAACACCTTCCAAGAGAAAGAACTGAGAAGAAAAATAAGTATGGAATAGAGGCTAGAGGGGTGGAAAAAGAAGTTGTTGGCTATGAACCAAGTAGATGGCCAACCCCAAAAACTTTTATTGTGATAAATTTGGATAAGAAGTCATGGGGAAGATATGAAGCTAGACTTCATGTAGAACTTGGAGAGAAACAAAATAATTATGAGGCTCAAAGAAATTGGATGGCCCAGTGGATGATATCTACTTAAGATAATCTAAGTGATATGGTTGTAGATATTAGAGATTCTACAAATACTAGTATTATTAATCAGGAAAAATTATCACAAATTAATCAGATGCAACATAAGAAGGATTCTTCAGTTTTGAAAATAGAAAAGAAAACTTCTTTGTTAAATGAAACTTCTGGTCTAAGTTATCAATTAAGGAATGTTCAACAATCAACACAAGCAATGGCATCAACTCAGCACAATAATGAAGAAAATAGAAGAAGAGATGTTAAATATAATAAAGCCTTAATTGATTTTGTGGCTAAAAATTTGAAGAAGATAAGGAAAGAAGCAAAAAATATCAAAAAGACTCAAACTGGCTGAGATAGCTCTTCAAAAGAAGATAGTCAAAAGAAGCGGAAAGGGAAAGCATCAATTGCAAAAAGAAAACCCAAAAAACTCATAGTTCAGAGAAGAAAGAGCTTATTCTTTGATGAGAAGGAAGAAATTACTACTATTTCAATGCCAAAGGTAAAAGAGCATATTTTAATTATTCAAGAACTTGATATTCCTATTGAAAATGAAGAACCAAGTTTTGTAGATGAATCGATGTTTTGGCCAATAGATCAGTGAACATGGAATATTCATACTCCAGAATGGGAGCCATAACTAAGAATAGAGCTAGAATAAGAAGCAGAGTCAGAGGAAAAGATGGAGCCAAGATTAGCACCAGAATGGAATACAAGATTAGAGCCAAGGTATGACACTTATCTTGATGAAGAAGAATAATAAGATTATCTGATAGAAGAAAATTCATTCCAAAAGCATACTAAAGATCTCAATCATGTAGATAGTTAAATTTTTAAACAGTCTTTAGATCAGTCTAGTTGGTGCCCAAAAGTCTTGTGTAAGCCAGTAATTAGTGTTAAATTAGAAGGTTTTAGCCAGATTCTTTCTACACTTTTAGATACAAGATCCACAATTAGCATTACTCAAAGTCATGCTTTACCATCTGTATATTGGGATAGTCAGCAGATTACAATAAGAGGATTTGGCAATATTAGAACTATGCATAATATAGCAACTAAAGTCCTTGTACATATAGATGATTTTAGCTCTCTTTGTAATTTATGGAAAGATAATAGTATAGATACAAATGTCCTCCTAGGTTGGGATTTTTTGAGTCAATTTGAATCATTTTCATTTCTTCATAATATTAGGAAATCATAGAGAAATAAAGTATTTTAATCCTCTAGATAAATTTGAATATGTCCAATTCATTGGAAGATTTGATATGAACAAGAATCTTCTTCTTGAAGATCCTAAAGATTCTTCTATTCATAAAATCAAAGATCTTCTTGAAGGATGCCAGATGAAAATATTAGAAGATTATTTCTTCTACAATCCAACACCTATATTTCAGTACCAAGGATGGGGAGATATTCAAGTTGTTCCAGGGACAAATAAAATTCATGTCTTATCTCTAGTAATTACAAAAAGATAATTAATTATTTTAAAGTTTTGGAAAATGTGCTTCAACTTGTTGGCTTGAGCCTCTATTAAGGACTTGATGAATTTACTCTCCCTACCGCGAAGTCATTCCTTCTCTTTGGCGGCAACACGTTGGTCCTTGCCTTCATCGGCAGAATGATTGCATATTGGTGAGTGACAATGTGTTGTCTCACTAATATGCCGATATACGATAAACGTTGTGTCGGTGAGACTTGGTGTCATTGGTGGAACCCAATTGGTAGTCTCAATGATAGAAAAATATGCTATGTTGATATGACTTGGGGTCATCGGTGGAACCTTTCACCGGGCTATACCGATGGACCGATGGCAAATGGAAGTGATTTGGTGGGGACCACAACATAGTGTATCAAAAAATGGGGATCTTGATCTACAGTTGAGATTTGACTAATCCAACGGTGCTCATTTTATTCCATGCTTAGTTGAGGTGAGTACCGATGAAATCTTTTGAACTGAGTAGAATTTTTTGAGTGTTTGACACATGGTGGAATGCGAAGTGTGTAGGATTTGAACATGTGTTGTTGTTTCAGAAGTCTTTGTGGGAATATTGTTGGTGCTTTTTTTATTCCCCAAAATTGCGCAAGATGTGTGTGCATGTCTTGGTGGACTCTGGCGATCTAGCAATCAGACGGTTATCACCATACGATGGTGGTCATTAGGCCATGCTGTGGTAGCTTGGTATAATTTGTTCAGGGCACAGATGACTATTTCTATAGTCAAAGCGATGAACGAATGGCGTGATGACATGTGGAATGATCTCATTCGTTGCTTTCACATCTCTGTTGTAAATCAACTGTTATTGGTCGAATGTCTAAATCTGTAAAAGCGATATTTGTATTAACTATAAGATTTGATTCGTCAGTTGATAGAATCCAAATCTAGGTAATTCTTTGTAACAAAATTAAATTATTAGGCGGCTCGATGCGTGTTTGCAGGGTGATTTGATCAGATATCTAGTTGCTTATAGGTGAAGTATGGAATTAAATTGGCTCCACCTTTGGTTGTTGTAGAGTGATAGGCATAAATACTAACGTGACAATGAGAGCTGTGATTGATTGTATGTGGTAATAGAATTGGAATAGTGAGGGGGTTCAAACTGAAGTCTGATGCCTCTGAGCTAACTATCAAAGAGTGAAGTTTGTAACTTTGTATATAATCTATTTACTGAAATACAAAGATACTTTGCTTGGTGTGGTGGGCTTTTTCTCCCATAAGGGTTTTCCCATGTATATCTAGTTTTATCTCTGTGTATGTTTTATTTTTGTTGCTCTTTTCTTACTATGTATGTGCATCTCAAATGTAAGAAAGTTTTAAATAAAGGTTTTTTGCACTTCTCCTCTATGGTTTTAGCATTAGAAAAGTGTATTCCACACATCTACTTTTCCTTTCAAGTGGTATCAAAGCCTAGCCAGTTGTGTTATCCTTGTTAGTAGGGCTGATTTTTGTGCTAATCTTGTTCCAGTGGGAGTCTTGTGAAGGAGAACCAATCACTAAGTTTATTGTTTGAGATGGTGAGTACTTAAGGAAGAGTAGATATTGAAAAATTCAATGGCAGAAAATTTGAGTTGTGGAAACTCAAAATGGAAGACCTATTGGTGGATAGAGACCTCTGGATTGTTGTGTCTGGAACTATGCCATAAGGTATGAAGCAAGAAGAATGGGACCTCATCGATAGAAAATTGATAGGTCTGATAAGACTTAGTTGGCCGATTCTATACTCCTGAATGTTCATGAGGAGAAGTCTGCAACTTTGTTATGGAAGAAGCTTGGTGATATTTATCAGGGAAAGTCTTTGGTAAATCAGTTATTCCTAAGAAAGAAGTTGTACTCCTTGAAGATGGAAGAAGCTGCATCTATTGCAAACCATCTGAACTCATTTAATATGAGTGTTTCTCAGTTGGTGTTTGTGGGTGTGAAGATAGAGGAGGAGGATTGTTGCATGCTCTTGTTATGTTTGTTACCTGACACTTGGTATCATCTTGTAATGGCTACTGGAAGTACGACCACTACTTTCAAGATGGAAGAAATTGTTGCCTTGCTATTGATAGGGTAGGGTTGGATGAAACACTCATTGCCCCATGCTCTATGTCTTCCTTGGAAGATCCTTGAGGTGTCACACTACACCACCTTAACCTATAGGTCCTAAGGCTTGCTTAGGTATCCCTAGTTCTCCTGGCCAACCCCACTATCATCTCACACTCAAACTCCCAAGACAATCTTGGTGCTTTTCCACTATCTCTTCCTTAACCCTTATTCTACCCTAAAGGCTAACTATCCTCACCACTCCATTAGGTCCTTGTATGGGTGTAGAGATGTTTCCAATGGATTCACATCATCTTCCTAGGGTTCTTGGACAATCACCAAACTCCAACTCTCCACTGCTTCCACCAAACCCTCTCCTAGGGTTAAAAAGGCTACAAGCCCTAGAGTCCCAATTAGGCCTCCTAACCCAATAAACATGGATGGTTCACCCAAATCCTCCAAAAGACCCCCAATATTTTCTTGGGATTCATGATACCCTTTCCCACACCTCAAATATTTTTGGGGTTTGGAGCCTCCACTATCCGTACTCTGTCCTAACCCTTGGTTTAGCAATTTTAGGCTTGTTTAAGCCATTTTCTGACCTCACCGCGATCAGTCAGTTTGTTCTGCCTCCTCCTGGTCTGTTGAAGTATCCTCCTTCTTGCCAAGCCCTTGCAAAGCAACTAACATCCTCTCCACACCATGGTTTTCCAAGAGATGGGCACCCCTGCAACCTTAGTGCTCTGCACTCTTTGTCTTTCCTAGTCAGGCACTACCAAGCTCGCCTAGGAACAGACTTTATCCATGAATCCCTGACCCCTAAAGACTCCTACCTCTACCATATTTACAAGAATGGAGCCTACCCATAGTTTCCAAGAGCCCATACACTAGGTACACAGGAAAAGTGGACTAGAACTCCATTTATGACGGTCTGCCAATCAGAATAGTAATGGAAAGAAACTAACTAACTACAACCAAAAGCTTGAAATGATGAAAACAAGCTAACTAAAGAACCAAAAAATGCTTGGAAGACAACTAAATTACATTCCACACATATTTCAGTGTCTGTTTTATACCATTAACACACTAACAAGAGCAAAAAAACAAAAACGAGAGAAATTACAAGCTTATCACTCTTTTTCCCATATGTTCAGCAATCTCCAACGATACAAAAGCCTTCCAACCTTGGTATCAACTCATGACACACCTTTTAAAGGTTGAAAAAGTGGTTATCCTTCTCTTGGTCGGACATACCCATTACATTCTGGCCAAAATTGCAAAGATGCATCATTTTGGACTTTGTTGCCAATTTCCTAGTGAAGTGAGTTGCTAAACTCATCCACTCTTCATGTTTACCATAATCTACCAACTTCTACTAATCACTCTTGCTCAAAAAATAAACTAAAACCTCCAACTCAATCCCGATGCTCAACATGGCCTTCAAAGTATCAAAAACTCAAAACTTCATCCTAGGTCCTCAAATTGCCTAGTGCTTCCTAGGTGCTCCTGCACCATTCTCCCCCTCTCTGCCGAAACACTAAGGAATTGAAGGAGAGATTAGTGACATATCAATGACATGCTTCTTGAACTGATCTTCTTGTACCCATATAGCCTCAGATTCATGCTTGTTCTTCCACTTGATAAGATGCTCCATGTACACCTTATGCCTTGTAGACTTTTGCACTCTTGACTCTAAGATGCTCTTTGCTTGTAGTTTGTCTTTAGTAGGTAAGGCTATGTTACTGACTTCCTTGAAGACTTCTCTACTAGTCTGATCTATATCATTGACTGATCCCTTGTACTTGATCAAATCAACAACATTGAAAACTGGTGAAATTCCCAAATCAGCAGGTAACTCCACCTTGTATGCATTCTTCCCATACTTGGCTAACATATTGCATGGTCCTACTCTTTTCATCTACAACTTGGTTGACATTCCCTTTTGCAACCTTGATTTTTTAAGGTGAACCATGAAATAATCTCCTACTGAAAATTGTAAATCCTTTCTTGATAAATCTACCTTGTCTTTCAGTTTTTGTGTAGCCTCAGTGACTGTCCTCTTTACTTGCTCCTGAATCTCTTTCATGGTTTGAGTGAAGTATTCTACATGTCCACTCCTATTCTCCATAGCTCCTAGATCCCTGAGCTCACATACACCTCTTGGGTGCATTCCATACACAATCTCAAAAGGACTCTTCCCTGTGGTCTGGTTTACACTATCATTATAGGCATACTCAGCTTGTGAGATTACCATATCCCAAGCCTATCCATATTCCTTAGTTAAGCACCTTAGTAGGTTACCTAACACCCTGTTAACCACCTCTATTTGACCATCGGTCTGAGGATGGTAAGCTGATCCAAAAGATAGGTTGGTACCTAATTTGCTCCATAAAGTCTTCCAAAAGTGACTCATGAATTTAACATCCCTGTCTGAAACAATACTTAAAGGAAATCCATGGATCCTAACAATCTCCTTGAAGAAAAGGTGAGCTATATAGCTAGCATCATGAGTGGTTTTGCAAGGAATAAAGTGACTCATCTTGTTGAATTTGTCCACCACTACATACACACTATCAAAACTAGTCTTGGTCTTAGGGAGTCCTACCACAAAATCCATGCTCACACACTCCCATGGTCTGTTAGGAATGGGTAGGGCTTGATATAGACCAGCATTACTAGCTCCTCCCTTAGCCTTCATACACACAACACATTGCTCCACATACCTCCTAACATCTCTTGATAGTTTAGGCCAATAGTAGAACCTTTGCACTAGTTCTAATGTCTTATTGATACCAAAATGTCCACTAAGACTACCATTATGCTTTTCCTAAATGAGGTTTTCTCTCATTGACCCTTTTGGAACACATAACCGATTCCCTTTAAACAACAATCCACTTTGCAAAGTATACTCTGAGTATTGGCTATGAAAATGATTCTCAAAGTCAGAACATACCTTGTAGGCCTCTGAGAAATCTTCATCTTCCCCATATAGATCCTTGAAGCTCTCTATTCCAATGTTCTTGATCTGTATCTCTTGGACTGTCAACAATCTTCTACTCAATGCATCTTCTACCTTGTTTAATTGTCCCTTCTTGTGCTTGATGGTGAAAGTAAATGCTTGGATGTACTCCATCCACTTCAAGTGTCTATTGCTCAACTTCTCTTGGTTGTTGATATAACTAAGTGTCTAATTGTCTGTAAAGACCACAAACTCCTTGGGTACAAGGTAATTGTAGGGAAAAGAATGCAAAAATGAAAAACTAAAAATTTCTAAAACTTATAGAGATGCATAAAACCATGGCAATGAGAGACCAGAAAGATAAGCAAACAAAGATGACAGAGTATTTACGTGGGAAAACCTTTTTAGGTAAAAATCCCACCACACAAAGTCAAATCTATTATATTACAGTAATGAATCGATTACATACAATATCCAGACATCTTTTTTCAGCTCACAATCACCTAGAGAGTTTCAGATTCAATGTTACAATGTTTTTACAACATACAATTCAAAACCCTCCTCAAGAACTCATGTCCTTCTGTTCTTCAGCTCGCAACTTCAAACTTGCTCTGCAACTGATGACTCAACTCTTGACTTGTCTAACTTATGAGAAATAACACATCTCTCATCCATATGTAACCAACTCAGAAGAGCAATGAATTTCATCCTCAAATCATGCAACTGGTCGAATCTAACAGATTTCCTGCAACGAGTCGACTTTGCATTCAAAGCCATTACTCAAAACGGTTGAGCTCGCCACCCTTCATTGAAAAATGCAATTTCCACAATAACTATCTTGGTATCCATCCAATCACTATTCAACCAGGTGCCATGCGTCCAAGACCCATCAGCAATCACAGCTGACAGAGCAACCAAAATGGTCAAACAGACATTGGGCGCGACCAAGACTTCAATTCATTTCTAACATTGTCGGAGTCGGAGTCGGAATAGGAGTCAAAATGAGACTCCACCAAAAATACACACTATTGGAGTCAGAGTCGAAGTCGGAGTCGGAGACGGAACTGGAGTCAAAACATGACTCCACTAAAATTATAGGTTCAGGAACCATTTCGGTTTCGCATCCGCATATGACAAAGAGGAACTCATCGAAAATAGTTCTGACCGAGTAAAGTCAACCTGGGGTCAAACCAAGACGGGAACACAAAAGATCGGAGTCGAAGTTGGGGATGGAAAAGGAACAAAAAACAGGACTTTACCAAAAGTCCAAGATCAAGAACCAATCTAGTTCCGGTTCCACCTCCGCCAACTACAAGAAACAACAATCCAGAACCAGGATAAGGCTGAGAAAAACACTCCAAGGAGAATCCAAACATCCAGAAGAACCAGATCACAAAAGTAGGAGTCAAACCTAGAGTCGGAATAGAAACTGAAACAGGGTCATGGTAAACGGACATTGCCAAATTCCAAAACTAGTTCCGCCTCTACCAGACTTGCGAACCGAGAAGAAAGAGATGGTAGGAAGCGAAGTTCGAGCAGGAACGAGAACCGAAACCTAGAACTTAGGCAAACAAAAAAATGCCAAGTTCCATCCTGGTTCTGCCTCCACCAAAGACTCAGAACTTAGGCAAACAGAACAATGCCAAGTTCCATCCTGGTTCTGCCTCCGCCAGAACTTTGCAAACAACACAAAAACACCAAGGCATGAAAATGAGGACTTCAAGCTGAAAGTTGAGACATAATTTCTCAACAATCTCCCACTTGGTGAACACTTCTAGCTTCCTCAAAACATCAAACCTTACTGTCTATCATAGGCCCCAAGGCCCATCGATTATGTGCACCATCTGAACTTGTCTGTGCTAACCGACTTTGTCAAGGCATCTACAACATTCTTCAAGGTGTCAACATTATCCATACTGACCTTGCCACCTTCAACCATATCCCTCACGAAGTGATATTGCACATCTATGTGCTTGGTCCTAGCATGGAAGGTCAGATTCTTTTCCAAACAAATGGCACTTTGACTATCATAGCAAATTGAAATCTGCTCAGCATTAAATCCAATGTCTGAACACCAATGCCTCAGCCACATTACCTCCTTGCAAGCATGAGTTGCTACCATGTACTCTGCCTCTGTCGTGGATAGAGCAACTACAACTTGTCGCTTGCTCCTCCAACTAATTGCTCCACCATTAAGCATGAAAGTGTATCCACTGGTGGATCTTCTGCTGTTAATGTCCCCTATCCAATCAGAGTCAACATATCCCTAAATGCAAAGAGCCCTTTGTGATGCAACCATATTGCCATGGTAACACAAAGCATAATCTGAAGTACCCTTCAAATACCTGAACACTCTCTTTACATCATCCCAATGTGATCTCCTTGGATTTGCCATAAAACGGCTTAGAACTCCCACTACTTGGGCAATGTCTGGTCTTGTGCAAACCATAGCATACATCAAACTACCTACTACACTTGTAGAAGGCACACTGGTCATGTCCTCCATCTCAGTAGCAGACTTTGGACAGTCTTCAGTAGATAGTTTCAATCCTTGCATGATTGGAACAACTAGCTGCTTGCAATCAGTCATGCTGAACCTCTCTAGAATGGTTTTCACATACTTACTCTAACTGAGCCAAAGCTTTTTGCTTGTTCTATCCTTGGTTATCTCCATCCCAAGAATGTACCTTGCTGCTCCAAGATCTTTCATTTCGAACTTAGCAGACAACTAAGTTTTAAGATTAGAAATAATTGCCTTGCTATTACCAATGAATAACATGTCATCCACATACAGAGTAATAACAAGCACACGATCATTCTCACCTTTATATTAAATGCAATGATCAAATTTTGATCTAACAAACCCAATTGATAACACAAATGTGTCAAATTTCTGGTACCACATTCTAGGAGATTGCTTTAGACCATAGAGAGATTTATTTAACTTGCAAACCAGATTTTGTTTACCTCTTTCAACAAAATGCTTAGGCTAAGTCATGAAGATTTCTTCTTCCAGCTCACCATGGAGAAATGTTGTCTTCACATCCATCTGCTCAATTTCATAGTCATACACAGCTGCTGATGACAACAAAAATCTTATGGATGTCAGTTTTGCTATAGGGGAAAAGATCTCTCCATAATCAATTCCCTCAACTTGGGAAAAACCCTTTGCAACTAGTCATGTCTTATACTTCTCCACACTACCATCAAGGCATGTATTCCTTTTGAATATCCACTTGCAGCCAACAGGCTTTCACCCTTTAGGCAGTGGTACCAACTTCTAGGTATTATTCTTTTTCAAGGAATCCATCTCTTCATTCATGGCTTCCAGCTAAGACTTTGAATCAGCCATGCTGATTGCTTCTTTCATAGTCCTCAGCTCATCAGTGCTGGTAATTAAGGCATAAGCACAATTTGAATATAACATAGAGAAACCATACCTTTCTGGTTGCCTTCTTTCTCATATAGATCTCCTTAGAGGCTGAGGTTGTTCTTCATCATCAGAACTTCCAAAGCTGCTTGAGCTCTCCTCAATCTCAGGTACACCATGCAGCTCTTCCCTTTCTGGAGTTTGGGGAATCTCAACTGCATCCTTCTTCTTGTCACTCTGATTTGTCTCAATCTGTTGATCACTTACTAGAGGTTTCAGCTCACGAAATATCATGCTTCTGCTATACAAAACCTTCTCAATAATAGGGTTCCAAAGCTTGTATCCTTTTACACCAACTCCATAGCCAATGAGAATACATTTCACAGCCTTTTTATCCAACTTTGATCTTTTTTCATTCAACACATGAACATATGCCTCACAGCCAAAGACCTGAACATGCCTTAGTGAGGGTTTCTTACCTGACCATGCTTCCAAAGGTGTCTTATCAACAAGTGCTGAACAAGGAGATCCATTAATTAAATAACATGCTGTAGCAACAGCCTTAGCCCAAAACTTCTGCTCCAAACCAGCACCACTCAGCATACTCCTTGCCTGTTCCATCAGTGTTGTTCAACCTTTCAGCAACTCCATTTTGTTGTGGAGTGTAGGGGTTTGTCTTATGCCTTTTAATTCCATGATCAGTGCAGTACCTTTCAAAATCTGCAGAATAAAACTCACCTCCATTGTCTATCCTTAAACACTTTATTTTCCTTCCAGCTTGATTTTCTACCAAAGATTTGAACTTTTTAAACTGACTGAACACTCCTAATTTACTTTTAAGAAAGTATACAAATGCCCTTCTCGAACAGTCATCAATAAAAGAAACATAATACCTAGACTTCGATAACGAAGGAACATTAAATGGACCAAACACATCAGAATGAACATAATCCAGTATACCAAAATATTTGTGAGGACTGGAGGAGAAAGAAACATGGTGTTGCTTTCCATAGATACAATGTTCACAGAAATCGAACTCAAGATTACAATCATCAAGCCCTTCTACAAGGTTTTTATTCTTCAAGGTTTTTAAAAATTTCTCACTAATGTGACCAAGTCTATGATGCCATAACATAGTCTTCCCTGCTGGGAGTTTTACCTCCAAAGCATTTGTAGATAGTGAAGAGTCTTCATCTTTCTATATAGGTGCAAAATTACATGACTTTATAGAGGCACTGTTACAAAGAACAGGTCGTGCATCTAGCTTGTACAGAGTCCCAGCACGAACACCCTTAGCTAACACCATTGCACCTCTAGCCATTTTACATCCCTTACTAGAAAAATAAACTTCTACACCAGCATCATTTAACTTACTAACAGAAAGAAGATTTTGAGCCAAACCTGGGATGTGAAGAACACCACCAATTCCTTTGAATCTTCTGTCAGAAAACTGAATTCTGGCCCTTCCTATGCCAACAATCTCCAACGTTGAATCACTTGCCAAGTATACCTTTCCACCATCATACTTCTCATACTTTGAAAACCAATCTCTATTGGATGTCATGTGAAAAGAGGCACCTGAATCAACTAACCAAACATCATCTGATGCCTGAGTTGTCAAGGTTGCTGCAATGAAGGCATCTGCATCACTTTGAGAAGATTCATTATCAGAAGCATTCTTCTTTTTCTCCTTGCAGTCCTTCCTAATATGACCCAGTTGCCCACAGTTCCAACACTTTACCTTGAACTTTTTACCAAGAGACTTTGATCTCCCTTTAGACTTGGATTTCGACTTGTTATCTTTCTTTTTGCCTTTCTCCTTTGTTCTACCTCGAATAGAAAGAGCATCTTTGGCCATCTCAGAAGATTTCCTTCGCATTTCCTCAGATAGAAGCGAAGCAACCACATCATCAATCTTGAAAGTAGCAGTTGTGCTTCCAATAGCCATCACAAGATGATCCTAGCTATCAGGTAATGAACACAATAGGAGCATGCAATGATCCTCCTCCTCAATCTTTACACCTACAAATGCCAACTGAGTAACACTCATATTAAATGAGTTCAGATGGTCTGCAATAGATGCACCTTCATCCATCTTCAAGGAGTACAACTTCTTTCTCAGGAACAACTTATTTACCAAGGACTTTCCTTGATAAATGTCACCAAGTTTCTTCCACAAAGAAGTTGTAGACGTTTCCTCATGAACATTCAGGAGCATAGAATCGGCTAGACTCAATCTTATCAATGCTCTTGCTTTTCTATCAGCAAAATCCCAAGCTTCTTGGGTCATAGTTTGTGGCTTAGTTCCAGACACTGCAATCTAGAGGTCTCTATCCACAAGCAAGTCTTCTATCTTGAGTTTCCATAACTCAAAGTTGCTGCTATTAAACTTCTCAATATCTATTCTACCAGATGTACTCACCATCTCACAACAAAAACATGTTTAACAATGCAAATCTCCCTCTAAAACAGTATTAGTGCAAAAAAATAATTTTCCCTAACAAGGATAACACGAACTGGCCAAGCTCTAATACCACTTTGTAGGGAAAAGAATGCGGATCTACTAACCCAACAGTGCGGAATACATTCCCTTAACACCTTTACTATAGGGGAGAGAAGTAAAAATGAAAAACTAACAGTTTCTAAAACTTATAGAGATGCATACAACCATGGCAATGAGAGACTAGAAAGATAAGCAAACAAAGATGACACAGTATTTACGTGGGAAAACCCTTTCAGGTAAAAAACCCACCACACAAACTCAAATCTATTGTATTACAGTAATGAATCAATTACATACAATATCTAGACATCTTTGCTCAGCTCACAATCACCCAGAGAGTTTCAGATTCACCGTTACAATTTTTTTACAACATACAGTTCAAAACCCTCCTCAAGAACTCACGTCATTCTATTCTTCAAATTGCAACTTCAAACTTGCTCTGCAACTTATGACTTAACTCTTGACTTGTCTAACTTAAGAGAAATAACACATCTCTCATCCATATGTAACCGACTCAGAAGAGCAATGAAGTCCGTCCTCAAATCACGCAACTGGTCGGATCTGACTGATTTCCTGCAACGAGCCGACTTTGCATTCAAAGCCATTACTCAAAATGGTTGAGCTCACCACCCTTCATTGAAAAATGCAACTGCCACAATAAATATCTTGGTATCCGTCCAATCACTATTTAACTAGGTGCCACGCATCCAAGACCCATCAGCAATCGTAGCTGACAGAGCAACCAAAACGGTCAAACAGACATCGGGCGCGACTAAGACTTCAAGTCATTTCTAACACTATCGGAGCCGTAGTCGAAACAGGAGGCAAAATAGGACTCCACCGAAAATACACACTACCAGAGTTGGAGCCAGAGTCAGAGACGGAACTGGAGTCGAAACATGACTCCATTGAAATTATAGGTTTAGGAACCATTTCGGTTCCGCATCCGCCCACGGTAAAGAGGAACTCATCGGAAACAATTCTGATCGGGTAAAGTCAACCCGGGGTCAAACCAAGATGGGAACACAAAAGACCGGAGTTGGAGTCGGGGATAGAATAGGAACAAAAAATAGGACTTTACCAAAAGTCCAAGATCAAGAACCAATCCGGTTCTGGTTCCGCCTCCGCCAACTGCAAGAAACAACAATCCAAAACCAGGATAAGGTGAAGAAAAAAACCCCAAGGAGAATCCAAACATCCAAAAGAACCAGATCACAAAGTAGGAGTCAGACCTAGAGTTGGAACAAAAACTGAAATAGGAACATGGCAAACAGACATTGCCAAATTCCAAAACTGGTTCCACCTGTGCTAGACCTGTGAAGCGAGAAGAAACAGACGGTAGGAAGCGGAGTCGAAGTAGGAATGAGAACCGAAACCTAGAACTTAGGCAAACAAAACAATGCAAAGTTCCATCTCGGTTCCACCTCCGCCAGAGACCCAAAACTTAGGCAAACAAAACAATACCAAGTTCCATCCTGGTTCTGCCTCTGCCAGAACTTTACAAACAACACAAAAACACCAAGGCATAAAAATGAGGACTTCAAGCTGGAAGTTGAGACATAATTTCTCAACAGTAATGCCTCCACTCCCTAAGTGACTGAACCAAAGCATAAAGTTCTAGATCATAGGTAGAATACTTCTTCTTACCTTCATTAAGCTTTTCACTGAAGAAAGCTATGGGCCTACCTTCTTGGCTAAGCGCTCCTGCTACTGCAACTCCACTAGCATCACACTCCACATTAAACAACTTGTCAAAGCTTGGTAATAAGAGAATAGGTTGAGTTTCCACTTCTTGTTTAGTTTCTCAAACCCTTTCTCAGCTTCTTGAGTCCACACAAACTTAGTTTTCAAACCCCCCTTGATTGTCTCTAGGACTGGTGCACATATGCCACTAAAGTTCCTTATGAATTTTTTATAAAATTGAGCCAATCCATGGAAACTTCTTACCTCAGTCCCTATGGTTGGTGTAGGCTAGTTTAGGAAAGCTTCCACCTTGCCTGGATCCATTTTCAATGATCCTTGAGACACTACAAAACCCAAGTATACAATTTCTAGGAACCATCTCCACATGTTTAAGGTGTTCTTCTGTTGTCTTGCTGAAGATGAGTATATCATCAAGATATACAACCACAAATATCCCTATAAAGTCTTTGAGTACTTCATTCATGAGCCTCATGAATGTGCTAGGGGGATTAAAGAGGCCAAATGGCATAACTCTCCACTCATACAACCCATCTATTGTCTTGAATGTTGTAGGTTGTTAAGGAACTCCTTGCCACTATTTAACAAGACACTTGGTGTCTTTGATTGTCCTTCTTCTTCTTCTAATAGTGACTACAACTTAAAAGTCTTCCCATCCTTCTTAAATGAAATGGTATTCTCCTTTCCATCATATATGGCACTTCTGTCATACTGTCATGGTCTACCCAATAGTAGATGGCATGCATCCATGGGTAATACATCACAAATTAGCTTATCCTTGTACCCTCCAATAGAAAAATCCACCGTTACTTGCTCATTGACAAGAACACTCTGCCTTTTGTTTAACCATGTAACTTTGTAGGGGTTAGTGTGGGGTACCTTCTCCAATTTCAGTTTCATTACTACCTCTACTGATATGATATTATCTGTTGAACTTGAATCTACAATGACCTTGCATACTTTTCCAAGTATCTTGCATCTCACTCGAAATAGAGCCCTTCTTTGTTTTGGTTCTTCCTTGACCGGTTGCCTAATCAACACTCTCCTAAACATCAGATTCTCTCCCATTTCAGATTCAATGACTGATCTTAGGTGATTTGATGCTCATGGTGTCCTCTTGTGCATATGCCACTCTCTTCTCAGCATTTGATGACGATGCCTTCTCCGGGCACCTATAAGCTGGATGGCCTACTTGACCACAATGGTAACACTTCATATTAGCAAAGTATGAATTGCTCCTTCCTGCTCCTCTTCCTCTACTTGATCCTCCTTGAGTACCTCTAGTTCTTCCATAACCTCCTCTAGAAGATGTTTCACCTCCATGCTCTGTGAGTTTCGATTCACCTTGGTTTCTTTGCTCATTTCCTCTACCTTGGTAGCCACCTCTATGTCTTCTTTGATCTCTTTGATCTCTGCCTTTGCCTTTACTCTTAGAATCATGATCATGTTTCCTCTTGCTTCTTTCCTCAATCTCAATAGCTAATTGATAGCATTGGTGTACTGTCTTTGGACTTAGAAGAGTCATCTCTTCTTGGATGTTCCACTTCAAGTCGTTTAGATATCTAGCCACTTTGAGACTTCCATCCTCTAAGACATTGGACTTCATACAAATTTTTTGAAACTCCTCAGTGTAAGTGTTCACATCTTGGTCTCTTTGCCTCAAGCTTTGCCTCTTCTTGTGTAATGGAATCTCATAATCATCTGGTATGTATGCTTCTCTCAGTTTTGCCACCATACCTTTCCAAGTTGAAATAGGCCTCTTGTGTTCCTTTTCCCTCTCTATCTGAATGAACTTCCACCATGTCAAGGTAGATCCTCTCAATCTAGACTTGGCCACCTTCACCCTCTGTGCTTCAGTGACTCCATCACATTCAAAATGGTTCTCCATGCCTTCTATCCAATCCAGGACTAGGTCAACTTCCAATTTCCCACTAAACAGCGGTATACCTTCAAGTGCTTTGCCACTCAAAGCTTTCAATGCCTTCAAAAAAGGCTCCTCTTTTAGAATAGGGTTAGGTTTAGGGGTCTTTTCTTCCTCTGTAACCTCTTCACTCTTTGGTTCCCTACCCTCCAATCTATCACTGACCTCATCGGCCTTGATTTGCACATTGCTCAATGCTTGCTCAAGTTGTGCCAATCTTTCTCTCAACCTCCTATTATCTTCCTCCTGATCTTCTACCTTCTTTTCCAACTCAATGTTTGTCACCATGGTTGTGGAACCACTGGATTCAAGGTCCGACATACAAGATTCTATCCCAAATCTTTAACTTGCTCTGATACAAATCTGATAGGGTAGGGTTGGATGGAACACACACTGCCCCATGCTCTGTGTCTTCCTTGGAAGATCCTTGAGGTGTCACACTACACCACCTTAACCTATAGGTCCTAAGGCTTTCTTAGGTACCCATGGTTCTCCTAGCCAACCCCACTATCATCTCACACTCAAACTCCCAAGACAATCTTGGTGCTTTGCCACTATCTCTTCCTTAACCCTTATTCTACCCTAAAGACTAACTGTCCTCACCACTCCATTAGGTCCTTGTAGGGGTGTAGAGATGTTTCCAATGGCTTCACAGCATATTCCTAGAGTTCTTGGACAATCACCAAACTCCAACTCTCCATCACCTCCACCAAACCCTCTCCTAGGGTTAAAAAGGCTACAAGCCCTAGAGTCCCAATTAGGCCTCCTAACCCGATAAACATGGATGGTTCATCCAAATCCTCCAAAAGACCCCCAATATTCTCTTTCGATTCATGATACCCTTTCCCACACCTCAAATATTTTTGGGGTTTGGAGCCTCCACTGTCCGTACTCTGTCTTAACCCTTGGTTTAGCAATTTTAGGCTTGTTTAAGCCATTTTTTGACCTCACTATGATCAGTCAGTTTTTTCTGCCTCCTCCTAGTCTATTGAAGTCTCCTCCTTCTTTCCAAGCCCTTGCAAAGCAACCAACATCCTCTCCACACCATGGTTTTCCAGGAGATGGGCACCCCTGCAACCTTAGTGCTCTACACTCTTTGTCTTTCCTAGCTGGGCACTGCCAAGCTCACCTAGGAATAGACTTTATCCATGAATCCCTGACCCCTAAAGACTCCTACCTCTACCATATTTACAAGCATGGAGTCTAGCCATAGTTTCCAAGAGCCCATACACCAGGTATAGGGGAAAAGTGGACTAGAACTCCATTTCGGACAGTTTTCCAATCAGAATAGTAATGGAAAGAAACTAACTAACTACAACCAAAAGCTTGAAACGATGAAAACAAGTTAACTACAGAACCAAACAATGCTTGGAAGACAACTAAATTACATTCCACATGTATTTCAGTGCCTGGTTTATACCATTAACACACTAACAAGAGCAAAAAAACAAAAACTAGAGAAATTACAGGCTTATCACTATTTTTCCCATATGTTCATCAGTCTCCAACGATACAAAAGTCTTCCAGCCTTGGTATCAGGTCAAGACACACCTTTTAAAGGTTGAAAAAGTGGTTATCCTTCTCTTGGTTGGACATACCCATTACATTCTGGCCAAAATTACAAAGATGCATCATTTTGGGCTTTGTTGCCAATTTCCTAGTGAAGTGAGTTGCTAAACTCGTCCACTCTTCCTGTCTACCATAATCTATTGACTTCCACTGATCACTCTTCCTCAAAACATAAAATAAAACCTCCAACTCAATCCCAATGGTCAACATGACCTTCAAAGTATCAAAAACTTAAAACTTCATCCTAGGTCCTCAAATTGCCTAGTGCTTTCTAGGTGCTCCTGCACCAGCTGTTGTCTGAAGAGATGCGGAGGAAGTCTTTAGAGATGACCAAAGAGGCTCTTGGTGTTCGAGGTAGATCAAAGGAGAGTGTCAAGAAGAAGGACAAGAAGTCTAAATCCAAATCTAGAGGGAGATCAAAGTCTCCTAATAAAAATTCCAAGGTGAAATGCTAGAATTGTGGGCAGCCTTGTCATATCCAAAAGGATTGTAATGAGAATAATAATAATAATAATAAATATTTAGACAATGAATCTTCTCAAAGTGATGTAGATGCTTTCATTGTAGCCTTGGAAACTCAGGCATCAGATGATGTCTGGTTGGTTGACTCGGGTGCATCTTTTCGCATAAAATCTCATAGAGATTGGTTCACTAAGTACAAAAAGTATGATGGTGGAAAGGTGTACCTGGCAACTGATTCAACACTGGAGATTGTTGGTTATGAAAGAGTTAAAATATAATTCCCTGATGGAAGAATCAAAGGGATTGGTGATGTACTACACATGCCAGGTTTGGATCGTAACTTACTTTTTGTCAGTAAGCTTAATGATGTTGGTGTGGAAGTTTCTTTCTCGAGTAAAAGATGGAAGATGGCTAGAGGCACAATGGTGCTGGCTAAGGGTGTACATACTGGCACTCTATACAAGTTGGATGCACGTCCTGTTCAATGTAACAACATCTTTGTAAAGTCAAGCAAAGTTTTTCATGTAGAGAAGGAGAATGACACTACTTTGAATGCAAATCCCTTTGAGGTGAAACTCCTAGTTGAGAAAACCATGATGTGGCATCGTAGACTTGGTCACATAGGTGAGAAAGGTTTAAAAACCTTGAAAAATAAAAATCTTGTTGAAGGGCTTGTTGATTGTAATCTTGAGTTTGATTTTTATGAACATTGCATATATGGAAAGCAACATCGCATTTCATTTTATTCGAGTCCTCATAAATCTTCTGGTGTACTGGATTATGTTCATTCTAATGTATTTGGTCCATTGAATATTCCTTCATTATCACAGTCTAGATATTATGTTTCTTTTAATGATGATTATTCGAGAAGGGCATTTATATATTTTCTTAAGAGTAAATCAGAAGTGTTCAGTTGATTTAAAGAATTTAAAACTTTGGTAGAAAATCAGATTGGAAGGAAAATCAAATGTTTGAGGATGGATAATGACGGTGAGTTTTGTTCTGCAGATTTTGAAAGATACTATAGATACCATGGGATTAAAAGGCATAAAACTACACCTTATACTCCACAATAGAATGGAGTTGTTGAAAGGTTGAATAGGATGCTGATGGAAAAAGGCAAGGAGTATGTTGAGCAGTGTTGATTTGGAACAGAAGTTTTGGGTTGAGGTTGTGGCTACAACATGTTACCTGGTAAATCATTCTCCTTGCTCTTCTCTTGTTGACAAAATACCTTTGGAAGTTTGGTCTGGTAAGAAGCCCTCTCTGAGGCATATTCGTGTCTTTGGTTGTGAGGCATATGCATATGTGCCGAATGAGAAAAAATCTAAATTGGAAAACAAGGTTGTTAAATATATCTTCATTGGCTATGGTGTTGGTGTGAAAGGATACAAGCTTTGGAATCCTGATACTGAGAAGGTTTTGTATAGCAGAAGTGTAATATTCTGTGATCTAAACCCTTCAATAGTTGATCCACAGTTAGAGACAAATCAAAGAGAACAGAATGAATGATGTAGTTGACATTCTTCAAACTCCAAAAAAAGAGGAACTACATGGTGTACCTGAAACTGAGATGAGTTCTAGCAGCTCTGAGATTTTTAAAGAAGAAGAACCACAACCTCAACCAGTGAGAAGGTCTACACATGAAAGATGTCAACATAATAGGTATGGTTTCTCTATGCTAGATTCAAATTGTTCCTATGCTTTGATTACTAGCACTGATGAGCCTAGGACTGTGAAAGAGGTGATTAATATGTCTAATTCAAATTCCTGGTTGGAAGCTATGAATGAAGAAATGGAATCATTAAAGAAGAATGAAACCTAGGATTTGGTGCCTTTGTTTGAAGGATGAAAGTCTATCAGTTGTAAATGGGTATTTAAAAAGAAGACTGGTCTAGATGGAAGCGTTGAAAAGTATAAAGCGAGGTTGGTTGCAAAGGGGTATTCCCAGGTAGAGGGAATTGATTATGGAGAAATATTTTCCCCTATAGCAAAGCTGACATCTATCATATTTCTTTTTTCATTGGCAACCATGTATGACTTAGAGATCGAGCAGATGGATGTGAATATAGTATTTCTTCATTGAGAGCTGGAAGAAGAATTTACATGTCCCAGCCTGAGCACTTCATTGAAAAAGGTAAAGAAAGTCTGGTCTGCAAATTAAAGAAATCTTTGTATGGTTTGAACTAGTCTTCTAGAATGTGGTACCATAAGTTTGACATTTTTGTGTTGTTTATAGGATTTGTGAGATCAAAATCTGATCATTGTGTGTATTAAAAATCTAAAAATGATCACGTGCTTATTATTACCTTGTATGTGGATGATATGTTCTTCATAAGAAATAGTAAGTCTATGATTTTTGATCTTAAATCTCAGTTGTCTGCAAAGTTCAAAATGAAAGATTTGGGTGCAGTAAGGTATATTCTAAGGATGGAAATAACCAGGGACAAAAAGAGTAGAAATATTTGGGTAATTTAGAGTAAGTATATAAACACTGTTCTGGAGAGATTTGTTATGAATGATTGCAAGTAGCTAGTTGTTCTAGTCTTGCAAGGAACGAAGCTATCTCTTGAAGATTGTCCAAATTATGCTACTGAGACGGAGGACATGACCAGGGTGCCTTATTCAAGTGTTGTTGGTAGTTTAATGTATGCAATGGTTTGTACAAGGCCAGACATTGCCCAAGTAGTGGGAGTTCTAAGCCATTTTATGGAAAATCTGGGAAGGACACATTGGGATGCTATGAAGAGAGTGTTTAGATATTTAAAGGGAACTTTAGAATTTTCTCTGTGTTACCATGGTAATTTGGTTGCATCATAGATAACACTCAACATTCATGGATATTTGGATTTTGATTAGGCAAGGTACATTGAGATCAAATGATCCACCAATGGATATACTTTCATGTTAAATGGTGGTGCAATTAGTTGGATGAGCAAGTAGTAGGCTGTAATTGCTTTGTCCACAACAAAGGAAGAATACATGGAAACAACTCATGCATGTAAAGAAGATGTTTGGCTAGGTCGTTTGTGTTATGATATTAGTTTTGATGCAGGGAAGATTACTATTTGTTGTGACAGTCAGAGTGCCATTTGTTTGGCAAAAAATCTAACTTTCCATGCCAGGCCGAAACATATCGATGTGCAGTATTAATTTATTCGAGATATGGTGGAGGATGGAAAGGTCTGCTTAAAAAAGGTGGATACTCTGAAGAATGTTGTTGATGCATTGAAAAAGCTAGTGATAACATACAAGTTCAGATGGTGTGTAAGTTCGATGGGCCTTGGGGCCTATGATCGTTAGTAAATTTGAAGTTTGGAGGAGGCCGTTAAGTCTTCATCAAGCGGGAGCTTGTTGGAAAATTTTCCTCAACTTGCTGGCTTGAGCCTCTGTTAAGGACTTGATGAATTTACTCTCCCTACTATGAAGTCGTTCCTTCTCTTTGGCGGTAGCATGTTGGTACTTTCCTTCATCGGCATAACGATCGCATATCAGTGAGTGACAACATGTTGTCTCACTAATATGTTGATATGCAATAAACCTTGTGTCAGTGAGACTTGGCATCAGCGGTAGAGCCCGATTGGTAGTCTCAACGATAGAGCGATATGCTCTATTGGTGTGACTTGGGGTCATTTGTGGAACCTTTCATCAGGCTACGTCGATGGACCAATGGTAGATGGAAGCGACTTGGTGGGGACCACAGCATAGTGTACCGACAAATAGGGATCTTCATCTACAGTTGAGATTTGACTAATCCAATGGTGCTCATTTTATTTCATGCTCAGTTGAGGTGAGTACCGACAAACTCTTGTGAACCGAGTGAAATTGTCTGAGTGTTTGATACTTGGTGACATGTGAAGTGTGCAGGCTTCAAATGCATGTCGTTGTTTTGGAAGTCTTTGTGGGAATATTGTTGGTTCTTTTTTTATTCCCCGAAATTGCACAAGATGTGTACGCATGTCTTGGTGGACTCTGGCAGTCTGGCGATCAGATGGTTATTTCCATACCATGGTGGCCATTAGGCCATGCTGCGGTAGCTTGGTAGGAGTTGCTCGAGGCACAGTTGACCTTTTCCATATTCAAAGCAACGAAAAAATGGCATGATGACATGTGGCATAATCTCATTCATTGTTTTTACGTCGATGGTGTAAATCAAGTGTTATTGGTCGAATGTCTAAATATGTGAAAGTGATATGTGCATTAACTATAAGATTTAATTCAGCGGTTGATAGAATCCAGATCTAGGTAATTCTCTATAACATAATTAAATGCTTGGGTGGCTCGATGCATGTTTGCAAGGTGATCTAATCAGAGATCTAATTGCTTGTCAGTGAAGTATGGAATTAAATTGGTTCCACCTTTGGTTGTTGTAGAGTGATAGGCATAGAGACTAAGGTGATGATGAGAACTATGATTCATTGTATGCAGTAATAGCATTGGAACAGTGAGGCAGTTCGAATTGAAATCTGATGCCTATGAGCTAACTATCAGAGAGCGAAGTCTGTAACTTGTATGTAATTTGTTTACTGAAATAAAAAGATACTTTGCCTGGTGTGGTGGGTTTTTCTCCCATAAGGTTTTTCCCACGTATATCTGGTGTTATCTCTGTGTATGTTTAATTTTTGTTGCTCTTGTCTTACTGTGTATATGCATGTCAAATGTAAGAAATTTTTAAATAAAGGTTTTTTTGCACTTCTCCTTTGTGGTTTTAGCGTTAGGAAAGCATATTCCACACGTTTGCTTTTCCTTTCATTAAGAACTTGGTTAGACAATATAAGGAGGTTCATATTATTTTCAGCTATAGAGATATTATGAGGAATTTTCCACATGGATCCCACAAGTTGCAAGACCTAACTATGGTATTTAGTCCATCCTATAAAGTTTTTTTATGCTAATTAACTCCCTTCAAAGCTAGTATTGAAGAAAAAACTCTTTAATTTATATTATACTTAGTAGTCCATTTCCTGTATAGCCAACTTGAATGGATAATCAGACATGATGGTATAAAATTCATTGGAGAATGGTATGATCAATCATAGGCCTGTTTTCTACAAAATAAGATAAATCATTATTATTCATATCACTACCTATTTGATTTTGAGAATGTATACCAACAATCTAGTATTTATCTTCTACTAGACCTTGGAAGATGGCATATTATTTATGGATGGGAAAATGGATGATGATTTAGCATGAAGAAGAATAATCTTAGAAATAATTATGTAAATAAATAAAATAAATAGCGGTGGAATAATTTAGTTAGCACAAGGCCTTGTCTATGGCGTGATGTCAACCAGGTTAATATCTAACAACAGGATGCAGCCCTATTTTAAAAAGAAAGATCCCTGTAGCCACTTACGAGTGTTAAGTGGGTCGTTCTCACTTTATTGTTTCATAAAAGTGAAAATAAATATTGTCAATAATAATTATAAGATAAAGTAGTAGTAGTAGATTCTAGAATAAAATATTATAGAGAAAGAGAAAAAAATGGGGACAAAAATTCAAAAGATGGGGATATTTCTAGACAAATACCATGTGAAGCTAGAAAAATATTGTACCAAAAATTCTATTCACATGGTGGACCCTTGTACAAAAGATTCCCACATGTAAAAATTATTTTGTCCACTATCCAAAAAGTGAAGATAGATAATATCTATGGAAAATATTCTTGTAGATATTTCTACTCCTCTCCATAATATGGACAAATAAATAAAGGTTGTTGAGAAAATTAAGGACTGACAATGTCTTCCATGTGGCAAGATAATCCTCCTTGCATTTTCTAGAGAAACGACCTAGTAGAATAGGTAAAAGGTGAAGGTGACCAGATCTCCAGGTCATTTGAAGCCTATAAATAAGGCCCCAAGAGCTCATTTGAGGCATTCAAATTTTAGATTCTAGTTTGGAATTCTAGTCTTGAAGAGTCTTAAAGGTTGAGTCTTGAGTATTTTCTAGAGTTCATAAGTCTAGTGGTCTAGTGTTCAGCATATCAAACGTATGCACTTACCTTGCACTTCGATCGATCTTGGTAATCAGAAATCTGATAATGCTTATGCATATATGTAATATCTTTTGATTTAATGCAAGTATTTTCCATATCTAAAAATCTGTGTTTTATCTTATTTCCTTGTTGTCCAAATTATGCTTCCATTCTAGAATGGTATCAAAGCATTAGTACTTGCTAGTGTTTTGGTTTCATTTTGTCTATGGTTTCATTTTGTGTTGGTATCAAAGTTGTAGCACTTGTTGTACTATTTTTGCAATTTCGTCTTTAATTGGTATCAAAGCCTAGGTTTAGAGCCAAGTTTCAGATCCTAAGTTCATAACGAATATTCAAAGCCATGATATTTAGAACTATGGTCGATTTAATTCTAATGCATGTGTAATAAGAGATCCATGTTCTATTAAGATCTGGTCATAGTGAAATTTTGTCATAAGAGTCATATGTTGGTAGCTGGAGTAAGAGTGTGAAGACAAAGATTGAAGGTAGAGACGCAATGTAGTTGTGAAGCCACAGTAAGGCTGTAAATCCCATGCTGAAGTCAAAGGATAGGTGTGGAAGGGTGAGCTATAAGATGGTAAAAGTAATATTGAAATGGTCTTTGAAAAGTTTTAGGAAGTCCTAAAACTCTTCAATGGAAAGCCAAAGATCTCTTAATGAAAGTTTTTCGCTTTCATCTATTATTCATAATGTGTTTGAAGATAAAGAAGAATATGTTGATAGCAAAGGAAATTTTAAGTTTCTAGATATTAAGATTTTAGATTTGTATCTTGAGAAAGGCATAAAATCTAGGACTATGGATTTAGTTAGGCAATCTGAGCTTAATCTTTGAGTTTCAAGAGAAGGAGTTTTCCCAATATATCTACCTTTCCTATTGCTCAAAGATATGAAAATATGGAAAGATAAAGGATTTTTTCATGTTCATTTCTCATATGTTGATATAATTATCCACCCACATTTCAATTATGATATAGGAGATGAGTACTTTTCTACCCTGATAGATACCCATTGTAGACTATGGGATCAAGCTATAATTGTTGAATTCATGGGGTAGGTTGGTTGTCTAAATCCCAATAAAATGATGAGACTAAGGGTGGTGATGGACGAATCTCTGTGTGACCAAAATTCACAATTACTTTAGATGATAAATATGTACAATATGCATTTTGTTTGTTACTTCAAGTTAAGGGTGTGATTCTTTAGCCAGAATCTATCTATGCCACTATCAGTGGCAGATGCATCTATAGGTTATTGAATACTATGTTTCCTCCTTCAAATTTTCCAACTAGGATATCCTTTCCAAAAGGCAACTGCAATATTTTAGATTTTAGAAGACATATCGATCATACTGGTTTTGATATAGGATTTCCTATTATAGAAAGACTTATTAACCAGACATCTACACCCAAATTCCTTAATGCATGATCCATTATACACAAACCAAATGCCTTCACATTCTATTCATGAATTTTCTTGTCTATTTCTCTGACCCTTTTCTTCCAAGATCCTGATCTATAATCATACTTACAAAAATCCTTTTTAGTAGCTCTCCTTAGCACATTTCTTTCTCTAGGATACAATGTATATTTGCTATACCCACCGTATCTTTTGTTTCATTTCCTGCACTTACAACATTTACCACAAGTTTTCTTATTAACTTTCCTTATATTAGCAAATCCCTTTGAACTATCTGTATGATGATTGCTGCAAAATTCTATTAGATTGCAAGTAGAATTAAAAAATTTAGCATTGAGGGCTTCTAACAGACATTGATTTTGTAACTTGTAGCCAAGCAAATTTTTAATTTCAAAAAATATGCAGTTAGAAGTTGTGGTTTTCTTCTTATCAATGATATAATATTCATCCCAATGACCAAAACCATATAGCAGAGACTTCAAGTAATACTTTTTTGCTGAAACATCATTTAGTAATCTTGGTGCAATATTCTTTCTTTCTTCACAAAAAATATCAACCAATAATTGACCAAATCCTGCAGAATAAATATCTTCTCTAACCATATCAAGATCTTGAACTGTTTTACGATTTTCATTAATTGGAGTATAGTTTCCATTATCAATAAGTTCATTCCAATAGTGTCTCAATTTTCTTGATAATAATCTAGAAGCATATAAAACCTTCAGAGGATCATTCCAACCAATGCAAGAGAATTGTTCTATCTTATTGGTATCAATCCTCTAATACCAATTAAAGGTGGAATTGCAAAAATAGCACAATAAGCACTACAGCTCTGATACAAAGACAAAATGAAACCATAGCCAAAATGAAACCAAAACACTAGAAAGTATTAGTGCTCTAATACCATTCTAGAATGGAAGCATAATTTGGACAGCAAGGCAATAAGATAGAACAAAGATTTTCAAAAATGGAAAATTCTTTCATTAACTCAAAATATATTACATATGCATAGGCATTATTAGATTTCTTATTACCAAGATCACTCGAAGCACAAGGTAAGTGCATATGTCTAATATGTTGAGCACCAGACCACTAGACTTATGGACTCTAGACAATACTCAAGACTCAACCTTCAAGACTCTTCAAGACTAGAATTCCAAACTAGAATCCCAACTTCGAATGCCTCAAATGAGCACTTGGGGCCTTATTTATAGGCTTCAAATGACCTGGATATCCGATCACATTCACCTTTTACCTATTCTACTAGGTCATTTCTCTAGAAAATGTAAGGAGGATTATCTTGCCACATGGAAGACATTATCAGTCCTTGATTTTCTCAACAACCTTTATTTATTTGTCCATATTATGGAGAGGACTAGAAATATCTACAAGAATATATAACCTCTCCTTATAATTATCCAACCATAGTAACCCGATGGACATTTACTTAGTTATTTATAACCTATTTTATGATTGTTAGTCCTTGATTTATTATCAGTTGCATAGTTTTATATATTCTTGTAGATATTCATCAGGTTATTATGAGATAGAGAGAATTATGAGATAGAGAGGAGAGAGTTATAGATAAAGAGGGGGAAGAGAGGGATATGGAGTGAGAGAGAGATGTAGGTAGAGGGAGAGGAGAGATAGAGAGTAGAGAGGGAAAGAGATAGGGAGGGAGACATAGGTGAGATACAAAGTGATGGAGGGAGAGGTTATATACTCTTGTAAATAAATAGGCTTCAATTAGATGTTCCTAATTCAACATCTAATGGAGGGAGAGGTAGGTAGGTAGAGAGATATAGGTAAGGTATGGACATTTACTTATTTATTTATAACCTATTTTATGATTGTCAGTCTCTCTATCTCTACCTACCTCTCCCTCCTTAGAATTTAGAATGCAAAACTAGAATCCCAACTTTGAATGCCTCAAATGATCTTGTGGGGCCTTATTTATAGGCTTCAAATGACCTAGAGATCCGGTCACCTTCACCTTTTACCTATTCTTCTAGGTCATTTTTCTAGAAAATGCAATGAGGATTATCTTTCCCCATGGTAGACATTATCAATCCTTGATTTTCTCAACAACCTTTATTTATTTTTCCATATTATGGAGAGGACTATAAATATCCACAAAAATAGATAACCTCTCCTTATAATTATCTAACCATAATAACCTGAGAGAGTGAGAGGGAGGGAGAGCTAATTATGAGATAAAGAGGAGAGATTTACAGAGAAAGAGGGGGGAGAGAGGGGTAGAGAGTGAGAGAGAGATGTAGGTAGAGGGAGAGGAGAGACAGAGAGTAGAGAGGAAAAGAGTTAGGGAGGAATACATAGGTGAGATACAAAGTGATGGAGGGAGAGGAGGTAGAGAGAGAGAGAGAGAGCTAAGTAGATAGGAAAGGATATGTAGAGAGAGTGAAGAGATGGAGAGAAGTAGAGAGGGGAGGGAGGGAGGTATATGTAGGGAGGAGATAGAGAGGTGTGTGTGTGTGTGAGAGAGAGAGAGAGAGGAGAGATACAGAGGAAGGAAGAGAGAAAGGGAGTGAAGAGATAGGGAGTAGAGAGAAGGAGAGAGTGAGAGAGAAAGATTATAAAACTTGTTGACTACTAAAATTTGACCTCCCTCCATCACTTTATACCTCACCTATGTCTCCCTCCCTACCTGTTTTACTCTCTACTCTTTATCTCTCCTCTCCCTCTACCTACATCTCTCTCTCTCTCACTCTCTATCCCTTTCTTCTCCCTCTTTCTCTATAACTATATCCTCTCTATCTCATAATTCTCTCTATCTCATAATAACCTGATGAGTTATTTATTTGTCCATATTATGAAGAGGACTAGAAATATCTACAAGAATATCTAAAGAGGATATAACCTGATGAAAAACATAAAATAGTTCAAGATCTTGATATGGGTAGAGAAGATATTTATTCTATAGGATTTAGATTTTGAAGTTCTGGAAAAGATTCAACATCTAATTTTCCTGATTCAATGACCTCTAAAATCATAGTTCAACATCTGATTGAAGCCTATTTATTTACTTACCTCTCCCTCTACCTACATCTCTCTCAAACTCTTTATCCCTATCTTCCCCCTCTTTCTCTATAACTCTCTCCTCTCTATCTCATAATAACCTAATGAATATCTACAAGAATATATAACCCCATAAATTATTTATTTGTCCATATTATGGAGAGGACTATAAATATCTACATGAATATATAAAACTATGAAACTAATAAAAAATAAAGGACTGATAATCATAAAATAGGTTATAAATAAATAAGTAAATGTCCATCAGGTTATTATGGTTAGATAATTATAAGGAGAGGTTATATATTATTGTAGATATTTATAGTCCTCTCCATAATATGGAAAAAATAAATAAAGGTTGTTGAGAAAATCAAGGACTGACAATGTCTGCCATGTGGAAAGATAATCCTCCTTGCATTTTCTAAAGAAAGGAACAAGTAGAATACGTAAAAGGTGAAGGTGACCAGATCTCCAGGTCATTTGAAGCCTATAAATAAGGTCCCAAGAGCTCATAATAACCATTACTTATCAAGTTAAAGTGCTTCAATTAGATGTTCCCGATTCAACATATGATGGAGGGAGAGGTAGGTAGGTAGGTAGAGAGAGAGAGCTAAGTAATTGACATATCAGATGTTGAACTAGGATTTTAGAGGTCATTGAATCAGGAAAATCAGATGTTGAATCTATTCCAGAACTTCAAAATCCAAATCCTATAGAATAAATATCTTCTCTACCCAGCTCAAGATCTTGAGTTGTTTGATGATTTTCATCAGGTTATATCCTCTATAGATATTCTTGTAGATATTTCTAGTCCTCTCCATAATATGGACAAATAAATAATTCATCAAGTTATATATGTTGGTGTAATTAATTATTTAATTACACTTTATTAAGTTTACTTAGGTAATAATTAGTTTAATTAATTAATAAGTAGCTTTATTTAGTTGAGCTAATTTTAGGTCAACATTAGGTTTTACCTTTAGGGTTTTGCATACTTTTCTTTTATAAAGAAATTCATCTTTTGTAATTTCTAAATTCTCGAATATAATTTATTTGCACATCTTCATGCAAATTGCTTTTCTTTTTATGTTTTCCTCTTGTGGAAGGTTTTTTCTAGTTTGCATGTTTGATCTTGGTTTCTAACATGGTATCAGAGCCTTGATTTGCAGCCCCTTCTCAATTTTTGGAGAAATTCATTGCAGAGCACATTTGGAGTTCCCCAAGGGTTCATACCTTGAGCTTATTTCAACAGGTTTTTGTCAGATCAGAGGATTTTTCTATGCTTTTTTAAAGAAATTTTGACCTTGATCTCTCAAACAGTGCATGTTGGTGCAAAATGGACCTCACAAGTGCACTCAGAAGGCCCAAAATCCCCTATTTTCATATAAAATATGAGAGGGTTTTTGCTGAAAATTGATTTTTTTATGTTTTTGGGGATTTTCAAAAATGTTGTTAGAAAAATCCATACAACTGTACGGATCCATATGGACGCCTCAATTTGTGTGTCATTTTGCATCGATTTTTGTACCATATTTTTTAGTGTCTAAAGTATTTTTGAGCTACCTCGATTTTCATATCATTTGCTTCGATTTTTGTGCCCCCTCAATTTCCATGATACCTCGGTTTTCATGCCATGAAGGTACAGCTAAATATTTTATTAATTTTTTAATCTTTAAATTAATAAAATATTTCATTTAAAGGAAAAATGAGCATTTTTAGTAAAATGGTCATATCTTGAGCATACAAAGTCCGTTTTTCAAAAATGAGATACCATTGGAAAGTTGGTTCCAAGCCCGATTCAGTGGTGCAAGTTTTTTCTACAGATTTGCCTCTAGATTTATTTTCCAGGCCTTTGAATTCAAATGAAGTTTTTTTTTTGCTTCAGAGGGCATATCTTTTGTCTCAATTATCCATTTTTCACGATTCAAGTGGCACTGAAAAGATGATTCAGTCCTCTACATGGATCTGAGGTCTTTTTTAATCATGGAGGCAGATGTGAAAAATGGTTTGTGCATGCATTCTTTTTTGTTTTCATGCATTAGGTTTGTTTTTTCTCTTTGATTTATGTTATTTTGCATGTTCTCCTTTTACAATCATGGGGTATTGTAATAAATGAAATTATATAAAGTTCCATCAGGGGGATTCTTACATAATAATTTGATTAGAGTGTAGTTGCATTGCATTCACTTTGATCTTATATTCATATTGATGACAACTCACATCAGTTGTATCTAGATTCTATTGTTTCTTTTGGCCACATATTGCTCATAGTTTGACACATTTTGGTTCGCATCGGTTCACATCTCAATTTGAGGGCCATTCATTTTATGGTTAATGTTCCAAAATCTTCATGGTACTTACTCCTATCGATCATTTTTAGTCACATTTTGGCATCAGCATCAAGATACACATAGCTTCCAGATTCTTTCATCATATCATTCCCTCTTATGGGGGCATCATTTATTCATCTACTATTACTTCATAGATTTTAAGGTTGTTCCAGTTTGTGAGTTTTCCAGTGTTCCTTGGCATCGGGTCTATTGTTGCATTATCATGATTCTGTTTGAGTCCTTTAGTGACTCTCATATGGTTTCTTGTAAATAGACGTATCTTTCTTTGCTTGTCAGATTCAGGATTCCAGTGTTACTCAACCAGTGTTCTTCCAATGCTTATTTGTAGCAGGTCATCTCATTGAGGGGGGGTTTTGTCCCACTAGGTTCTCTCCTTTTTTCCATCCATTGCATTTTTACATGGGTACCTAACATGGCCTTGTATCTGGGACCCATTCATGCTTTCATGCATTCATCCTAACATTAGGTGCATTCCTTTTAGTCTCCCTAAGTTGCACTTAAGGGGGGGTGTTGGTGTAATTAATTATTTAATTGCATTTTATTAAGTTTACTTAGGTAATAATTAGTTTACTTAATTAATAAGTAAGCTTTATTTAGTTGAGCTAATTTTAGGTCAACATTAGATTTTACCTTTAGGGTTTTGCATAGTTTTCTTTTATAAAGAAATTTATCTTTTGTAATTTTGTAGTTCTTGAATACAATTTATTTGCACATCTTCATGCAAATTGTTTTGTTTTTTCTGTTTTTATTTTGTGGAAGGTTTTTTTGGTTTGCATGTCTGATCTTGGTTTCTAACAATATATTATTTTAGATATTCATCAGGTTATTATGAGATAGAGAGAATTATGAGATAGAGATGAGAGATTTATAGAGAAAGAGGGGGAAGAGAGGGATAGAGAGTGAGAGAGAGAGATGTAGGTAGAGTGAGAGGAGAGATAGAGAGTAGAGAGGGAAAGAGGTAGGGAGGGAGACATAAGTGAGATACAAAGTGATGGAGGGAGAGGTAGGTAGAGAGAGAAAGAGAAGGTGAAGATCTATTCCAATCAAGAGTAATAGAAATTTATTTATTTATTAACTATTTACTTATTTATTTGACTGTTATCATAAAACAAGTTATTATCAAGGTCTTACCCCTCTTTCCCTATAACTCTCTTATGAGCACTTACCTATATTCATGGACAATGCTTATTATCAAGATCATCCATGAATATTATTAAGATCTTATGTTCATGGATGATATCATCCATGAACATATCTGAACAATATTATCCATGAATATCATCATCCATAACTCTCTTATGAGCACTTACCTATATTCATGGAAAATGCTTATTATCAAGATCATCCATGAATAATATTAAGATCATCCATGGATAACCTGTTTTATTAGTTTAAAGTTTAATAAGAATTTGATCAATAAAATAATATTGATCAAATGTGAGCACTTACCTATTTTATTCAAGACATAGAAAAGGTTGAGTCTTGAGTATTGTAACTCTCTCCTCTCTATCAATTATTATATCAAGATCCTCTATATAGAGATAGAGAAAAAAAAATGGGGATAAAAATTAGTAGTGAAATAGTTTTTTATGTCTTGATTCTATTGTATACAAAACATAAAATAATTATTGTAGACACCTAAATTTGGACACTTCATTTGTCTAAATTTACCTCTTTTTGATTTAAATATCCTCGTATTTGCATTAATTAAGTAATATCGCTATTATTTAATTAATACCCTTAATTCTTCTAAATCTCTAAGGTATTCAATTAATAATTAAATACCTTACCCTTTATTCTCCTTTTCACCAAATGAATTAAATAAATATGAAATTTATTTAATTACTCACATGTCCATTCATTTTCCTTAATCTTAATCCATCCTCTAATCTCATCATTAGAGATGTGCACATGTCTAATCCTTGATTAAGACATGTCACATCCTCCAACTTTTGCAAGTTGGCTTCTTAACCTTCGTTAGTCACTAATCATCTTATAATCGTTGATTAGTTAAGCCTAATCAGTACCTTGGTCAACACTCCTCATCTCCCAAGGAATTTTTAATTCATTTTTATTCATCCAAGGCTCCTCTCTTCCCCATGTGAATTTTTAATTCACTTTTATTCCTCCAAGGAATCTTCTCTTCCCCATGCAAATTCTAGAACCTTTGAATTGTCACAACACATATGTTAAAGCCTTCTAGAATCTTTGACTTGTCACATCAAGTCACATGTGGATAAGTACTTACCTTTTTAAGGACCTTGTTTTATCTAAGGTACTTTCCACCTCTCTTTTTGGAACCTTGTCTTATCCACAAGATTCCCCAATCATTGTGAATTTTAAATTCACTTTTATCTTTCCAAGATTCTCCTCTCCCCCATGTGATCATTGAAAGGTCACATCATCCCTTTCCCAAGGTACTTGTCCTTCCTCCACATCATGTACCTTTCTTCCACCTCACTTCCACATCATCACATCCTAGGCCATCTCACATGTCAGGATGTGAGGGCTTGTCAGTCCTCAACTCACCATAGCCCTTCATCTTGTCCTTCTTGGTTTAATATCAACCATTAAATTCTCTAGAGAATTCAAATTCCTCTATAAATACTCCCTCTTTTCTCTCATTTATAAACCTCATGCATTTGATACCAAACTCTTGCCATTTTGTCATTTAAAAGACTTAACCATTTGCACCCTTATGCTACCAAATTGTTCATTCAATTTGAAAGCATCACCTCTCCCTCCCTCCCTCCTCTCTCTCTTTCCCTCCCCTCTCTCTCACTCTCTCCCCCCTCTTTCTCTCTCACTCTCTCCTTCCCTCTCCTTTTATCTTTATCTTTCCATTCTCTCTCTAGTTGTCCCTCTCTTTCCTCCACTTCTCTTTATCATATCTCTCTATTACCTCTATCTCTCTCTCACTTCTCCCTCCATCTCCCCTTTTTATCTCTCTCCTCCCCTCTCTACTCTCTCTATTTCACCTCTCTCTTTCCCTCTTTATATTTCAATCTCTCTCCATCTCTCTCCTATTTCATAGGTGAGATACAAAGGTAGGTAGAGAGAGGAGATATAAGTTGAGAGGTAGGTAGAGAGATGGAGAGGGGAGATAGAGATAATTAGAGAGGGAAGAAGAGAAAAAGGGGGTGGTAGGGAGGGAGAGAAAGGTGAGATATAGGGGTGGGTGCATGGAAATGGGTAGCCAATTTGTGGCCACTTTCAAAAAAAAGTTTTGAAAATTCATAACGTGAGCGCATTATAACACGCTTGTGTTATGGCTTATTGTGTTGATCCTGAGGCTCAGAAAAAACAAGCCCATAACGCGCTCGCGTTATGACATGTTAAAAGTAAAAAAAAAGTTAAACTCATTCATTTTCATTTCGACTGTGCTTTTTTTTGTGCCCGCGGCCAAAACCCTCATTTTTCGCACTCACATTCTAGGAGGAGGTATTGTGAAAAACATTTCACCAACGGTTGCTATTTATTCACAATGATAGCACCACAACAAGGAGGAGGTGTGAGAGGTAAGGATTGTTTGCTTTTTGTTTTGAATTTGTTAGTTTTAGGTTGTATTTGATATATATTTTTTAAAAAATTTAGGAGATGCAATTCAACCTAAAAACCCTCAAAATCCTCAACAAGAAGAGCAACCAAATCCTTAAGAAAAAAATCAACCACAACAACAACAACCTCCACCAATCACTCAACCCCCTCCTGGCACTCAACAAAATTTAATGAGTGAAATCGAGAACAAAAAAAAGAAAATTGAGGATTTAATCAGTAGGTTTAGTGATCCAAATGGTTCAACCATAGAAAGAATGACCCTAAAATTTTTATTGAAAGATATATTAACAAATGTAGATTCAATTAGCAAACAAATAACTGGATGGCAAGATAGGAGGCAAGCAGCTAGGGATTATTATGCAAATAAACTATCATATAAAGATGCAAAGGATTTAAAAATTACAAAAGGTGATTTGTGCTCATTATTCACTGATCTACACACAAATCAAAATCTTACCCTCAATGCGAAGATTTTTCCTATTCATTGGTGCCACCACCAATAGATTAGGAACCAATTTTATGATAGGTGGTACATGGTCTTCAATTACCCATTGTGCAACAATTGTGAAGTCTCGCAATATTTCCTTAGGAAACTATACAATGAGTTCATATTGAACAAAATCCCAAATTATTTTGATATGAGGGACTACCAGGAGAGAGGTGGGGGGTCGGCTTAGGATAAACCCAGTGCACAACCAGATCATATGTGGCAAGAGAGACGAGCTCTTGCTAGGCCGCCTCGTGAGCACATTTTTATGCCTTCCATTGTGAAGGAGAGTGTTGATGTAGAGACATTGCAGGCGATCAACACTTTGACCCAGATTGTCATCCATCATACTATCCCTATTCTGTAGCACCATCTAGGGGAGTCTTTGAGTGGTGGCCTTCGAACCCATGTGTGTTAATATTGTGGGGCGACTTGTTCATATAACCCCACCAACACTCAGGAGGCTACTACGTAGGATCTGTCTGCAACTATGGAGATGGAGAGGGTAGCTGAAATTTTTCATGGGGCGTATGGCATTGATAGTCAGGTAAAATTTAGCATGTTCATTGAATTTAATTTGTTAAATTTTGATTTTGAAATGTAAGATTAAATTAAAAATATTTTATGATTTTAATAAAATTGCAGGGTCATAGTGTTGAGACTGGATACACTGGCCCTCCACCTACTTATTTTTGCAGTAAACCTATCGTTGGGGTATGTAACTAGTAAAAAATTATAAATTTATTACATGTTAATAGCATTGCTTTACGAATGGTATTTTAATATGTGATTTTGGTTGTTGAACAAGCTAATATTGGAGGTTTCGAGGGAACACCTCCTAGTGCCAATGGATTTACTCAAACCTACATGGAGGTAATAGAATAGAGAGTTTAACTAATGAATTGTACTTAATACATTTGTGTAGTTTATGCACATCATTGATTACGTTGAATAATTTTTTGTTTTATTTTCAGATGTTGCAAGACGAAACACCTCTAAATATGACAAGGGAAATGCAGATCGATGTTTCATCTGCTATACAATCCACAATGGCTCTGAAAAGGGAGGTATGAGGAAAATTACTAAATTTCAATTTACATTCGTTGTTATAGATGTTAGTGAAAAATAAAACTATTGTTGATTCATAGTTTAATTTATATTTGGATAGTTTATACAAGTCTTGAGCATGCCTAAGCATGGGCATGTGAATATTTCCCTCATGGAGAGAGATCATGAGATGGTGGTAAGTGATTATTTTGTCAAATATATCATTTTTATAATGTAATTTCAATATATTCATGTCTTTACTTCTTATTGTAATAGTTAAAACTTCACCATGAGATAAACACTAGGAGGAGGAGGAGGAGCACTGCTCGAGCACAGCACAAACAAGTGACAGAACTATCGCCATCCGATTGACAAGCAAAGGGAAAGAATTTATTTTCAAAGCATTGAGAGCAATGACTTTTGATTCCATATCCCTTTGTTGTATGCCTACATGGAGTTTTTATACATATTTTGTATTGGACATATTTGACATTGTATGCCTATATGGCTATTTTGTACATATATTTCATACTTATACCGACATATATTGATGTATGCCTACATGGCTATTTGGTTAATACAAATATTTTTTATCAATGGTGTCCATATTTGCATTCTAAATTGATGATTCAATAGATATGAGTTACATGTATTCAAGTGTATACTTTACAACTTAGTGTATACTTTGTGACTTACGTGTGTTCCAATGTATACTTTGTGACTTACGTATTTTCATGCGTATACCTTGTATTCATGCATATACTTTGTATTAATTTGTGTATACTATGTATTTGTGTGTATACTTCAAGGCTTATGTGTTTTTGAGTACTTGTGCTTCCCTTATTCACATGTACATGCTTGACTTATTCACATGTATACTTATTAATTGGTTAGCCCTAGCATTGATCATTTTTTTCCTTCATGGTTTGTCTTGAATATTAATTGATTGATGCTAAACAATTTTATCTAAAAGCAAAAAACACATTTTCAATTGGTATTCCAAGAAATGATTCATAAAAATATTCCAATATGTTCTTGATGCATCACCATGTAAACACATCGAAAGATTTATATGTCAACTTTTTGCAATATTATTTCTTGTATACGAAATGGACTCGGGAGAAAGCAAGTTATAATTTATAATAAAAATAAGAAATGGACTCAATGTTATCCTAGACCCCCAAATAGGTCTATTTAACAAAGCAGCACACTCTCAATCACTCTTCCAATTGCAAAACACCATTGGGCAGCATTTACCACTCTGCAAATCCACAAAATCCACAATTTTTAGGGTGTGATTGGCCCTTTAACCCCACTATCCTCTAAACTCTCACTTTTCTCAAGTTTCACGAGGGTTTATTGAAAAACCCATATCCAGACATCATACAACCTCAAAACCTCTTCCAACACTCTTCATTCCACCTGCACAAACTTAATTGAACACCAAATTATGATGCCCCTTGACTTTACCCACTTTTACTCCCTCAAACCTCTCTTTTTCATTCAAAACCCCTTTATTCCCAATCAGGGCATCATCCCATAACATACTTTTGACCTCCCTTTTCCTTGAAAACCATTTGAACACATCAAACTCCACAAACTTACCCTATTTCCAACCTATTCTAGCTTATTCTCAAGCAATTTTTTCTTTTCACCTTGTCTAGCCTTGCTTTTAAGGCCTAAATTCTGAATTTTGAATAGGGGCAGCATTAGTAATCTCTTCCAATACCTTTAACAATGCTATTTTCTTATTTGTACTTACATAATTGACTCAAATCACTCCACACTAACTCAAAACTAAAAGCAAGATTACATAATGGGCTATCATGGCCTTATAAAACATTATAATGACTAAAACCACTGAACTAGACCTTCTTCATCAAATGGAAGAACAAGGTGCTCTGCACCAATGATCATACGCTTTTTGTGTGGAATACTCAGACTTCTCAACCATCATGTGTATGTTTCTCTTTTCCATTGTTTTGCATGCCATCATAAGAGATCAAGCTGGTTGAACGCAGCTCAAATCAATTTCGTTTGTTTGGGTGTGAAAGAGGACCATGTATAGCATAAACCTACCTATCGAGATGTGTTGGAGCAGTTAGTTTGGTCACATGAATTGCAAAATGAAAGTTGCACCTCTTTGCAACTTTACACTGCTTCCATTTGACACTTTTTTCATCAAGTGAAAACTGGACAACACAAGAAAATGACTCCAAGATAACAAACACCGAGAGAGGTTATTGTAGAGAGGCCCAACACAATCCCGTAGGCTCAGATGGCGGGTTCATAAGCATCACAGTTTATGATTAATAGCTTGTCAAAGTTTGCTTCCCTTTTGCACTTTGGACTCTTAAGGGATCGATCTGGTTGAACATAGTTCGGAGTGATTTCATGTGTTTGGGTGTGAAAGAGGACCATGCCTAGCATAAAAATACCTATTTGGATGTGTTCGAACTGTCTTTTTGGTCACACGAGTTGTAGAATGAAATTTGCACCACTTTGGAACTTTGTACTGCTTGCATTTGACACTTTTTCCATCAAGTGAAAATCCACCGCCACAGGAAAACCACTCCGAGATAGCCAAAACTGAGAGAGGTTTTTGTAGAGGGGCCAAACACAATCCTGTAGGATCAAATAAGATTTTTTTAAGCATCACAGTATCCAAGTAACAACATGTTGAATTTTTCAGCCATTTTGCACTTTGGACCCTTAAGGGATCAATCCGATGGAACATAGCTCGGAGCGATTCTACATGTTTGGGTGCAAAATAGGACCATTCCTAGTGTAAAAATACCTATTCGAATGCATTGGAATAGTCCGGGTGGTCACACAAGTTGCAAAATGAAAGTTGCACCACTTTGCAACTTTGCACTGCTTGCATTGGACACTTTTTCCATCAAGTGAAAATCTGCCGCCACGGGAAAATCACTTTGAGATAGCCAAAAATGAGAGATTTTTTTGTAGAAGAGCCCAACATGATCCTGTAGGATCAGATGAGAAGTTTCTAAACATCACGGTATTTGTGTAACAGCATGCTGAAGTTTGCACCCATTTAGCACTTTGGACTATTAAGGGATCGATCTGGTTAAACGTAGCTCAGAGCGATTTTGTGTGTTTGGGTGAAAAAGAGGACCATGCCTAGTGTAAAAATACCTATTCAGATGCGTTGAAACAATCCACTTGGTCACACGAGTTACAAAACAAAAGTTGCATCACTTTGCAACTTTGCACTGCTTGCATTGGACACTTTTTCCATCAAGTGAAAATCTGCCGCCATGGGAAAACCACTCCAAGATATCCAAAACCGAGAGAGGTTTTTCTAGAGGGGCCCAATGTGATCCTATAGGATTAGATGAGAAGTTTCTAAGCATCATGGTATCTAAGTAACAACATGTTGAATTTTTCAGTCATTTAGCACTTTGGACTCTTAAGGGATCGATTTGGTTGAATGTACCTCGAAGCGATTTTGCATGTTTGGGTGTGAAATAGGACCATTCCTAGTGTAGAAATACCTATTCAAATGTGTTGGAACAATCTTCTTGGTCACACAAGTTGCAGAACAAAAGTTGCACCACTTTGCAACTTTGCACTGCTTGCATTTGATGCTTTTTCCATCAAGTGAAAATTCACTGCCATAGGAAAACCACTCTGAGATAGCCAAAACTGAGAGAGATTTTTTTGTAGAGGGGCCCAACATGATCCTATAGGATCAGAGGAGAAGTTTCTAAGTAAAAGGGAATAAGTTTTATGGGGTTTGTGTTGCTTCCCCTACAGATTTTGATGGAAAAGGGCATGAAAAATGAGGTTTCACCCTAAGGTTTGATAAAATATTGCATGTATAGGTTGGGTGATTGTATTTTGAGTTTTTGCAGGTGATTTTAAGAAGGTCTAAGGTGGTTTCATGTTCTGGTAAGGTGTGGAACCATTCCTTTCAACAAACCCTCCTCATACTAGCATAAAATAAGGGTTTTGTGGTTTGGCATGGTGGAGTGAGTTTCTCCTTAGAAAAATTGTGGATTTGAGGGTTTGGATACATGATAATTGTTGCCCCAACAATTTAAGTGGATTTTTGAATGTTTAAAGGTATGTTCCCTTGTAAATTAGGCCTAGTTAGCCTAGTGAGGACAATGAAGAAGGTTATTTTTGATGCACATGTTCCAAGACAATCACTATTGATTTTGAAGTATGTGTTGTAACTCAATAATATATATCTAGATCAGTCATTTTTTTGTGAATTCGTTTGATAATTTTTCCTCAAAACACCACTTGGAGCCACACTTTTCACTTGGAAATTCATCATAAAACCCTGTAGTAGCAACTCCACCTTTGTTTCTTGAATTCCCCTACACAAATAAACGCACACACACCTAAAACATCCTAAGAATAACTTAATCCACTGATCTAAACAATCAAATTCGATGGAGTAGTCATTATTGGTTATCTAGACTCTCAAAACCCCAATCTTGAGGGTTTACAAACCGAGTTGAGAAAAATCAGTTCAAACTAATGATAAACTCAATGGATACCCTCCTAAATAGATTCAAATGAAATCTAATTCACTATTCTACCTTAAAACAACAAGATTCAAAGCCTTAAACTATTGTACAGGTTGTACAAGTTAATGAACAACTGGAAAAACACACAAAATCACTAAAATAGGGACTTTATTGATTGTAAATATTCAAAAATACAAAAAATATTTGTTTTGCTCGACCTTACATTATTTAGTTCACTTCTTTAATCACCTAATGACCTCTTTGAGACTTTGAATACATTACATATGACCTTCACATGACCTTTTCACATTATTTACATTTCAAAATTCAAATTTTGTAAATTTGCCTATTGAAGGCATTTAGAGAACAAGGTGCTATTGCACCAAAGATGATCTGCAAAATTATAGTATTTGAGTAAATCTCATTACAAGTACATCTCATTACAATGCCTTAGGTACTTCGTGATGACACTCTCAAATTTTGCAAATTTGAGATGCCTATTTCAAATTTTGCTTCTGCACTTTCAAAAGTGCACCTGAAGAATCAGTCCCGAGGAACCCACTTTAGAGGCTTATAATTTAAAGCCTATTGATTGTCATGCAAAATCCATTTGTAGACATTACTCAATTGACCTATCTGAGCAAGCATATCAAATTTTATCTTCCCATGATAATTTTTGACAGATTTTCGAAAAGTGGAGCTAGAGGGTTTTGAAAGTATTTTGTTGTTTGCAGACTATTTATTTTGCAAAACAGCCTCGTGTTTGAGCTTGGATCTCGCAACAAGTTGACTGTCTATAGAAAATGAATGTTGTTTTTTGTTCTCCATACCTAAATGATCTCAGGTGTTAGTTTTCAAAGCCTCATGATCTGATTTTCTATTTTTAGCAGATCGAAACCGAATGCAGTTTGTTTTGTTTTGCATCTGCATTCCTGACAGCCTTTCTGAGTGGTCAACTTTGATCATTAATAAATTTTGATCAGTGATGATTCAAGAAAATCCCTTTTGCACACATGTTTAGGGTAAATTAATGAACTTGTATGTCTAATAGCAGCTCACTGGGAGTTGATTCACTATTTTTACAAATTGGCAGTTGGATCAGTTTTAATTGGTGCAGAATAGTTGTTTCAAAAAAGCCTGATTGGCCAAATTTGCCGATTAATATCCGGTTCCTCGTGATCTATTTCTCCCAGCCGTCTTTTTCACTATACTTTTGGGTCAAATGACTATAGTCTTGCAAGTTTTGATGTCTCTCGGAGGTCATTTGACCAGTTTCCCAGATTGATTCCTGAGCCCACTAGGACAATTTTGCCCATTTTCCAAATGTGCCAGAAAGCAGATTTTCAAGGCGAAGCAGTTCATTTTTTCACTTCACGTGCATTCAAAATGCACTTTTAGGTCAATTTGAGTATGAAACTTGTTTGAAAATCAAATTTATTTTAGTCGGACCCATTGGGGGACCCGGCATGCTTTGCATATTTGTGAGGTTTTGAGTGTGTATTATGGCAATCATTTCAAGTTAATTATTTTGAATGGATCAACATACAAAGGAATACACCATCATAATTACCTTCAAGGGTTTGATGGTAGACACGCTCATTGCCACATTGCAATTTTAAGCATATATTCAATATGGCCAAATTGTGGATACCTTAGAAGTCTTTCCCTAAAGTGCTGAGAGAATGGACAAGGCTAGGCCAAGAATATGGTTGATAGTGTTTCAAAAAAATGAGTTTTATGGAGATAAAGAAAAATAATTCAAGATAGATTGGTCATTTGATATACCATGATGCATATATCTATCTACTTGATGGACCTGTTATTTTTAGTGCTTTGGTTAATATGTATGGTAAATGCATATGCATTGGTGATTCTCACAAAGCTTTTGAAAGAAATTTTAAGAGAAAAATTATATCATGAGATCCAATGGTTGCAACATATTTTCAACATTCTAAGACATTCTAAAAAGGTAAGGGCTGAGCCATGTTTATTCTGGCTTTGTTCTAAAGGCCTGTATGCAAAATGTGGAAGTATACGTGGGGCATCCTAGCTAATTTCCAAATGTTGCACTAAACTATCAGTTTTGTGGACACTAAAACATGTAGCATATACAATAGAATGAATGAGAAAGAAGGCATCAATATATGCATCAAATAAATCTACTAAAATGTCTTTAACAAACACATGGTGATGGGAGTGTTTGATCACAATGCAAGGTAAACATCTATCAAAGCATAAGAGAGAGGCACGCATGGACGGTGCCAACAGGTGTACACGCCTACAATAAAAGATATGATGGAGGCCCACACCAAGGTGAGGAATGGACAGGGTGAAGGGTGTGAGTAAGAGGAATGAGGCATGTGCCTGAAATAGAAAATGGTGTCCATCAAGGCAATACACAAAATTGATTTGTTGCTTATACTTTAGAAACTGTCAGGCAAATGTAATCAGCAGGGGTACACACAGCATGAACTGCTCAAAATGTTTTAGAAACTTTCATGTAGGAGCACATTGGCAGATGAGAGGCACGTCCAAATGTGACTTGGAGAATAAGGCATGGCTGGCAGTGAGGACATGTACATTGTGGATTCATTGAAGGCTTCAAAAACTTCCAATGCAATGAGAGAGGTGGGCTGTCTTGAGAGGGAGGCTAGAGTTTTTTGAGAAGGGAAACCTACGCATTGCAGTGTGGAGGGTGTCAACAGGGGGCCACACCTACAATGAATGGTCTGGAGGAGATCTTTGAGGGGCATGGCCAACAGGAAACCCGTGGCCAATGGAGAAGCTTGGGCTAGCGAATGGAAAGAAAGCCCGCGCAACAGTGTGGACTCCAATGTGTTGTTTGAAGGGGTGTGGTTTGAAGCAGTGGAAATCCCAAACCAAACAAAAAGCAAGGAGGATGCCATGTAATAAAACCAATGCATAGAGCAGAGTGGTGCATGCCTAGAAGACCCATGCAAAGAGGAGGCTGGAATGGTAAGAGGTGCAGCTTGGAGAGGAGGTTGCAAGGAGCTCCATAGTGTGAATGGTGGCCGAGCAAACACCAATGCCCAAGTAAACAAAAATTAAATTAGGGAATTTTCATCCCAGCCTCGTGAGAATCTTGATGGCGTTACCAAAGGGCTGCGAGGTGTGCGAGAATGCATAGGAGTGCCCATTTTATTTTTTTCAAAAAGATTAAACGATGTTTGATTAAAATTTGGTGGGCCCGTGCAAATTTATTAAATGGTAAAATAATTTGCCTGAGGAGATAGAATGTGAAATATTTCAACGGGGAAATATTTTATTGATGCCCGGGGTAATTTTATAAGGAATTATTTTAATCATCGGGGATGCGAGTAAAATTGTTTTGCCTGATAAGTTGTTTTAAAAGGTTTTCACTTTTGCAAAGTGAGATAAAATATTACGGGCAGTAATATTGTGCATGGTAAATGCATGGGGGAGATATGAGGTAATTTTTTGTCCGTTAGAATGCTTTATGCACGTGAAGTGGTGAAAGTGAGTTGAAAAATGAATGGCACAGGGTAAATATTTTATTTGTCTAGGTAAATGTTTTGGGGTCCAATGATATATTAAAATCCATGCTTTTAATACAAAGGGAAAAGATTTTCAAGGTGCAAAGTGAAGATAAAGAATGAAGGGCGTAGACAATATTTTGTCTGGTGAGATAAAGTGAATTTCCTATTCACTTTATAAAACATAACATTTTATTTACTGGGGGTGAATAATGAAAAAGCATAGTGGAAATTAAATTGAAGGCTCCATTATACAGTTGAATACTTTATATTGGCTTAAAACATCAAATACAATGTGCAGCTCCAACATTGTAAAAGAGGAGATATTTTTCACTTGCCGGGAAAATGGAGAACAAAAATAGAATTTGCACGGGAAGAGATATTTTCTAGCTGGGTGAAGTTGAAGATTCTCCACATGGGCATGTTTTTAGTTATTGGGCAATGATGACCTGAAGCAATTTTTGAGGGAATATGTTTGTTCCTGCAGAGGAAGAATATGGAGATATTCTTTTCAGTTTGATCAATGGTGAATGGAGCTTCCAGATGGCAATTGCAAATCAAGTTTAGGGCTGCTCCTGCTTGCATCTCTTCTTCTATATCTTTTTTTCTCTTCTCAATTGTAAGGGTTCCAATTTTCTGAAAGATCTGCAAGTCAGACAAGAGTTATGGGTAGATTGTAAAGCTAGGGGGAAATATTACTATTACTCATTTTTAATTCGAAAGTGTGTGTTCTAAATTGTTTGGTTATGTTTATTTTGCTGATAATTGTCTCCATGGCTGAATTATAACGCTATTTTGGATTCAATAATAAAATTATTTCACTTTGTTCATGCACATTTTTTGCATTTAAGCTACATTTGTTGTTGCCTTCTATTCTATGAATAGTGTAATTGCTTTAATAAAGCACAAGCTGCTTTTATTATTGCCTATTATTCAAGGATAGTATAATTGCTTTGACAAATGTAATAGGAGTGTTATGTTTCAGGTGGATTTAGCAATAGAATTATTAGAGAAATCTGCAGTGGTCTGGTTGTCATAATGTGACAACATTTGCAAGACCTTCAGAGCATTTTCAACACTGAAAGATGAATGCTAGTTATATGACTCCATAGCCCATTTTTATGGCACTGGTCCATTATCATGTTTTTAATGTTTTCAGTTTGGTCCCAACTCTTTGAATCAAAAAACCATTTCAAATATATTTTGTTGAGTTGTATTTGTCATGTTCTCCATGCTGGTTAGTGAAATTCATTCAATATCTTTCCAATGTTAAGTGATATTTTAAGTTTCTCAACAATTTTGTGAGAGCATAATCCGTTAAGCAATATCCTATTACTTGTGTGTCCAGATTGTTTGATGTTGCTAAAGGGTTACCCCCTTAGGTCTTATAGAGCTTGAAGTGCAGGGCAAATGTGTATCCATTCCATTTCCTATCAGTTGGCCACTAGCCTTTGTTGTTCTTTAATATAGAGGTTGGATACCTCTTAGAGAATTGCAAATCCTAGCTGGGTTGCATTTAATAACACCAACAGAATGGCGACTCCGCTGGGGAGAATTTGAGAAAATTCTAATTGCAGAATCTAGCCTTAAGAGGCAGTGCATAGAGTCAAATTATTTTTCATTCTAAATTTGTTCAAGTTTTGAAGGATTTCAACCCTAGAGAAGAATTTGTTGTAAAGAACCTGAACAACTTTGTAATTTGTGGTGCTCTGCTGGTGGAAAGGAACTCAGAAATAAAATTACATGTGAAAGAGCTTCATAATGTTTGAAGTTCAAACCTCTGTCAAAAGACGTGGTGACTTTTTTAATAGAACCTATTGAAAATTTCAAGAAAGTTCCAGATCTACAAACATTTCCAGTCAGGAAGACAATTTGCAGCAGCTGCAAAACTTTCCAGGTATTCTTCATTCTTGGTTTTCAAGAAATTTGTATATGAAAACCATATTTGAACATCTTAGGTGAAACTTGGGTTCCCTATTGAGTGATTAGCACTAAAAGAGGGAAAGAATAGTAATACTTCATTTGCATACTTCTGAACTATAATTTGCAGCCTATGTATCTTGTTGGAGAAGTATGTTTGTTTTAAATTTTCCCACTAAATAGATATTATATGTAAATGCATTTAAATCGTGCATTATGGTATCCTAAGATTGTTCTAAAAGATAGAAATAGGGCAATGAATTATCAACTGTACAGTTGATATGTAAAATTTGAAAAAGGCATATCAAGATGCCTCAATACATGCACCCTAGTATGGCTCCAGATGGAACTAAGGTTTGTAATCAGTCCCAGCCAGATTGTCAAAGAGGTTTCAGCACTGGAAGGTACAAAGCTATCAATTTGAGTAGCCTTAGTGGTTACCCAAATGACATTCTAGCTAAAGTTAGAAATAAGTTACCAAGGTTCATTGGTGATAAGGTTGAATCAACAAATAAGCATTTGCAAGAGTTCAAAAATTTGATGGATGATTATGAGATTGACCACGAAGATGTGATCATGAGATTATTTGTTTAGTCCTTGAGAGGAGATACAAGAGATTGGTTCTCTTATTTACTAGCCTCTTTCGTTCATACATGGGAAGATATCAAGGTAGTTTTCATGGAATAGTTTGGAGAAAGGATTAACCCTATTTTGATAAGGAAAAGGTTCATGAACATGGAGAAAGGAAAAGATGAGTTAGTCCCATCTTTTAATCTCACATTTTCAATGATCATTAGAGATATCCCATAGAACATAAGACCAAATGATGTTGAATGTTTGGTCATATATTTAGGAGCATTTGAGAAAAAGATGAGTTATTTGTTGAGGGATAAAGAGCCTACAACCTGCTCCAAGCATATCAGACGGCTATAGATATTGAGAACAATTTGAGGTTCTCAATGATGAAAGGAAATAAGGTTGTGAGTGTTGGTTATCCTAACACACCTTGGGAAAATAAAACTCATGGATCATTTAATAAAAGTGTTTTTCAAGAGGGTAATGATGCTGCTGCTCCAAGTTCCCCATCATCATGATCTGCACATCCTAATGGACTTCATGTTAAACATCATCAAAATGTAGTGTCTCAAAATGAAGGTAGTAGTTGTTTGTTTCAAGAAATTCAGAACATGATACACAAGAATGAAAAGAGTTTGTCAGCATATGAAGATATTTGATGTATGAATGAGGATATTGACTACAATGAGTTTACGATCAGCACATGTGTAGATCCTTGTAGTAGTAATGAAGAGGAAGATGCATGGCATAATGAACAAATAAATATACATGAAATTTTTTCTTGTAATTTCTTGTGTAATGAAGAAATGAAAGAGATACAAGACATCTTTCCATGTCATGTTTTGGTTTGTGAAGATAATGAAAATGTTGAAAACATCTCCTCACAAATAAGTGATGAAGACATTGAAGATGGAAGTTCAAGAACCTACTCTGAGGAATCTGAGCATTGTTTATGTAGTGATAAGTCATCTTGTGATGAAGATGATGGTGAAAGCCAAACTGATTGTTCTCCTGATGATTATGAAAGCTCTTATGAGAATTACTTAGAGGTATGTTCTTCACACAATGGATATACTAATATCTATACTGATGAAGTCACTTATTCACAAGTGAATGATCCAATTATACTTGAGACAAACATGGAATGTAGTTCGAGCTTGACATCAATGGAGCATTCAGATTCTGTTAATGATGAAGAATCCGAGGATGAACATATATGTGTTCAATTTTCTGATCATAAGCATAGTACTGTTGGAAGTGATGAAGATGTTGAAGAACCTGTTTATATCTTTGTTGTCCATGATTGTTTGTATGAAACAGAGATGGAAATGTCAGTGGTACATAAGAATGATGATAATTTGCATAGTGATAATGGAAGGAATTCAATTTTGAATAATCAAGTTGTGCACAGTGACAATCACATGGATTTAGAATCAGCATTATCATCCATAGGTAATGAAAAACAATTTGATGGATTTGCAGATTGTATTGGCATTACAAGATATTTTGATCAATGTGTAGAGAAGCCACATGATGTAGATAGTAATGGGTGTGATGTCAGTCAATATGAGATTGAATATGGATCTTGCTTTAATAATCTCTCTCATCTTTATGGTTTGAAAATGGATGTGTTTCCTTTGAATAAGGAATGCATTGGTGAGACAGATAATGAAGGTGTTAATTTCATTGCTAATGAACAAGTTTCAGATGACAATGAGTCTCTTGTACATGGATCAATGTGCCTATCAGCTGAAAGTGCACATAAAATTTTCTTTTTCGACCCTATTACTCCTAAAAATGATAGCATTGAGCATGTTGTGAAGAATCAATGTGAAGACCTTGAGTTAGGGTCAAATTTTGAATGGTCTTAAGCATCCTATATGGAATTGCATGATGGTTTGAAGAATGAAACTGATAACATATATGAACCTGAGATAGAGAATACTACTCATGCATTGGAGGTTGATGTTTTTGATGACTATCATGAGTTGAGTGAAGATGAAAATAATTTTAGTGTTGAAAAATCTGATTTTTAGAATCCTGAAACACATGATAATTTGTTTGGGTTGTGGTGTTTAAATGAGGACAAGCCATCCTGTGATGTATTCTAGTTGGAGGAGATACAAATGTATGAGCAGTTTTTGCTCAACACACAAGATGATTGCATGTTGCTTTTCAGCCATGATGTTTCCTCTGAACTTGATCATGATGAAGGGATTAGTGAGTGTGCTAAGACCATATTTTCATATGATCTTGATCACCAGTTTCAAGTGGTGTTGCCTGATATAAAATTAGAGAATGAAATGATGAACAGTAATGTGGCATATATAATTCAGTTGCCATGTGATGATAGATTTGAATAGGGAACAAGTTTTTACTTGCACAAGGGAAATTTGATATTTTTGTTTGCAAAAATGCAGTCACCAGTGTTGTTATGGTTTGGCAGAGGCAAGCATGAGTTGAGGGAGATCAACTCTTTTTATAGATTGGTATTTGATAGAGGTAAATGTTGATCCTCATTTTTTTCATTTGGTGACCTGGGGTCATCAGATGAAGTTAAAAAATAAAAGTTGAATGAAGGAATAGTTCGAGGATGCACAACAGACTCAGCTTTTGGTCTACTCTCCAGAGATCTGAAATCTTGCTATGCCCATAGGGGGCATATATTCCCATTTGGAGCCACTAATGGCACTCTCAAATTAGGCAAATTTGAGATCCTATTTCAAATTTTGCTTCTGCACTTTCAGAAGTGCACCTGAAGAATTAATCCCAAGGAACCCACTTTGGAGGCTTATAATTTCAATCCTATTGATTGTTGTGCAAAACCCATTTGCATACATACTCAATTGACCTATGTGAGCAGGCATGCCAAATTTTAGCTTCCTATGATAGGTTTTGACAGAGTTTAGAAAAGTGGAGCCGGAGGGTTTTGACATTGTTCTGCTATTTGCGGACTGTTTGTTTTGTGAAACAGCCTTGTGTTTGAGCTTGGATCTCACAACCAGTTGACTGTCTATAGAAAATGAATGTTGTTATGTGTTCTCCATACCTAAATGATCTCGGGTGTTAGTTTTCAGAGCCTCGTGATCTGATTTGCTATTTTCAGCAGATCCAAACCGAATGCAGTTTGTTTTGTTTTGCATCTGTATTCCTGACAGCCTTTCTGAGTGGTCAACTTTGATCATTAATAACTTTTGATCGGTGATGATTCAAGAAAGTTCCTTTTGCACACGTTCTCAGGGTACCTTAATGAACTTACGTCTGATGGCAGCTCGCCAGGAGTTGATTCACTATTTTTACAAATTGGCAATTGGATCAATTTTAATTGGTGCGAAACAACTGTTGTTTCAGAAAAGCCTGATTGGACAACTTTGCCGATTAATATCCGATTCCTCATGATCTGTTTCTCTCAGCCGTCTTTTTCACTATACTTTTGGGTCAAATGACTATAGGCTTGCAAGTTTTGATGTCTCCCGGAGGTCGTTTGACTAGTTTCCCATATTGATTCCTGAGCCCACTGGGACAGTTTTGCCCATTTTCCAAATGTGCCAAAAAGCAGATTTTCAAGACGACCCAATTCATGTTTTCACTTCACGTTCATTCAAAACACAATTTCAAGTCAATTTGAGTATGAAACTTGTTTGACAACAAAATTTATTTTAACCGGACGCATAGGGGGACCCGGCATGCTTTGTATATTTGTGAGGTTTTGAGTGTGTATTATGGCAATCATTTCAAGTTAATTATTTTGAATGGATCAACATACATAGGAATACACCATCATAATTACCTTCAAGGGTTTGATGGCAGACACACTCATTCCCACATTGCAATTTTAAGCATATATTCAATATGGCCAAATTGTGGATACCTTAGAAGTCTTTCCCTAAAGTGTTGAGAGAATGGACAAGGCTAGGCCAAGAATATGGTTGATAGTGTTTCAAAAAAATGAGTTTTATGGAGATAAAGAAAAATAATTCAAGATAGATTGGTCATTTGATATACCATGATGCATATATCTATCTACTTGATGGACCTGTTATTTTTAGTGCTTTGGTTAATATGTATGGTAAATGCATATGCATTGGTGATTCTCACAAAGATTTTGAAAGAAATTTTAAGAGAAAAATTATATCATGGGATCCAATGGTTGCAACATATTTTCAACATTCTAAGACATTCTAAAAAGGTAAGGGTTGAGCCATGTTTCTTCTGGCTTTATTCTAAAGGCCTGTATGCAAAATGTGGAAGTATACGTGAGGCATCTTAGCTGATTTCCAAATGTTGAACTAAACTATCAGTTTTGTGGACACTAAAACATGTAGCATATACAATAGAATGAATGAGAAAGAAGGCGTCAGTATATGCATCAAATAAATTTGCTAAAAGATCTTTAACAAACACATGGTGATGGGAGTGTTTGATCACAGTGCAGGGTAAACATCTATCAAAGCATAAGAGAGAGGCATGCATGGAGGGTGCCAACAGGTGCCCATGCTTGCAATAAAAGATATGATGGAGGCCCGCGCCAAGGTGAGGAATGGACAGGGTGAAGGGTGTGAGCAAGAGGAATGAGGCATGCGCATGAAACAGAAAATGGCATCCATCAAGGCAATGCACAAAATTGATTTGTTGCTTATGCTTTAGAAACTGACAAGCAAATGTAATCAGTAGGGGTACACACAGTATGAATTATTGAAAATGTTTTAGAAACATTCATGTAGGAGCACATTGGCAAATGAGAGGCATGGCCAAATGTGACTTGGAGAATAATGTGTGGCTGGCAGTGAGAACATGTATACTATGGATTCGTTGAAGGCTTCAGAAACTTCCAATGCAATGAGAGAGTTGCGCTATCTTAAGAGGGAGGCTCGAGTTTTTTTAGAAGGGAAACCTACACATTGCAGTGTGGAGGGTGTCAACAGGGGGCCACACCTACAACAGATGGTGTGGAGGATATATTTGAGGGTCGTGGCCACCAAGAAACCTATGGCCAATGGAGAAGCTTACACCAGAGAATGGAAAGAAAGCCGCGCAACAATGCGGACTCTCGTGTGCTGTTTGAAGGGGTGTGGTTTGAAGCAGTGGAAGTCCCACACCAAAAAAAAGGCAAGGAGGATTCCATGTATTAAACAAAGTGTATAGAGTAGAGTGGTGCATGCTTGGAAGACCCATGCAAAGAGGAGGCCAAAATGGTAAGAGGCGTGGCCTAGAGAGGAGGTTGTAGGGAGCTCGATGGTGTGAATGGCGGTCAAGCTCAGGAAACGAGAAAACACCAATGCTCGAGTAAACAAAAATGAATTTAGGGCATTTTCATCCCAACCTCGCAAGCCTCGCAAGAATCTTGATGACATTTCCAAAAGGCTACAAGGTGTGCGAGAATGCATAGGAGTACCCATTTTAATTTTTTCAAAAAGATTAAATGGTGTTTGATTAAAATTGGGTGGGCACGGGCAAATTTATTAAATGGTAAAATAATTTGCCTAAGGAGATTGAATGTGAAATATTTCAAAGGTGAAATATTTTATTGATGCCCGAGGTAATTTTATAAGGAATTATTTTAATCATCGGGGATGCGGGTAAAATTGTTTTGCCTGATAAGTTGTTTTAAAAGTTTTTCACTTTTGCAAAGTGAGATAAAATATTACGACCAGTAATATTATGCATGGAAAATGCATGAGGGAGATATGAGGTAAAGTTTTGTCTGTTAGAATGCTTTATACACATGAAGTGGTGAAAGTGAGTTGAAAAGTGAATGGCATAGGGTAAATATTTTATTTGTCCAGGTAAATGTTTTGGGGTCTAATGATTTATTAAAAGCCATGCTTTTAATACAAAGGGGAAAAAATTTCAAGGTGCAAAGTGAAGATAAAGAATGAAGGGCATAGACAATATTTTGTCTAGTGAGATAAAGTGAATTTACTATTCACTTTATAAAACATAACATTTTATTTACTGGGGGTGAATAATGAAAAAGCAAAGTGGAAATTAAATTGAAGGCTCCCTTATAAAGTTGAATACTTTATATTGGCTGAAAATTGCAAATACAATGTGCAGCTCCAGCATTGTAAAATAGGAGATATTTTTCACTTGCTAGGCAAATGGAGAACAAAAATAGAATTTGCATGAGAAGAGATATTTTCCAGCTGGGTGAATTTGAAGATTCTCCACATGGGCATGTTTTTAGTTACTGAGCAATGATGACTTGAAGCAGTTTTTGAGGGAATATGTTTTTTTCCTATAGAGGAAGAATATGGAGATATTCTTTTCAGTTTGATCAACAGTGAACGGAGCTTCCAGATGGCAATTGTAGATCAAGTTTAGGGCTGCTCCTGCTTGCATCTCTTCTTCTATATCTTTTTTTCTCTTCTCAATTGTAAGGGTTCCAATTTTCTGAAAGCTCTGCAAGTCAGACAAGAGTTATGGGTAGATTGTAAAGCTAGGGGGAAATATTACTGTTACTCATTTTTAATATGAAAGTGTGTGTTCTGAATTGTTTTGTTATGTTTATTTTGCTGATAATTGTCTCCATGGCTGAATTATAACGCTATTTTGGATTCAATAATAAAATTATTTCACTTTGTTCATGCACATTTTTTGCATTTAAGCTACATTTGTTGTTGCCTTCTATTCTATGAATAGTGTAATTGCTTTAATAAAGCACAAGCTGCTTTTATTATTGCCTATTATTCAAGGATAGTAGACTTGCTTTGACAAATGTAACAGGAGTGTTATGTTTCAGGTGGATTTAGCAATAGAATTATCAAAGAAATCTGCAGTGGTCTGGTTGTCATAATGTGACAACATTTGCAAGACCTTCAGAGCATTTTCAACACTGAAAGATGAATGCTAGTTATATGACTCCATAGCCCATTTTTATGGCACTGGTCCATTATCATGTTTCTGATGTTTTCAATTTGGTCCCAACTCTTTAAATCAAAAAACCATTTCAAATATATTTAGCTGAGTTGTATTTGTCATGTTCTCCATGCTGGTTAGTGAAATTTTTCAATATCTTGCCAATGTTAAGTGATATTTTAAGTTTCTCAGCAATTCTGTGAGAGCATAATTTGTTAAGCAATATCCTGTTAGTTGTGTGTCTAGATTGTTTAATGTTGCTAAAGGGTTACACCCCTAGGTCTTACAGAGTCTAAAGTGCAGGGAAAATGTGTATCCATTCCATTTCCTATTAGTTGGCCACTATCCTTTGTGGTTCTTTAATATAGAGGTTGGCTACCTCTTAGAGAATTGCAAATCCTAGTTGGGTTGCATTTAAAAACACCAACAGAATGGCGACTCCGCTGGGGAAAATTTGAGAAAATTCTAATTGCAGAATCTAGCCTTAAGAGTCAGTGCATAGAGTCAAATTATTTTTCATTTTGAATTTGTTCAAGTTTTGAAGGATTTCAACCCTGGAGAAGAATTTGTTGTAGTGAACCTAAACAACTTTATAATTTGTGGTGCTCTGCTGGTGGAAAGGAACTCAGAAATAAAATTACACGTGAAAGAGCTTCATAATGTTTGAAGTTCAAACCTCTGTGAAAAGAGGTGGTGACTTTGTTAATAGAACCTATTGAAAATTTGAAGAAAGTTCCAAATCTACAAACATTTCTAGTCAGGAAGACAATTTGCAGCAGCTGCAAAATTTTTTTGGTATTCTTCATTCTTGGTTTTCAAGAAATTTGTATATGAAAACCATATTTGAATATCTTAGGTGAAACTTGGGTTCCCTATTGAGTGATTAGCACTAAAAGAGGGAAAGAACTATAATTTGTAGCCTATGTATCTTGTTGGAGAAGTATGTTTGTTTTAAATTTTCCCACTAAGTAGATATTATATTTAAATGCATTTGAATCATGCATTATGGTATTCTAAGATTGTTCTGAAAGATAGAAATAGGGCAATGAATTATCAACTATAGAGTTGATATGTAAAATTTTAAAAAGGCATATCAAGATGCCTCAATACATGCACCCTAGTATGGCTCCAGATGGAACTAAGTTTTGTGATCAGTCCTAGCTAGATTTTCAAAGAGGTTTCAACACTGGAAGGTATAGAGCTATCAATTTGAGTAGCCTTAGTGGTTACCCAAATGACATTCTAGCTAAAGTCATAAATAAGTTACCAAGGTTCATTGGTGATAAGGTTGAATCAGAAAATAAACCTTTGCAAGAGTTCAGAAATTTGACGGATGATTATGAGATTGACCACAAAGATGTGATCATGAGATTATTTGTTTAGTCCTTGAGAGGAGATGAAAGAGAGTGGTTCTCTTATTTACCAGCCTCTTCCATTCATTCATGGGAAGAGCTCAAGGTAGTGTTCATGGAACAGTTTGGAGAAAGGATTAACCATATTTTGATAAGGAAAAGGTTCATGAACGTGGAGAAAGGAAAAGATGAGTGAGTCCCATATTTTAATCTCAAATTTTCAATGATCATTAGAGAGATCCCAGAGAACATAAGACCAAATGATGTTGAATGTTTGGTCGTATATTTAGGAGCATTTGACAAAAAGATGAGTTATTTGTTGAGGGATAAAGAGCCTACAACCCTGCTCCAAGCATATCAGATGGCTATAGATATTGAGAACAATTTGAGGTTCTCAATGATGAAAGGAAATAAGGTTGTGAGTGTTGGTTATCCTAATACACCTCAAGAAAATAAAACTTATGGATCAGTTAATAAAAGTGTTTCTCCAAAGGGTAATGATGTTGCTTTTCCAAGTTCCCCATCATCATGATCTGCAAGTCCTAATGAACTTCATGTTAAACATCACCAAAATGTAGTGTCTCAAAATGAAAGTAGTAGTTGTTTGTTTCAATAAATTCAATACATGATACACAAGAATGAAAAGAGTGTGTCAGCATATGAAGATATTTTTTGTATGAACGAGGATATTGATTGCGATTAGTTTACAATAAGCACATGTGCATATCCTTGCAGCAATAATGAAGAGGAAGATGCATGGTATGATGAACAAATGAATATACATGAAAATTTTCTTGTAATATCTTGTGTAATGAAGAAATGAAAGAGATAGAAGACATCTTTCCATGTCATGTTTTGGTTCGTGAAGATAATGCAAATGTTGAAAACATCTCCTCACAAATAAGTGATCAAGACATTGAAGATGGAAGTTCAAGAACCTACTCTGGGGAATCTGAGCATGGTTTATGCAGTGATAAGTCATCTTGTGATGAAGATGATGGTGAAATCCAAACTGATAGTTCTCCTAATGATTATGAAAGCTCTTATTTGAATGACTTAGACGTATGTTTTTCACACAGTGGATATACTGATATGGATACTGATGAAGTCACTTATTCACAAGTGAATGATCCATTTATACTTGAGAGAAATGTGGAATATAGTCCGAGCTTGACATCAATGGAGCATGTGGATTCTGTTAATGAGGAAGAATCTGAGGATGAACATATATGTGTTCAATTTGCTAATCATGAGCATAGTACTGCTGGAAGTGATGAATATGTTGAAGAACCTATTTATATCTTTTTTGTCCATGATTGCTTGTATGAAATAGAGATGGAAATGTCAGTGGTACATAAGAATGGTGATAATGTGCATAGTGATAATGGAAGGAATTCAGTTTTGAATAATCAAGTTGTGCATAGTGACAATCACATGGATTTAGAATTAGCATTATCATCCATAGGTAATGAAAAACAATTTGATGGAGTTGCAGATTGTGTTGGAATTACAAGTTATTTTTTAATCAATGTGTAGAGAAGCCACATGATGCAAATAGTAATGGGTGTGATGTTAGTCAGTATGAGATTGAATATGGATCTTGCTTTAATAATCTCTCTTGTTTTTATGGTTTGAAAATGGATGTGTTTCCTTTGAATAAGGAATGCATTGATGAGACATAGAATGAAAGTGTTAATTTCATTGCTAATGAACAAGTTTCAGATGACAGTGAGTCTCTTGTACATGGATCAATGTGCCTATCAGCTGAAAGTGCACATGAAAGTTTCTTTGCTGACCCTATTACTCCTAAAAATGATAGCATTGAGCATGTTGTGAAGAATCAATGTGAAGACCTTGATTAAGGGTCAAATTTTCAATGGTCTGAATATGTGTCTGAAGCATCCTATATGGAATTGCATGATGGTTTGAAGAATGAAGTTGATAACATGTATAAACCTAAGATAGAGAATACTGCTCGTGCATTAGAGGTTGATGTTTTTGATGACTTTCATGAGGTGAATTAAGATGAAAATACTATTAGTGTTGACAAATCTGATTTTCAGAATCTTGAAACACATCATAATGTGTTTGGGTTGTGGTGTTTGGATGAGGACAAGCCAGCCTGTGACGTATTCCAATTGTTGGAGATACAAATGTATGAGCAATTTTTGCTCAACACAGAAGATGATTGCATGTTTCTTTTCAGCCATGATGTTTCCTCTGAACTTGATCATGATGAGGGGATTAGTGAGTGTGATAAGACCATATTTTCATATGATCTTGATCACCAGTTTCAAGTGTTGTTTCCTGATATAAAATTAGAGAATGAAATGATGAACAGTGATGTGGCCTATATAATGTGGTTGCCATGTGATGACATATTTGAATAGGGAACAAATTTTCACTTGCACAAGGGCAGTTTGGTATTGTTGTTTGCAAAAATGCAGTCACCAGTGTTATGGTTTGGAAAAGGCAAGCATGATTTGAGGGAGATCAACTCTTTTTATGGATTGGTATTTGACAGCGGTAAATGTTGATCCTCACTTTTTTTCATTTGGTGACCCAGGGTCATCAGATGAAGTGAAAAAATAAAAGTTGAATGAAGGAACAGTTTGAGGACGCACAACAGACTCAGCTTTTGGTCTACTCTCCAGAGATTTGGAATCTTGCTATGCCTATAGGGGGTATACATCCCCAGTCGGAGCCACTGATGGCACTCTCAAATTTTGCAAATTTGAGATGTCTATTTCAAATTTTGCTTCTGTAATTTCAGAAGTGCACCTCAAGAATCAAGGAACCCACTTTGGAGGCTTATAATTTAAAGCCTATTGATTTTCGTGCAAAACCCATTTGCATACATACTCAATTGACCTATGTGAGTAGGCATGTCAAATTTTAGCTTCCCATGATAAGTTTTGACACTGTTTTATTGTTTGCAGACTCTTTGTTTCGCGAAACAACCTCGTGTTTGAGCTTGGATCTCGCAACCAGTTGACTGTCTGGAGAAAATGAATGTTGTTATGTGTTCTCCATACCTAAATGATCTCAGGTGTAATTTTTTAGAGCCTCATGATCTGATTTTCTATTTTTAGCAGATTGAAACCGAATGCAGTTTGGTTTGTTTTGCATCTGCATTCCTGACAGCCTTTTTGAGTGGTCAACTTTGATCATTAATAACTTTTCACCAGTGATGATTCAATAAAATTCCTTTTGCACACATGCTCAGGGTACCTTAATGAACTTTTATTTTTGATGACAGCTCACCAGGAGTTGATTCACTATTTTTATAAATTGGCAGTTGGATCAGTTTTAATTGGTGCGGAACAACTATTGTTTCAGAAAAGCCTAATTGGGAAACTTTGTCGATTAATATCTGGTTCCTCGTGATCTGTTTCTCTCAACCATCTTTTTCACTATACTTTTGGGTCAAATGACTATAGGCTTGCAAGTTTTGATGTCTCCCGGAGGTCGTTTGACCAGTTTCCCACATTGATTCCTAAGCCCACTGGGTCAGTTTTGCCCATTTTCCAAATGTGCCAGAAAGCAGATTTTCAAGGCGACCCAATTCATGTTTTCAGTTCATGTGCATTCAAAACGCAGTTTCAAGTCAATTTGAGTATGAAACTTGTTTGAAAAGGAAAAAAAAATTAGTCGGATGTTTAGGGGACCCAGCATGCTTTACATATTTGGGAGGTTTTGAGTGTGTATTATGGCAATCATTTCAAGTTAATTATTTTGAATGGATCAACATGCATAGGAATACACCATCATAATTACCCTCAATGGTTTGATGGCAGACACACTCATTGCCACATTGCAATTTTAAGCATATATTCAATATGGCCAAATTGTGGATACCTTAGAAGTCTTTCCCTAAAGTGTTGAGAGAATGGACAAGGCTAGGCCAAGAATATGGTTGATAGTGTTTTAACAAAAAAAATTTTATGGAGATAAAGAAAAATAATTCAAGATAGATTGGTCATTTAATATGCCATGATGCAAATATCTATCTACTTGATGGATCTGTTATTTTTAGGGCTTTGGTTAATATGTATGGTAAATGCATATGCATTGGTGATTCTCACAAAGCTTTTTAAAGAAATTTTAAGAGAAAAATTATATCATGGGATCTAATGGTTGCAACATATTTTCAACATTCTAAGACATTCTAAAAAGGTAAGGGTTGAGCCATGTTTCTTCTGGCTTTGTTCTAAAGGCCTGTATGCAAAATGTGGAAGTATACGTAAGGCATCTTAGCTGATTTCCAAATGCTACACTAAACTGTCAGTTTTGTGGACACTAAAACATGTAGCATATACAATAGAATTAATGAGAAAGAAGGCACCAGTATGTGCATCAAATAAATCTTCTAAAAGGTCTTTAACAAACACATGGTGATGGGAGTGTTTGATCACAGTGCAGGTTAAACATCTATCAAAGCATAAGAGAGAGGCACACATGGAGGGTGCCAACAGGTGCCCACGCCTACAATAAAAGATTTGATGGAGGCCCGTGCCAATGTGAGGAATGGACAGGGAGAAGGGTGCGAGCAAGAGGAATGAGGCATGTTCCTAAAACAAAAAATGGTGTCAATCAAGGCAATGCACAAAATTGATTTGTTTCTTATGCTTTAGAAACTATCAAGCAAATGTAATCAGTAGGGGTACGCACAACATGAACTGTTGAAAATGTTTTAGAAAATTTCATGTAGGAGCACATTGGCAGATGAGAGGCATGGCCAAATGTGACTTGGAGAATAAGGCACGGCTGGCAGTGAGGACATGTACACCATGGATTCATTGAAGACTTCAGAAACTTCCAATGCAATAAGAGAGGTGCATTGTCTTGAGAGGGAGGCTGGAGTTTTTTGAGAAGGGAAACCTACGCATTGCAGTGTGGAGGGTGTCAACAAGTGGCCACACTTGCAATGGATGGTGTGGAGGAGATATCTGAGGGGCATGGCTAGCATGAAACCCATGGCCAATGGAGAAGCTTGCGCCAGAGAATGGAAAGAAAGCCCGCGCAACAGTGTGGACTCCCATGTGTTGTTTGAAGGGGTGCAGTTTGAAGCGATGGAAGGCCCACACCAAACAAAAAGAAAGGGGGATGTCATGTATTAAAACCAGCTCATAGAGTAGAGTGGTGCACACCTAGAAGACCCATGCAAAGAGGAGGCCAGAATGGTAAGAGGCATGGCCTCAAGAGGAGATTGCAGGGAGCTCGATGGTGTGAATGGCGGTCGAGCTCAGGAAATGAGCAAACACCAATGCTTGAGTAAACAAAAATGAAATTAGGGCATTTTCATCCCAACCTCACAAGCCTTGCGAGAATCTTGATGATGTTGTCAAAATGTTGCGAGGTGTGCGAGAATGCACAGGAGTACCCATTTTAATTTTTTCCAAAATATTCAATGGTGTTTGATTTAAAACTGGGTGGGCCCATGCAAATTTGTTAAATGGTAAAATAATTTTCCTGAGGAGATAGAATGTGAAATATTTCAAAGGTGAAATATTTTATTGATGCCCAAGGTAATTTTATAAGGAATTATTTTAATCATCGGGGATGCGGGTAAAATTGTTTTGCCTAATAAGTTGTTTTAAAAGGTTTTCACTTTTGCAAAGTGAGATAAAATATTACGGGCAGTAATATTTTTCATGGTAAATGCATGGGGGAGATATGAGGTAAATTTTTGTCCATTAGAATGCTTTATGCATGTGAAGTGGTGAAAGTGAGTTGAAAAATGAATGGCACAAGGTAAATATTTTATCTGTCTAGGTAAATGTTTTGGGGTCCAATGATTTATTAAAAGCCATGCTTTTAATACAAAGGGAAAACATTTTCAAGGTGCAAAGTGAAGATAAACAATGAAGGGCATAGGCAATATTTTGTCTAGTGAGATAAAGTGAATTTCCTATTCACTTTATAAAACATAACATTTTATTTACTGGGGGTGAATAATGAAAAAGCATAGTGGAAATTAAATTGAAGGCTCCATTATAAAGTTGAATACTTTATATTGGCTGAAAATTGCAAATACAATGTGCAGCTTCAGCATTGTAAAAGAGGAGATATTTTTCATTTGTTGGGCAAATGGAGAAAAAAAATAGAATTTGCACGGGAAGAGATATTTTCCAGCTGGGTGAATTTGAAGATTCTCCACATGGGCATGTTTTTAGTTACTAGGCAATGATGAGCTGAAGCAATTTTTGAGGGAATATGTTTGTTCCTATAGAGGAAGAATATGGAGATATTCTTTTCAGTTTGATCAATGGTGAATGGAGCTTCCAGATGGAAATTGCAGATCAAGTTTAGGGTTGCTCCTTCTTGCATCTCTTCTTCTATATATTTTTGTATGTTCTCAATTTTAAGGGTTCCAATTTTCTGAAAGCTCTGCAAGTCAGGCAGAAGTTATGGGTAGATTGTAAAGCTAGGGGAAAATATGACAATTAGTCATTTTTAATCTGAAAGTCTGTGTTCTGAATTGTTTTGTTATGTTTATTTTGCTGATAATTGTCTCCATGGCTGAATTATAATGCTATTTTGGATTCAATAATAAAATTATTTGAGTTTGTTCATGCATATTTGTTGCATTTGAGCTACATTATTTGTTGCCTTCCGTTCTATGAATAGTGTAATTGCTTTAATAAAGCACAAGCTACTTTTATTATTGCCTATTGTTTAGGGATAGTATAATTGCTTTGAAAAATATAACAGGAGTGTTATGTTTCAGGTGGATTTATAAGTAGAATTATCAGAGAAAGCTGTAGTGGTCTAGTTGTCATAATGTGACAACATTTACAAGACCTTCAGAGCATGTTCAACACTGAAAGATGAATGCTAGTTATATGACTCCATAGCCCATTTTTATGGCGCTGGTCCATTATCCTATTTCTATTATTTTTAGTTTGGTCCCAACTCTTTAAATCAAAAAACCATTTCAAATATATTTTGTTGAGTTTTATTTGTCATGTTCTCCATGCTGGTTAATGAAATTCATTCAATATCTTGCCAATGTTAAGTGATATTTTAAGTTTCTCAATAATTTTGTGAGAGCATAATTTGTTAAGCAATATCCTGTTACTTGTGTGTCTAGATTGTTTGATGTTGCTAAAGGGTTACCCCCCTAGGTCTTACAGAGCCTGAAGTGCAGGGGAAATGTGTATCCATTCCATTTCCTATCAATTGGCCACAAGCCTTTGTGGTTCTTTAATATAGAGGTTGGCTACCTCTTAGAGAATTGCAAATCCTAGCTGGGTTGCATTTAAAAATGCCAACACTTCGTTCTCATAGATCTGTTACAATGTCACTCATACATTCGAGATTATCTTTAAATGTCTACATCATAGGTGCTCATTATGAGGTTAACTTCAATTGAGTAACTTGATATTCCCTCGCTAAGCTTCACACACTCTTTTATAATGGCTTGAAATTATAATTGAGATTTGTCAAGATCATCAAAATAAGGATGTTACGTTGCTTTTTTGGCTAAGATTCTCTTTGATGGCTCACAAATCAACATTTTTTATAACGAGAGACCAATCAATTTTTAGTAGTTTACTTACAAATATGCAAAGTAAAAGAGAAAAAGTAAGAGCATCCAAAATGGAAATGAAATGAAAATAGATGGAAGTCACTTATAGATAGGCATGCAGGTCTCACAACTTAGTCACTCCTGATCATACATCTTCACTGGGAATTCCAACATACCTATTGCACACAACACCTCTCATGAATAGATTAAGTTGAAATTTGAGATGCTCTTATAATGTCTACATCATACTTGCTCATGATAAGGTTAAATTCAAATGAATAACTTGAAATTCCCTCACCAAGCTTTGCACACACTTTTCTAATGGCTTAAAATCATGATTGAGATTTGTCAAGATCATCAAAATAAGGATGTTGCATTGGTTTTCTGGCTGGCATTCTCTTGGATGGCTCATATATCTGCATTTTCTGCAAGGGGACACCAATAACTATTTAGTAGGTTACTTAGAAATAGGAAAAGTAAAAGAAGATGATAGCATTGGCATCAAACAAATTAATGTGCATACAAGTATAAATGAATAACTTGAAATTCCCTCACCAAGCTTTGCACACACTTTTTTAATGGCTTAAAATCATGATTGATATTTGTCAAGATCATCAAAATAAGAATGTTGCATTGCTTTTCTAGCTGAAATTCTCTTGGATGGCTCATATATCTGCATTTTCTACAAGGGGACACCAATCATTGTTTAGTAGGTTACTTATGAATAGGAAAAGTAAAATAAGATAATAGCATTGGCATCAAACAAATTAATGTCCACACAAGTATAAATTAATAAGAACCAATGTGAATATACTTACAAATTAATCCAACGAACCATCCAGGTCTGCTCTACTCTTTATTGTGTCACGTATTGCCTCATGGTCAAACTCACGGACCTTCCACAAGGTTTTGTTCAAAGGTCTACCCCCATATTTGGTCAAACAAACATTGGATGCCATGATAAGGTTTGAGTAATGAAGAATCTTACGATGCGTGTCAAAGTCCTGAAACAGCCAATGTTTAACACTCGAACGTGGGTACCTTCTAAGCCACATTCCAGTAGCCACAACTGAGCTTGTAGGGTATTCAATGTTTTCTCCATCAATAACTGGGGCCTCCAATTTCTTTTTGGCCTCAACAAAATGACACAAGTAATAGTTTGTTCCCTCTTCATCATCTTCATCTACAATAACTACATAAACATGCCCTGCATTGATATGTGTAGCAAATCTCTTGAAATTAGTCAACATTATGAATACACTACAAAGTAAGATAACGATATCGAATTTCAACAACTAAGCAAGTAGATATATCACCTGGTTGAACTAGATCTGATACGTGGTCAAAGTCGACCGATGATTCCATCTGTGTCAGTTCCAATGCCGTCGGAGGGTGATATGTGTGAAGTGGGATAAGATAACTTGTTGACCATTTGTCAACCCACTCCCATGACTCACAATCATTCTAGGCTTGCATTGTACATGAAGAATAAAAGTATGCCATCTTCTGTGTATTGATACTCCATGAACTTGCATTTGAGCTAAGGAAAGAGTGTAGCTCACTCAATCCTGTTAGTGTACAACAGCCCTCATATGGTGCAATGTTAGTATCATCCATCAACCAAAAAAATCTATGAATTAAAGATGTACCTTCATTACCTGGACCCATTAATGCATTACACCACTCAATGATTGATCATGCATCTATCAAATTTGCACTATCTTGATACTTTAGTTCTTCTCGTGCTAATGCTCTTTTCACGCATGCTCCCCCTTTCCATGCTCAGCCTGACAAACGTTCCACATATGTTGAACAGCTATAATGACATGCATCCTACATAACCAATAGAACATGTGTGAGTTCTTGAACTGTGTTACACAGTTATCTAACCATAATATATGTTGGTTGTATGCTATGCCCCTCTAAGCCAAACCACTGTAGAACATCTAGAAGCAACCTTGCACGAACTCTAGAGAATGTGTACGATCATCGCTAATATAAAAGTGGTACTCCCTCAATACCTTCCTTTGATCCTTTGTACTATCAGATGCATGAATGAATGCTATGTGCACAAATATTGAAACCTATGTGGAGTTGTAATATTGTGACTGCACCTCATGTTGTGTTTGTAGAGTGTAGTTCTCCACAAATTCAACCACTGATACTATGTTTCCAATTGGAAAGGTGTCCTTGCATAGCTTGAATTGTGTGTCCAACCATCGGGCTCTATGGATATGCATTGCATACTCAGATAGTATATTGTCAAGAAACATGGACATAAACTGGTACACTGGAATCTTCTCAATAACCAAATCACACCTTTTTTCTTGAGACCCATCTTTTGTAGCATATGGCACTGTTTTATACTTCTCGAACTCTACTAGTTTCTATCCCACCTCATTTGTGATTTCCATATGTTGACATACTGGTATACACTGGAAGCCACCACAATGCTCGCATGAACCATCCAAGCATGCTATCCTATAGAATATATGACCATCCTCTATTTCACATAAATTTTTTTATAAGAACTCTCTTGAATATTTTGGTGGGGCTTCTATGCCACAATCCTGTAAAACATTGTTAGTATGCAAATCTAAACATATAGAACAATAAAAATCATAATGGTTAGAGAATTCAATATGTAGTCTACAACAAAAAGTAGTGCATGTGTGATTTATCTTGACATAAAAAGGTTTAAGCATTTCAATAAATCTTTGAGAAATACTAATTTGAAGATAATCATTTTCAAAATTTACAAAAAAATTGGGTTTGAGTCATATCCAAAAAATACTTTGGATGTGGCTCACAGTTCTGACAACCGATTCTCCTTCTTACCACATACCTTTGATTTGGAGATGGCCTTGTGTTATTCTTCCAATACTCTTCAATTAGTGTTCTCAAGGCTTTGAAAATTCTTTATCTTTTCATGACAGTCTCCCCGAGAATGTCCATAATTTATTTGAATCAGTGCCCTCAATTCTTTGTTGCCTTTGAATGGCTCTTGATAAAGTTTTTCTACTAATTCTTGTTTGTGTACTCCTCTTTCTAATGAGACGAGCTCTCTTTGTTTGACAACTTACCAAAGTCGATGTAATGACACGTCGAGTGAAATTACTATCCTTTGAGTGTGAGGTCTTACCCACACTCTCATAAGCATCCATTAGATTCTTCACAATTGTGTCTTCACTCGATGCATTTGATGTTCTCAACCCAAGAGTCTTCATGATGTTCCTATACTTTACACCCCGCATCATTTCAACAAATAGTTGATATCTTGCAGTCTCATTTATCCTTTCAAAGAAGAATTTCTAAATCTTATCAGCATATCTTATACAAGTGTGTTTTTAAATCTTACCTTCCATGTGCTGCAAAATCTCATCATCAATATTAATCAAATACCTTGGCTTTCTATGCAAAATTCTAGGTGGTGTTCTCCTAGGTACATACATCTCAACATTAGGAATTTCATCAATATTTAATTGAGGTGGGCTAGATTGCGTACCTTCGATTGAGGGTGGAGAAGAAGACATACCTTGAGGCTCACATGGGGATGATGACATACCTTCTTTTTCAAATTCGAGTGATGATGTACTCTCAACTTGAGATGTTTTGGATAGTGTCCAACAATATTCACTTGCGGTAGATGGTGTCCCTCCATATTCACTTGTGGTAGATGGTGTCCATCCATATTCACACATGCTTAATGGTGTCCCTTCATATTCACTTGTCATAGAGGGTGTGTCTCCAACTACGATATCTAAATTTTTCTTACCATGATGCTTTCGCATTCATTCGTTTTGTGTTGCTAATCCCTTTTCTCTTTTTGACAGTTGAGGTTCCTCTTCAATTGGCTTGTTTTCATCAATTGTTTCCAATTTCTTCTTTTCATGATATGTCGCCACCCAAACTCTCTCCTTTTCTTTGAAGGTTTTGTTCTCTTCGTCTGTTAGTTTCCTCTTTGTTTGTTTCTTTAGCATGGCAGATAATTTTATCTATAGAATGGTAATGAGATGAATATTAGTTCCTAAAAACTGTATCCATTCAAGTTAATCAAAATATATGTCATTCAACGCTTCATAAAGAATACTTATAATCATCCTATACAAGATTTAATTTAGGTCACGTGATTTTTTTCAATCCAGAATGCCTTAAATAAATGTGGTAATGTGGCATGCCATGATTGCAAGATAGGCTGAAAATGGAAGCATGGACAAGTATACAAAATGTCAACTTATGTCATATATATATGTATACAAAATGTGGAAGCATACATGGTCCGGGAACACCATTGAATGAAAATTGTCAATTCAAGAAGTTGTTGTCTAGGCTTTAGGAGAATATCGATGCAAAGACTAATTTAGAAGATTTGAAGGAAGATTGAATTGAAAAATCATTGTTTTTCAGATTTTTTGTATTTCTTTGTCTTTTGCAGCCTTGGTTCAGACCGTACATAGAGGTTTTGAATATAAATCTTCTTGAATCACTTTGGGGCATGTGTTAACAATGTTTTTCATTTGATTTTAGACTTTAACTCCAATTCTATTAGTAGTTTGGATTGAATCTCTTGTTGCAGGTTTGTGTGCCCTGATTAAAGGGTTTTGAAGGTCTCAATTATGTAAATTTGCTCATTCCACTCACTGTTATTACTATAACTAGTGGAATCAGTCTGCATCATCAATAAATAGGTGAGGGAATGTTGTTTGTGTGCAGGCAAGGTCTAAAAGGGTGTTGGGCATAAAGCCCTAGAGTGAAATTTTGAGTTTTCCATGAGATTTTGAGTGGTTTTGATATGCTAAAGTGTGTTTTGTGTTGGGGAAACATGGATTCTTGTTGAATTGACTTTGTGTAGGCCATTTTAGACCTGTTTGAAGTATTCATAAGATTGTGTGAGGGTTGGATGAGTTTTTTTCAATAAACCACTAGTTTCTTGGGTAAAAAGGAGGGTTTTTGGTGTAGGGGCACCTACACCTTGGGGTAAAGGTAAAATGAGTCTTGAAGGACTAGTAGGATGATTTGAGATGTCTTTTGGTTAATATGCAATGAAGAAGTTGCAAAATATGTCAAATTAGGAAAAATGCAACACATTGTCAATCCATGTCAAGATGGGTAAAAGCAAGGTTCTTATTTTTTTTGAGTCTAAGATCTTGATCTATGTTAAATAAGGTCCATGAGACCACTCTTAATATTTATTTAGTTCTTTTGAGTCATTCTAGGTGTTTCGGGGGGAGATTTGGCTTGACATTTGCAAAACATTGCATTTTTGGCAAAGTTGTCAAGAGATAAGTTCGTTAAGAAGTTAAAAAAATAGTTAGACACATTGGGGGAGTTGAGTTTTAAGGGAAACAAGATAAATATCATGTAAATTCTTGAATGGATGTTTCTCTTCAATATTTGAATCAAATAAAATAAAGGAATTCTCTAATTTTTTTATTTTCCTGTGTTCTTTCTCTATGTACGGATCCATACAGGTGTGTGATGACTTGAAGGTTTGGGAGATCATTGATGCATGAATTTATCTTCACTTGAATCAGGTTTTGTGTCTTAATTCCATTTTAAAAGAGAGTTTTAGTCATTTCTCGAAGTTTTCCCTGTTTTTACAGTGTAAGGGTTTGAGGCTATAATATATTGATTTTCACCAATCCACCCAATGTAATGGATCTATAACTTAGTGGATTGGTTTGTAACATAATAGGGTAGATGTCAATTTTTTTCAGGAGTCTGGAAGAGCATGGGTTTGGTCGGTGGAGTGATGCACTAGGCTGGGCAGACCACATTTCTATGTGAAAGTGAATAACCATGATGGTGATTCTGAAAACCAATTAGTGTAATGGAATTGTGAGTGTTTGATAAGTTTGTGTAGATGTATTGGAAGGTGTTTGGACCCTTGGGAGGACTGGGAGAGGCTTGGAGTTGTGAAATCCTTGAAAACCCTTGTTTCTCCTTATGTTTTGGAGGGTTTCTTGGGATAGTAGGGTAATGACCTTATGTGGGAAAATTAATCATGAAACTGGTGGTTTGGTATCATGAACATTGACTATTCTTGGTGTTTGAGTGGAAACCTCACCTTTAAAAGGTACTTCCTTTGCAAATTTGGGCTGACTGGGAACCCTTTTTCTAGGTAGGCTTATTGGAAGTCAAACATAGTCCAAACAAGTCACCCCTAGTTTTGATGTATGTTGTGTGGTCCTAAAAAGGGTATCTTAATCAATAATTTATTTTCCAAGTGTTTTGGGAAGTTCTTGAGAAAAGTGTTTGGAACTAGGTTTGGAATACTGCTAGGGGAGCATGCTCAAAGGGTGAATTTTATTGAGATCTTTGGAATCTATTTTGGAGGTTGATTTGAGATCATTTATTTGTCATTTGGAGTAGGTCTCCATCCCTCTCTACATTAGTTTTGTGATTTGGCACTTTGGTGAGTGATTTTATGAAAATAAATGGTGGAATCCTTGGTTTCATAACATATAGACTACTGCCCTACTGAGTTTGGTGTTTTGGAAAAGGATTGAAGATAAGGTCCTTTGTAACAGAGGCCTAATTTGAGGCCTAGTTAGTGTATAAATCCTATTTTTATCAAGTTGTAACAAAGAATCCTATTGTGGATTGTATGAATTTTTAATTGTGAATTGTTGTTGTTGGTTGATTTTGTGTTGAGTTGTGTTACAAGACCTCCCCTGATTGCATCAATACACAAGGTAATTCAATTACCAAATTAAAAAATGCCTCAAAGAGATGTGGTTTTGGTGCACTAAGGGGGTTTGAGAATCTAAGAAGGTTCATTATGAACACTCCATGATCTAGGCTCTGTAGTTTGATGGAGTAGGTTAGTTTTAAGCTATGTAAGGTGTGTGCATGTTATTTTGTGCAGGGGAAAACAAGAATCCATCATTTGGTTGTTGTCCTCTCAAGAAATATAGAAGTTGAATCCTTATGCAAAATTATTTTATGACTAGAAGAATTAAAGAGCCTGATGGATCAGTGGTTTATGAATGTGTATTTGGTTTATTTCAATCAATAACATGTTGATTATAGTTTCTTGGATGTCTGGATAAAGGTTGGTAGTTACCTTCCATGATTTGTTGTTATTTTTCCATGTAAGTTGCAACATTGAGTTCTTGAATTAGTGAATCATGAATGAATTGAATGGTTCTAAGTTTCTAATCAGGTTTATGCTATGTTACAATCAATTTTATGATGGTTAATCTATTTTTGAGTCTGACAAAGAGTTGAAGCCAAGTTCTAATGTTTTGTGGAAATATGAAATCAAGTGAAATTGAAGGATTTTGATGAAAAGATGACTGAGTTTGTTGGTTGATCTTCTTCAATTTAAGTTAGGGTCAGAAGTACCCTTGATGATTTGTGGATCCTGGTAGATGCTTTGCTTCAAGTTTAAAAATGTAATTGGCAAGTGTATATAATTGTGTAAATTAAAATTTGCATTGACAACCTAAGGTTATAATGACAAACAAACAATGATCAACATGGAAGATGAAAAATAAAAAAAAATGAAAGCAAGCCATAATAGAATGAAAGAAAATGTGTAAAGACTTCACATACCTAAAAAACTAGACTTTCAAATGGAGGAGTTCAACACAATTATGTAGCCTTAGCTTCTTCTTTCTTCAAGCTCCTCAATAATTTGACTTTTTCAAAAGCTTGCTCCCCTCCAAACTTCAATTGTATATCAGTTTTCAATGGAATTCAAACTTGAATTCATATTATATATCTTTCAATGTGAAAACTTTGCTATTTCATGCAAAGGTGGTAGAAAGATCATGGAAAAGGTGGTGGAATGTGAAAAACATGCTTGCACACTTCACAACATCATCAAAAAGCTACTTTTTGTTAGAGCACGTGCAGAACTAGGAGAATATGTAGAATGTGGGCCTTGAGATCACAAGTATATTGATTTTTTTTACCATTTTTAGGGGAAGACAAAACGTGCCCGTATTATAATGCGAGCGCATTGTTTCTTTCTAAAACGGTCATATCTCTCCTTCAAAACGCACTCACGTTATATGAAATATGGTTTTTTTAATAGATTTATTTTCTTTCTCTTTGTCTATACCCTCTATCCTAATTCTATATCTCTCCCATGTACCCTTATAGTAGAGGAGATAGAGGTGAGTGTGTGTGTGTGTGTGTGTGTGAGAGAGAGAGAGAGAGGTAGAGGGAGAGGAGAGATATATAGTAGAGAGGGAGGTAGGGTTGAGGGTTAAGGGTAGATTGTGTATGGTTGGGAGAAAGAGAGAGTGGGAGAGATGGAGATAGAGAGATTGGGAAAGAGGGAGAGAGAGAGAAAGAGAGAGTGGGAGAGATGGAGATAGAGAGGGAGGGAGAGAGGTGGAGAGTGGGAGAAAGAGGGATTGGGAGAGAGAGTGAGAGGGAGAGAGGGGGAGAGTGGGAGAAAGAGAGAGTGGGAGAGGGAGAAAGTGGGAGAGTGGGAGATAGATAGAGGGTAGAGGGTTAAGAGTTAGAGGGAGAGAGAGGGAGAGAAAGAGGGAGAGAAAGAGGGAGAGAGAGGGAGAGAGGGAGGGAGAGGGAGAGTGGGAGAAACACATAGTAGGAGAGATGGAGATAGAGAGGGAGGGAGAGATGGGAGAGTGGGAGAAAGAGAGTGTGAGAGAGTGTGAGAGTGGGAGAGGGGGAGAGTGGGAAAAAGAGATAGTGGGAAAAAGAGAGAGTGGGAGAGAGTGGAAGAGTGGGAGAGAGGGAGAGTGGGAGGGAGAGGGAGAGTGGGAGAGAGATAGAGGGTAGAGGGTTAAGAGTTAAGGGTTTAAGTGTTAAGGGTTTAAAGGGTTAAGGGTTTAAGGGTTTTAAAGGGTTAAAAGGGTTAAGGTTAAAGGCTTAAGGATAGAGGGGAGAGAGAGGAGAGGAGTGGGGAGAGATAAGGGTAGAGGGTTTAAAGGGTTAAGGGTTAAGGATAGAGGGGAGAGAGAGGGGGTGGGAGAGAGATAAGGGTTAGGGTAAGAGAGGGTTAAGGGTTTAAAGCATTAAGAGTTAAGGGTTTAAGGGTTAAGGGTTTAAATGGTTAACGGTTAAGGATAGAGGGGAGAGAGAGGTCGTTGGAGAGAGATAGAGAGTAGAGGGTAGAGGGTTTAGAGTTAAGGTTTTAAGGGTTAAGGGTTTAAGGGTTAAGGGTTTAAAGGGTTAAGGGTTAAGGGATTAAGGATTAAGTTTTTAAAGGGTTAAGGGTTAAGGATAGAGGGGAGAGAGATAGGAGTGAGAGAGAGTGGGAGAGAGGGAGAGAGAGATAGAGGGTAGAGGGTTAAGATTTAAGGGTTTAAGGGTTAAGGTTTTAAAGGGTTAAGGGTTAAGGGTTTAAATGGTTAAGGGTTAAGGATAGAGGGGAGAGAGAAAGGGATTGGGAGAGAGATATAGGGTAGAGGGTTAAGAGTTAAGGGTTTAAGGGTTAAGGGTTTAAAGGGTTAAGGGTTTAAGGGTTAAGGTCTTAAAGGGTTAAGAGTTAAAGATAGAGGGGATAGAGATAAGAGTGGGATAGAGTGGGAGAGAGAGAGAGAAATGGAGAGAGAGAAATAGGGAGAGAGAGGGAGAGTGGGAGAAAGAGAGAGTGGGAGTGATTGAACAATGAGACAGAGACCTAATAGAGGGAGAGCGGGTAAGAGGGAGTGATTAAAACCTAATCCCTCAACCCCTATACCCTCTTAATCCCTCAACCCTCAACCCTTAAACCCTAATCCCTAAACCCCTACAACCTCTTAATCCCTCAACCCTCAACCCTCAACCCTCAACCCTCAACCCTCAACCCTCAACCCTCAACCCTTAAACCCTAATCCCTCAACCCCTATAACCTATTAATCCCTCAACCCTCAACCTTCAACCCTAAAACCCTAATCCCTCAACCCCTATACCCTCTTAATCCCTCAACCCTCAACCCTCATCCCTTAAACCCTAATCTCTCAACCCCTATACCCTCTTAATCCCTCAACCCTCAACCCTCAAACCCTAATCAATCAACCCCTATAACCTCTTAATCCCTCAACCCTTAACCCTTAAACCATAATCCCTCAACCCCTATACCCTCTTAATCCCTCAACACCTATAACCTCATAATCCCTCAACCCTCAACCCTTAAACCCTAATCCCTCAACCCATATACCCTCTTAATCCCTCAACCCTCAATCCTTAAACCTTAATCCCTCAACCCCTATACCCTCTTAATCCCTCAACCCTCAACCCTTCAACCCTAATCCCTCAACTCCTATACCTTTTAATCCCTCAACTGTCAACCTCAACCCTTAAACCCTAATCCTCAACCCTATAACCTCTTAATCCCTCAACCTCAACCCTCAACCTCAACCCTCAACCTTAAACCCTAATCCCTCAACCCCTATACCCTCTTAACTCCCTCAACCCTTAAACCCTAACCAACCCCTATAACCTCTTAATCCCTCAACCCTCAATCCTTAAACCCTAATCCCTCAACCCCTATACCCTCTTAATCCCTCAATCCTAACTTAAACCCAATCTTCAACCCTATACCCTCTTAATCCATCAACCCTCAACCCTCAACCCTCAACCCTCAACCCTTAACCCTCAACCTTAATCCCTCAACACCTATAACCTCTTAATCCCTCAACCCTCAACCGTCAACTCTCAACCCCTATACCCTCTTAATCCCTCAACCCTCGACCCTCAACTCTCAACCCCCAACCCTCAACCCTCAACCCTCAACCCTTAAACACTAATCCCTCAACTCCTATACCCTCTTAATCCCTCAAACCTCAACCCTTAAACCCTAATCCCTCAAAATTTATACCCTCTTAATGCCTCAACCCCTATACCCTTTTAATCCCTCAACCCTCAACCCTCAACCCTCAACCCTTAAACCCTAATTGTTGGGGAAAGAAACGTGCAACTTAGAATGAAACATCTAAGAACGACAGTGCTTAGTGACTTTAATTTCTTCAAATCACCTCAAAGACACAAACCACTATGCCATAAAGCAGAAATAGGCATAGTTGTTTCCTCCATTAATCCTTTTGAGAAAAGTACATGCAGACAAATAACAGATTCAACACATAGCATAGATTCAATTCACAGAATCTAACAACATGGAAGGAAAAATAATGAACACATAGATATACATGGGGAAAACCCTTTTGGGTAAAAAACCCCACCCTCCAAAAGATCCAACCATTTTATTATTCAGCAACAAATAGAGTTACAATACAATCTCAGGCTCATAGCCTTTACAGGAGTTACATCTTGTCCATTTGGAGAATACCTGGTAACACCATTATATAGAATCCTTGCATTGTTACAATGTCCTCACATGAAATACAATGTAGATTCATTTCATCTCACCAGCCCACTCATTCAGCCAACCTTTCAGCTAGCACAGCCTCACAGCCACTCAGGTTCACATCTTCTCAGTTTTGTGTGTCTCAGTGTTCATGGTCACAATTCCTTAGCATACCGCTTGAACACACACACACGGATTAATTTGATCTTCTCTCTTCACCGATCAACCTCTCAATTCCTATTCAACCAACAACCAACAGGGTATTTAATTACCCCACTGACAAGCCTTCAACATTCTTTGATTGCACCACCCTACAACATGCATCAGGTTGCCTCGCATTAAGAGGGTTGCCAAGAAAGCACTCCGTTAACCACTGAATCAAATCATAGTTAATGCACATACTACTTTCAACCATTCGGCCAATCGGTTTTTGATCACTCACCACGTGTCACCTTGCCATTCATTCACTGCTTTCATTCAAGTTAGATCAGTCAAACAAACGGTCAACTCCTCTTACCATTCCACCGTAGGCCTTTCAAAGAGCCCTAGTGGTAGTGCAGTATACTGCGCTACCGCTCACCTCCTACTCAGCCTCAATAGTCTAGTGGTAGACATACCGCACCACCTTGATCGAGCAAAGTAGCCACCATGGTCTGGCGGTGGGCACTTGACCACCCATCTACCACCTTCACTACGCCACCGTTGAGCTCGGATCAACCTTCTACGGTATGGCGGTGCCACCGCCCAACCACAAGGTTGAACAAAGCCTCCTACGATAGGGAGGTAACTGCTAGAGCCGACCATCAAACCCACCATGCTATCTCACTCCAATCGTAAGACCTTCACAGTAAGGAGGTAAGCGTCATCTCTGACCGCCAAGGCTTACCGTGCCACCGCAACATGGCCAAAAGGCCATTGCGGTATGGTAGTAAGTGATCTACATTGACTATCTTCGTTCACCATGGCCACCATGCCTCCTTCAAGCAACCTCCGTGATAGGGAGGTAAATAATCAAACTGATCGCACAGTCAACCACGCTACCACCAGCAAGGACAGAGACCCCGCGGTATGGCGGCAACACCATCCAACCATGGACAGAGCAACAGATTCCCACGATATGGAAGTAAACCACACTACCATGCCTCTAAGAAGAACTCCTAGCAGTAGAGAGGTAAAGTCCAAAAAAGGTCATAAAACACCAAGTATTTTACAGAGGTTCAAGCCAGAAGTTGAGGCATATTTTTCCAACAATCTCCCACTTAATGAAGACTTACTAGCTTCCTCCAGACTCAAACTCAAGAATCTAACACAATGCTTTCATTCTCCAACCAAGACACCTTCAACAACATCCAAGATGTCCACCAACTCAGGCAACAACTCCAACCATCCACCACAGGAAAAAAGGAACGAGCCAAGGCGTATATGCATCAGATCCTACACACGAAAAAAAGAATCACATTACCACCACACCATCGTGCTCACCAGTCATACAGAAGCAATACTACAACAACTTCAAAGCTCTCAATTGCGAACAGAGTCATGAAGTCATTCTCCAGAAACAAGACATAACATTAGCTAGAAGAGAAAACTGACTATTCCCATAAAACTAATCAAACCCAAGCAACTGAAAATAGCACCCACAGCTCGTGTTATCCATCCAATCACTCATACCTTTAGGTATCCACATTAGTAGACTCATGCCAGCAACATATCCAACTAATCAATTGTAGATACAAGCACTATGTGCCAACCATTCAAAGGAGACCAAACACATACAGGTACTCCCACTGCATAAGTAATGCCAAATCTGAAAGATCAATGGCATAACAATTCTACCAATCACAGCACATAGAAAAACATAACCATGTAGAACCAAGGAACATCCATAATTATATGAACAACCTGCAAACCAAATGCCTATAGCATGCCCTCCTATACACACCTCTAAATTCCACCTGTGTCGGGCATGATCTCCTTCACATACCAGAAGAAAAGCCATTAAAACATCCAACCGTTCAATCACCCGGATCAAAAATAACATATATCATGTAATCATCATGGATGTAAACCTCTCATAACCAAAGAAGATCAAAATATAGCCCATACAACTATCTCCAACCAATTCTCAAAAGCACAAGGAGATAAACTATGCTATCCACCTTCCACTATGAATCCTCTAGAATCTTAAAGTAGAAATTCAAGATCCATATCTATGAAAGATAAAGCATATCACACATCTGAAAGATATAATAGGAAAATACCTTTCAAATAAACTTCACCGCCGAGTAGACCAAAGGGAGGAAAAAGAAAATGCTCCTCCAAGATATACAAGCCACCATGACTCATCCAAAAGCAATCTCCTTGCTAGTCTCTATTGAACTCGTATTCAACTAAGGTGTAGGCTACTCAAACTTTCAGCTAAAAAAAACAACTTTCTCATTTCATGAGAATCACAGACTCACCTCATTCTCCATTTATCCATGAGCACCAACAACCGATCATCTCATGCTACATTCCAATATGCACTACTACACTATCAATAATTTCTCAAGCATATGACCAATGTACTCAAAACACAGAGAATTACTAGACCAATGTCAAAGGTCCAAACATGTGAAACAAGAACTTATCATGACATCATGATCTACACATCCCCCCTTAGGAGATACTATGCTTCAAGTGAACAAATTATAGTCTCAAGAGCAACGCAACATGCCAAAACTCTAATGCTCAAGCAAGAGTATACAAGACATCAAGCAGACAGACTCTAAACCAACATCACCTGTCGAGCACCACCAACATCTCAGCCAAAGACTCTAGATTTCCTCCATGGTTGCAAGATGTTGTACATATTCAAATAGTATCCCTGCAAATGCGAAAGAACTCTTCTGCAGCAACAAGATCTAAGAGTCCCTCCTAGTAATATTTGCAACACTAAAGAAGATCATTCACCACCAAGTGATGAATCCATAGTCACTGCTAAGGCTCCCACTGAATCATGACATCCGAGCTTTCCAAGCATCATGACCAAATATTTTCTAATCTAAAAAACCTCCAAGTACAATTGACAGGATGCCCATTTGACAACAAAGCCAAACAACACCAAGATCTCCAAACCATGAAGACCACACCATCAATGTCAAAATCTTATACTATAATGTGTACCAAGCTCTCCATGACATCATGATACACATGCTACAAGTCCCCATAACCAACTATTCGGGTACTCAACACCATCCTACCTGGCATCTCAAAGTAGCCATGCCAATGCACAAGTAACCACAGACAAGGCCAGCTAATAGATCTACACCACCACTGAAGCAACCTCATGGATATAGATAGTCCACTTCCAAGTTATCTCACTGCAGCCAATGGGTAGCTAATTCACCAGTTGTACAACTCGAAGATTAATCACAACAACAGTGCAAACCCATCATAGCAAAGGAAACTGCAAAAGTGAGATCTCAAAGAGAACACCAAAGTAGACAAACTTGACTCAAACACTAGATCAAAAGATAGAAAGTGCAAACCCATCATAGCAAAGGAAACTACAAAACTGAGATCTCAAAGAGAACACCAAAGTAGACAAACTTGACTCAAACACTAGATCAAAAGATAGATCTAATTTTCCAATCACATCCACACCTCAAGAACCATAGTCTAGGGAAACCAGCAAGCAACACAACAAGAATTTTGAGTGAAAAATCACATACCAACACTCCCATGTAGAGAAGTAATCACACCTCCTCAAAACCATGTCTAACTACAACTATCTCATCCAGTCACACCCCAAAAGCCAAGGTCTAGGAAATAGCTTAATAGAAGCTCGACATAACCACAAGTTTTTTTCTTGACCGTGCAAAACCATCGTGTTTATAAAACACCCATGCACATCCATATCCACTGCTCATCTAGACGACCCACGATTTTGCACATAACCATCATGGTTAACTAGAACAATGAAAAAATAACATGAATATACATCATAGACCTTTTTAGGAAAATCTATAGAAAACCTTTACAGCCAAAGAGCATGAATCTGAAACATGCTAGTAGAAGATATAGGTACTATAGGAACTCCAGGCCCATTTCAGACCAATTACAAAAACACACTCATACACAAGCATACGAGAGAGCCAGGCTATTGAGAGGTTTTCAGACTACCCAAGATCAACTTCATAGCCTTCATGCAATCAAGGTGACAAAGAACAATGCCTTCAATTCCAATTCAGAACACCCAGCATAAGCACAATACTCCATGGCTGAAAAACAACCCAAGAATTTCTATACCATCAGGGAGCCTCTCACATAGACATCCAGTATGAACCATGCTCTACTCCAACATAACCATAAGCATAAACTCACACCCCTTGTATCAGGATTATTTGTTGCCAACCAGGAGCCTCAAACCACATCATCGCAATATGATCAACTCCAGATTCTCCATCTTCAATGTCTTTCACATTGCATGTTGTCTCAAGAGAGCACAGACTTTTACTCATCAAAGGATCAATCATCAGCCAATTCCTCCAGATTTCCTCAAGCCTGATAGAATAAGAAATCTTCATAGGAGAAATACCTTGAACCAGCATCCAGAAGAAGGCACTAATACCACATGTTGGTATCAGGAAAGAGCTTGACCTCCCTTTACTGGCTCTAATACCACTTGTTGGGGAAAGAAACGTGCAACTTAGAATGAAACATCTAAGAACAACAATACCTTAGTGACTTTAATTTTTTCAAATCACCTCAAAGACATAAACCACTATGCCATAAAGAAAAAATAGGCATAGTTGTTTCCCCCATTAATCCTTTTGAGAAAAGTACATGCAGACAAATAACAGATTCAACACATAACACATATTCAATTCACATAATCTAACAACATGGAAGGAAAACTAATGGACACACAAATATACGTGGGGAAAACCCTTTTGGGTAAACAACCCCACCCTCCAAAAGATCTAGCCATTGTATTATTCAGCAACAAACAGAGTTACAATACAATCTCAGGCGCATAGCCTTTACAGGAGTTACATCTTATCCATCTGGAGAATATAGGAAACACCATTATACAGAATCCTCGCACTGTTACAATGTCCTCACATGACATACAATGCAGCTTCATTTCATCTCACCAGCCCACTTGTTCAGCCAACACAGCCTCACAGCCACTCAGGGTCACATCTTCTCAGTTTTGTGTGTCTTAGTGTTCACGGTTACAATGGCTTAGCATACCACTCGAACACACACATGGCTTGATCTGATCATCTTCTCTCTTCACCAATAAACCTCTTAGTTCCTATTCAACCAACAACCAACAGGATATTTAATTACCCCACCGACAAGCCTTCATCATTCTCTAATTGCACTGCCCTGCAACACGCATCAAGTTGCCTCGCATTAAAATAGTTGCCAAGAAAGCACTCTATCAACCATTGAATCAAATCATAGTTAATGCACATACCACTTTCAACCCTTTGGCCAATCAGTTGTTGATCACTCACCACGTGTTGCCTTGCCATTTGTTCACTGCTTCCATTCAAGTCAAACTGGTCAAAAAAATGCATAACTCCTCTTACCATGCCACCGCAAGCCTTTCAAATAGCCCTCACGGTAGTGCGGTATGTCGTGCTACCACTCAACTCCTACTCAGCCTTCGTGGTTTGGTAGTAGACATACCACACCATCATGACAGAGCAAAGGAGCCACTATGGTATGGCAATGGGCACTTGACCACCCATCCGCCACCTTCACTGTGCCACCACTAAGCTCGGATCAAACATTCGTGGTATGGTAGTGCCACCGCCCAACTGCGAGGCTGAACAAAGCCTCCTGCTATAGGGAGGTAACCTCTAGAGCTGACCATCGAACCCACCATGCTACCTCGTTCTAACTGCAAGACCTCTGCGGTAAGGAGGTAAGTGCCATCTCTGACCACCAAGGCTTATTGTGCCACCATGACATGGCCAAGAGGCCATCACGGTATGGCGGTAAGCAATCTACACCTACTATCTTCATTCACCGCAGCCACCATGCCTCCTTCGATCAACCTCCGTGGTAGGGAGGTAAACGATCAAACTGACCGCACATTCAACCATGCTAACGCCAGCAAGGACAAAGACCCCACGGTATGGTAGTAACACTGCCTAACCACGAACAAAGCAACAAAGGCTCGCAGTATAGTAGTAAACCGCACTACCGTGCCTCTAAGAAGAACTCCTAGCGGTAGAGAGGTAAATTACACAAAATTCCAAGTCTTTTATAGAGGTTCAAGCCAGAAGTTGAGGCATATTTTTCCAACACTAATCCCTCAACCTCTATACCCTCTTAATCCCTCAACCTTCAACCCTCAACCTTTAAAACCTAATCCCTCAACCCCTATACCCTCTTAATCACTCAACCCTCAACCCTTAAACCATAATCCCTCAACCCCTATACCCTCTTAATCCCTCAACCCTCAACCCTTAACCCTAATCCCTCAACCCTTATACCCTCTTAATCCCTCAACCCTCAACCCTCAACCCTCAACCCTTAAACCCTAATCCTTCAACACCTATAACCTTTTAATCCCTCAACCCTCAACCCTTAAAAGCTAATCCCTCAACCCCTATACCCTCTTCATCCCTCAACCCTCAACCCTCAACCCTTAAACCCTAATCCCTCAACCCCTATACCCTCTTAATCCCTCAACCCCTATACCCTATTAATCCCTCAAACCTCAACCCTCAACCCATATAACCTCTTAATCCCTCAACCCTCAACCCTAAACCCTTAAACCCTAATCCCTCAACCCATATACCCTCTTAATCCCTCAACCCTCAACCCTTAAACCCTAATCCCTCAACCCCTATAACTCTTAATCCCTCAACCCTCAACCCTAAACCCTTAAACCCTAATCCCTCAACCCATATACCCTCTTAATCCCTCAACCCTCAACCCTTAAACCCTACTCCCTTAACCCCTATACCCTCTTTATCCCTCAAACCTCAACCCTTAAACCCTAATCCCTCAACCCCTATACCCTCTTAATCCCTCAACCCTCAACCCTCAACCCTCAACCCTCAACCCTTAAACCCTATTCCATGAACCCCTATACTCTCTTAATCTTCCAACGCTCAGCCCTCAACCCTTAAGCCTTAATCCCTCAACCCCTATAACCTCTTAATCCTTCAATCCTCAACCCTCAACCCTTAAACCCTAATCCCTCAACCCCTATACCTTCTTAATCCCTCAACCCTCAACCCTTAAACCCTAATCCCTCAACCCCTATACCCTCTTAATCCCTCAACCCTCAACCCTCAAACCCTAATCCCTCAACCCCTATAAATCCCCCACCTCAACCCTCAACCCTTAAACCCTAATCCCTCAACCCCTATACCCTCTTAATCCCTCAACCCTCAACCCTTAAACCCTAATCCTTCAACCCCTATACCCTCTTAATCCCCCAACCTTCAACCCTCAACCCTTAAACCCTAATCCCACAACCCCTATACCCTCTTAATCCCTCAACCCTTAAACCCTATTCCCTCAACTCCTATACCCTCTACCCTATACATTGGACCCTCAACCCTAATCCCCTAACCCTATACCCTATACCCTCAATCCTCAACCCTCAACCTTAAAACCTCAACCCTTAAACCATCTACCCTCTACACTCTACCCTATAACCTCTTAATCCCTCAACCCTAAACCCTCAACCCTTAAACCCTCTACCCTCAACCCTAATCCCCCAACCCTTAAACCCTTAAACCCACTTAGTAAACTCTCTACCCTAATCCCTCAAACCTCTTGACCCTTAATCCCTCAACCCCTATACCCTCTACCCTATACATTGGACCCTCAACCCTAATCCTCCAACCCTATACCCTTAATCCTCTACCCTCAACCTTAAACCCTTAAAACCTCTACGCTTTACCATTTTCCCTATAAACCCTTAAACACTCAACCCTAAACCCTTAAACCCTCTACCCTCTACCCTCAACCCTAATACCTCAACCCTTAAACCCACTTAGTAAACTCTCTACCCTAATCCCTCAACCCCTATACCCTCTACCATATACATTGGACCCTCAAACCTAATCCCCCCAACCCTATACCCTCAATCGTCCACCCTCAACCCTCTACCCTCTACCCTATGCATTAAACACCCAACCCTCAACCCTTAATCCCTCAATCCTCAACCCTCAAACCCTAAACCCTCAACCATGATACCCTCTACCCTATACATTGGACTCTTAACCCCAATCCTTCAACCATACGTACCCACAACCCTAATCCATCAACCCTATACCCTCTATTATCAACCCTCTACCCTATCATTGGATCCTCAACCCTCACATATCTATTCCCCTCCCTCCTCTTCTCTCCTTCTCTTTATCCATTCATCCCTCCCTCTATACCCTAATCCATCAACCCTAAATCCTAAACCCTTAAATAGTCAACCCTAAACCCTCAATCCTCAACCCTCAACCCTCAACCCTTAAACCCTCTACCCTCTACCCTCTACCCTCTACCCTCTACCTAATACCCTAATCCCTCAAACCTTACACCCTTAAATCCAAGAAAACTCTCTACCCTAATCCCTAAACCCTCAACCCTTAATCCCTCAACCCTTAAACCATCAACCCTCTACCCTCAACCCTTAAACCCTCAATCCCTCAACCCCTATAACCTCTACCCTATACATTGAACCCTCAACCCTAATCCCTTGACCCTATACCCTATACCCTCAATCCTCAACCCTCAACCTTAAACCATCAATCCTCAACGCTCAACCCTCAACCCTCAACCCTTAAACCCTCTACCCTATACATTAAACCCTCAATCCTCAATTCTCAACCCTCAACCCTTAATCCCTCAAACCTCAATCCTTAAACCCTAAACCCTCAATCCCTATACCCTCTAACCTTTACATTGGACCCTAAACCTAATTCTTCAACCATATACCCTCAAACCTATACCCTTAACCCTCTACCCTCAACCATAAACCCTTAACCCTAAACCCTTCAAGCCTAAACCCTTAAACCTTCTACCCTATACACTCAACCCAATACCCTCTACCATCGACCCTATTCCCTCAACCCTTAAACCCTAATACCCTAGAAACCATCAACCCTATACCGTCAACCCCTATCACTTTCTCTGTATCTATACATCTCACCTCTCCCTCCCTCCCTCTCTCCTACCCTCTCTCTCTTTCTACGTACCTCTTGTTCAATCAATCCCTACCACCCTCTCTTGCTGCCTCTATCCATCTCTCTCTATGTCCCTCCCACTCTCTCCCACTCCATCCCACTCCCTCTCTCTCCCTCTCTCTCATGTCTCTCCCTCCCACCCCCTCTCTCTCTCTCACGTCTCTCCCTCTGGCAACCTACCTAAGCAACTCTCTTTGTCTCTCTCCCCTCTCTCTATCTATCCCTCCCACCCTGCCTAGATAAGTCCTTCTCACTCCACCCCCCTCTTTCTTGACCTCTATCAGGTCACTCCCTCCCACACCCTCTCCCTCTCTCGTCTTCACACTCTCTCTTCTTTCTCACTCCCTCTCTTCACAGATTTCCTTCACCTCCTCACATTCTCAAGTCTCTCCCTTTGGCACCCTACTTCCATAACTCTTTTCTCTTTTGTCTCTCTTCTCTCCTCTTCACTTCTCTTCTCTACTCCTCTTCTCTCTCTCTCCCTCCCTCTATCCCTCCCACCATACCTAGCTAAGTACCTCTAACTCCAACCCCTTCTCTATTAAACTCTCACTTCCACCCCCTCTCCCTCTCTCCAGACTCTCTCTCTCTCTCTTAAAATTCTCCCTCCCTCTAAAGACATATGTAAATACATACATACTTACATAGATACAAGCATAATACATATGTACGTACAATCCTACATCCATACAAGAATACATACATACATGTGTAGATACAATCTTACATACATATAGGCATACATACAATATACATGCATTGATACATACAGGCATACATGCATATGTGCATACATACAAGAATACATACATGCATACATACATGACATACAAGCATGCATGTGCATACAAACATAGAAATATATCAGCATACATTCAATAGACTAGCATTTAACATAAAGGAGGACATAATGCGAGCACGTTATACGAGTGCGTTATAATGTCCTTGTGTTATGTCTTGGTTGACATGTTTCCCACAGAAGCAGAAAACCATGTCAAAACTGATATATAATGCGTGCGCATTATAATGCGCTCACATTATATCTTGCTTTGGGAATCCCCAAGCCTTAGGATTTGTATTTTCCTTGGAATACCAACCCAAAGGCTTGGAGGGCATTCCCAATGACTAGAGACATGTTTTTGCAAATTCTACAATATTTCACATAATCGAGTTTGTGCTCACCGTTAGGATTGCATGTGGTTCAATATCAAACAAATCAAACATTTGGGTAATGTTACGTTCTCTCTTAGCTATCCAACGATGTAATTTTTTTCACTTTCTAGCAATGTTAATCCTTTCCTCCATAATTTATTTTGTTTGTATGTCTCTTTTTTGGCAAAAACTAGTGTTTGGTGTTTTTTCGTTATAAATTAACCACTCGAAATTTCAAATAAATTACATTTTTAGAAACTAGACTCCATTCTACAATTTTTTAAAAAAATAAAAATAAAAATTCAATTACTTTCCAAAATTTGTAGGGGTAGCACGGCCAAAATTTTGTTTTTCAGGAAGTGTCCACTTTGAAAATTAGTAAAAAATAAAATATTTATTAAACAATTATCAGAATCATGCATCAACTACATACTGTTAGCTAACTTTTGACCATTGTGATTTTAAAAATACTAAAAAAAAATTCACCGTACCAGGGTCATACAAGAGTTTCTATGTTATGTTTTTTCTAAAAAAAACAACACAAATTTGTATACGTCCCTCTTGTGAACCCCTTAATCTCAACCATTTTAAAAATAAATTAGTAGTTTAGAAAGTAGACTCGGAGCACTTTGATCCTTTTTTTTGTTCCATCTCAAAATTTTGAGTGTAACTATCCTCAATTTCACGTCCAAGGTCAATATTTCTTGATTTCAAAAAAATGTTGTCCACTTAAGTCCCCTTTTTGGGAACCATCTTGGTGCACTTACCCATAGGTGAGATAGAGAGAGAGGGAGGAAGAGAGGCGAGGGTGGGAGAGGTAAAGAGGGAGAGATAGCTAGAGGTATGAGATAGATAGTAGAGAGGGAGAGGAGAGAGAGGTGAGATTGAGAAGAGGGAAGGAGGGATAGGTAGGGAGAGAGATGTGAGATAGAGAGAAAGAGAGTAGAGGAGGAAGGGAGAGAGAGAGAGAGAGGGAGAGAGGTGAGATAGAGAGAGGATAGAGGGAGGGATAGGTAGGGACAGAGAGGTGAGATAGAGAGAAAGAGAGTATAGAGGGAAGGTGGAGAGAGAGAGGTGAGATAGAGAGAGGAGGGAGGGAGGGATAGGTAGGGAGAGAGGTGAGATAGAGAGAAAGAGAGTAGAGAGAGAAGGGGGGAGAGAGAAGTGATAGAGAGAAGTAGAGAGGTAAGGTGGAAGGTAGATAGATTGAGAGAGGGAAGGAGGGAGGGAGGGAGAGAGAAATAGGTATAGAGGGATAGGTTAGATGGAGAGAAGTAGAGAGTGAAGGTTGGTGGAAGAGAGAGAGAGAGAGGGTGGGAGAGAGAGGGGAGGAAGGGAGAGGTAAAGAGTGATAGTTGAGATAAATAGGAGAGAGAAGTAGGTAGAGAGAGGATGAGGAGATATAAAAAGAGGGAAGGATACATGGAGGGAGAGGTAGGGATAAAGGGAGAGATAGTGATGGAGAGAGAAATGTGAGAGATAGAGCGATAGAGAGAGGGAGGTAGAGAGAGGGAGGTAGAGAGAGGTAGGTAGAGAGATAGTTTTGGGCCCCCTATCCCTCTCTTTACCTATCTCTCCCTCCATCACTATGTATCTCACCTATGTCTCCCTCCCTACCTCTTTCCCTCTCTACTCTCTATCTCTCTTCTCCCTCACTCTACCCATCTCTCTTTGTCTCTCTCTTCCTCCCTCCCACCTTCCCTCTCTACCTATATCTAACATATCCCTCTATACCTATTTATCTCTCCCTCCATCCCTTCTTACCTCTCTCAATATATCCACCTTCCTTATTCCCTCTCTACTTATCTCTTTGTCACATCTCTCTATCACCTCTCTATCCCTCTCTCTCCATCTCCCTCCCTTCATCCCTCCCTCTCTCTCCTCTTCCCTCTCTACTCTCTCTATCTCACCTATATATCCCACTCTCTATCTATCCCCCCTCTCCCCCTATTTATCTCACTCTCCTCTCTCCATCTTCCCCTCCCTCCCCCTCTTTCTCTCTCACTCTCTCCTTCCCTCTATAATTCTCTCTATCTATCTCTAATTCTCTCTATCTCCCAATTCTCTCTCTATCTCACCTCTCTCTCCCCCTCAATCCCTTCTTCCATGTATAATTTTGTTGTCTCCCTCTCTCTCTCTCTATCTCTATCTCTATCTCTCTCTTCCTTCCTCACACACACATTCCCTCTAATTCTCTCTATCTAACATATCCCTCTATACCTATTTCTCTCCCCTCCCTCCCTCCTCACTCTAATTATCTCCATCACATATCTCTATCACCTCTCTCTCTCACTTATCCTTTCTTCTATATCTCTCCTTCCCTATCTACTCTCTTAATCTCACCTCTCTTTTGTCCTACATCTCCCTCCCTCCCCTCTCTCTCTCTCCCTCCCCTCTTTCTTTCTCACTCTCTTCCTCTCACTCTCCCCTATTTCTCTCTCCCCTTTCCTCTCTACTTCTCTTTATCACATTATTATATCTCTCCCTCCCCACTCTCTCTCCTCCCTCCCCCTTTACCTCTCTACTTATCTCTATCACATATCTCTAACACCTTTATCTCTCTCACCTCTATCTATCTCACTTCTCCCTCCTTCTCTCTATCATTCCCTCTCTACATATATATTCCTACCTCTCCCTCCCTCCCTCCACTCTCTGTCTCTCTCAATCTCTCTTTCCCTCTCTACTTCTCTTTATCTTGTCATTCTCTCTCTATCTCTCCCTCTGTCACCTCCAATTCTATTTATCACATCTCTCTATCACCTCTATCTCTCTCACTTCTCCTTCCATGCCTCTTTGTCTCTACTCTCTCTCTATCTCACCTCTCTAGAGGGTGGGAGAGGCAAATATGGATAGTTGAGATGGATTCTAGGGAGGGAGAGATAGATAGAGAGATTTGAGATAGAGAGTAGAGAGAGGGGTATGTAGAGAGGGAGAGGAGTGAGATGTTAGATAGAGAGGAGGGAAGGAGGGATAGGTAGGGAGAGAGAGAGAGGTGATAGAGAGATGTGATAGAGAGAAGTAGAGAGGGAAGAAGTTAGAGAGACTAAGAGAGAGGAGGGAGGGGTGGTGAAAGAAAGATGTATAGAGGGATAGGTGGGTAGAGAGAAGTAGAGAGGGAAGGAGAGAGAAATGAGAGAGAAGCATAAAGAGGTGGGTAGAGAGAGGGAGGGGGAGAT